>OY755242.1:23983868-25225563 GCA_963576725.1 Azorinus chamasolen
AATAGTTTGGATCCAGATGGGACATCGAGTAACACTATGTGCCATATTAGGATCTAAGTATGTGAAATTGAAACTATGTTCTTGAAAAGTAAAATGTATTCGTTAATTTTTCGTAGGTAAATACAAACGAAAAAAATGGAGATCGAGGAAGTAAAATAGTCAATACTAGTAATTCGAACAAGTGACACATTTTGCAACAACAATTAGTAGCTGGAGAGGACGACCCGATTCTATATCCAGCTAACTTCGATATTTCCTGACCATGTCCTTCTATGTCTTTTGAATCTTTCTGTCTGTCTCTGTCTGTGTGTAGAACTTTCTCTATATATCTTTCCCTGTCTCTTACTGATTCTCTAGTTAACAGGAAATGGGGACAATAAGAAAAACATAAGAAATAAAAGACAAATAGATGTAGAAAGACAGGCAAAAAGATAATATTGGGAGAAAGAAAAGACAGAAGAACTAAATGAGAGAAAGTGAGAGAAGATGACACATGAATGAAAAATAGAGCTGCGTAACTACAGGAACCATATGAAGACAATGGGGGAAGAACGAGACAAGAAGAATCAGGAAAAGTGGAGACTGGAAGACAGAATGGGAAATATATGTATATAAAGTTAAAGAAAGAAAAGCGAGTGGGAGAGAGACAGACATTGCTGGACACAGTGAAGGAACGAGAGCAAAATGTAAAATAAACAATGAGAGACAGGATAGTGCATGCACATGTGAGTCAGAGACAGAGTCAGAGACAGAAATAGATAAATGGACAGAGAGAGAAAAAGGAGAGAAACCTTGGCCATTATGGATTGTTCTCTTTTCGGTCAAAGAAGATTTTGGATTTTGCAAATTGAAATATTATCTGACACTTTGTTTAACCCTTTCCCTCATATAGACATGTTTTCACGCATTTGCAAACAGAGTAGACCCAGAACAGACGGCTTCTAGAGGAGCCGTCTGATCAGGATCTACTCTGTTTGCTAATAAAATTTGAAAGATCTGTGTCTTCATTTTCTAAAGTGGCTATATACCACCTTCCATATTTCATTATAGCTATTTTGCTAATGAATATTCAGTAGGTATTGAAATGTGTAATAAACATAGAACAGGGCTTTGTTTAAAGTTGAAACTTAGATCAAGGTTGTATTAATTTCCTGATGTGTAAACATTGTCAATTACACGAACTTCCTCGATCTCCATTTTTTTTCGTTTGTATTTACCTACGAAAAATTAACGAATACATTTTACTTTTTCCCAAAACCATTTGAAAAATAACCGCTGAACAAACAAAATTGATTAAAGTTTATTTTCTGAAAGGCATACTTAAATGTGTACAGTTGATATCTACATGATACTATGACGACTTGAAAAAATAGACACCTATTTGTATTCCATATGATGTACAGTTTAGACCAATGATCATACACGGTAATATAAAGCAGCGACTGACCAGGGTCTGCTCTGTTTGCATTAAAAACTACTCTGTATTCAGGACATCGCCAGACAAGCTGATCTAGTGCAGAGTCCTAAGACTGCGGTTGATATAGATCTACACTGTATTCAAATTTCTGAAGCACTCTTACAGCAATACACAAGACCAATGATATATACATGTACATTATCATTTATATTTACAATAACAAATAAAAAACAAATATTGAGTTAAAAATTAAGTACAATGCATACTTCATAAATGCTTCTAGGTGACTGTGCGTTTTGTTTAAAGGTGACAATAAGCGTTTAGACGACCCAAATAGTTACAGGGCAATCACTTTAACCCCGACTATTTTTAAAATCTTTGAAACAGTTCTAATGGATTGATGTAAAGAAACTATACTTAGAAACATTAGTATCCAACAAGGAGGATTCCAGGAGAAGTTAGGTTGTATGATGACGTCATTCCTCGTTAAAGAATCGTTACTTTACTGTAAGGAGTATAAAAGTCCGGTGTATGCCTGCTTTTTGGATGCGCGTCAGGCCGTCGATAACGTGTAGCATAATGGTCTTTTTTTCAAGCTGCTAGAATGCGGTCTAAATAGCTCTTATTCTGTCTTATTTGTTAAAATGTATGAAAACATGAAAAGTTCTGTGAGAAACGGGGGTCAATTATCTGACTGATTCAATGTCTCACAGGAGACGCGACAGGGTGGTAAAATTTCGTCAGTACTTTATTTACTCTACATTGACGGACTAATAAAACACTTACAAGAGAGCAGGCTTGGATTAGTAATATATAATTTAGACATAAGTTCACCATGTGTCGAAAATGATATGCTTTTACTATCACTTTCGAAAGTAGGTTTAAATCACATGTTAGACATTTGTTACACATATGTGCATAAGTGGAGATTTGAATATAATTCTTCAAAATGCGCTGTTGTAAGTTTCAATACTAATCGCGACGGTCAGCTATTTGAGTGGACATTGGGTGACGATATCATACCAGTTAATGCCATATATAGACATTTAGGGATACAATTAGACTCCTTTTTATTGATGAATGAAGCGGTGAACGAGGCCTGTCAAAAGTTAAAATCGACTTTTTTAAGTATAACAAACAGTGGTATACACCCACGTGGGGTTAATCCACTTACAATGTTATCAGTTTACCGAACCGTCGTCATGCCTAAAGCTCTCTATGGATGTGAGTTATGGAATATAATTCTTCAAAATGCGCTGTTGTAAGTTTCAATACTAATCGCGACGGTCAGCTATTTGAGTGGACATTGGGTGACGATATCATACCAGTTAATGCCATATATAGACATTTAGGGATACAATTAGACTCCTTTTTATTGATGAATGAAGCGGTGAACGAGGTCTGTCAAAAGTTAAAATCGACTTTTTTAAGTATAACAAACAGTGGTATACACCCACGTGGGGTTAATCCACTTACAATGTTATCAGTTTACCGAACCGTCGTCATGCCTAAAGCTCTCTATGGATGTGAGTTATGGAATATATTGTCAACTCACTTTCACTGCAACTTGAGAAAGCCCATAGACTATGTTTAAAGTACATGCAAAATGTGCCTATTTACACATCTACCTTTATAGTGTTAAGCATACTTTGTACTAGACCTACTGAATATGAAATAGACATTAGAAAGCTAGTGTTCTTTGGTCAGTTGTTGTATCGTCTGTCTGCTAAATATGTAGCCAAACATTTTTTTGTTAACCGAGTAATGCGTTATATAAATGGCGATCGTCAGTGCCAGGGGTTCATCCCCATTATATACAGATTGTTAGTGAAGTATGACCTTGAGTATGTTTTGTTCAGGTTTCTTAGAGATGCAACATTCCCTTCAAAGCATTCTTGGTCTTTACTGGTTAAACAACAGAATTTGTTTTAAAAGAAGAAATGCAGTCTCATAGTCTTGCACCATTAGCTCATAATTATCCATATTTGTTTGATACAAATACGCCTTGTGCCATTTGGTCAGTATTAAGAAAAAAACCGAAACTTAAGAATCAGTGTAATTGCGCCATGGACGTTCTTGCAAAAGCTTTCTCAAACAAGTTTGTGACTAGGTACATGAAGTGTAATTTACATACAGATAATATAGATTTTCATGCGTTTTCCACTGTCTCAACATACAGGGATATCGAAAATAACTATGTTTATTAAGTACATGAAAGGTACGATGGAAGAACAAATGTGTGATGTCATATCCGGTATGTGCCGATATACAAATGACAGTTCAGACATTCTTATCAGTACATATTTGAATGTTTTGTACAAAATGTTTTAGGCGTAGACAATTGTATATGACTCGTTGTCCGTCTGTCTGCTTACTTTTTTTTTGCTTGTCTATCTCTTTGTGTAATGACTGATGACATATACACCTGCCATTCTACTCCAAATTTCGTTTCGTTGGAGGGAGATGATGGGTATGCATATTTACTATTTATATATGTACATTGATGTCAGTTTGTTGGCTCATATCTATTTTCGTGTAATGGCTAATGATATACACACCTGACATTCTACTCCAATTTCGTTTCGCTGGAGAGAAATGTTGGGCATGCATATATACCATATGATACTGTACATAGTCCGAACCATACTGGACTAAGTATTTATTTATGAAAGTGTGATATGTCATTCGGTATAGAAGCGTATTGTCTTCCATGTACAACATTGGTTTACATTTCATGTTGAGTTTGAATCCTCAATCACAAGAAGATGTTATAAAAGCCTTCAATGATACTTGTCGATATTTGGATGATATTTTTAACTTAGATAACCCTTTCTTTAATGCTCTGATTCCTACAATTTATCCTAAAGAACTCAAATTGAATAAAGCTAACCCGTCCGACAATTATGCAGCTTTTCTTGACCTAGACCTTAATATTAATAATGGAATGATTTCTTCTAAAATATATGACAAAAGAGATGATTTTGATTTTAATATTGTAAATTTTCCTCATCTTGACGGGGATGTTCCCCGTGCTCCATCTTACGGGGTTTATATATCTCAACTTATTCGTTTTGCTAGAGCTTGTTCATCTATTGACGATTTTAACAGTCGAAATCTCATTTTAACTGAAAAACTGCTTAAACAAGGATATAGATACCATAAACTAAGAAAAACTTTCTCTAAATTTTACTATCGAAATCTCTCGCTTATTGGCAAGTACAAATGTAATCTCAAGGTACTTTTGCGACACGGTATTTCACATCCTGAATTTTATGGTGATGTGATTTACAAACTTCGTAGAATTATTGGACATACCCATTTTCTCACTTTGTTCATCAAATATATAAAACAATTTATTAAAAAGGGATATGATCCTGTATTATTACAACATACTGCCTGTTTGGTTGTGAACCCTTTTACAGTTGGCAATCACGCTGGCCTCTTTGCATGTACGCCGACAAGAAAGGTTTAGTACTCTATGAAGGCGACCTCTTAAATCCAGAAATGGAAGGAGAACGTCGGATATCTGTACTATTTCATTTTTGTCGTACCCTTTATTACTTTTCTACAGTTACTCTGTTTGCAGCTCAATCATTGAGTACACTAGCGATAGGTGGATACAGTATGTTCAATTAAATGTTTTTTTGTTATACATGCACTTTACCACTGTATTTGCTGTCGCGGTTGTTGTAGATTAGTCGGAGAGGGGATACGTTTATTTACACTGTTTGTCTTTTAGGATGGGGATGGAATAAGGGTGAGGTTGGGCGCCCATAAACCGGTTTAAACCCCCGGTGACTTTTGTCACTGACCGTTCCAAGGCGGTACTTCCATCTTCCTCCTATTGTATGTTTGTTTTGTCTTTGTGCGTCTCTTGATGTTTTTTCTACCCATGTACATTTGCTGTTTCCTTGTGTTGCTGTTCGGGCGAGTGCTTGTTCTGTATGTGGTATTTCCTGCATGACTCATTTTTGTACTTTTAGTATTGTTTGAGCATATTAATACTGGAAATTCATACAAAACTAATTCAGTGATACTTAAACTTGATTAAAGTTGCCAATACCTCACTCATGCGACGTATGGAAAATAATCGGTACGTTTTCTTATTTTCCTTTATCTTATATACATATAGTGTTTGGCTTATTTCCTTTAACTTACATTAATTTTCCTTCGTCAGTTTTCTGAAATTGTCGTTGGCGTAATGTATAGGCTTCATATCATTTACACTGTATGTAGAGTTGTATTGTTTGTGTTGTTTGTACATGTATGTGCTCTTCTGTAAAGGAGGAAATAAAGGTATCTATCTATCTGTCTGTTTTGTTTTATTGTAGGATCCCCAGCCTGGTGTTTTTGTTCTATTTCTGTTTCATTAAACAGTCTATTGTAGAAGTAATACCGGACACAGTACCTTAACCTTTTCCCTGTTCTATAAATTATTCCAAAATACAAATTCCTACTGATTAGCAAACAGAGAAGATCCTGATCATACATCTCCTATAAGAGCCGTTTGATCGTGTCTATTCTTTTTTCGGATGCGTGGAAAGGCGTTTATATGAAGGAAAGGGCTTATCCAGATCCAGTGCCGCTTCATAGATTAAGTCTCTTATCAAGATTTTCACGGTGTATATCATTTCTGAACAGCAAATTGTACGGAAGCCCTGGGTGACATTTTAGTTACGTATTAGCACTTATTAGTTATTACTTATTTATTATTACTTATTTGTTATTACTTATTTGTTATGAATTAATACATGTGTGGTTCCACCATTTTGCAAAATGAACAATTTTCCACATATCCAAGATTATATTCATTATAGATATCATATATTATATACAATGCAATTTGTTTCGTGCATAGGAGAACATCTGGTGTCTTCCTCCACCTGTTCTTAGCTGGACGTCGTGCTATGACTGAAATATTATTAAAACGACGTAAAACCTGATAAAATCCAAACCAAACCATTATAGAAAAAGCTTGACCGAAGTAGCCTATATATCTATCTCATTCACAATCACAACAAGGAATACCAACTGTAATGTCTACGTATATTTACAGGCTGCCTACAATAACAAAATGCACTTCAGTATCAATATAATACGTTGGGGGACATTTGTCACTTATTGTGACACTGTTCTTGTTGGCGTCTTAACTAAGCGTAAGTTATTATATAAGCATCTCTTTCCAGATATATTTAAGTTTTGCCTTGAACAATGTATTGTTGATATTTAAGGACCAACGTCAAAGGAACAAAAATCAAGTCACAGAAGAGACAGAGGAAAATGATGAAAGGAAAGAAAATGGAAGCATTTGCTGAGGCAAAGTAAACTACTTAAAATTGCTAAGTATTACTAGGTAGTAACAAATAAGTACTAAGTACATGTAGTAACTAATAACACATAAATAGTAACAAATAAGTACTAAGTGTTAACTAATAACAAACACGAAATAACAGTACTGCTTCAATCTGCCTGTAGGCCAATGTCATTGATTGTCAAATGTCAATCAGAACTGTCTTGGAGTGCATGTCTTGCAGTGTATTTGTCTGTTGTTTTTTTAGAAGTGCTACTTGTTATTCTCTGTCGAGAGAGGAAGGCTGTACATTTGACATTGTCAGAACATTTTGGCAGTGATGTTTTGCCTTAACCTTTTACCTCATAGGCTATTTTTTGATACAACCTCTTTGAATAAATCTACCGAAAAGGAGCATTAACTAGAGAAAATGATTTTTTTTTAGAATTTTGTAGTTTTGAAACTATTGTGACAAATAGTTTCACAATGGTTTCACAAAGTGGCTTTTACAGAGTCGTCAAAATTCGTCAATATGAGGGAATGGGTTAAATATTCTTATGGAGCAAGACAATTTAATTCAACCTTTTTGTTTGTTTGTAATTTTGTAATTAAACACAAGAGCAACATGCTTTTCATATATTTCAATCCGTTCAAATGCAGCATGCACGATGGTTTGCATGTTTGGACAATAGTCGTTCATTTTGCAAAATGGTGGAACCACACATTAATTCATAATAAATAAGTAATAACCAAATAACTAATAAGTAATAACTAATAAGTGCTAATAAGTAACTAAAAATGTCCCTCCATGGCTTCCGTAAAATTGTGATAACCAGTGCCGACTCTGATCAGATATTGCATTTAGAACATAAAGGCTTGACTAACTTGTGTTAGTCAAATAGTTTCGCAACTGTCTGAATTAGTTATTTTGCGAAACTCTACCAATTAAAATCAAAGGCCTGAATGACCATAATGACTTTCGGGTTTGATATGGATGTTAAGTGTAAGGGGAGAAATGCTGTACACGTCAATAACAATGCCTGTCGTCTTGGAATTAATAAAAGTATTAATAACAACACGTGTTTGTGAAACACTTCGTAAGTTGCACAGGCATGCCAGGTTTGAAATAGATCTATGTATGTGCAATGACTACACAACTATTGTCAACATTAAAGTTTGAGCAAACCAACAAACACAGCAAAATCAGACTGAAACAAAAGGGACCATCTGATGATCTGCTGTTTATATATAGACATGGTTCTAGTTTCTACTATGACCAAAAGAACATCTTATTTATATTCATGATGTCATTATTTCTTATATGAATAGTCATGCAGTAAAGGGTCAATTAATGCTTTCATATCCAAAGCTGATGCAAAAACTGAAACACAACATCAAAGTTATACAAAGGCTACCTATAATCTATAATCCTACATTTTTTGTTCAACTAATTCTTACACATAACATTTATTTTTCTGTGTTCGGCAATCATTTATTTTAAATAACTGTAGTCTGCTTACAAATTGAAGGTATATAGACTGGTTTTATTTTCAATTACAAAGTAGATCCATACATACAATTACGGTAGTTGTTTGGAACCTGGTGAAACTCAAATTCAGAACTACAATCTGTAGTAGAGTTGTAATCTGGGAAAGTCATTTCAACAAATTGCTACCTACTTTCGCCTTTACACGACACAGACGTCTTGAGCAAATGACGGTGTCGGTGGTTACACGATAAATATAAGAGGCTCTATTTTCACAGTTATTATTGACCCTGAAATATAATTTGATTGAATATGTGTTGAAAACATTCTATGGATAATACTTACTTTGATAAGCCGAAAGAACCCTTTGTGTTTTTTACGGTTTTACTTCTTGTAAGAATTATACTTCTCTTGACGTTGGGTGTTATTGTCAAAACACGCTGTTCGTTGCGTGATACATGTGTATATTGGAATTCCGAATTTCATTGGTTGATAATTTTAGATTTCTTTTGACCTTGTCCTTTATGAAACTTCTAATTTGAGTACGGGTCATACGGAAATAGCCGAATCGACGCAAAAGGCAGTTTGATTGGCTGAAAATGTAGGTCTATCAGCTAATCAGTTACGAATGGGTATAAAAAATGCAATCGGAAACCTCGGCTATATTCGTTCTGCTTTAGAACGCCAAGGTTTTGCGAAAACTACGATTAAATTATTCGTTCGCGTCTTCTTTGGAGCTTATTAAAATTCAAGCTTTTTAAAAAGTTTATCTTTGTGTATATTAGTAGTAATTATCTTACATAGCGAAAAATTATTTAATACACGAAGAGTAAACAAATACATGAACATTTTACAACCAAACTAGTGCAGAATTGATTTTTTTTGTCTTGCGCATGTTTACTAAAATAGTGAACTCTTTGCCGTAAAAGAGACCGATAGCTAAATGGTCCGAACGCCATAATAATTTAACATGTACTTTCGCAGCTGTAAATTTCAAAGTAACTTGCTCTTTACATTTTAGTTTCGAAGCCATGTCCAAAAGTTTCAAAGAGTGCCTGATCCCTAAATGACGTCACATCAGGATTCAAACTATTTGCTACGAGTTTGAAATTGCCGATTTAATCCTTTACTCCATAAATACGCTTTTCCACGCCTTTACAAACAGAGTAAACCCGGATCAGACGACTCCTGTAGGGGCTGTCTGATCAGGGTCTGCTCGGTTTGCCTCTGGCGTAATACCGATATGATTCTACAATTTCTGCCATGTTCAAAAGTTCCTGTGTTCATGTGCTGTTATCAAAATTAATCCAATTCATATTCATGGAGTGAAGGGTTAAATGTTCGATGTTAAATAAATGGTAACGCAGCTGAAACAATGTACCATCTACCATTCCATGTATTTTCTCACGGTCCTTTATCAGTAAACGACGTTTTTACAGAAGCAGGTGATTACTATAGGAGTTATGTGTTCATATTTTGTTCTGCATTAAGCTACCGCCTGTCCCTAAAATCCACACTTAGACATATGTGTTGTTTTCGCTGTAAAATGTTTGTAATATACCTTATTATCCGACAATAGTTATACATGACAACTACCGGCCAGTACAAAAGTACTCTTCTGCGGTTTTCAACTGATAGACTTTGATGTTGCGATCTTCCATTCCCACATACAGCCTCATTGTAGAGTCACAGTAAAATATTGAGCAAGGTGCACCCAATCCACCGCTTTCACCAAAGATACTTGACATTTTTGTGCACTCGGTGGTCAGAAGATGGATGTTCCTAGAACCTGCTCCACACAGGTAAACGTGACCTTTTTCATTTATCACACACTGATATGGACGTTCCAGTTCATCGTCTCGGTATACTGCTTGTATTCTCCCATCCATGCGCAGTTTGGTCAGACTATGTTTATCAATGTCAGATACAAGGAAGGAGGGTCCATCAGGATGCACACTTACATCTAGAGGGACAACGAACAATTGGTTGCCTTGGTCATCTTTCTCGAACCTGTGTAGAACGTCGCCTATCATGCTCAGTATCTCCAGTTTGCTGGGATCAGTATATGTTACTACGAGTTTGTCCTGGTAGTAAGCAATTCCCCAACATGTACCTTCAACGACGATTTCTGTGCCGATCTCCAACCTATCGTCACACTTCAGAAACAGGATTTTCCTCGCATTTGGTAGAGTTACTACGCATTTGTCCTTACCGATTGTTGTGACAGCCCACGGGTAATCTTCAAGATTTAGTCCACATGTTACCTTATTCTGGATTAAGTCAATGAGTTGCACTGTTTCATTCTCACAGTCAGTGACGACTAGTTTGTCCTTAGACAACTGAGCAATTCCTGTGATATTGCATACACCCTCTTCATCTGTTGTACTAACATTGATATCAGTCACAGAGACAGCTATCAACTCCTCTGATTTCCAAACCTTTAGCTTCCCCATGATGTCTTTTACTTTCAACATCTGAATCAATTCCTCATCAGGCCAAAATGTAAAGTATGAAACACTGATATCATCTAATTGCTTCAGCTTGGCTTCTAGTAACGTAAGGTCGATGGTTTTCAGTTTTGTAAACGCCTGACAGTATCTCTTCTTACTGACTAACTCCTGGTATTCTGATGATAAAGTCTGTACCTGGTCCAGAGATTGTTTGGCTTTGCTACATATTATTTCCATGTTAACGATATTCTGTGAGTTAATCTGCTCACATTTGGCCTTCAATTCGTCTTCAAGCTGATCTAATGCAGTGTTAATAGTTTGCCTGAATGCCGATATGTCCTGTTGAACTTTCGAGTGAAGATATGATGATTTATCTTTTTTCTCCTTGGTTAACTTGATTATACGATCTGATTGTTCCATAAGATCATCCAACCGTTGTCTGAAGCTTTTATACTCTTGACTTTGCTCAAGATCTGCTGATACTTCTGGAATATAGGCTACATCTTCACATTGTTTGTGTCTCAAAGTAACACAGACACCGCATCCTAGGACTTTGTGGGTGGGGCAAAAGTACTCAACCAATTTATCCTTGTGTACATTGCATCGATCAGTACATATATCTTTGGTCTGTGGTTCTGTCTGGTCCTGTGGCATATTCGCTTTATCCAGCAGTGTATGATGCATTACCGCAGAGAGTACACTGTGGTAGTCCAAACACTGAGTACACAAATGCTCACAACAGTCCACACAATAACCGTCCGCCTCTGAATGTGTGTCCTTTTTTTGACATGGAATACAAACAAGGTCAAATCCCGACTCCGACCCCGTAAGGGCCGAGGCACTGTCATTCTCTTCTGTCATTTTCGATATATTCTACTTTCTTTTTGTTTCACACACGAACACGAACTTCTCACTGTAGCTGTCTACATAATAATACGTCCTTCAAGTTATGTTTCAGTAACATGCCAACTACATGTACATACTAGATTAATTGGGGAATACCCCAACCCTTACCTTGATACGCAGCCCGAAATGCAGCATGCAATAAGCTCAATCCAGTTCACGCATCTTGTAATAACCATGTCTGATCAGAAAACTTTTGATTTTATATTTTTGACATTATTCTCCAAAGTAGTGAGTTAATATGTAAGCATTAGCTAACGCATTTTTTTAGCAGATCACACTTTACGGGTGGTGTTTTCAACAATATCATTTTACGTCTGGTAAATGCATGGCTTTGTAAACGCGTTATCCTATATTGCGCCAGCAAACTGTTTTTACTCAGAATAGCTACCAAATCGTCGACTGTCTGCTAGGATAAAAACTGTTTCGAAATTATAAAGAAAATTATTATGAGATGATGTTTCATCTTCTATTAGCTTACAACACTTCTTCTTTATTGTGTAAAAATATATTTACAAAACAGTCTTGTGTTCATATGCCATCATAAGAAAAAACAATTAACCCTTTCCCGCATATAAACGTGTTAGATCTCATTCTACAGGTTTTTGTTACAGCAAAATATTTCAATGAAAAGTTTACGTTATAAAACTTAAGCTAATAAATATTCATGACACCGTGCGTTCTAACATGAATACTGAACAGGGAAAGCGTGAAGAACTATGCATGGTGTCATAACGTCTTACATGAGCATTTACAAGGTAAATAGTTAACCCTTTACCTGTTGAATATTAATGCTAGAAGTTTTGACAACATCACTATTAATTCGATTATTTTTATAATGGCATATGAACACTGGTCATTTTTGCTCAGGCAGAAATTGTAGGATCAGATCTATATTAAATCATAAGCAAACAGAGCAGACCTGAAAGGACAGCTCCTACCAGAATCGTCTGATCTGGGTCAACTAATTTTGCAGGTACGTCAATGCGACCACCTAAAAATGGTACACTTCTGGGTGCTAGATGCAGGTGGTAGTTTAATGCAGGACAAAAGTAGTGCAGAACAAAGTTGTCCGAAGAAAACAATTGGAAATAGGTCAGACTGTCCGTTCATGCATTCGTGTCCAAACTGCAGAGAAGCTATATAACACACTGACGCCTACAATAACATGGAGTTTAGAAGCTGTAAAAATAGGTCTGATTCATTTGTTTGCAGGTCGCACACCAATCTGGGAGCACCGCGTGTGACTCAAGTCATCCCAGTTCACAAAAGTAGAAACTAAATACATCTTCATTACTGTTAAGTTGAAATCATATTCATCATTTAGAAACAGTTAACAGGCTATCTTGTTTCCCGTGTAAAATTCGTGCATCCATGCTGTAATGACCGTGCAGATCCAGTCTAGTTTAAGCATTTACTCCATGAATATTTCATGTCAGAAACTGTCAGAGTAACTCCTCGTCTCATCTGGATCCAGGCTGTTTGCGAGTTCGAGTCGTGGTCGAAGATAGCGGGATGAGGGTTAAGTAAGTATGTCACGTCATGAAAAGGTGGTTCAAGGGTTTCCATAGTAAGGTAAAACCTCTTAATAACGACCACTAACATTGTGTTAATTAGTTGGTATTTTGGGCAGGGGGTGCTTAAAGCAAGGTGAAAGTAAAACAGAACGCTCCTATAGGAGCGTTCTGTTTTACTTTCACCTTGCTTTAAGCATCCACCTGCCTTTAACACAAAATACTTGATGAAAATTAGTGGTCGTTATAGATAGGTTTTACTGTACGTCTTCATTCATTGTCGGTAACACTAACCATTTGCCTCGTGAATATTCATGTTAGATATAATGACTGTATGAACAGGAAGTACAGAAGGACATGTCCTAACCGGCCATTCATTTATTGAACATATGAGTTTAAAAAAGCAGGTAGTTGCTTAATGCAGGGGAAACATAGGAGCTTTCTTATTACCTTTGACCTGTATTAACCCATTCCCTCATAGTTACGCCTTTTGACGCCTCTGCAAAAGTCACCTATTGAAACCATTGTGCTAAATAGAGCATTTCCTCCTATAGGAGCAAATGTTCTATTTATCACAATGGTTTCAAACTACAAAATTCTGAAATTTTCCTTTTCTCTAGTTGAAGATCCTTTTCTGTAGATTTATTCAAAGAGGATGGATCTAAAAATAGCCTATGCGGTAATGGGTTAAGTTACCGTCTGCCTTACAGATCTATAATTATTAGGTCTCTTGATGTCCGCTTGCGACAGGTTCTACTGTAGCTGATGTTTTTGGAATTTAAGATATACATACATATCTGTATACGTTTTGTAAGAATTACAGAGCAGACCATGAACAAACAGAAAACATCTGATCTTGTTCTACTCTGTTTGAAAAGACGTGCAAATGCGCCGCAATCAAGTCAAATGTTAGGTACTTCGAAAACGTGATGAAACTGTGTGTGTATATCAAGTCGTTCAAAGGTTAACGCCATAGAAATGTGTAACTAGCTCAATGTTTCTATCCCATGAACATCAAAGGTGCTCGACGCATGCTTGGACTCACCCATGGAAACAACACCCCCCCCCCCCCCCCCCCTCAAAACAAATTAAAAAATAAAATAATAATAAATAAATAAATAAATAAAAAATTGTGATCGAAGTATGTTAAACTAGCCTAAAACTATCTATTTGAACCTTAAACCACTCCGAAAAAACAAGAAAAACACGACCCGGAAAAAATTTCCCATCGGTTCTATACATGTATTGAAAGGTATATAACTACGACAGATCAGCTGCGGAAAATACAACAGTCATGTTTTTCAAAGTCTTACAGCAAAGCCAATTCAACACCGATTTTAATCATTTTGGTCTTGATCCGTTCCAAATTCCATATGCTAAGCGGTACAGTTAGTGCTTTTCTTAAATATTGCCCCGTCTTGTCGCTGCAAGACCGCGAATTTGAAAATACGCTAGAGCGAAACGATGTGACTCCCGCCAGGATGCATAGAAGTATATAGGGGGATCTGTATTCGTTAAACTTTTCAGCAAAAACGCGAATTATGCTGAAACACATTCGAAAAACATTCAACTCACCGCAGTTAAAACGGTGCTGGCTATTTGTAGTCTGCTATGAGACGTCAGTTTTCTTTCTCCTACTTTCGTTTTGAACGGAGGTTGCCAAATCGCTGTGGCCCGGAAGTAGTAGTCAATTTGCATAACGAATAGATTATGAGCCAGGTCACAGCAAAATGGTCGCATCCGTTCAAAAGGAAAGTTGGAGAAAGAAAACTGGCGCCTCGTAGCAGACTGGAAATAGTAAGCACCGTTTTAATTGCGGCGAGTTTAATGTTTTAGATAGTGCTTAACCATAATTCGCGTTTTTGTTGAAAAGGTAAACGAATACAGATCCCCCTATATACGTCTATGCATCCTGGCGGGAGTCACGTCGTTTCGCTCTAGCGTATTTTCAAATTCGCGGTCTTGCAGCGACAAGACGGAGCAATATTTAAGGAAAGCACTAATTGTGCCGCTTAGCATATGGAATTTGGAACGGATCAAGACCAAACTGATTGAAATCGGTGTTGAATTGGCTTTGCTGTAAGACTTTGAAAAACATGACTGTTGTATTTTCCGCCGCTGATCTGTCGTAGTTAGTACCTTTCAATACATATATAGACCTGATAGTATTTTTTTCCGGGTCGTGTTTCTCTTGTTTTTCGGAGTGGTTTAAGGTTCAAATAGATAGTTTTGGGCCAGTTGAACATACTTCGATCACAATTTTGTTTTTGTTTTTTTTGTTCGTTTTTTTTTTTGCTTTTTTTGTTTGTTGTTTTTTTGTTGTTGTTTTTTGTTTGTTTACATATACATGTATCTTCACTGTGTACAAGTATTTCGCTGTGAAATCACTGCTGTGGAGTGCACTGGTTGCACAATCAACTTGTAAATAGTGCAGACCCTGATGAGACAGCTCCTGCAGGAGCTGTCTCATCTGGGTATTCACTATTTACAGGTACGTGTATTGACGTGAATAGCAAGAGAAGGGTTAAGTTGTCTCCTTTTAAGACTCCTGTGTTCAATAAATGAATGGCCGCTTAGGACAGGTTCTACTGTATTCAATTGTTTTGACGATCTTGTTTTCTATTTGAAAGAAATCATATAATCAAACAATTGGAATCCTGATCGGACACTCGGCGTCTCGTCTGGATTTGCAAAGGTACGTGTAATCACAGATCCACCAATTGTAGCGAAAGAGTTAAATTGTCACTAGTCTGAAATATCGATACTACAGATAATACTTCTTTCGATTGGTCAATTCATTTATAGGCTCTTCTGAACAAATCTATTGAAAAGGAACATTTACTAGAAAAAAGGATTTGTTTTAGAATTGTGTAGTTTAACTTTTAAAACTGTTGTGATAAATAGAGCGAATGTTCTCTTTATCACAATGGTTAAATGAATATGAGGGATTGGGTTACATATGCTGTACATAACAGTATATGGAATTTAAGAGTCAGCGGACTCCAATATGAATTTCCACATGCATGAACTTGATACGACAACATGCGGATTTAGGGAATAGTGTAAAACTCTTTGAATGTGGGTTACTAGTGTACTGGTCTTGCAAACCGTATAGACCCATACCAGAAGTCCTCTTAATGACCCAGATCAAACGACGTTTAAAGGAGTCGTCTCATCAGGGTCTGCCCTTGTTTGTTTTTCATTCAAAATCCTCTAGCAAATTATACCCTTTCCTACTGAATGGACTATCTCGATAAACAATGATGGCCCATTCCACGTTGAGAACTCGGCATTCTAAGAGAAGTTTTAACCCTTTCGTTGCCCAACCCTGTCGTCTGCTAACTTTGTCGTCTGCTACAAAATTTCATTCTATTTATTTTCTTCATTTTTGTTTCAAAAACATAGTAACTGTAACAAACAGTTTGGATCCTGATGAGACGCCGAGTTACTCGGCGTCTCATCTGGATCCAAACTGTTTGCAAACTGTTTGCATAGGTAATCACAGATCCGGCATTGGCAGCGAAAGGGTTAAACTGGTCCAGGTGAGACATTGAGTAACCCGCCATCTCATCAGGATCCAATCTGTGTTGCCGACCATGTTTTTCAGTATTAGGATGTTTAACTCTTTCGTTGCCAAATATTGTCGTCTGCGACATTTGCCGTCTGCTTCAATTTTCATTTTTTATTTTTCTTTATTTTCGTTTCAAAAACATAGCCACGGTAACAAACAGTTTGGATCCTGATGAGACGCCGAGTTACTCGGCGTCTCATCTGGATCCAAACTGTTTGCATATAGGTAATGACAGATGTGACATTGGCAGCGAAAGAGTTATGCTGGTTGATTACTCTGTTAACGAGTCTACTTGGTCCCTAGAGCTTACACTTTATTCATACACAACTCTTTGATTGATTTAGATCGAACACAGTCAAAGAGTGAATATGAATAAACTCGCTGTCAATCTCACATGTCTGCTTACTTAAGCAAACAGTTTGGACCTAGATAAGATAACTCGGTAACTCAGCGTCTGATCAGGGTCCAAACTGTTTTTATTGTGGTAATATTTTGGAAAGAAAAGGGAAGAAAAGAAAACTGTCGAAACTTGTAGCAGACGACAAATTTTGCAGACGACAATATTTGGCAGCGAAAGAGTTAATTCAATGCGAACTTGTAATTCAAGTACTGTAGAACCTGTCTTAACCCTTTACCTCAAAGGCTATTTTAGATACAATCTCCTTAAATCTACCAAAAAAACTACAGAAAAGGAAACTTTTAGAATTGTGTAGTTTGAAACCGTTGTAATAAATAGAGCATTTGCTCCTATAGGAGCAAATGCTCTATTTATCACAATGGTTTCACAAAGTGACTTAACAGAGTCGTCAAAAGTCGTCAATATGAGGTAATGGGTTACGCGATCAATAAAATAAGGTCTCGGTATAGGTCTTTAAAAAAGGTGGTAGCATGATGCAGGTCAAACGTAATGCAGAAAACTCCTCTTTGAACTTTCTGCTTTACTTTCGCCCTGCATTAAGCAACAACCTGCTTTTTAAAACTCCTATGTTCAATAAACGAAAGGTCGCTTATGAGTGTTCCATTGTAAAACATGTATTTGTGTTTAGATATGACTTTTGTTTGAGCGTGCATTACACCGCCTGGCTTATGTTAGATACCAGCTTTATTTGTCCTTCTCATGATTGGGGGGGTCTAAAAATACTGTTGATCGGAGAGGTTGATGACGACGCCTTTTAGAAATACTTGCAAATTGTGTATGGAAGTAATTACATGTACATGCACAATGTATATACAATGCAAACCGTTTGGATTTCAGGATCCAACATGTTTACTGACTGGCAAATGCGTGTTATGATAGAGGACATGTAACTGCTTATAAATTACAAGAGTGTTGCACCGTGTATTCTCTGACGAGAGTCTTTGATCAAACACGGTGACCTAGAAATCTGACACAATAACCGTAGGTTATATGGTTTAACCGTTTCCCTGTTGAATATTCATGTTAAAAATAATGACTCATAAAACATTTATTAGCTGAATTTTTACAGTGACATATATAGACAGGAGTTTTAGTATTTGTTGAAACTGTAGAGTCATATCTATTAAAATTTAATAAGCAACAAGACAGACCATATACTGACGACCCCTATAGGCGTCGTCTGCTCTGTGTTAACTCCGTATGCAAAGACGTTAAAAGGCGTTACTATGACAGGAAAACATCTGTTTTAAGAAATCGTTTACATTGTACTGAATGATCATGAGACTCAGACTAGTGCTAAATACAGGATAAAGTCGGTATAGACAGCTCCTTTTGGAGTTTTCTGTCATACTTCCCTCCTACTTTGAGTGTCGTAACCCATTCCCTCATATTGACGACTTTTGACAACTCTCTAAAGGTCACTTTGTGAAACCATTGTGATAAATAGAGCATTTGCTCCTTTAGGAGCAAATGCTCTATTTATCACAATGGTTTCAAACTACAAAATTCTAATGTTTTCCTTTTCTCAAGTTAATGCTCCTTTTCGGTAGATTTATTCAAAGAGGCTGTATCTAAATAGCTTATGAGGTAATGGGTTAAAGAGACAATTAAGCATAAAGAAGCTAAATACAGTAAACCACATCTTAAACCGTGTATACTAACGCATTTTCAAACAGAGTAGACTTATAACAGACTGTTTCTGTAGGGATTGTCTCATCAGGGTCTGCTCTGTTGCTTGTGGAAATATATAGATCTGATTCTGAAATATCTACCATGATGGTTGAAAAGATGTAATTATCAAAATGAAGCTAATCGGTATGCAGACAGTCATTACATGTTACATGAATATGCATCAGGTAAATGGTTAATCGCCCACTTAGACATGCACAGTGGTTGACATTCGGTTCCGGTTGTCGCCGTACATATAAATAAAGATAGCACCGGGAGTGTTCAGCCTGATGTCGAGATATAAGGGTTAGTTCGCATGTGATATAATAATATATGAGCATATTGTCAGGAGTGTTTTGGCCCGATGTCAAGATATCAATACCTGGTTCTATTGTCATACGTGTATGAGAATAGTGCCATGGTCATTGTCTGCACTATTTGTCATTCAAAATCATCCAGCCAACATTCGTACTGAGTGGAATAAACATTGATGGGCTGTTCCATTCTGATAATTCAGGATTTAACGGGTTAATGGTCAAAATATATACAGTAAAACCCCTATAAACCGGACGTTTAATTTAGTATAAATATAGGTCTTGGAAACAGGTAGCAGCTTAATGCAGGATAAAAGTAATGCAGATAGCTCCTCCAGTAGCTTTCTGTATGACTTTTATCCTATATTAAGCAGCAACCTGCCTAGAAGTATTTAAATTCTTCCCTACTAGAATTCTGGTTTAGAGAGGTTTTACTGTATATATAAATATTTACTAGTATGTGACCGTGCTAGCACGGCGGCAAAAAGCAATGCGTAGTAAAATGTTCATTCACGTGCAGGTCACGTACCTACAAAATTAACATATGCACCCAAATGGTTCTATTAAAATTCTAGGGTCTTCTCGAAACTTCAAACAGTATAGATCCAGATCGAAGACCACTTTAGGAACGCGACAAGTGATCTGAATCTAGACAGTTACCAACACTCACTTTTTGGTCTTTGTCGGAATTAACCGCAACCGTTTTTTAATGCATTTGAGTTTTGTATTGAAATGTCCTTGATTAAGAATTATACTGTTTAATTTTTATATCGGTATGGCACAGTTTCTATTAGTGTCAACAGTGTAGACCCAGGTCAAGGACCACGCGTCCAGAGTGGGAATTGATCTGAGTCTAGACTGTTCCAATACTCTTATCTTGATATGGCGATATTAGCCACATCTATTTTCGTTGGTTTGAGTTTAACACTGAAATTACCTGAATCAAATTACTTTCATTTTTAGTTAGCATATTATACAGCTACTACATACAATGATTACTAATCTAGGTCTACACTGCTTCTCAGAAAATAGGTCTGCAGTTTTGTTATAATCCATGTTCCTTTTCCATCTTTAAATGGTTAGAAGTGTATGTTTATACTTAATGCCAATAAAGAGTTGTATTGTATTGTGTTTAACACAAACACTGGACGTATGCGTACCAAAATACAGTAAAACCTCTCTATAGCAGATACTATACATAATTTTTTTGTGTAAAAGGCAGGTGGCTGCTTAAAGCAAGGTGAAAGTAAAACAGAACGCTCCTATAGGAGCGTTCGGTTTTACTTTCACCTTGCTTTAAGCAACCACCTGCCATAAATACCAACTAATTAACACAATTTAGTGGCCGTTATAGAGAGGTTTTACTGTATATAAAGAGTTGCTAGTAAAAAACACAAACACTGGACGTATGCGTACCAAAATATGTATTTTGGAGTCAGTTAAACAAAGTTATAAACCCAAAGCACTGTTTAGGGCATTGGTCGTCATCTAGGAATGGCTTTAGATTCTAACCCTAATCCTTTATCCTAATACATATTCATGTAAGAAATAATGACCTAAATATATTAATTAGCTGAAAAAGTTACAATGGCATTTTATACAAAGGAAAATATGACTATTGTATAGACTGTAGAATCATAGCTCAGAGCAGACCCTGATCAAACGGTTCCTATATGAATCGTCTGATCTGGGTCTAGTGTGTTTGCAAATAGTTTTTAAAAGACGTTTAAAACGTTTTATTTTCAAATGATAAATAGGTCAATGAATTTGGTTGCTGATGACGCACCTGGTCATCCCAGCGCCTGGTCTAAATCCAAACTGTTTGAAATTATGATACGATATCTTCTATACAGCGTCTGGTCTAAATCCAAACTGTTTGAAAATATGATACGATATCTTCTATACAGTGTCTAACCATTTACTCCATACATATTCATGTGAAAAACAATGACATCATGGATGATAATTAATTTATTTTTGTTATTGCACATGGACAATGGCATTTGTGGTCATGGCAGAAACTGTAAAATCATATCTATATTATTCCTTAAGCAAACGAAGCAGACCCCGATAAGACCTTTCCTACAGGAGCCGTCTGATCTGGGTCTAGTCTGTTTGCAAAGGCGTAGAAAGGTGTATTTATGGAATAAATGATTGAATTTAACATAGAAAACATTAAGTTACATACAAATAGTGAATAATGTTATAAATATTTATAATAGATACAAGAGCTGTAACACCTCTGTTAGACGACTGTAGGCTATAGGAGCATTCTGCATGACTTTCATCCTGTATTAAACAGCCAACTGCCTAAAAGTATCTAAATTCGTCTCTACTAGAATTCCGGTTTAGACAGGTTTTACTGAATGGGCATATTTACAATATTGCCAATACAGAAGACCTAGATCAGACAACTCTTGTATGAATTGTGGTATCAGGTTCTACTATGTTTGCCTAAATTACTTCTAGATCATATTCTATCCTGTCTTCTACAACAAAAATGTTTCTTTTCTATAGGCAACAACAACAGTAAATTTATATTCATTAAGTCAAAAATTGTGGTAGGAATATCATAAAAGTAAAAAAAGTTGAAGTCATGGTGCAGCCTTATTTAGGATGAAAACAACACTGGAAATTCCAAACCCAGATTTTCGTATTACTTTCGCTACATAAAACACCTAACTGTAAATTTAGTCGTGGATATTGTGTGTACAAATTACTTATCTCTTTCCCTCATATAAACGTATTCTCGCACCTTTGTAATCAGAGCAGACCTAGATCTGACAACCCTTGTTAGGGCGGTCTAATCGGGGTCTGCACTGTGTGCTTATATGGAAGTGTATAGACGGCATTTGACAGTTTCTAACAGGTAAAATGAAAATTCTGCGCTCATATACTTATAAAAATCAGCTAATAAATATGCATGATGTAAGTATTTCTCACATGAATATCGTACAGGCAAATAGTTAATGATGTTCCGCTGTACATATATACTGTAACGCCCCCTACAGTGATCACTCATTGAATGACGTCATTTACAGAACGAAAGTTATACAGAAAGATATCATACAGGACATTTGTGTATACCTTGTATCCAGCATCAAGCTACAGCATGTCATCAAACTCAATATTTAGTCTTCTGTTGAGTGGTCATTATAGAAATGTTTAACCCTTTACCTCATAGGCTATTTTTAGAAACAACCTCTTTGAATACATCTACCGAAAAGGAGCATTAACTTGAGAAAATGAAAAAAATAGAGTTTTGTAGTTTGAAACCATTGTGATAAATAGAGCATTTGCTCCTATAGGAGCAAATGCTCTATTTATCACAATGGTTTCACAAAGTGACTTTTACAGAGTCGTCAAAAGCCGTAAATATGAGGGAATGGATTAATAGCAATGTCGATAACAAAAAAGCAGCAGATGTGGTATTGGATTATAGTAGAACCTGTCTTAAGCTGCCATTCATTTATTGAGCATATAAGTGTTAAAAGCTGGTGATTGTTTAATTCAGGGCAAGAGTAATACAGAAATCTCCCATAATTCGACCTCTTTTGATGGCCGCTAAGTTCTACTGTATACAACAAAATTTGTTAAACATTAAAACGAATGAAACATATTGTCTACAATATTGGTCCACTTTGGGAAAGGAACTGAAAATGACAAAATGTAGAATCGAATCTATATGTACATAAATCATTTGTTTATATGCATAAAAAATTGTTGTACTAAAATGATATGACAATCGTGAAAGAAATTATTTAAGTAAACTTTATTAAAGTATAGTTCTAATAAACATTATAAAAAGTATTTTAATAAACATTATAAAAAGGAAGGTTTCTGTGTATCATTGGCTATTATAGTAATATAGTAAAAAAAAATCTCGCTAACCCGAAGTTTTAGTAAAGAAACATTAAGGAATTGTATTCAGGTGGCTGCTTGATGCACGATGAAAGTAATGCAGAACGCTCTTATGGGATATTTCTGTGCTACATTCATCCTGAATTAAGCGGCCATCTATCTTAAAGGCCTTAATTACTAGCTGTGTGTTCGAATTGACGGGATTATATTGTATTGCAAACAACACGAAATATAAAATCAAATAAACACTACTCAAATACATTCAACATTATGTACTGCTTTAATCTATAGAAAATTAAAACAAAGAACTAAAGTATCGATATTATTTGTAGATTGCTTTTGTATATATATAAATATCTATAACGATTGGTCTGACAAGGGAAGTTTTCTCTTAAAACTAGTAGTTTGATAAAACTAAAAGTTTGTTTTCTTTTTCCTTTTCTCATTAATTGAGGTGATCAAGCTTAAATTATTTTTATATTGATACAATTATCGAATCCTACAGACTTTTAACCTCCTGACTCATACACCTAATCACATCTCAGCAAACCGAGTAGACCACGATTAGACGGCTCCTGTAAGATCCGTCTGGCCAGGGTCTGCTCTGTCTGATTCTGGAATTTGATAGATCCGATTCGACAGTTTCTGCTAAGTCCAAAAGTCCTTGTATTCACGTACCACTGTAAAATATCAGGTAATAAATATTCATGTCATTATGTCTCTCATGAATATTCATATAGTAAAGTTTTAAACACTTTATTAAAAGTTGGTCATAGGTTTATGTGTTTTCACAGTCATATCAAACTGATTGGCAATATTGTAATGTACGTGCAGAAACTCAAACTGGCCCATGCTGCAGATCCCAATAAACCAATTAACCCTTTATCTCATAGGCTATTTTAGATACAACCTTTGGAAAAAAATCTACCGAAAAGGAGCATTAACTAAAGAAAAGGAATATTTTAGAATTTTGTATTTTGAAACCATTGTGATAAATAGAGCATTTGCTCCTATAGGAGCAAATGCTCTATTTATCACAATGGTTTCACAAAGTGACTTTTACAGAGTCGTCAAAAGTCCTCAATATGAGGGAATGGGTTAAGCATGAATTCCGCATGACATGATATTTACAATGGTGTCAATACAACGCAAAATTTCAACGTTTTTGATTAAATTAAAGCATACAAATGAAAATACACTGACCAATCAGAGACATTGTTGATATGAACCATTTGGTATTACAACAAATGAGACGTATGAAATGAGACGCCCTGTGAGAAAAGGGGACTTATTGCAATGTATGCAGTGCACGGTGAATCCACTTTAACCAGGAATTGTAATACAGAGCACTTTAGGTCTTTTGGGCAGGTGGCTGTTTAATGCAGGATGAAAGTTATGCAGAAAACGTTTAAAGGAGCTTTCTGTATGACTTTCAACCTGCATTAAGCTGCAACCTGTATCAACCATTTCCCTCATATAAACGTGTCTTCGCACATTTGCTAACAGAGTAGACCCAGATCAGACGGCTCCTCTATAGGAGCCGTCTGATCAGGGTCTACTCTGTTTGCTAATATAATTTCAAAGATATGTGTCTTTAATTTCTAACATGGCTGCAATGTTCCACCTTCCATATTTCAATTTAGCTATTTTGTCCATGAATATTCAGTAGGTATTGAAATTCGTAATAAACATAGAACAGGAAAAGGGTTAAAGGCTAACACTAATACTATTTTATAACGTTCCGTTTAGAGGGGTTTTGTTGTAAATCCAGATTAGACATAAAGTATTTGATGAGGTACAGTAAACCTCTCTATAACGGCCACTAAATTACATCAAGTATTTTGTCGTAGAGGCAGGTGACTGCTTAAAGCAATGTGAAAGTGAAACAGAACCCTCCTATAGGAGCGTTCTGTTTCACTTTCATCTTGCTTTAAGCAGACACCTGCCCTAAATACCAATTAGTTAACACAATTCAGTGGCCGTTACAGAGAGGTGTTACTGTATATGGTCAAGTTTGGTGCTGTATGGACGGAAAGTGCAGAGCTTGACCAGACGCACCGTCAGAGACACGACAGCTGGTCTGAGTAAAAATGTGTTTGCAGTGCAATAAGGCCCTTGTCCGCATAGAGAGGCTCATATTCTAACTTTATAACAATACATACTATGATTTGTACTGTCAAAACAAAAACAAAAACAACAATAATTAAACCACTCCCTCATAGACTATTTTAGACCCAACCATTTTGAATAAATCTACTGAAAAGGAGCATTTGCTAGAAATAATGAAATTTAGGAATTATATAGTTTCAAAACCAATGTGATAAATATAGCATTCTCTTCTATGGAGCAAATGCTCTATTTATCACAATTGTTTCAAAAATGACTTTACACAGGCGTCAAAAGTCGTCAGTATGAGGGAATGGGTTAAACAGAGTAACAAATACACAAAGTATATCACAGTTTTTAAATGAAGCACTTTTTCGCATGAACCTCAGTGAATATTGAGTTAATCTCACATAAACGGTTGTGCCACGATAGAATAAAGGACAACCTCAAAAGTATCAATTCATCAGTGTATACCCATATCAGTCGCCACGTTTGATCACTGTTCTTACCAGATATTCGATGTGTGTCACCCGTCACAAGAAATAGTACTGGTTCCACTACTCTTGCAATCAATATAGACCCAGTAGGAAACCGCGACTGGCCATTGTCTACACTATTCACAAATATCCAAGTGCACTTTTTCCCAAATGGCACTGGTCATAGCAATGGGGATAACATGTCTCCATTAAAATTAATTATTACCCCCTTGTGAAAAAAATGTTTTGGATGACAAACAATGCATACCCTGATCAGAGGGATCGTCCAGGAGTGCTCTGATATAGGCCTACACTGTTTACACATAACAGGTAACCTTTTCTCGCATTCTGAGGGACAAGCTTGGAATTATGGACGATAAGCAATATGTTTGCATCCAAATTAGTCAAGTTCAAGCTATTTAACCATCAAAGATTTTTTTAAAAGCTTCAACGAACCGAAAGTAAACATAAAAATGAGTTCGATCATCTTATACATGAAGTACTCAAATGTAGTTTTTTTTCGACAGGATAATAGTTAATATTGTTGTGCCCGAAGTTTTGAAAAGCTTATCGGAGGTCACTGTCATTCATCATTCCACCAGCTTGCTTGCGGTCCCTCTGTCATTCAGTAATCCGTGGTCCCTCTGTCATTCAATATTCCGTGGCCCCTCTGTCATTTAAAATTCCGTGGCCCCTCTATCATTCAGCACTAATCCAACTTGTAGGGGGGCTACTCTGGCATTGAGAATTCCACCAGCTTATCAGTTGTCCCTCTGGAATTCAGAAGAAGCCTACCACCTTTCTTGAAATAATTTGTTGTAGATAAGCATTTCATTCTTAACCGTTCTCATGTCAAGCCCGACTTGATGGGCAATTGCAAACTGTTTGAATTCCAATTAAGACACCGATCAACTCGAGTTTTCCACGGGATCAAAGCTGTCTGAAACTCGGTATGTCGTTATTGAAAAAGTTGAACGAATCTGATGTAAGTAAAAGAGCATGGTCCCATTTCATGAAAGATTGCATTTGTCGTAAGTCGTTAACTTGTCGCAAGCCGTAATTTACGACAATCATAGGTATTCATTCACATGGAGACACGTTAGTTCTGACGTACGGCGATCGTTGTGTTTCTGTCGTACGACTTTTCACAAAAATATCAGAATGAGAATAGTTAACAACATACTCTGTATGGTATTTACCGCAGAGAATGTGTATTTATAAAGTACTTAACCCTTCTCCTATTCAGTAATCCTATAAGAAATAATTTATTGGCTCATTTTTATCATGTAAATTATTTGCTCTGGCAAAAACAGTAGAATCAGATCTATATAATGTCAAAAGCAAACAGAACAGACACTGATCAGACGTCTCATATATATAGGAGCCGTCTGATCTGGGTCTACTCTGTTTGCAAGTGCATGAAAAGGCATTTATATGAGGGAAATGGTTAATCCAGCTTCAAAGTGTACAGGAAAACCTCTCTATAACGGACACTAAATTGTGTTAATTAGTTGGTAGTTAGGGCAGGTGGTTGCTTAAAGTAAGGTGAAAGTAAAACATAACGTTCCTATAGGAGCGTTCTGTTTTACTTTCACCTTGCTTTAAGCATCCACCTCCCTTTAACACAAAATACTTGATGTAATTTAGTGACTGTTATAGAGAGGTTTTACTGTATTTGATTCTGCAGATCTAAAGTACTGCCCATCTTGTTAACCGACGGGTCATTTGTGAAAGACAGTTTGATATGTGTATAAGCAATGTATATCTATAATGAGTTCGTGACGTCAGATTATTGTTTTTCATCCTACAACACGAACGTGGAATGTCGTCTCGGAGCAGCATGATTGAGCACTTCTTGGTCCGAAACGGCGCTCCAGATGGATCCCCGCTGGTCAGAAGATTCGACTGGCTGAGAACCAAACGAAAGGAGACTTTTACGCCGGGTATCGTCCGTTTCGTTGGATATTTCCGGATCTGTAAGCCCGTGTGGAAGTAGCGGGCGTTTTGTCCGACATGGCGAACATGGCATACATGAAGGGCTTTGAGAACACACACCTTCTGTTATCTTAAAAGCGAGCTCTCTGGCTTGTTCGTTTAGTTGAGACACGTGCCATTTGTAAGTAATGCAGATAAATATCACAATACATACTGTAACTACTGGACTAGCAATAATGAGCGGCAAGGGCAAGTTCGATTGTTGCTTGAGGTCTTCAGCGGCCTTTAGTGATGATGTGTTCGAAGCAGTAGCTCCTGTTTTGACCACCGAATAGTCACCATGTGTTTTATTTTTCATGGCGCCACTGGGTAAGCTTGGGCTAACTTGTATAGTTTTCAGTACTCCATCAGGAGATCTCGTCGCACCAATGTCAAGGCTGTCCCTGTTGCTGGTTTCATTAATAACTCGTCCCTGGCACGCATAAAGCATAGTAAGTAGAAACGTGCCAATTAAATATACAGCATTTATTGACAAAGAAACACATTCACAGCAGTTTCGCATTTTTATAACTTTCGCTGTAAATCCTAGATTTTTTCAGTAATGAATCCAAAGCAACATCTACATACATGAAACACGGAACCGTTTTACTTTTGAAACGATTACAAATTAAGTGGTTTTGTTTTTATCAAATCTAACACAACTGTTATGTAGGTACAAAAAGGTACATTCGGCACAGCTTCTGAATTCTTCTAGCGCATATTTGTATCCACCACATGATTTAGTTAGTCACTCCCATATCAGCCTGTTTTGTTTTCCATATTTAAATATTGCATTTGATTTTGATTACCGTCATTTGTTGACTACTAATGCGTCAAATCTGCGGGTAGTTTTCAATCACAACTCAAAATATCCAACATTATCCGATTTCCCCATACAGAAACAGCTATTAGTGTTCTGTTATATTGGTAAAATACTTCTCTCCGAAATGGCGTGCGTTATGAATGAATCTGCTCGGAAACATTGCGTTAGCTTCGCGATCCGATATTTACAATACTCCTGCTTTTGGTGAGCCATCAGTACTCGTATTACCTGATGACGTGTCTCTGTACCTGTATCTGATTGGTTGATTCGCTTGTTCAGTCAATCCCACGAGTGGTGCTGTTCAACCGCGATGTATGCGTTTCATGTCATCCCTGTTGATCGAATGCAGACACGGAAAAAACTTCGGACTTTCTTCGAAAGATAGTAAAGTTATACACCATATGCCGTTGAAGTGACTGGGTTCTTAGCTGTATTCTAATAGTTTTAGATAAAATGCTGAAGTTAAATTATCTATCTCTGCAAACTTAAAATTTACGAATTCCGTGATTATGTAAGTATGTAAGATTAAATTGAATCGTTTTGCGATGGACAAGCTTTCTTCATGATACATTTGTAAAAGCATAAACATAATTTCCCTGAAATACAATATAAAATGTGCAAACAATCGTTTTAAGACTTGACACTATTTGACACTTGAGATCAGTACATTTTTAGTTGAGTCTGAGTTCGTTCTCATCTGACCAGTCAAAAGCTTGAGTCTGGGTTCACAAATTGATAATCAGAAACATGATGATGAATTCAACCTCAAACTATGAAAGTTTACATGTATACGCCCAGGACCATATTTAACCATTTATCTCATGAATATTTATACAAGAATTGATAAATTCGCGGATATTCATTAACTGAGTGTTACAACTGCCAATGAACAAGATGAATTCGTCTGGTCTGGGTCAGTTCTGTCTGCAAAAGTGTTAACCCTTTTAACGCCGATGTCGTATAAATGCTCCACGACAAATAGTGCAGTCCCAGATCAGACGCCGCCTTTTAAAGGCGGCGTCTGATCTGGGAATTCACTTTTTGTCTCGATCTCTATTTCTATATCCGTGCTTTATTCCTTTGAAATTTTCATTTATTCATCTCATTTCTGTATTGTACCGAATGCTTTAACAAAAAAAATGGATTGCAGACGGCAATTAGAAATTTGGCGCCGAAAGGGTTTAAAAAAGCGTTTGTACGAGGGAAAAGAATTGCCATTTACTTCCAATTTTGACAAATGACATCGCTCTAATGCAGTGTCTCTCAAGATGGAAACTGGTGTTGACCAACACAGTTCGTTTTACAAGTCTCTGTGTTCAATATACAATAAAAACCTCTATTGTCTGGAATTTCACTAAAGAAGAATCTAGATCTATTAATGCAGGTGGCTGCTTAATACAGGTTTAAAGTAACCCTTTCATCGTGCATTAAGCTGCCACCTGTCTAACAGACTGTCAGTACTAATTCTACAATGTTTATTATGGCGCCCTGTAATCGTTTCCTTGAGCAAGATGTTTTAACATACAGTAATTAGTATGACTATTACACCACACCGGGATGTGTGTCTTTATATAAATGGTGTTATTGTATAAAACTTGTCTTACAGATTTCAGCTAAAAATGATGTATAAATAAGAAAGATAAATATAAAATAAAATATATATACAATAAAACGTAGGATGGGTTGTTTATTTGTTTCTTGATTCAGGATTTTGCGTCACTTTATCAGTAATTATTGATAATACAATAATAGTAAAAATGATATTATACGCTGTAATAATTAAATTATGATAAAACCGTTTTATTAATATAAATGCATGTGTTGTGTGTAATAAAAGCTTATCATGACGACGACAAAGAAGGTGTAAACGATGTTATTCATAAAAAAATATTATGGAAGATGATGGTGGCGATAATGATCTTTGTATTGATCATGATAATGAAGATAATGATAATAATCATGGTGATGAATTTGAGAGTGCTGATCTCGTCGGATAATCAGCTGTTTACTCATTCCTTGGTCAATATTCATGTAAGAATTAATGGCATCATTAACCCTTCGCTTGCTATTCACGTCAATATACCTACCTGTAAATAGTGAAGACCCAGATAAGACAGCTCCTGCAGGAGCTGTCTCATCAGGGTCTGCACTATTTACAAATTGAGTGTGCAACCAGCGCACTCAGCAGTGATTGCACAGCGAAATACGTGTACACAGTGAAGATATATGTAATTATACAACAGGGCATGGTTAAAGAAGGAGAAATGTGTTTTAAAATTCAGCAAGCGAAGGGTTAATACATGTAGTAATTTCATGACGTTTTATAGTGGCAGAAACTGTAGAATCAGATCTATATTATTCGATAATAATATCAGAGTCCATCAAGATAAGGCTTAACCCCTCCCTTCATATAAGTATATTTTCACGCATTTGAAACAGAGTAGACCAAGATCAGACGGCCCCTGTGGAAGCCGTCTGATCAGGGTCTGCTCTTTTTTGCTTATGACATTATATAGATCTGATTCTACAGTTTATGAAAAATTATCAAATTTCGTCTTGGTCATTGGCAATTGTAAAATTCAGTAAATGAATGTCAATGAGGTTATCTATGTGTGTATATATATTCATAATATAACTAAACGGTGTCTACCAATACCGAAAAAGCACCATGTGTACATGTGCTATTATAGAAATTCAGCTAATAAGTATGCATGCTGCCATTATGTCGTACATGAATATTCAACAAGTAAAAGGTTAACCCATTACCTCATAGGCTATTTTTAGATACACCATCTTTGATTAATCTATCGAAAATGAGCATTAACTAGAGAAAAGGAAAATTTTAGAATTTTTTTAGCTTGAAACCATTGTGATAAATAGAGCATTTGCTCCTATAGGAGCAAATGCTCTATTTATCACAATGGTTTCACAAAGTGACTTTTACAGAGTCGTCAAACGTCGTCAATATGAGGGAATGGGTTCAGGAAGTACTTTCTGGGAGGAATAAATGTTTTCTGAGTAGGGAAATGTCGGATCAGGTTTCATTACTAACCATGCCCATTCTTTGATTAAATGTTATTGATGTTATACTACGAACAGCAATACGTCACTGTGGTCCCTTAAGAAAAACGCTTACTGTTCATATCACCACCGTGCCCTACAAGCTCCATCAGTTTGGCTACAGATCAGCCAATTTGTTACTAAAAGCCTGTTTGTAATTCGTATATAGTTAAATAGCATTATTGCAATACACATTAAAGACAGATAGTCTTATAAACAGGATATACACCTATATTAAAGCAGATAATCATTTGAACAACATTAAGGCTAATAAATAAGGCAAGTGAAAGAACCGATAAAGCTGTCAGATGGCGGGCAATAAACTATCGGACTTTCACCCCAAACTTGGTCTGACCAAAGAAAGGGGAACACGTTATTGCTCAAAATAGTGTGTTATTTCAAAATTGTACAAGTATTTCTAATAAACATGATAGAACTTTGTTTTTCTCTGTCGTTTAACCATTTGCGCCAGTGATACTCGTTTGCAAATACAGTAAGTCCATATCAGACATAGCAGAGTGGGGGGGGGGGGGGTTTCAGTTTGAACTTATATCGAAAATTGAATCTGTGATACAAAATAAACCGTTTTCATCGATACGTGTACTTGTTTGTTCTACAATAAAATAGCATCGAACAGATAAGATACTAAAATGTAACCCGAATAAATACTAATGCATCGGCGACTGAATTCGGGGCCTTACATACCAAACACATTGTCTTAAATTAGTTTAACCCATTCCCTCATATTGACGCCTTTTGACGACTCTGTAAAAGTCTCTTTGTGAAACAATTGTGATAAATAGAGCATTTGCTCCTAAAGGAGCAAATGCTCTATTTATCACAATGGTTTCAAATTACAAAATTCTAATATATTCCCTTTCTCTAGTTAATGCTCCCTTTTGGTAGATTTATTCAAAGTGGTTGGATCTAAAATAGCCTATGAGGTAAAGGGTTAATCAATCAATCCTCCTGTGATATATATTCAGTATATAAACACACGATTTATGTACTTTAAAATAGCGTTTATAAACCACTTTGCAAGTAGAGACTACGTATCACTTTTACCCATTATCTCAAAGATCATGCCTCTTTGAATAAAACTACTGAAAAGGAGCATTTACTAGAGAAATGGAAAAATGTAGAATTGTATAGCTTTGAAGCCATTGTGATAAATAAGGCATTTGCTCTTATGTCACAAATGCTCTGTTTATCGCAATGGTTTCAAAAAGTCACGTTTAAAGAGGCGCCTAAAGGTGTCAGTAGGTGGGAATGGGTTAAGTAACACACAATATACCGATTGATTACATTAACATCAATACGTATTGTGTTTGGCCCTTAACCCTTCCGGCGCTAAATTTCTAATTCTCGTCTGCAATCCAAATTTTGTTAAATCATTTGGTACAAATAAGGAAATGAGATAAATAAATGCAAATTTGAAAAGATTAAAGCACATATATAGAAATAGTGAATGAGACAAAAAGTGAAGTCCCTGATCAGACGCAGCCTTGAAAAGGCGGCGTCTGATCTGGGACTGCACTATTTGTCGTGGTGCATTTATGCGACTTCGGCGGTGAAATGGAGTAGATCTGATTCCAAAGTTTCTACTATACCATTATAAAATTTTAAAAATTATTATTCATACACACGCTTTTTCTTACATGAATATTCATCGATCGAGTAAAAGATTAATGCAAGACGGAACTTATGTAGAAATTTTCCAAATAATCTATCAAATAGGCATCAATTTCGTGCTGCATATAGCAGTTACAGTAAAACCTCTCTATAACGGCCACTAAATTGTGTTAATTAGTTGTTATTTAGGACAGGTGACTGCTTAAAGAAAGGTGAAAGTAAAAACCATAACGCTCCTATATGAGCGTCCTGTTTTACTTTCACCATGCTTTAAGTAGCCACCTGCATTTAACACAAAATACTTGATGTAATTTAGTGGCCGTTATAGAGAGGTTTGACTGTATCTTTTTTTAAATATCTGTATTTTATTGATAGAGAAGATGCTATCATATTTGAAGAATATTTCGTCGATTGTATTGTATGTAATTGAAGGATAGAGCCAACCATTATGACACTTTATAGGATCTATCGTCGGACAAATCCTAAACAACCATGTACTTGGTTTTTAAATGTTCATATTAATTCGTTAACCATTCGTCTGATTGTAGACTCAGCCCAGATAGCTCCTGTACGGATCGTTTAACCCACCGTCTAATCATGGTATGCCCCGATATTTACAGTATCAGTATGAATATTCGTAACGGTAAAGGGTTAAATAAAATTGAAATAAACATGTACACACGCTCACCATGTTCGTATATTGCACGCATGTTACATTTAGTTGGCATACGCCAGTTGCCTGTTAACCCTTTCAATACTGAATTGTCAGAGTGGAATAGTCCATCAGTGGTTAGTCCACTCAGTTAGAAAGGTTTAACTCATTCTCTCCTACTGACGCTTTATTGCGCCTATGCAAAAGTCACTTCTTGAAACCGTTGAGATAAATAGAGAATTTGCTCCATAGGAGCAAATGCTCTATTTATCACAATGGTTTCAATACTACACAATTCTAAAATGTGTCTTTTCTTTAGTAAATGCTCCTTTTCGGTATATTTATTCAAAGAGGTTGGGTCTAAAAATAGTCTAGGAGAGAATGAGTAAACGCACGCACGTACACACGCACGCATGTATACACGCACGCAATGGCATTTAGAAACATTGTAGGCCCATATCAAAGGGCTCCTATAGCTTCGATCCTAATGAGACGCCAATTTAAGGTACTCGGCACTCGGGATTAAGTCTTAGTTATTTGTTTCTACCATTCCAATTTTTATCAACATTATAAATCAGTGTGACACAGTTTGGATTCTGAGTTGACGTCGAGTTAAACGATGTCTTATCCATATCAAATCGACATACATGTAGTTTGTAATAAATTCATGCAACAAAGTGAACGCTTAGCGTAGAAATAAAGTTCGCAGGTGAATCGCATTGTTGTAGACTATTTCGTTGCCATATGTTTGCACCGCAAAATATGCCGTCTGCTTCTTTCTTATTTGCTTAAAAATTATATTATTATTATTATACCACATTTATATAGCGCTCCTTTCACACAGGATATGTGCGTTTAAAAGCGCTTCACATGAATAAATTACAAAACACGCTTAAAAAGAATTCTCCCTTTTAATGCCCCTGGTGGCATATTGTTTTTGATCTGTCTGTTTATTTGTTGATTGGTTGGTTCCCAACTTTAACGTTAGCGATAATTTTGTAGCCATTGCACATACAAACTTCAAACTTGACATGCATGTGCAATGTGTAGCGCTGAACATTGTTTAGGGTACCTTTTAAATGCCAAGGTCATTTATCAAGGTCAAGGGTCAAACTACGGGTCAAATTTAGATTGGCGTTAATTTTGTCGTCATTCAACATACATACTTCAAACTTGGCATGTATGTTCAACTTATAGAGACGAACATTTTAAGAGTGGACTATTAATGTCAAGGTCGTACGTCAAGATCAAAGGTCATATTGGGGGCACAGTGTATCACAAACACATCTTGTTTTTATTCAGAAAATATAATCACAGCATTAAACGTTTTGTACCCCGATAAGCTGCCAAATAATTCGGCATACATATTTGTGGTACCTGAGATCTATTCAGGTTAGATATTGTCCGACCCGAGGTCAAGCTTATACCTGATATCGTTTGTATATCTGTCATTTCTATCGTATATCTGTTGTATATCACTCATTGACAGGATAGCCAATCATACGATTCCTTCCTGTTAGTGACTTCATAATTATTGTATATCAGAACAGAACATATATTTATTCAACTTGTACAATCATGTACATAGTTGTTACAAATATACATACGTAACACATGTCACATAGGTCAAATGAGGGTTAAGACTAACTAACAGTAATGACAGTCAAAATCAATCTAATTATGAGCAAAATCATTATATGAAGGACAATTGACAATTTAGTTGAGTATTATAATTACTGATTATTCGGGATTGAGATGACAATCAGGCTTACATATAAGTGTTAGCAACCGCGTTTCTCATGCAAAATGAATGTTTATATATATATAACAAGTTTAACTAATTCCTGTCGATTTTTACTTTGAAGTAGCTGGCAAAATTTTACAAAGTTTGGTCTTGCATAATGATACTTTCTATATATTCCTTACGCAAGTCGGCGTATGAACTACATATAAGAACATTTTAATGAAACTCGTCTTCAATGTCACGCGTTTCACAATAACTACAATACAGTAAAACCTCTCTATAACGGACACTAAATTATGTTAATTAGATGGTATTTAAGGCAGGTGGTTGCTTAAAGCAAGGTCAAATTAAAACAGAACGCTCCTATCGGAGCGTTCTGTTTTACTTTCACCTTCCTCTAAGCAGCCACCTGCATTTAACACAAAATACTTAATGTAATTTAGTGGTCGTTTTACTGTATCTTTCATTTCTTGGTAGATGTATATTATTTCTACTGTACCTTCCGATTTCGATGTTTAATGAATGTAAAGACAGACGCAGCCTAGCAAGGTAAAGTCTATGTTTATATGACAATGTATCTAAATATGTGTCAAATCTAAAGCAGCTCTTCAAATATGTATAGGTTGCTAAGACACCGCTATTATTGATACAAAACCTCTCTAAACCGGAATTCTAGTAGAGGTGAATTTAGATACTTTTAGGCAGGATACTTCTTAATGCAGGGTTAAGTAATACAGAAAGCTCCTCTACGAGCTTTCTGTGTGACTTTCATCCTGAATCAAGCTGCCACCTGTCTCGAAGACCGATATTTTTTTCTAAATTTAACGTCCGGTTTAGAGGGGGTTTGCTCTGTATTCTCATTCCAACCCTGAATGAAACAGTCCACTAGTATTTGTTTAAATATTTTGTGGAATGATTTCGGATTTATAGTCAATGGATCCATCCAAACATCGGCAAAACCATTATGTTCTAGTAACGTTTTAACATTTGTTACCCTTTGTTATTTGTTTAACTCGCCATTTCTACAATCGGCTAGCAAGGTATTATACACAGAAGATAGTATTACATTCTCTGATGAAACTAGTTTCAGTCAATATTTAATAATATCTATAATAACGATTTATGTACAAGGGATGTCTACCCCATTCGCCATAAATACTGTATGTCGATGTACACCTTTTCACGTGTAATAACCGCTTGCAAAACTTTAGGTTTACTCTCTCTATAATTTTAGATTTAATATAACCCCATACTTTACAGCTATAATTCAAAATAGAACTAAATTGCATCAAATAACTGACAGGTAACATTACATTTCAGATTCAAATCTATGATATTGGCCATGAGTGCATTCAATGCTCTCAGCCTCTATCAGGATTCACACATTCTAACAGAAAATCGTCCCTGGTGATAGCATTACTAACAGTTCAATACCGAAGAAGCACGTGACAGATTATAGGTCGATATTTATTCAGCGTGCTAAATATATGGATTATAACTGATAGTGTTAATCTTCTTACGTAGACAAAGCGTGCATAGTGTGTCATTTTTGAGACACTTTCGAAGCATACGCTAACCCATTAGATTAGATGAATAATTAAATATCGATTCTAAATTGTTGCCAATTTAAATTAAAAACTAAGTTTACAAGGAACTACTGGAAATGCCAAATTTGCAAAATCGAAACCTTGAGTTACAACAGTTAATCCAAACGAAGTAGAGTAGAAAATATCTCCAGGCTAAATGACAAGGGTTTGGCATTATAAATAAATGGCGCGTCAAAGAAACTGAAATATCGGATTATACAGAAAGAATGACTTGAAAAGAATTGTAGAATATTACTTCCATTTATCTAAGCTTATAGAATTATAAGATAACAAATACGGCAGATAACACCTGGACAAAATCGGCAAACTGTTGTACAGTTAAACTTCTCTAATGCGATAACCAAAAAGAGGTATAAATCTTGGTCTTAAGGCATATAATAAATTATATGATAATTATACAGGAAGCTCCCGTAGGATAGATATTCTTTATTTTTTGTTATGTATTAAGTGGTCGCATTTGAGATATTGCACTATACTAGAACAGACACTGCAGTACAGTAAAATATGTCTTAAGCGAAGAGCAAGTACTAAAGTTAAACATAGAAAAAGAGCATATAACACATTGACATAATTGATGTTTTGAACTACATGTAGGAAACATTGTTAACCATTTCCTCATATTGACAACTTTTGATGCCTCTGTTAAAGTAGTTATTTAATGGAATGCTAAAGTTCTAGATATTTTAAACGCACATATCCTGTGTGAAAGGAGCGCTATATAAATGTGATATAATAATAATAATATAAGCACAGGGCAGGTAATCCATACCAGACTATAAACAACGGACCTTTTTTAAGACTCGCATTTTTCTTCAGTAAATAGTCGCTTAAAAGAGGTTACACTGTGCTTAATGGGTGGTGATTGCTTAATGCAAGGTGACTGCTTAATGCAGGGTGAAAGTCATGCAGAAAGCTCCTAGAGGAGGATTCTGAATGATTTTCACCCTGCATATAATTAACCTGCAACCTATCTCAAAAACCGATATTTATACCAAATTTAACGTCCAGTTTAGAGAGGCTTTACCGTACTAAACGCTATTAATTAACCCTTCGCTTGCTATTCACGTCAATATACCTACCTGTAAATAGTGACGACCCAGATGAGACAGCTCCTGCAGGAGCTGTCTCATCAGGGTCTGTACTATTTACAAGTTGATTTCGCAACCAGTACACTCTACAGCAGTGATTGCACAGCGAAATACTTGTACACAGTGAAGATATGTGTAATTATACAACAGGGCATGGGTAAAGAAGGATAAATGTATTTTAAAATTCAGCAAGAGAAGGGTTAATCTAACCCCTTGCCTGCTGTCACAATGATATCTGTTTAAACTCGGATATGTTACAATTTTCACCTTACTTCTGATTCGTTCAAGCTTTTGAGAATTTATTGACCGCGCATCAAACAGTTTGGATCCTGATGAAACGTTGAGTTACTGGATGTCTCATCTGAATTCAAGACATTTGTAGTAGTCAGTGGAGTCGAGCTTAAACAGGCGAAGAGTTAAAAGGTAAACCTGTGGGGTTGTTTAATATTGAATTGAATCGTTGACGTTTTCACTGTCGAGCAGCTGGTTGTGTGTGCATACGGTCACCATGCAATGCAGTCAGAAAATGGATTACTCAGCGAAAAGTGTGGCTTTATTTAGTATGTTCCTATTTAACATGTTGTATGTGGGCCATGGACGAGGTCTTAATGAAACCAGCTACAGTGAAAAGATTAATAAAGGTGTAACAAGATCTGTGACGGAACTTCTGGAAATGGCACCGAGCACCGCAACACTGAGAAATACAAGTGCTGACTATTTATTTGGTGAGGAGGGAGTAAACATTTCTCATACAACACCCTTGGGTGCCTTTTCATATCCACGGCAATCAACTGCAGTGCCGCTAATCGTCACCAGTCTTCTCGTCATAGGGTTTTTATTGGTGTTTCTATGTGTAGCCTACAAATGGCATACATATCAGTTAAATGAATACGCCAGAGAGTATGCAGTAAAACTTGCCGAAGAGGTTTGTTCTCGAAGACTGTCGTGTGTTCCTTGTTCACCATGTCAGACTGATTCCCCTCTACTTACACCTGTGTTAGAGGAAATGGATATTGAAATAGATGGTAATACCCGCCGCGTAAGCGTGATTTCTTTAGCGACAGACCCAAAGGCACTGTTTAAAAAGCGGGCGTCGGTCTGGAGTATATTGTCTGATAACGACAAAGTGAATCATACTTCTCAAAGACGGAATTCAGAATTCGTGTCATGAACTGCTGGAAGTATGAACATTCGAAAACGGGTTTCTTGTATGATGTTTTAATTTATAGACAGCATACTTAGTCATGGTCAAAACCGTCTTTCAAATTTAGATTTATTTATTTATCTTTTAAAATAAAAACACGCATGACGTAATGAGCTTAATTATAATGGAAATTAGCCCTTTCCTTGTTTAATATTTATGAAAGAAATAATAATGTTTTTAATGGCACATTCGCTCACAGGTACTGACAGAAACTGTACAGTTAACTCTACCATATTTTCATAAGCAAACAGAGCAGACCCTGGCCAGACGGCTCCTATTGGAGTCGTCTCATATGGGTCTTCTCTGTTCGCAATGGCGTGAAAATGCATTTATATGAAGGGAAGGGATAGTGTGGATCTTTATGCCGACTTATAAATGTCTCCAAAACCTTTGCAATCATAATCACTACTTACAAGATATATACGCTTGTAATGCCTTTGTTTGCTATTCACGTCAATATACCTACCTGTAAATAGTGAAGACCCAGATGAGACATCTCCTGCAGGAGCTGTCTCATCAGGGTCTGCACTATTTACAAGTTGATTGTGCAACCAATGCACTCCACAGCAGTGATTGCACAGCGATATACCTGTACACAGTGAAGATATATGTAATTATACAACAGGGCATGGGTAAAGAAGGAGAAATGTATTTTAAAATTCAGCAAGAGAAGGGTTAATGCCTTTGCAAACAGAGTAGTTCCATATTAGACGGGTCCCACAGCAGCCGTCTGATCAGAGTCTGTTCTGTATGATTTTGGAATGATATAGGCCTGTGTATATAATTCCTGCTATGGCAAAACAAATTGTATCCATATGGTATTATAAATAATAAGGATGAATAAATGTTCATAAAGTAAAGCGTTAATGCTTATTCCACGAACCGTGACTTAAAATAGTCGCACTGCAAATAGTTTGGAGCAAAGCTGTTGGACGCATAGCAATTTCTCATAAAGTAGTGGCATGACACTTAGTCAATATGTTCTCAAATGTTTGATCGCATTGGATGTAGTCAAAATGGAACAGAACCAAATTTGAGCAGACATTATGTCTATCAGAACTGTGTTGTGTTAAGGTTTTTTGTATTAACCTGAATTGAATTTGTATTTCAATGAGAGAGAGAGAATGAGAGAGACAGAGACAGACATACACAGAGAGACAGACATAAACAAAGAGACAGACAGACGCAGACAACATAACAGACAGACAGGGACATAGAGAGACAGACTGACAGACAGATAGATAGACAGTTGGGGAATTTGTTGTCTCTAAACATGTGTTACATATGATGCTGATCTGGATATCAATATCCAATACTTGTACAGTGGAACCGTTCTATAACGGCCACTAAATTACATCAAATAGTTTGTGTTAAATGCAGGTGACTGCTTAAAGCAAGGTGAAAGTAAAACAGAACGCTCCTATAGGAGCGTTCTGTTTTACTTTTACCTTGTTTTAAGCAGCCACCTGCCCTAAATACCAATTAATTAACATAATTTACTGGCCGTTTTAGAGAGGTTTTACTGTATATCATAAGAATTAAAGTGATAATCTCTACGTCTCTACTTGCAACACGTTTTAAAATGCTAAAAACACACATAAATAATTTATAATTCTGAAAAGAAGTATATTGCTAGAGTCAAAATAACATTGTCAAAAAAGACAAAACGTCCATGAATGCGTTTGATGTCGGAGAACCCGATGCTATTCGCCGATGCATTAGAATTTATACTGGATACGTTTCGTAACTGTTCGAATTAGGCCGATAATATGCTGCTGTACAAAAAAGTATAAGTCTTTACGAACACGGTTTATTTTGTATCACATGGGGAATTTCCGATCTAAGTTTCAAATCGAAAAGAATAATTAAACATAACCAACACGAATGGAACATATGTGTTTATTGTTGAGACCATCATCTTAACCCTTCGCTTGCTGAATTTTAAAATACTTTTCTCCTTCTTTACCCATGCCCTGTTGTATAATGACATATATATTCACTGTGTACAAGTATTTCGCTGTGCAATCACTGCTGTGGAGTGCACTGGTTGCACAATCAACTTGTAAATAGTGCAGACCCAGATGAGACAGCTCCTGCAGGAGCTGTCTCATCTGAGTCTTCACTTTTTACAGGTAGGTATATTGACGTGAATAGTAAGCGAAGGGTTAACATGTGTCGATTTAGTATACGAAAGTAAATGTAGAACGAAAGCTGTGCGGAAGGTTGCTCCCGTTTTGCATTAACCAATTTCCTTATAGACTATTTTAGATACAATCTCTTGGAATAAAAAATATCTACCGAAAAGGAGCATTTACTAGAAAAAATGGCAACTTTCAGAATTGTGTAATTTCGAAACCATTGTGATGCTATGATGCAAATGGTGGTGGTGGTGGTGGTGATGGTGATGGTGTTGGTGTTGGGGGGGGGGGGTATTTAGGTCAGGAAGTGCCGCCATATTCGAGACTCGGAATCAGCACTGCGTTCGGTAAACAGAAACGTTACAAATTTAAGCAGCTATTCGCAAAATTTAATGTTAGGACCGAAATACTGCGATTACTCCCGATTTCGCAGTATTTCGGTCTTAAAATTTGCAAACCGTTGCATACATGTTAGCAGAACAACTAATCGCGGCATTTCGGTCTTAAAAATTGCCAACTGTTGCATATAACTCTTACGGTTAGTGTTTATTGAACGAGTAATCGCCGCATTTTTTGCCTTAAAATTGCGATCAATAATAGCCTATAACGGTTAGTGTTTACTGAACGCAGGATTGGTTAGAAGTCTATGTTATCTGTAAACATGGATCGCTTTTCTCCTTAAGTAATTGTCTGCCTTAAACATTTTTCTCTCTATTTCTTTAAAACAAAAATATTAACCAGTTATATAGGAAATCATCTGGATCCAAACTATTTGCATACTATTATAAAGTCGCTACAAGCGGGACAACCCCATAACCCGATGTAAAACTTATTGCTGCCCAATGTCCGATCAGTTACAATTTTCACTTACTTCCGATTCAGTCAAGTGTTTAAAAATTATTGTCAGAGTGTCAAACAGGCTGGATCCTGATGAGACACAGAGTGACTATGCGTCTCGTCTATACCCAAACTATTTTGCAAATACCAGTTAGGTGGTTCAGTTAAACCTCTCTATAACGGCCACGAAATTGTGTTAATTAGTTGGTATTTAGGACAGGTGGCTGCTTATAAAGCAAGGTGAAAGTAAAACAGAACGCTCCTATAGGAGCGTTCTGTTTTACGTTCACCTTGCTTTAAGCAACCACCTGCATTTAACACAAAATAATTGATGTAATATAGTGGTCATTATAGAGAGGTTTTACTGTACCTAGTAAGCAAAGGGTTTAGTGACCTGGTCATTATGAATGAATGAACCGAGTGTGGCATCCTGTAGCCTGTATTGTCATGTTTATGCATATTACCGATTCTGTGCTAGCTATCATGTTTGCATATATTGCCATTTCTGTGCACGCTATCGTGTCAGTACATTTTGTTATTTCTGTATATATCGTGATTTTTGTTCATACTGTAATTACTGCGCATCCATTATTATACACACTGTTAATAACTATACGCATTGTTATGTTTGTACATACTGTCAAATCTGTACACCCTACCATAATTGTGAACACAATCGTGTTATGTGCACTCTGAATTACGTGTACATTGTAATTTTATTCAAACTGCCGTTTCTGTGCACACTATCATTGCTCAAGTTATGTGTACCCTAACAATTACTTACACATTAATATTATTTCACCTACTTTAGACAAGGCATCTACAATAGCCATACATTTTTGCATCAAATGTGTTAATAAACTCTGTATGAAGATATATGCCTTAAGTGTTTATTAATTTCAAAGCTAGATATGTTGAATATGGAAACGACTTTCATATATAGTAAAGCCCTTCTAAAGCCATTATAAAAATACATGTAATTCTGTGTCTTTAGCTCCTTCTGGAGCTTTCTGCATTACTTTCGCCCTGCGTTAAGCAACCATTTACTTTAAAAGAGATGTTTATTCATCAAGTGGTCGATTTAGAGAGGTTCTATTGTACTAGTAAGTATGAATTATTAGTTTATCATTAACTCTGTAGCTGTTATGAAGACGGGTCTGTGATACCACATGTAAGCACTAGCCTGATTTTCATCAGGATCCTAACTGTCTGACACCTTTTGTAAATAAGTTGAAGAATCACCCACTCTTAATCTTGAAGCCGACAAAAGTGTGTCCTGCATGCGAGAAGCTGGTACTGAAAGGGTTATAATCATATACAGTAAGAACTCGCTACTATCCGAAGTTTTAGTAATGAAGACTTTATTTCTGTGTAGCCAGGTGGCTGCTTAATGCAGGATGAAAGTCATGCAGAAAGCTCCTAGAGGAGCTTTCTGCATGACTTTCACTCTGCATTAAGCAGCCACCTGTCTTTAAGATCGATAATAATACGTATTTGAGTGTTCGTATAATCGAGATTTTACTGTATTGTGTTACATATTTCTAGGTGTTAACCGTAAAGTAACACACTAAAGTCTCGCTAATGTAACCGCTCAGAAGTTTAATTCTGAATTGTTGAGACATGTGGTAGCTTACTGCATTAAGCAACAACCTGCTTTTACAGATACATGTGTTAATAGATTATGTGTTCGCTATAGCGAGACTCTGTTGTTATGTTGAGAGCAACAAGACTCTGTTGTTATATTGAGAGCAACAAGACTCTGTTGTTATATTGAGAGCAACAAGACCCTGTTGTTATATTGAGAGCAACAAAACTCTGTTGTTATATTGAGAGCTACAAGACTATGTTGTTATATTGAGAGCAACAAAACTCTGTTGTTATATTGAGAGCAACAAGACTCTGTTGTTATATTGAAGGCAACAATACTCTGTTGATATATTGAGAACAACATGCTATTTTCTCACATATTCATAAATCTGTTGAAGCTTTAATTCAAAACACATTTGGTGTTTTCGTTCAAACATTATTGTTTACCAAATATATATGGAACCAGGTGTATTTACTAGTACATATATCTGAATATCTCATCAAGATCCAAACTGTTTAAAGTTTTGAATAATTTTCAAAGAGAACGCGGTTTGTTATTCATTGCAGACCGAAAACGTCAACAATCCTTTAATTACTCACAAGTGTTAAAATTCATTCCCTTCTAGACTATTTTAGACCCGTTCTCTTTGAATAAATCTACCGAAAAGGAACATTAACTACAGAAAAAGAGAAATTTAGAATTGTGTATCTTTGAAACCATTGTAATAAATAGAGCATTTGCTCCTATGGAGCAAATGCTTTATTTAACATAATGGTTTCGAAATGTGACTTTTACAGAGGCGCCAAAAAGCGTTAGTAGAAGGGAATGGGTTAACCGTTACCAAACTGTAATAAGTATGTCAATTCATACTCTGACTGGTGCAATTGTTTTTATTTACTTCCGCTTCGATCAAGTTTTTGGAAATTACTGACCGAGTGTCCATTAATTTGAATCCAGTTGAGACGCAGAGTTACTCATTTCAACTGGATCAACACTGTTTGTATTGGTAATCACAAAATCGTCGCGAGTGTGCTAATAAATACAGGTACTGATAGGTAGGTTTGTTTGCGTTAGGTAGCGTCCGTTTCTGTTCACAATGGGCTAATAGGACAGGGTAGCGGAGGGGAGGGAGGGTAGGATATGTATGGGGGTCATTTGATATAGCCATACATATGAAATTTAAATGCGTTTTCTGACTGGTACAAATCTAATAAATATATTTGGGATAATAATTTATACAAACATAAAGCTTCGAGCATTTCCTTACTACATTAGAACCACTCTAAATTGACCACTTGATGAACGGAAAACCTTGTCTTTGAAAGCAGATGGTTGCTTAATGCAGGACGAAAGTAATGCTGATAGCTACCTTTGGAGTTTTCTGCATTACTTCCGCCTTGCGTTAAGCTACCCTTTGGCTTATGACACATAATTAGACCTCCTTTATGTCGCTTTAGATAGAGTGCACTGTATATGTATCTTACATTCTGTTCTGTATACGTGTTTTACGCATAGTTGATCATCATTTAAGCGCTATTCCCCATTAACCCTTTCGCTGTCAAATTATGTCGTCTGCTACAAATTTTCATTTTTTTTATTTTCTTCATTTTTGTTTAAAAAACATAGTAACAGTAACAAACATTTTGGATCCTGATTAGACGCCGAGTTACTCGGCGTCTCATCTGGATCCAAACTGTTTGCATAGGTAATCACATATCCGACATTGGAAGCGAAAGGGTTAACTGTATTTGTTGCCAGCATTTGCGGCTGTATACCCAAATGTGAGCTTCCCGCCAACGGATTTATGATTAAAGGACGAAAGGTAATCCACTTTTACGTGAATATGCATTTAAAAAATAATGTATGTGTGCATATTAAGTGAGTTATTATTGTTTATGGCATATGAACAAAAAATGTGTTTTACTGGTAAACTCTCTAGAATCAGATCTATATTGTCCCATAAGCATAATAATGTGACCTGGGTCTACTCTGTTGGAAAAGACGTATCTATGGAGTAAAGGGCTAAGCATACATTAATAATGTAATCACAAATTATCGTGTTAAAGTTTAAGTGCCAGTCAATAAAATATATCCATTTAAAATCGTTTCACTGATTGTTTGATTTACATGTTTAATTTTCTAAAAAAGTTGCATGTAAAACAAACAGATCGAACGTTTGGCGATTGTTTCAAGAGATCGAACATGCTGTGGGGACCGCAGAAAATCGTTATTAAAGTGACAATCAAACAACGGGTAGGTTAGAACATTTGAAACTATTGACAAAGTATGTTAGTTTAGGAACATGAGTAGTATCACTTTAAACACTGGCGCCTGTGGAACTGCATATATGTGTAGAACAAGCTCAGGCTCCGCGGATATAAACCTTCTGGGTCGGAGTTCATTCTCAAGAATGTGACTGGTCAGATTTTGAGCTTTCTAACCCTTTCTCAAAATCGGACCGTTGCTCAAAATCTAACCTTTGCTCAAAATCTAACCTTTGCTCAAAATCGGACCAACCAAAAATTCGAGAATGAACTCATTTTTATAACTCGGGGGCAAAAACTTTATTTTCAACTGGAAACGTGGTCTACTCTGTTTGCAAATGCGTGAAAACATGTTTATGAGGGAAAGGGTTAACAAGAGAGTTTTAACGTGACTGAAGCTGTAGAATCGGATCTACAATGTATAGTACAGTAAAACATCGGCCACTAAATTGTGTTAATTAGATGGCATTTAGGGTAGGTGGTTGCTTAAAGCAAGGTGGAAGTAAAAGAGAAAGATCCTATAGCTCACTTGATGTAATTTAGTGGTCGTTAAAGAGAGGGTTTACTGTATTTCATAAGCAAACAGAGCAGACCCTGATTAGACGACTCCTACAGGAGCTACTCTGTTTACAAAGGCATGAAAAGGGTTGTATACTGTATACATGCGTTAGAATATGTTCTAACAACATTTTGAATACAAACTGCTTGCGGCACTATTATGTTTTGGTAAAGAAATACACGATAATCATAGCAGAGGAACTAATATTCATGACCATTATTTCTTACATCAATCTTCATTAATTTAAGGGTCAATAAAATGTAATGTTTAAGGGTCAATGGTGAGCTTAGTATACATATAGGAACGGAAAATAACAAATTGGGAAATAAAAAGTGTACCAATCCGCTGTGACCAGAAGTCCCGGATAAAATGCGTAAATTTAACCCTTTCACCGCCGATGTCGCAGAAATGCACCACGACAAATAGTGCAGTCCCAGATAAGACGCCGCCTTTAAAAGGCGGCGTCTAATCAGGGACTTCACTTTTTGTCTCGATCTCTTATTTCTATATCTGTGCTTTATTCCTTTGAAATTGGCAATTATTTATCTCATTATCTCATGTACCAACTGGTTTAACAAAAATTGGATTACAGACGACAATTAGAATTTTGGTTAAATATTCCTTATGCCTATTTCTCCACCAAAACGTATGTTATGACCACTCTTTAGAATCGTCTCGAAGAGTGATCGCAACATAGGGTTTAGTGGACAAACGACGATATGAGTATCTGAGTACGCACATTGATCTGTTTCTCTGGTTGTGACCTATCATTTTGATGCAGAATTGATAAGAAACAAATTGGAATGTAATGCAAATGCGCATCGCTTGTCCATCGCAGACTAATGCAGTGCAAAAGGATTTGTTTTCTCATTGCAAGTCTACTTTATATGCGTAATCGGATTGGCTTCCATGAATGTGAAATCTAGGACCAGACATTACTTGCATGCGAAAAGCAATAGATTTGCTGTGAATAGAATGATGGAACATGAACTCTGTTAACACTATGGGTCACTTTGTGATAACAGTTCCCTTTATTAGAGATAGATAAGACAGTTACCATAGAGATAGATAAGATACTTAACTATTTCGCTGCCAATGGCGCATCTGTGATTGCCTTTTTTGCAAAAGTTTGGATCCAGATCCCAAGTAACATGGCGTCTCATCAGGATCAAAACTTGTTCTTACTGTGACTGATTTTTGGATTGAAAATGAAGAAAAAATACAAAAAAGGAAAGAAAATTGTAGTTACCGACAACGTTTGCAGACGACAAAATTTGGCTGCTAAAGAGTTAACCCTTCGGCGCCAAATTTCTAATTGTTATCTGCAATCTATTTTTGTTAAATCATTCGGTACAATAATGAAATGAGATAAATAAATGCAAATTTCAAAGGAATAATATATAGCACATATATAGAAATAGATTTAGACAAAAAGTGAAGTCCCTGATCAGACGCCGCCTTGAGAAGGTGGCGTCTGATCTGGGACTGCACTATTTGTCGTGGTGCATCTATGCGACATCGGCGGTGAAAGGGTTAAACCGATTTTTAGAGAATTACTTATAGGGTTTGGTGGAGAAATGTCGATTTAAGTATTTGACCTGCAGATCGCGGCTTTTCTATGGCCCTCATTAACAACAGTAAAACTCGACACTTCGAATTTTAGTAATGAAGAAGGCAGGTGACTGCTCAATGCAGGATGAAAGCTCCTAGAGGACCTTTCTGTATGACCTTTACCCCGCATTAAGCTGCCATCTGTCTTAACCCTTTCCTCCATAAATACGCCTTTCTACGCCTCTGTAATAGTCACTTCTTGAAACCATTGTGATAAATAGAGCATTTGCTCCTATGGAGCAAATGCTCTATTTATTACAATGGTTTCTATACTACACAATTATAACATTTTCCTTTTCTCTAGTAAATGCCCCTTTTCGGTAGATTCATTTAAAGAGGTTAGGTCTAAAAATAGCCTATGGAGGAATGGGTAGACCAATATTGATCTTATTTTAGTGTTCAAACTATTGGGGATTTACTGTAGTTTGCTCTCGGTGAGATGCCTCTAATTCGGATATTGATACTCCTTCGCTGCCAGTGGGTTCTCAACAGGATACAAACTATTTGATAGTGTCAAAATGCAATTTTCTCTTTTGACATTGCTACTTTTGCTTTCGAAGGATCTCCCCACTTCCAGAATATATGTACTTCACTACAGCATGTATTGAATGCTCGTGTGGCAGCCCTAATAAGTCTCCCCGTCCTTCATCTCAGTGTTGTTATATTTTCTAGTACTAAGGGGTCACCAGTGGTTTTAGTATGAAAACTGAAAGCTGCTCAAATCACTGCAAGGGGCGCGAGTAGTGTTGCACTTTGAGCAAAACCAATACAACCGAGTCTGCAATTTTCTCTTTTCGCATTGCTACTTTTGCTTTCGAAGGATCTTCTACTTTCAGGTTTGGTCAGAATGGCTTTCCTAACTGAGCTATTGCCCAGACACCGTTTAGTTTTTCTATAATAACCCTTCATCCATGCTAAGCACGATTAGACAGGCATTTGTAAACAGCTTGGATCCAGATGAGCTGTCAACTCGGTGTCTCACCAGGGTCCAAGCTGCTTGACACTCGATCAGTAGTTTCTCAAGAACTTGAGCGAATCAGAAGCAAGTGAAAATTGTAACAGATCGGAACTAGAAAACGGACTCAATCAGAGAGTGAGTGAGTTGGGTTTTACGTCAGACCAACAGAATTTCAGTTAGTTGCAGACGGCACCCGCATGAGACAAGTTATAGTGCAGCCTCACTGGAATACTCCTGCCGCAGGTACATGGCAAGGGCACCCCACCCAGTCACATTATCCTGACACCGGGCCGACCAGTCCTAGAACTACACCTTTGTTGTCGAGCGTAGACAAGGGAGCTACTAGTGCCAACTTTTAACGACTTTTGGTCTGTCGCGGTCAATCAGAGAGGGTCCTGCAGAGGATCTTTTGTTTAACCTATTCTCTCATATTGACGACTCTGTTAAAGTTACTTTGTGAAACCATTGTGATAAATAGAGCATTTGCTCCTATAAGAGCAAATGCTCTATTTATCACAATACTACAAAATTCTAAAAATTTCCATTTCTCTAGTTAATGCTCATTTTCGGTAGATTTATTGAAAGAGGCTGTATCTAAAATAGCCTATGAGGTAATGGGTTAATATGACATTTTTAATAAATCAAGGGCAGGCAACTCTGGACAGTGTGATCTCATTCAAACCCAAAAGTATAGGCGTCTTCCTTTCATAATACTATGCATATGTCCTTAGTATGTACCAAATATGTGAAGTACCGTTTGAGTACTCACGTCACATCAAAAGTGGATGACATTTTTGATAAATCAAGGGCAGATAATTCTAGACATAGTGATGCGATTCAACCCAAAAATTACTAAGCATGTGCCCTTAATATGAAACCAGTATGTGAAGTACTGTTTGAGTTATCGCGTCACATCAAAAGTGTTGATGGACTGACAGACAGACAGAAAATTTGATTCCAATAGGGCTCATGGATTTTCAATGCAGGGCCCTAACTAGAAGATATTATTTTTAGAGCAATGTAAGGGTAATATGTGGCCTCGACATTAACCCCACTCCAACCAGTGCAATTCAAACCTCGCAGCCAGCTACATGTACATGTAGCCGTATACTAAATTTGGTGAGAATGTCTTTCCTAATTACATGACCGAGACAGATATATACATACACTTTAGAGAGACAGAAAGACAGACAGACAGACAGGCAGCCAGACAGACTGAGACAGATATATACAGACACTAGAGAGAGACGGACAGACAGACAGCCAGACAGACTGAGACAGATATATACATACACTCTAGAGGGACAGGACAGAGACATACAGACAGACAGACATACAGACAGACTGAGACAGATATATAGATAATATAGAGAGTCAGGCAAAGAGACAAAGAGACAGACAGGTAGGCAGACATACATACAGACAGACAACAGGCACGCAGAGACAGCTATATATACATGTATTAATAATATAGAAAGATAGATTAGATAAATAAGACAGCCTGTGGGCAGACATACATGTACATACATATATACAGACAGACAATACAGATTTATAGATAGATGAGATAAGAGTATGTGAATAAGAGAGTATTCAGATGATGGGTAGTGGTGCCAGGGTACTATGGGAGGAAAACACACCAGTAATTGCTTAAAGAAACATTTTATTATCAATCGTTAACTCAACTTTACTGGCAGTACCAAGCACCATAGTAGAGCACACACACAAACAAAATGCAATCATCCTTTCATTCTGAAAGACTGTATAATCAAAACGTTGTAGGGTTTATATCACATTGAAAAAATGGCCACATGGTCATAATTGCTCGACTTGTTAGATTGAGCACTGGACTTAATATCATGAGCATTCCACTCATTCCACTATATAGCCATATATATAAACAAAATCTAAAGTCGGGCACCGAGATACCCATGTCAAGATACTAAGTCAAGCACAAAATACCAAGCACAAGATACCCATGTCGAGATACTAAGTCAAGCACAATATACCCATGTCGAGATACTAAGTCAAGCACAAGATACCCATGTCGAGATACTAAGTCAAGCACAAGATACCCATGTCGAGCCCTAGTATACTAAGCTGAGCACTTTGGATGTTTAGATCAGTTGCTCAATAAACAAAGTCGAGTACTCAAGATACTAAGTGACACACTAATGATAGTAAGTCTAGCAGTTGACTTAACCCTTTACTCCATAAATATGCCGTTCAACGCCTTTACAAACAGAGCAGACCCAGATCAGATGGCACCTACTGGAGCAGTCAGATCAGGGTTTGCTCTATGTGTTTATGATATAATACAGATACGATTCTACAGTTTCTGCCATGGCCAATAATTTCTTTGTCCATGTGCTCATGAAAATTCATGGAGTAAAGGCTTAGTATTGTTGTAGTGGAAAGTAAGTGTGTCTTATGGATACTACTGTAAATATGTAATATCCAATCTTAACCCTTTCCTTCTGAGTATGAACTTCATATAAATATGTTTTCACGTATTTGCAAACAGAGTAGACTCTGATCAGACGGCTCCTATAGGAGCCGTCTGATCAGGGTCTGCTCTGTTTGCTAATGTAATTTGATAGATGTTTCTTTACTTTCTAAAAATGGTACAATGTTCCACCTTCCATATTTCATTAAAGCTATTATGTCCATGAATATTGGAGTTTGGAATAAATATAGAACAGGAAAGGGTTTAACCCTTCCCTTGCTATTCACGTCAATATACGTACCTGTAAATAGTGAAGACCCAGATGAGACAGCTCCTGCAGGAGCTGTCTCATCAGGGTCTGCACTATTTACAAGTTGATTGTGCAACCAGTGCACTCCACAGCAGTGATTGCACAGCGAAATACGTGTACACAGTGAAGATATATGTAATTATACAACAGGGCATGGGTAAAGAAGGAGAAATGTATTTCAAAATGCAGCAACTGACACTAGACCGTGCTTTTTTCATTGACACATACGGTAAAACTTATTAAAAGTATCATTGTTGTTTTTAAAACAGATGACAGCTTAAAGCTGGGCGAAGGAATGGTCAAGATCATGCAGAAAGCTCATCTAGGAGCTTGAGTTTTCTGCATGACGTTCACTCTGTATTAAGCAGGCACCATCCTAAAAAGTTCTCAATTATTCTTTACTAAAAATTCGAATTAGTGATGATTTACAGTAGCTCAACTTTTCACAAATACATAGTAAACACTATAGGCAAGAACTGTGGAATGATCAATAAATGGCACATAATAAAAAAAGGGTTAAAGTATGAAACTGGAGCTATAGAAATACACCGAGATTAACATGCATAATACAATGTGAATTCTGGAAGCTACATTTTAGGCCTCCATTGAGAGCTGACATGACACAGAACACCCTTCATTTGATGAATTTCCATGAAAAACAACAACCAACTGAATAAGCATAGTAATGTATATACAGGAAACCCTCTCTATAACGGCCACTAAATCACATCACGTATTTTGTGTTAAAGGCAGGTGGCTGCTTAAAGCAAAGTGAAAGTAAAACAGAACGCTCCTATAGGAGCATTCTGTTTTACTTTCACCTTGCTTTAAGCAACCACCTGCCCTAACTACCAACTAATTAACACAATTTATTGACCGTTATAGAGAGGTTTTACTGTATAGCTCTTTACCTGACAAATAATCAATGTATGCATATCCATTAGCTTATTTTTAACCCATTACCTCATAGGCTAATTTTAGATACAACCTCTTTGAATAAATATACCAAAAAGGAGAATTAACTAGAGAAAATGATTTTTTTTAGAGTTTTGTAATTTGAAACCATTGTGATAAATAGAGCATTTGCTCCTATAGGAGCAAATGCTCTAATTATCACAATGGTTTCACAAAGTGACTTTTACAGAGTAGTCAAAAGTCGTCAATATGAGGGAATGGGTTACTGAGAGGTGGCATCAAAGAGTCTGCCTATTACCATTCACTTGATGAATACTCAAGCAAGACTCTATCCAGCTAAAATAGCATACAATAGTTATATTTAACCCTTACCTCAGGAGTATTCATGTATGAAAATGCCCAGTTTATCACAATGGTTTCACTATACACTTCTAAAAATTCACTTTTTTTCATAAATGCCCCTTTTCAGTAGATTTAATCAAAGAGATTGGGTCTAAAAGTAGTCTAGGAGGGAATGGTTTAAGCAATGATTTTCTTCAAAAGTCACCAATAAATAGCTTATTCATTAGCTTATCTTTAAAAGGACATCATACAGAAGGGAATTATTTCCCCTTGCAGATACTGTAGAATCGGGTCTTAACCCTCCTCTTGCTGAATTTTAAAATGCATTTCTCCTTCTTTACCCATGCCATGTTGTATAATTACATATATCTTCACTGTGCACTAGTTGCACAATCAACTTGTAAATAGTGCAGACCCTGATGAGACAGCTCCTGCAGGAACAGTCTCATCTGGATCGTCATTATTTACAGGTAGGTATATTGACGTGAATAAGGAGCAGAGCAGACACTGAGCAGACAAACAGTTTGGTTCCTAATGAGACACAGCATCTTTGTGGTTCATTTGAATCCAGAATTATTCCAAGTGGTTATAATCCCTCAATAAACAGCATAGGAGTTAAAGATTTAAGTACATGTATGTTTGTATCGGTTTTAAATCGTATGTTTGTATCGGTTTTACATCACTTTAACAATATTTCAGTTGTAGCATTTTGTTTTCCAGACATCTTAACCCTGTACCTGATGATAATGAATATTAATGTAAGATATAATATCATGAATCTTATTAGCCAACATTTTATAAAGTTACATGAAACCTGGGCTGTTTCTACCTTAGTAAAAACTGTAGAACATCTACATAGTTCCATAAGGAAACAGAGCAGACCCTGATCACATGGCTCCTACATCTGGGTATATTCTGTTTGCAAATGTGGGAAAAGTCATTTATTATTTAATTTAATATCAAGTAAACAGTAAATACTTTATCTCTCAACCATTTGTACACAGATGTCTGGGTAATTAAATGCTACAAGTACAGTAGGGTCTCCATACAGTTACAACTTTATAAACTGCAACGGTACCATGTGCTGATGCCAACCCTCCATTCCATTGTTTTAACCCATTACTTCCATGAATATTCATGTAAGAAATAATGATTCCATGAATATTAATTAGATATTTTTTATTGAAATATGAAGAGAGGAATGTTTGGCTATGGCAGAAACTGTAGAATGAGATCTATATTTCATATTCAAACAGAGCAGTCCTATAGGAGCCATCTGATCTGGGTCTACTCTGTTTGCAAAGGCATATGTATGGGGTAAAGGGTTAGATGGCCAAAACTCTGGCCAGTGATAACTGTACTAATGTAACTACAATAATTTATTAACCGATTACCTCATAGGCTATTTTTAGATACAACTTCTTTGAATAAATCTACCGAAAAGGAGCATTAACTAGAGAAAAGGAATTTTTTTTTAGAATTTTGTAATTTGAAACCATTGTGATAAATAGAGCATTTGCTCCTATAGGAGCAAATGCTCTATTTATCACAATGGTTTCACCAAGTGACTTTTACAGAGTCGTCAAAAGACGCCAATATGAGGGAATGGGTTAAATGTCAAAAGTTTGCACAACGACCACATAAAGAACAAAGGTGACAACTTCAAGGCTATGACAAATATTTTACCCTTTTTTTCTTCAAAGACAAGATAAGCTAATTATTGGTGACATTTGAAGAAAGTGATTGCTTAAACTATTCCCTCCTAGACTACTTTTAGACCCAATCTACTGAAAAGGGGGCATTTATGAAAAAGGTAATTTTTTATTAGTGTATAGTGAAACCAATGTGATAAATAGGGCATTTTCTCCTATGAAGCAAATGCTCCATTTATCACAATGGTTTCAAAAATGACGTTTATAGTGGCACACTGTATTTGTAGAGGTATTACTGCACTTACTAGGTAACATGCAAAAGGAATATTAAACCAGTAACATGATGAGGTGATTAAAGGAGTGTCTGCCACACCATCTTAACCCTTCGCTTGCTAATCACGTCAATATACGTACCTGTAAATAGTGAAGACCCAGATGAGACAGCTCCTGCAGGAGCTGTCTCATCAGGGTCTGCACTATTTACAAGTTGATTGTGCAACCAGTGCACTCCACAGCAGTGATTTCACAGCGAAATACTTGTACACAGTGAAGATATATGTAATTATACAACAGGGCATGGGTAAAGAAGGACAAATGTATTTTAAAATTCAGCAAGCGAAGGGTTAAGTCTAATGCCATTAGCAATCAGGGCAGATTTCAAATAAATTATTGCCTAACTCTGATCAGAATGGATACAGCTGGATACTTAAATAGTATGAAACTAAAGAAGGAGGGAGACAGTTTTTCAGAATTATTACAGGTGAAATTTTAAGTTATTTTAACCCTTTCCTTCATATAAACGTGTTTTAATGCATTTACAAACAGAGTAGACCCAGATCAGATAGCTCCTTTAGAAGCCATCTGAGTCAGACTCTGCTCTGTTTGCTGATGGAATTTGGAAGATCTGTACCTTTACTTTCTAAAATGGGTACACTTTTCAACTTTCCATAATTCATTATCATTATTTTGTCCATGAATATTGAAATTTGGAATAAACATAGAACAGGGAAAGGGTTAAGCAGTTTGAATCACTGCTAGAAATTGATGCACTATCCATGCAGATAATATGGATCCTTATGAGACACACATTGGATTACATTAGGACAGAACATGCAGTGTTGGGCCTAAGGCAATCCCGGGGAACATTTGTCCACTTTACAAGACTATTCTTCCTTTAAAACAAAGACCTGTCCATTGACTTAACCCTTCTCTTGCTGAATTTTAAAATACATTTCTTCTTCTTTACCCATGCCCTGTTGTATAATTACATATATCTTCACTGTGTACAAGTATTTCGCTGTGCAATCACTGCTGTGGAGTGCACTGGTTGCACAATCTATTTGTAAATTGTGCAGACCCTGATGATACAGCTCCTGCAGGAGCTGTCTCATCTGGGTCTTCACTATTTACATGTAGGTATATTGATGTGAATAGCAAGCAAAGGGTTAAAATTTGAAAGGGACCTCAAATTGTCCCCAAACTATAGAGACCTAGGCAAAACACTGAAAATGTAATAATGATAATAATAAAACGCAATCATATTTTTGAAAAGAAATAGATGAAATGGCTATGTTAGGATTCAGAGAATGATGACAAATGTGGGAAACAAGTGCATTGGCATTTACAATCAGTGCATACCAACTCCTAGAAGACCTCTTACCAGGGTCTGTCCTGTTTGTCTATCAAACAGTGCATACCAACTCCTAAAAATCCTTTGACCAGGGTCTGCACTGTTTGTCTATCAAAATCCTCTCGTAAATTATTTATACCCTTTCATACTAAATAAATCTCTTGTTAACCCATTCCCGCATATTGACGTCTTTTGACACTTATTTAATAGTCACTTTGTGAAACCATCATGATAAATAGAGCATTTGCTCCACAGGAGCAAATGCTCTATTTATCACAATGGTTTCAAAACTACACAATTCTGAAAATTTTCCTTTTCTCTAGTTAATGCTCCTTTTTGGTAGATTTAATCAAAGAGGTTAGGTCTAAAAATTGCCTATTAAAGTGGGAATCAACATTGTTGGACCATTGCACTTGTAAAATGCAGCATTCAAAGGGTTAGTGCAATGAACCTATAATATCTAGTCAACTGATCCTTACAACACTGAATTTTCAAATGGACTGTTAAAAATTTCAAACAGGTCAAGCTTATGGTGAATATCTAGAGATTTTAAGAAAAATGTAGCATGACAAACAGTGCATACCCTGATGAGAGGGCTCCTCTAGGAGCCCTCTCATCTGGGTATACACTATTTGCAAAGGACATTAGTGACTCGTGTCCCGCACTGTAAGGGTACAGATTACTGATGATGTCGGTTCATTGATTTAACCCTTTACTTGTATTAAGCACCTTTTCAAGCCTTTGCCTTTGTCATTATTTCTTACATGAATATTAAGCAGATAATGTGTTAACTCTACGTAACTGGCGTCTACAAAACTTGTTGCCTATTACATAATTCTAAAGTTGATTTTCACCACTGAAAAAACAGACACGATCAGACTGTTGAACAGTTTGTATCCTGATAATATGTCAAGTTACTGATCAATTTATCTGGATCTACACTGTTTGCATAGGTTATAACAATTTCACCATTTGCTGGCAAAGAGTTAACTGTCAAGTTCATTTTGTAATGCTAGATAAAAACCAAACTGTGCATGAGTAAGAGCTTGGTAAACAAAAAGCCTTTACAAACATCTTGGATCCAGAAGAGATGCATCTGGATCTACATTGTTTGCAAAATTTATCACACATTGTCTCAGAGTGTGACAAGAATTAAGTGTTATTACGACTTTATTTCTGTATAATTGTTTCTTCCTGTTGTCACAGCCTGGAATTTATGTAACCTTATATTATGTTTATTGTATACCTCATGTCACATAAGTTAGTATGTGCTGAGTGTAACTGAATAAATGAATAAATAAAATGTTGTTTATGACTTCAATATATGCATGTCAACAGCTTGAATTTGGATAAGATTTACACGCTTAACCCTTCTCATGTTATTAGTGTATATATCTGCATTTGCAAATAGTGTAGACCAATACGAGACAGTTCCTAGAGAGCTCCTATACTCAACACTTCTCCTGCTATTAATGTATATATCTGCATGTGCAAATAGTGAAGACCCATATGAGACAGCTCCTAGAGGAGCTGTCTTATATGGGTCTGCACTATTTGCCATGATAATTCTGTAGCTACATTTGATCTACATGCAGAATGATTCACGTAATTAACACCGCAGTGGATGCATTCTCATTTGAATATTCAGTTTAAGGGCTAACATGCTAAATGCAAGCTCCCTGGCATTCGAAAACAGCTTGGATCCGGATCAGACTCTGCATCTCATCAGACTCCAAGCTGTTTCGTAACTTCAAATGCTGAAAACATTTGATCTATGTAAAACTGACCAGGTGAGAGTATGTGCAAACATTTGTGTCAACATAATAATGGTTAATGAATGACTCATCCCAGCTTCATGATACATGTACAAGGAACAATAAAACCTTCTTAGAGGCCTAATCTACAGATGATAGCTTAATGCAGGAATATAGCTATAAAGAGCTCTTACATGAACGTTTTGAATTAATTTTGTTTTACATTTAGTAATAATCTGCTAGATTATTCATCCATTGCAGGGTCATTACAGACAAGTTCTACTGAAGAAGCCTCACATCATTTGTGTAGAAAGCTGGGGACATTCACTGAAAGATTCAGAGAAAAACTACAAACCAATTCTGAGATATGACTCTGGGCAGACAAAGACAAAGACGGCAAACAAAGGGCCAGAACTATTGAATTACACGGTCAATGTCAGTAACACTTTCAAGGCAACATTTAGTTATCACATTAACCCTTCGCTTGCTATTCACGTCAATATACCTACCTGTAAATAGTGAAGACCCAGATGAGACAGCTCCTGCAGGAGCTGTCTCATCAGGGTCTGCACTATTTACAGGTTGATTGTGCAACCAGTGCACTCCACAGCAGTGATTGCACAGAGACATACCTGTACACAGTGAATATATATGTAATTATACAACAGGGCATGGGTAAAGAAGGAGAAACGTATTTTAAAATTTAGCAATTGAAGGGCTAAACAACGTACAGATCCAAATCGTACACAGACTGTCCTCAAGTCTGATTAACATTCATTTATGTTTTCCACATAAATAGAGGATCTTACATTAGTGTTCAATGCACATTGTTTTTATGAAACGAGGTTACTATAATATGACACAAGCTTTAGCGAGTGTCATATTCATTGTAGTAAACGAGTTTCATTCTTTTTATCATATAATCCTTAAAATTCCATAGAAAATAAAACAGACTAGCTGACGGCTGTTTCTGCCATTGCTTTACAAAAAGCGTAGTAATACAACAGACGACCCGCGTGAAGTGCTATGATTGGCTGACGCTTTTTAAATGAGTGCTACTCTTGGCTAATTTGCATGAAAAATGCACCAGTGCAATTCTTCGAAATACGACACTCTGTTACGGCACTCCCATATGGTAGCTTATGTGATAAATATCAGATATGAAAACTTTGCAAATTACTTCAGATCACATTAAACATTTACATAAATTCCATAGAGAAACTCCAAACTGTATCTGAGATATGACTCCTGGACAGATGGACGGACAAGGCATTAACTATATCCCTCCGCCTTCAAGAGGGGATAATTAATTAAGACTTAAATTGGAACTCGACAGTCAATCAGAAATCCTTGTCTGATGTCGGCAATAGCAACCAGATTTTTATATTACTTTAACTGCAGTAGCAATTGTCCTTAACCCTTTCCCTGTTCTGTATTTAGGCCAAATTTCAATACCTACTGAATATTCATTAACAAAATAGGTATAAAGAAATATGGAAGGTGGAACATTGTAGACATTTTAGAAAGTAAAGAACATATCTATCAAATTCTATTAGCAAACAGAGCAGACCCTGATCAGACTACTCCTCTAGGAGCTGTCTGATCTGGGTCTTCTCTGTTTGCAAATGCGTGAAAACATGTTTATATGAGGGAAAGGGTTAATTAGGACTTTTGATAAATTTAGGTAGTACAATCTTTCATAAGACACAATCATGCTTCATTAATTAAGTCAGTGTCTCAATAAATGTCATTGCTTAATCCTCTATCTCAATTGTCTAAATAAATAATGATGTAATGAAAATGTATTAGCTGATTTTGTATAATGGTATATGAGCACAGGAATTTTTTTTATCTGGCAGAAACAATAAAATTCCGTTTATAAGCAAACAGAGCAGACCCTGATTAGACAACTCCTACAGCAATCTTCTGATCTGGGTCTACCCTGATTCTACAGACTTCAAAAGACATATCTATCAGGTAAAATGTTGATAATTTTTAATTATGCTTCCTCATAATTCAATTCACTAATGTGTAAAAATAAAAAATACGCCACTGTTTTAGCCATTTTGCACAATAAATGCTATCACCACAAACTGAAAATTGCTAAAGATATCACATTAATGTTAAAAATCAAAATCCCATTCTACTCCTGCAGATAATTCTTAATGAATCACGATACTTTTATATCTGTCTCTGATGTAATGGTTGGCTGTTTGGCAAACATGGACTTTATCATCTTCTTCACCATTTCTTTCACTGGAACACAGAAGGAAAACATATATATATGTTTGTGCCAGACAGACAGACAGATGTGGGTATGTAGAACACTGACCATTGTTTTCATTGTTTAATGACATACAGTAAAACCCCTTTAATGCTACCAGCAAAAAGGGGCATAATTCACAATGGCAAACGCAGGTGGTAGCTTAATGCAGTACGAAAATTATGCAGAAAGCTCCTATAGGAGCTTTCTGCATAACTTTCGTCCTGCATTAAGCAACCACCTGCTTATAAAGACAACCATGTTTATTCATCAAGTGGTCCCATTAGAATGTTTTTCCTGTAATCTCTAAATTCATTTAGAGTCAAGCCCATTTTAACCCTTTACCTGATGAATATTTATTCATGATTTCACTAATTATGAATATCAATTATTGTAGTAAAATAATAAAACCAGGAAATTTATTGCCATGGCAAACAGTAGAGAAACTGTAAAATATAAGCAAATAGAGCAGACCCTGATCAGATGGCTCATATACGAGCCAAGTGATTTAGATCTATTCTGCTTGCAAACACATCACAAGGTGTCTCAACCAAGTAAATGGATGTGACCACTCGCTTATCAAACATAGGAGCTTTCAAACTTGGCCAAGATATTAAACCTTTACTCCATGCTAGAAATAATTATGTCATGATTATTAATTAGACTCATTTCTATAATGGCATATGAACACATATTTGGCCTGTGGCAGAAACTGTAGAATCGGATCTTTATTATATCATAAGCAGACAGTTTACTGGGATCTGGGTCTACTCTGTTTGCAAAGGCATAGAAATGTGTATTTATGGAGTAAAGGGTTAACCCTTACAGTGCGGGACAAGAGTCACACATGTCTTTTGCAAATAGTGTAGACCCAGATGAGAGGGCTCCTAGAGGAGCCCTCTCATCAGAGTCTGCACTGTTTGTCATATTAAACGTTTCTTTAGAAAAAACCCTAAATATTCACAGTGACCTTGCCCTATTTGAATTTTGGATTAGTCCATTTGAAAAATTAGCATTGTAAGGGGTTAATACCACAAACATTGCAACAACCTTGGTGAAGTTTGCAAGAAATTTCTTCAACATAGAGAGCAAACAAGACCAAAATGATTCATTTTGGACTATTCAAAGGCCATAATCCTGAAATGCTTGGGATGACTGGTTATCAAACTTGGCCTAGATATTACTACCATAGACACTTTCAGCAAGTTTGGTGAAGACTGGATGAAAAGTGCTTCCATTGAGAGTGTGGACATGCTTTGAACGCTCCCCCATCACACACACACACACATCACTGGCATTTAAAAATATTACAAATAAGACTTTTTGCTTCACAAACCTTGTTCAGATTGTAACCCATGTGATTTCCCAGCCACTGCATGCGACAACCTCTTGGCAGTCATTTTGAACAGGTCCTACAGAAGAGAAAGCAGAATTGTAAACCTTCCCATAAAGAAAACTTAACTAAAAGAAGTCTGAACTACAACCTTTAAGACCAGTCTGCAACATTAACTCATCTCAACATGAAATGAATTTATGACTCTTGTTTTAACAATGTTTACAGCCGACATCACCAGATTTGTTTTAAAACATTTATCACGGAACAAAATGATTATTATGACAAACGGTGTAGACCCTGATCAAAGGGCTCTTTCATAAGCCCTTTGATCAGGGTCTACAGATCTGGGTTTACCCTGTTTGCAAAGGTCACTCAAGAACATGGAATATTTTGGGTTTGGCAGACAATGTAGAATCAGATCTATAGTATTACATATGCAATTGGGGAAGACCCTGAAATAAAATGGTCCCTACAACTGTCTGATCTGGGTCTGCAAAGGCTTTAAAGGCATATATATGGAGTAAAGGCTTAATCAGATATAATTTTATAATTGCATGAACTTTTTTTGGCCAGTGCTGAAAATTTAGAATCTGATCTATATAAGTTGACCCTGATCAGACAGTTTCTACAGTAAGACATCTGGTGTAGGTCTAAACTGTTTACAAAAGCATCAACAGGTGTTTCAATTAGGTTGAGGGTTAACCCGTACATTCATTTAACCCATTCCCACTTAGGCTATTTTTAGATCCAACCTCTTTCACTAAATCTACTAAATAAGGAGCATTTACAAGAGAAAAGGAATTTTTCAGAATTGTGTAGTTTTGAAACCATTGTGATAAATAGAGCATCTGCTCCTGTGGAGCAAATGCTCTATTTATCACAATGGTTTCACAAAGTGACTTTTACAGAAGCGTCAAAAGGCGTCAATATGTGGGAATGGGTTAAATGTCTTTTTATGCCTTTGCAAACAGGGAAAAACAAGATCAGATGGCTTCTGCAGGAGCTGTTTGATAGAGTCCCCTCTGTTTGCTTATGAAATTATATAGATTAGTTGCTACAGTTTTGGCTAAGCCAACATTTCCCATCCAAATATTTACCTATGAAATTAAGTATCTAAATATTAAAGAATTGATCAATTCATGGATAAATCTTCATTAGAGAAAGAGTTAAGAGGCTCTACTGTATTTGATCATGTCAACTACAGGTGAAGGAAAATAATTCGTACATACCTTGGAAGCAATTCTACCAGCTTTGAAATGGGGATTGAGATACTTGACAACAAGATCAGCTGTCTCCTTCAAGTTGGCAGTGGATGCAGACTTTGATTGTCCATTGGCTACAGGCCGTTTCTCTCTATCTACTTTCCTGTGCTTATCTGGCCTTTCATCATGCTAGAAAAATGAAGAATACATCTGTCATGTTCAGGATTACTTAAGCAAACAGTTCGGAGTTAGATGAATTGCTAAGAACAGTGCGTCTCATCAGGACCTCAACAGTTTTTGCAGGTGTCAATTATTCAGTTTGCAAAGAATTAGGCAATATCAAAAGGACCAACAGCTAGATATTTTATTTCTACAGTTTATCTTCTACATATACAAAGTTTGAATACTCTTTTGCAATTCAACTATTTCAAACATAAATGTTTTTGTAACATACCTGTGAGTTGTGTGGTCGTTTACTGCCTTGTCTATCATGTTCCTTGTTGTTCTCTATAGTCATCTCTAGGTCATCTGTGCCTTTTTTATCAACAAGATCTTGCTTTAATGAATCCCCTCTTTCAAAGAAGTACACTATTTTAGGAGGCGGCTTCGGCACAAATATGTTTGTTGATGCCACTGTCCGATTTTCATTTATTTGTATAGCACCTTTAGAATCTTTTGCACTTTCAGCAGGAACAAACTCATCTTGAGCAGGATCGTTGCTATTATTCACTGTACTTTTAATACAATCAGTACTTAAACCACTGGTATGGTCTTGACTAGAATATGCTCCCTTTGTATCACAGACAGTTGGGTTAGAGTTATCTCCCTTTGCATCACAGATTGACTGATTTTCATTTGTAGTACTTAGACTGTCTTTAGATTCAGAAATATCACAAACACTGTTGGAGTCATCACCGAAGTCTTCATCAAGATTTGACAATTCTGTACTACATTTTGGCACCATGGACACATGAAGATCACGTAATGCAGTGTTCTTTTTTATGTCCGTCACATTTCTCATGATGGAGGTTTTATAGATGTTGTGCATTCTGTTGGCTGAAGAAGAAATTATCAATATTCATGATGTCATTATTTCTTTGTGAATATTCGTTAGATACAGCGTTAACCTTTCACTCATATAAATGCTTTATCATGCCTTTGCTAACAGAGTAGACTTGGATCAGATGGCTCCTATAGCATCAGGGTCTGCTCCTTTTGCTTATGGAATAACCATTGGCTATTTTTAGACCCAACCTCTGAATGAATCTACCCAAAAGGAGCATTCACTAGAGAAAAGAATTTTTTTTAGAATTTTGTAGTTCGAAACCATTGTGATAAATAGAGCATTTGTTCCTATAGGAGCAAATGCTCTATTTATCACAATGGTTTCAAGACGTGGTAATTACAGAGGCGTAGAAGGGCGTTATATATGGAGGAAAGGGATAATATGTATCTGCTTCTACAGTTAAACAATGAATATTCATGTAATGAAATAATGAATATATAAATATGCATTAGCTTAATGTTTAACTTTATAATGGCATCAGGTACAAGGGAAGTTTTTACCATGGCAGAAAGTTTAGAATCTGATCTACATCCGACCCTGATGAGACAGCTCCTGCAAGAGCCAGCTGATTTGTATTCGCGCTGTTTGCAAAGACATCAAAAGTTGACTATCAGGCAAAACGTAAATACAGTAAAACCTCTCTATAACGGCCAGTAAATTGTGTTAATTAGTTGGTTTTTAGGGGCAGGTGGCTGCTTAACCCATTCCCACTTAGGCTATTTTTAGATCTAACCTCTTTGAAAAAGTCTACCCAAAAGGAGCATTTACTAGAGAAAAGAACATATTTAGAATTGTATAGTATTGAAACCATTCTGATAAATAGAGCATTTGCTCCTATGGAGCAAATGCTCTATTTATCAGAACGGTTTCACAAAGTGACTTTTACAGAGGCGTCAAAAGCGTCAATATGCGGGAATGGGTTAAAAGCAAGGTGAAAGTAATACAGAACGCTACTATAGGAGCGTTCTGTTTTACTTTCACCTTGCTTTAAGCAGCCACCTGCCTCTAACACAAAATACTTGATGTAATTTAGTGGCCATTATAGAGAGTTTTACTGTACATACACGTGTGAAAAGAGTGCATGTACAAATCTTGGATCCCTTTACACGATATATGTTCATGCAAGACAATCAGATCTGTAACATCAAGCAAACGGAGCAGAACTGGATCAGACAGATTCTTCAGGAGCTGTCTGATCTGGCGTTATTCTATTTACAGAGGTCTAAAAAGGAGGAAATATCAAGTTTAAACTGCATTGTATCACTTATGCTATTGTTAGATACATACATGTATAAAGAAAATATACCATGAAAATAACTAAATGAAAACATACACAAGACTGTGGAACTAGCAATTTATTTTGAATACTAGGCCACCCAAGTTCCCCTCTCAACCAGTTTGTAAGTCAAGATTCAACACTGAAATGAAATATTTAGACCTGTATTAACAGAGCAGCAAATAGTGGAGACCCAGGGATTTTCAAAGCGAGTTGAAAAACAAAATGGTAACTTGCATACAAACTTGCTACTTTTATCTTGTATTGTTAATACTTTACTCCATAGATACATCTTGTAACGCCTTTGAAAACAGAGGTCAAACCAGATCAGACAGCTCCTATAAGAGCCATCTTATCAGGGTCTGCTCCATTTGCTAATGGAACTAGAAAACTGACTCAGTCAGAGAGGGCCCTGTAATCAAGGGCAGATTACAGTGATCTGATTCAATCCCAAAACTATAGGCATCTTCCTCTCATGATACTAAGCACATGCCCTTAATATGAAACCAATATGTGAAGTACTGTACTGTTTGAGTTATCTTGTCACATCAAAAGTGTACGGCATTTTAGATGATTCAACCCAAAAACTATAGGCATCTTCCTCTGATGCTACTAAGCATAATTATGCCCTTAATATGAAACCAATATGTGAAATACTGTTTGAGTTATAGCGTCACATCACATGTGATGTGCAGTGGTCTAGAGGTAATGCGCTTGACTATCAGTCCGGATTTCAAATCCCGGTCCCTCCTAGAAATTTCAGAGAAACTCTTTCATGTCTCCCACCCCCACCTCCTCTCCACCCAGGGGTTAAAATGGGTATCTGTGAGGGTCACTCGCCGGTACTGCGGCTGCATGATTGCGCCATATGTTAGCAGTGCTCAATATTGTAGGCCAATGACTCAATGACCTGGGAAGTAAATGTACAGTCGGCTGAGCAGTCATTCGGACTGAAAGTAGACTATAACTAGGTACTTTACTTTTTTCTATTTTTCTCACATCAAAAGTATTGACAAACAGACAGACGGACCAACAGACAGAAAGAAAATGTGATTCCTATAGGGTTCCTGCATTTTCAATGTAGGGCCTTAATTATATAGATCTGACAACAGGTTAACCAAGGCCAAACTTTTTCGTGTTCATATGCCATCATAGACCTAATCAATATTAATACATACATGAACATCATTTATTACATGAATACTTATGAAGAAAATGTTAATCCATTCCCTGTTGAGTATTCAAGTAAGAAATTATCACATCATAAATATTTATCAGCTGAAATTTTATAATGGTATATGCACATGTGATATTTTGGTTTAGCAGAAACTGTTGTCAGGTCTATAACAATTTCAAAAGCAAAGCAGAGCAGACCCTGTTCAGACAGCTCCTACAGGAGGTGTCTGATCTGAGTCTACTTTATTTGCAAAGGCCTGAAAAAAAGTTTGACGGGAAGGGTTAAAGACTCACTGATGGTCATTTTAGAAGAGATTTACTGTACATACAACTTTCATTGCAACCTAACAGAAAGAAGTTAAACATACTCAACTACCTTTGAATACGTCATATTCCAGGTCTATGGCACAGCAGCGGGGCTCAAAGTCCTTGGCAGTAAGCCTGCTAGGTATTTCTGCATAAAACTTACAGAAATTCTCAACCAGAGCCTTCTCTATCAGAGACAAACAGTGTTCCCTTGCCTGTATACACAAAATCAAAAGTGTGCTTAGTATTTCAATACATCAACTGAAACCAGCAATATTGTAAATTGATCACTTCCCCATTCCCTCATATAAATGATTTTTCACACCTTTATAGAGTAGACCAAGATCAGATGGCTCCTGTGGGAGCTGTCTGATCAGAGTCTGCTCTGTTTGCTGAAAAAATTATAACACATCTAATTCTATTGTTTCTACCAATAGCAAACAAGAGCACTGTATGTAGGTACCAACGCTAGTCTGTTCCATAGAAGCCGCAAATATTAAAGGTAGTGTTAAGGCCAACAACAATGACAACACATACGCAAGAGTTAGGACAAGAGCTTGTACTTTTTTTTTCGAAAGCATATGAGCTAAAAATTCTATGTACATATGCCATTATGAAAATTAAGCTAAAAAACATTCTTAATGTCATTATTTATTACATGCATATCAAACAGATTATTTTTTATAATGGCATATGAACACAAGACATTTTGGCTCAGGCAGAAGCTGTAGAATCAGATCTATATTACACCATAAGCAAACAGAGTAGACCCTGATCAGATGGCTCCTATAGGAGCCGTCTGATCTGGGTCTATTCCAGTTGCAGATGCGTTAAATTAATGCGCTTACATAAGGGAAAGGGTTAAATAATCATAATCAGCAATCAAATCAAGTATGTTACAAATTTCTAAAAGAATAATTTATGTTATTTAAATCCTTATTGATTTATGTTTAACTTTTTAACTTTGCCTTCAAATGTCTTTGCTTACACAGTAGACCAATATTAGACAGCTCCTGTAGGATTGTTGGATTAGGATCTGCTATATTTGCTTTAATATGATGGACAGTTTATCCACGGTCAATAATTCCCATATTGATATAAAAAGTATCTATTTAATATTCTTTTTTTTTCATGAATGTTCTTCAAGTAAAAGGTTTAAGCATTTTCCAAAAACCAAGTTTAGCAGTAATCAGCAAAACTGTTTTAATAGATTATTATGAATTCACTGCTAGTATCAAAGTTTTGAATCATTCAAACCTGGGTACACTGTAAATCTTTGTACTAAATGCATTGTTTGCAACTGCTACTGAAGAAAATCGATCAGTTTGATGTGTTCTAATAGTAAAACCAACAAATACAAAAGCTTTGAAATAAATACATATACTTCCAACAGTTTTATTGATCATAAAAACAAATTTAATGATCTTATTATGACCACTATAACCATTAACACTCTACTGGTAAACCAACAAAACTGATAACAACTAAGGGAAGTAACCAATCCAGTTATTAAAACGATTTTGTAACCAGTTAATCGTCATTTCGTAACAGGCAATGGTTAACAGGCTAATCGTTTCAGCACTAGTGTAGGCCCAGATCAGAGGGCTCCTGATCAAAGTCTACCATGTTTGATGAACCCATCAACATCAATGGCTTAGACCAGCAACTATTGTGTGTGCTGTGCCCCCTCAGCCTGAAAAATGGATGGGTTCCAGAACAAGATTTGGATGGGTTTACCTTAAATATGGGAATAAATGGGTTAACCCTTTCCTCCATAGGCTATTTTTAGACCTAACCTCTTTGAATGAATCTACCCAAAAGGAGCATTTACTAGAGAAAAGTAGAATTTTAGAATTTTATAGTTTGAAACCATTGTGATAAATAGAGCATTTGCTCCTATAGGAGCAAATGCTCTATTTATCACAATGGTTTCAAGGTGGTTATTACAGATGGCGTAGAAAGGCTTATTTATGGAGGAAAGGGTTAAAAAAAACCACTTGTGTATAATTAAATAAAATAATTTTGACAATGTACTCATACGTGAGTGCATCAATACATTATTGATAACATGCATTCTAAAAGAATAATGAAATCAATCAAACATTTTTGAGAAACAAGTCTGACCTGTCCTATGAACACCTATGAGCATGTACTTACAGCAACAGTGAGTTTGGGTATCCTCTGATTAGCAGCATCCCTTAATGGACAGTCATCACTCGGCGGTTCAAATTCTGTGGTCTTTTCTGTTTCACTAGTTTCCTATAACATACAAGAAATAAACTTAACTCATTACCTCATAGGCTATTTTTAGACCCAACATCATCGATTACTGAAATCAAGAATTTACTAAAACTGGAGCATAACTGATTATTCACACAATACTTCTGAAAAACTCAAACATGTGTTTACCCCTTTCCGTTTTTTTAACTGGTTCAGTATAAAGTTGGTTCTCTCTTTCTTTTCCCTGCTCTCTTGTGATTGTCTACTGTGGTAATCCTCTTCTTCATCACTATCATTCTGTTCATCGTAGTCATCTGTTTCCCTAAACATAAGATATATACATATACAGTAGAACCCCTCTAATGCGACCACTTAATGAATAAACATGGCTGTCTTTATAAGCAGGTGGTTGCTTAATGCAGGGCAAAAGTAATGCAGAAAGCTCCTCTAGGAGCTTTCTGCATCACTTTTGTCCTGCATTAAGCTCCCACCTGCATCTAGCACCCAGAATTATACCTCTTTTAGGTGGTCGCATTAGCGGGGTTTTACATATAAATGTATGCAGTTCCAGGTACCAGTTTATTTAACCATTTCTCTGATGAATATTCAGGTACGAATTAACCCTTTCCTTCATATAAATGCTTTTTCAAGCCTTCGCAAACAAAGTAGACCCAGATCAGATGGCCCCTGTAGAAGCTTTCTGATCAGGGTCTGCTCTATTTGCTTGTGAAACTATAATATATCTAGCTCTACAGTTTCTATCAATACCAAAACATCATATGTACATCATATGCCATTTTGTAAAATTTCAGCCAATAAATACCCATGAGATCATTATTTCTTACATGAATATTCAATAGGGAAAGGGTTAATGATATCATGAATATCAATTAGGTGAATTTTCATGATGGCATTATGGTAACAAGGACTATTTTTACCACAGAAAAAACTATATTTCATTGGCGAACATACCGGACAATAGTCCAGGGGCTGTCTAATCTGAGTTACTCCGTAAAGGTGTTTCTATGAGGTAAAGGGTTATTGGGAAAAGCCGCTTTGAGGGAATACTGGCCTTTATAAACAGTGTAAGCCCATATTAGCTACAATGTTGGATTGACCAATGTTGTAAAGTAGGATGACAATATACAGTACATGTTTATGAATTTCAAACAGAGAAGTCTTTACAACTAATAAAGTTTTCCTTGCTTTGGATGACTCATGAAGAATGATTTCCAGGACCCAGAGCGACACTTTTACCTTGTAATTTTCAAGAGTATCTCACTCCCTTCGTCGACAAAAATGTTATTGCATATGATCATGTGACCTGGAGTCACAAGAATGAAACAACATGTGAAAAGAAACTCATCAGCAATAAACGATCACTGCTTACGCACTGGACATCAAATACGAGGGCTGATTGATAAATTCATGGAATTCTCCTCTCAAGAATTTATTTCTTGCTGAAATCACATGAAAACTCGTATACAAGTAAAACAACTAATTTTCTCTTTCATTATCAGGTAGGTTAATAAGTATTTTATACTTATTAAGAATAAATGGTATCCATAGCAACCACTGTTTGGTGACTTGAAGCACGCTGTTATTTCACATATTCTGAATAATTACACATGCTAGTGCGCAGTCAAATTTAGCGCAAATTTGGCGCGAACGCAACTGACGTTAGGGTGACGTTTCGACGTCATTTCCAGAAAAATTGAAGACGTTGTGTTGGATGGTTATTTCAAAGCAGCGTTTTATGTCCATGACTTCAAAACGGTGCATGATGTCAATGGATGACACTGAGTTACGTACGGTTGTCAGATTTTGTGTGGGACTCAAAATGTCACTGGTAGAAACATTAAAATAAATTAAAAACTTGGATTATTATCAACCCGTGGAAAAATGTTTTTCAACAAATGGCACAAGCAGTTTAGGGATGGTAACACCTGAATGTTTGATGACGAATACCAAGTCGGCTGACATCGACTGTCACTCTTGGAAACGCAGCGTTAGTGAAGGAACTGTAAGATAATGATAGACGGTTTACACTGCGAGGTATTGCTGAGGAACTATGTCTCGTATTACACAGTGCAGCGTATTCTTATAGACAAACTAAATATTCGAAAGTGGCTGCACGTTGGGTACCTCACATTCTCACAGAAAAAAGGTTAACCGGACACTAGACTTAAAGTTTGATGTTTATGTAACGCCAGCATGACCTAACGTTGACGTCAGCGTGCTTCAAGTACTACATACTACTGTTGTTCAATGTTTCATGTAGATTTTATTATTCAATGTATCTAAATGATATTTGAGCTCTATATCAGTCATGACTAAACAAATCTTGTTATGTATTTTGTTTTTTCATTTCCTATTCAAAGTTTCTGTAATAAGGAAATTCCGCCAACTTATCAATCACCCCTCGTAAAACCCAAAACACCAAGATCTTGACAAGTGAAATCATCTCATGTAAAAATGTTGGAATATTGCAAGAAAGTCTAAGAAAATGACTTTTGCAATGATAAAATTCCTACTCCATTTGTATTTAGCAGGGCTCAAGCTGGGTTCAAATTTTAGGGAGAAGTGACTTCTCCTTGGGCCTCAGATTAGGGAGAAGTGAGGAGGCTCAAGGAGAAGTGAACCGCTTCGCTTATCGGATACTAATACATAATATACCTTTTCTCTTTTATAATGTTTAAGTACATACTAAAACAATGTTAGTGTCACTAGATCAAAGTGCATGAATGCAATATTGACTTCTTAATAGTGTCTAAAATCCACAAAACTAATCATTCAAAAATATTGAAAGTTCAATATGCAGCATGTATATGTGAAACACTTTGCCCATAACAGAGATGATTTAACCTATAATTTTGACCATTGACTTTGAAGTGTGTCTATGACATAGACATATGATTGTACCACTCCGAGGTTGCAGCTTTATGAGATGAGTAGGCATGCCAAATATGAAGTCTCTATTTCTAATAGTTTAAAAGTTACATGGCAATGTGAAAGTTTTAAGAAAGTGGACTTTTGACTTAAAGACGTGACTTTGACATGGTTCCACTCGGAGGTTGAAGCTTTATGAGATGAGTATACAATGTCATGTAGGAAGTTTCTATACATCTATAAAATCTTAAACATTATAGTCAAGGTTTCAGAAAGAGAACTGACAAGACCAATATCAATATTTGTTGCATAATTTACACAGCCCAAATCTTAGTATTTAGTTACTATAGGACTTGGAAACATTTTGGATCCAGACCTTATAAAACCCTATTGGCCTACAATCTTATAAATCCCAAATTATTATTTTCAATGACATATCACATCTTTCAGATAAAAAAAATGCTGATACTGATGTATTATTTCTTCCTCTGAAATAAGTTATTTATATTCTCTTAAAATAATTTGTGGTTATTTTTAATCCCCTCTGTAATACTACTGTCTACATGTGCAATAGCCAATTAAATGTTCACTCCCTGTGTGACCCTTTGTGTCAGCAGAAATCAGCAACCGTTGCAGATCAACACAAATTTAGATACTTAACCTTTAGCCTGCTATGGGTGGATGAGTGAATACCTATGCAAACAGTTTGGATCCAGATGAGGATCTAAATGTTTGACAGTCTGATTGCATTTTGGTAGACAAATTGATTATAGCTTGAATTTTGAAAATGTAGTACATGTAGGTGAAAAATTCAGTAAACATAATTTGCTCAGCAGGCTAAATGTTAAACACCTGGAGCTGGACTATTGATTTTTTGCCAGTGACAAAAATACACGGTGCCAGCCTCTTGCTGAAGTTTACAATCGAGCTGTGTTTATGCATTCAATTTTCAACACATTACACGAAAGCACATTAGATTAACATTGAAAATGTTATAACTGAAAGAAGTTTAAACATATTCCACATTATGTGAATGCAGATTCATGTAATCATTACGTGATAATTGTGCAGCTAAGGTTTGACCTTTGACATAATGCAAATTACGATTTGGAACGCCCTCTATCATAACAAGAGGGCCATGATGGCCCTTAATCGCTCACCTGTTCTTAACAGATTAATGATTTCAATGACAGATTGCATAATTTGAAAATTCTTGGTAGAAAACCATCAGATGATGCTACATACTAAATATAAAGAGTCTAGACCTTAAAGATTTTCCTATGAAAAACTGTTAAGCCCCAGGGCGGGGTCAATTTTGATCCGGGGTTCATAATTTGAAAATCTTGGTAGAGGACTATTAGATAATGCAACATACCAAATATCTAAGGTCTATGCCTTACAAGTTCAGAGAAGACTTTTAAAGATTTTTAAGAAGATTTTTAAAAACTTTCCTATACAAAACTGATGTGCCCCTGGGCGAGGAAGTTTTCAACCCAGGGGACATAATTTGAACAATCTTGGTAGAAAACTATTAGATAGCTCTACATATCAAATATTAAAGGTCTCTGCCTTACAGTTTTGGAGAAGAAGATTCTTAAACCTTTTCATATGAAAAACTGATAAGCCCCAGGGTGGGGCCATTTTTGGCCCAGGGGTAATAATTTGAATAATCTTGGTAGAAAACCATTAGATGATGCTACATACCAAATATCAAGGGCCTAGACCTTACAGTTCTGGAGGAGAAGATTTTTTAAAGATTTTCCTATGAAAAACTGGAAAGCCCTTGGGCGGGGCCATTTCTGGTCCGGGGCTCATATTTTGATTAATATTAGTAGAGGATTAAATAATGCTACATACCAAATATCAAAGGTCAATACCTTATAATTTTAGAGAAGAATATATTTAAAGATTTTCCTATGAAAAACTGATAAGCCCCGGGGCGGGGCCATATTTGGCCCAGGGGTCATAATTTGAACAATCTTAGTAGAGGACCATTAGATGATGCTACATACCAAATATCAAAGATCTATGCCTTACAGTTTCAGAGAAGATGCTTTCTTCATGATTTTCCTATCAAAAACTGATAAGCCTTGGGGCGGGGCCATTTTTATCCTGGGGGTCATAATTTGAACAATCTTAGTAGAGGACCATTAGATGATGCTACATACCAAATACCAAAGGTCTATTCCATACATTTTCAGTGAAGAAGATTTTTAATGATTTTCCTATAAAAAACTGATAAGCCTTGGGGCGGGGCCATTTTTATCCTGGGGGTCATAATTTGAACAATCTTAGTAGAGGACCATTAGATGATGCTACATACCAAATACCAAAGGTCTATTCCATACATTTTCAGAGTAGAAGATTTTTAAAGATTTTCCTATGAAAAAACTGATAAGCCCCGGGGTGGGGCCATTTTTGGCCCAGGGGTCATAATTTGAACAATCTTAGTAGAGGACCATTAGATCATGCTACATACCAAATATCAAAGGTCTATGCCTTACAGTTTCTGAGAAGAAGATTTTTAAAGATTTTCCTATGAAAAACTGATAAGCCCTGGGGCGGGTCCATTTTTGTCCTGGGGGTCATAATTTGAACAATCTTAGTAGAGGACCATTAGATGATGCTACATACCATATACCAAAGGTCTATGCCTTAGAGTTTCAGAGAAGAAGATTTTTAAAGATTTTCCTATGAAAAACTGATAAGCCCCGGGGCGGGGCCATTTTTGGCCCTGGGGACATAATTTGAACAGTCTTTGTAGAGGACCATTACATCATACTACATACCAAATAGCAAAGCTCTTGGCTTTGTGGTTCCAGAGAAAAAGATGTTTAAGTAAATTGTTGACGCCCGCACGTACGCACGACGCACTACGCACATAGACGGACGCCGGACGCCGGACATAGGATCATCCCAATAGCTCACCTTGGCACTTTGTGCCAGGTGAGCTAAAAACAATTGGTTTAGACGCTTGACCTGCAGGCTGCAACATAATCTTTATTAACTTCAAATGATTTGGGATTTAAAATGATTTTATGAGGTAAGTAAACTTTGCAAGAATTCCCACTGACCTGCAGAAATAAATGATTCTAATTAAATTAAAGTCATCATCGTTAAAACATTTAAAATTGATTACTGTAGATAATGGTTGAGTGATCCATTTCGAGTTTGTCTGCTGTTTTGCACATGTTTTAATAACACATTCATAACGTGTTGGTTTTCGCTCTGTCACATGTCAGTGGACACGGCGTAAGTCAGCCATTTCACAAATCAATAGGTGGTCTCAAATACCTTCGTTTTGATTGGAGGAATGTTCTGAACCTTTGTCTATCTAACACTCATTAACACCCATGGGCGGAGCTTATTTTTGGGGGGTCAGTGGTTGACAAATGATGGCTTTTTCACGTACAAGAGCGGTGTTTACAGTCTTAAAGTTAGGGTGACTTGGATTTTGCCAAACCCTTATGATCAGGGCGAAAACTGGCCTGTTTGAGCGCAGTTTTCGCCCAAATTGCCCTGTTGCTCGAGCCCTGTTTAGATCTAAGACCTCACCTTTTGGCCCCTTTTCTGCCCCCTCCATACATGTCATCCGAGCCATCCTCCTCTGTAAAATAGATACCGCCCCCTTTTTTCTTTGTGTCCATACGAGCAAACAGCCCTTTCTGTAGATCTATCAGGTTTTTCTCCACCTTCTTGGGTGTCTTACAGACGTCACATGCTTTTTCACAGTCAGGCTTGTCATCTCCAAAGAAGTTTGCTATACACAAATGGCGGCATCTGGTAATGAGGAAACAGTTTCCAATTGTTACTCATTATAATTTCATGATGTACATAATTGTAACACAATACACAAAATAGAATAATCTCCCAACCCTTGTACAGAAGAACCATGATTGACAAGAGCAAGACTATATACCTCCCACCTTGTGGTGGGGCACAATAAAAATTATGGTTTATTATGGTCGACTCACTTGACTTCTTCGCAGTAGTTGATGAGACACTCAAAACTTTTCATGACTGCCTTCAACCGCAGTTTCACTGCTTCTCTATCCTTCTACAACCAAACAAATAAAAGTACGTTAACCATATGAATATAATATTCATGTACAAAATATGAATGCATACCAATTATTAACAGATGACTTTTTGAAAAGGCATCATGAACAAGAAAGTTTTTACAATGGTTGAAACTGTAGAATCTATATTATTATTATTTAACAAGCAAACAGAGTAGACCTATAGGAGCAAATGCTTTATTTATCACAATGGTTTCAGAAGGCGATTTTTACAGAGGCGTAGAAAGGCGTAATTATGGAGGAAAAGGATAAGATTAGACTCCTATAAAAATTTACCTCATGAATATTCATGAGCTCTTTTAGAAATATTCATGAGGCAAATAGTAAACGCTAGTTGTCTAGGATACCTACTGCCTTTTTTCTCAGCAATTCATTCTGTATGAGGAATGAGATTTTGCTGCGGTCCTCACGAGAGTAGTACAGCCTGCAGAAGGAAGGGAGTCCATCTCTGCCAGCTCTGCCCGACTCCTGGTAGTACCCCGCCATGGACTTGGGCAGATTCCAGTGGGCCACAAATCTATGGTGAAAATAAGATGTGCTTGTGAAAAAATGCCCCCGATTTGATCTTTGAACTTGATGCATAACCTTGACCACAATACCTCACCCCTAAAAATGTTGGCCTCCATAAGTTACACAGGTATGCCAAGTTTGAATTATGTACATGTATGTGCAATGGTGACAAAATTCGCCAACATTAAAGTTGGAAATAAACCAACCAACAAACAGATCAATATGCCTTTTATATGTCTGATCAGGGTCTGCTCTGTTTGCTTTTGTGATGATAAAGACCTGATATCCTTTAAAAAACTTACATTATAAAAGTTATTATAAAAGTTCAGCTATTCAATATTCATGCTGTCATGATTTCTTACATGAATATTGACACAGGGAAAGAGTTAACCTTTACTCTCATATAAACGTATTTTCAAGCCTTTACAACCAGTAGTGTTGGGAATGACTGATTAATAATCAATTATGTTAAACACAGCTCAAGATATGCCATATATATAAAATGCTTAAGCTTTTGTGTCAACCAAACGGTATGCTGAGACAATTCATTAGAATCATCTCAAAGAGACGACTCTAATGAATGACCACAATATATGGTTTGGTAGAGATTATACAGGTACAGAATTTTAGACCATTAAATCCCCATTAAAACGCCAATGAAAATTACTGATGCTGCTGCACACATTATACAGTCAATAATCGTTTGCAGCAGAATTACTATTGATAGTAGATAAAAAAAACTTTTTCGATGAATCATCAATTATAATCGATAATCGGGACAAAACTAGCAAACTGAGTACACTCAGATCAGACAGCTCTGGTAGGAGAAATCTGATCAGGGTCTGCTCTTTTGCATGTGAAATTATAATAGATCTGACACAACAGTTATTACCAATACCAAAATCTATACGTACATATACCATTAAACAAATTCAGCTAAAATATATTCATAATGTCATTACTTCTTACATAAATATTCAACATCATCATGGTATTAAAGGGTTAACCCATTCCCTCAAAGGCTATTTTTAGATACAACCTCTTTGAATAAATCTACCGAAAAGGAGCATTAACCAGAGAAAAGGAATTTTTTAGAAATTTGTAAGTTGAAACCATTGTGATAAATAGAGCATTTGCTCCTATAGGAGCAAATGCTCTATTTATTACAATGGTTTCACAAAGTGACTTTTACAGAGTCATCAATATGAGGGAATGGGTTAAACAGTGTTTGGGTAAACTTTTATGTTTATTGTTACTCCTGCTTAGTTTGTATGATAATGTCGGAGCTGTCTGATCAGGGTTTGCTCAGTTTGCTTATGGAACCATATAGAACTGATCCTAAAGCTTCCGTCATGGCCAAGTGTTCCCTTGTTCCTGCACATTTATTCATGAGATAAGTGTTGAGTTCTCACAATCAGTTCCCTTCTCATCAAAATTACCATCAATGCATTAACCATTTCCCTCATATAAACCCCCTTTTCACGCCTTTACAAACAGAGTAGACACAGATCACAACCTCTGTTGGAGCTGGCTGATCAGGGTCTTCTCTCTTAGCTTATGAAATTATAAATTTTGCGTTTTTTGTCTAACCCAATTATATGGAATAACAGTAAAACATCTCTATAACGGCCACTGATTTACATCAAGTATTTTGTGTTAAAGGCAGGTGGCTGCTTAAAGCAAGGTGAAAGTAAAACTGAACGCTCCTATAGTAGCGTTCTGTTTTACTTTCACCTTGCTTTAAGCAACCGCCTGCCCTAAATACCAACTAATTAACACAATTTAGTGGCCGTTATAGAGGGGTTTTACTGTATATAGATCGTAGTCTATAGTTTCTGTCAGGGCCAAACTTTCTTGTGTTCACATGCCATTATTAAAATTTCTCTACACGTAATTAATATCAATGGAGTAAAGGGTTAAAGTTTAAACAGTTTGGATCCTGATGAGACTCTTATGTTATTTGGCTCCTCATCTGGATCATTAACCCTTTACTTCATAAATATGCCTTTGCAAACAGAGCAGACCTAGATCAGACAGCTTCTATAGGAGCCGTCTGATCAGGGTCTGCTCTGTTTGTTTATGATTTAATATAGATCTGATTCTTAACCCTTCGCTTGCTATTCACGTCAATATACCTACCTGTAAATAGTGAATACCCAGTTGAGACAGCTCCTGCAGGAGCTGTCTCATCAGGGTCTGCACTATTTACAAGTTGATTGTGCAACCAGTGCAATCCACAGCAGTGATTGCACAGTGAAATACTAGTACACAGTGAAGATATATGTAATTATACAACTGGGCATGGGTAAAGAAGGAGAAATGTATTTTAAAATTCAGCAAGTGAAGGGTTAAGTTTCTGCTGCGACAATAAATGCCTTTGTTTATAATACCATGTTGAGAATTCAACTAATTTATATTCAAAATGTCATTATTTCCTGCGTCTATCTTCATGGAGTAAAGGGTTAAACTATTTGCATTGTTTATATCACAAATTCACCTTTTGCATGCATACAGCCACAAAACCAGTGGTTACCTCACATTGGGCTTGTCCACACCCATACCAAAACTTATCGTGGCAACAATGATAGGAAACTTTCCCAACATCCAATCTGACTGGTTATCCTCTCTTAGCGACCCCTTTAGCCCAGCATGATATGGCCGAGCAGGAAGTCCCTTTCTTGAGAGGTGGCTGGCAATGGCTTCACATCCATCTCTGGTCCTGGAGTACACTATACCACAGCCTAGCTTGCTCTATTGAATGGACAAACATGTAATGTTCAACTGTTGATAAAATATTTATCATTTTTCTCTACCAAACACTACTAATATCTTGCTGCAACTCACTAGAATTGCCTCTCCGAGAGGATTCTATTAAGTTGCAGCAAAATAGGCCTTGGTGGGGAAATTTTTGCTTTTGATAAATCAGTACCTTTTATACCATCAGAGCAACAGATAAGCTTTATCACTTTAACGATTTGAATTTTTCAGAAAATGATTCAAGATTCAGTCAGATTTGTTCTATTAACACTAAATGAATTTTTAGAGAAACAATTTGAAGTCTGTAATGTTATTGTACTATACATGAGTTGGTCAATGTTTACCTTCACAATGATAGTAAATGCTCGGCAACCAGTGCTTTCTGCATTCGTAAAACGCTCGAGTGATTCAATAAATGTAGGATTAAATTGTTTGAGTACATAGGTAATGTTTGCATCATCTAGTAGTGTTGGAAATTGGACCCAAAATTTTAACTCGATCAGCGACACATGTTCGTGATCAATCATTGATTAAAAATCAAGATTAAATTCTTACATGGCGGGCTTATTTGAGTTTTGGTAAAGGTCAAATATGGGTTGTAGTCTTGTAGGCTTGTTGTCAATGCATATTGTCCAGATCAGTCTCTTAGTCTAAACAAGAGCCGCATGCGGCGCCAATGCTCTTCCAATTTGGTGCTTGTCCAGCTAAATTAGAACTTTTTGAAAAAAATAAAGGGCCATAACTCCAAAATTTTGAAATCATGAGCTATGTTTCATATGTAGGGGCCTTCTCCTCAGTGAGATCTACCCACTTATGAAGTTTCATGTTGATACCTCTTATACTATTCGAGCAATGAGCTACATCACCATCAACTACACCATCACAATAACTCTTCAAAACAGATGAGCTAACAAGAGCCGCGTGCGGCGCCAACGCTTGTCTGATTTGGTGCTTGTCCAGATAAATTTTAAAAAAATGAAAACAATAAAGGGCCATAACTCCAAAATTTTGAAATCAAGAGTTATGGTTCTTATGTAGGGGCCTTCCCCTCAATGAGATCTCCTATCCTATGAAGTTTCATGTTGATACCTATTATACTTTTCGAGTAATGAGCTTCATTAAAGTTTTTGCACTCTGATGACGAGGACAACGCCTATGACCCAGTGATCACAATAGCTTGACTTTCTTTCGAAACAGATGAGCTAAAAATGATATTTTATAAAGGTAAACTGACAAAAACTCTGTTACAAAATGATTTTGTTCAATTAAAACAATGTGACAAATAATGTGTAAATTGCTAATTAGATGTTCAGCCTTGTCTGGCATTTACTGTTTGCTGAACTGTATCATTATGGTCTCAATATAAATTCAGATATCTACATTATTCTACAAACAGCCAGAGCACACTCAGATCCCACAGGAGCTATCTGATCTGGGTCTACTCAGATTGCAAATTTTTAAACACTCTTACTTATGAAGCAAATGCTTAATTAGTACTATAATATTGAGTGTTTACCCAGTTCTCTCCTTCTTCCATTGCTCCTCCAAGGGCTTTCAGTATAAACTGCTTAAGGTCCTCGTAAGGGTCACCAAGGGGCTCTAACAGGTGAACCTCATAGAAAAGGTTGGGACGGAAACAACTCTTCTTAAACTTTGCCAATGGCTCTTTAAGTCTAAGCTGTTTTATAATGTCTTCCACCACTTCCGCTGGAGCAGTGGCTGTAAGTGCTATACATTTAACTCCCTTCAAGTATCGAGATCTGAAATATCCAAGTTTTAGGTATGTTGGTCGGAAGTCATGTCCCCACTGTGATACACAATGAGCCTCATCTACCACAAAGTACTTGATCAAAGACTTTGCTGCCAGTCCTTCTGTAAGTGACTTGAAATGATCTGTGTCTGCAAGCTCTGGAGTTATGTACAATAACTTGGTCCTTGGTTTGTCTCTGTTTAAGTCCTTCAGCACTTTTTTCTTCTCATCTGCAGACATTTTAGAGTTTAGAGTGGCAGACCTAATGCCCAACTGTTCCAAGTGCTCAAGCTGGTCCTGCATGAGAGCAATCAGAGGCGACACCACCATGGTGATTCCAGGGGCCATAACTGCAGGGAGTTGATAACACAGGGATTTCCCTGCCCCAGTTGGCATACAAACAAATACATCCTTCTTGCCTGAAGAAGAAAAAACAATGCTACAATATTTATTAAAACTTACACTTTGTTGCTGTTTTTGAGTTAACTGTCACAGATATGTTGTGATGTCCAGAGCATTGCAGATGGATAAAGAACCACAATCATCTCTAACTATTGGTCACATAAACTGTGTAAGTACTGTGATACAAGGAAACTGTTGTAGATCAGTGGTAGCTCAAGTTTTACCCCTTGTTGGATAATGACTTCCACATCACCAGTAGCCAGTCAATTAACCCTTTCTCTAATAAACATTTGTGCATGATTGATCACTTCATGAATATTCATTAATTTAATTCTCATGAGGTAAAAATTTTCAAGGGAATATTTGGCTTTAACAAAAACTGTAGGATTTATAATTTCATTTATAGCAAACAGAGCAGATCCTGATCAGATGGCTGCTACATGAGTCATCTGATCTGGGTCTACTCTGTAAAGGCATAAAAAATAGCGTTTATATGAGGGGAAGGGTCAAAGAAAGCAAAAATAATTTGAGGGTGCCGTTAAGTGTTTTTTGGTTTTATTTCTACTTTGTAAAACATGCCCAATCCATACATGTTAAAGTCGGACTACAATTTGTGTAGAAGACTATGGATACTTTAAACTATGAAAGTTGATACCTTGTTCTGGAAGCATTATAAGATTTGTTTTATTCCATAACTCAGAACAATTTACATACACTTAGGAATTTTTTATCGTATCTCATGATCTTCATCAGCTGTTGTGCTGGGTCAGTGGATTGAGTCATGTGATATAGGAAAGTCACGTGACACAATCCACTGACCCAGCAAAACAGCTGATGAAGATCGTGAGATACGATCGAAAATTCTTAAGTGTAAGTGAATTGATCAATCTGATATGGATACTTTGTCAAAATCTTTTGAAAAGTTCAGGATTAATAGATTTCTCCTGTTACTTTAATGGTGTCAGAAGTGTAAAGTAACAGGAGGAAAAGTGCAGCCTGGAGTGGGACTCGAACCCGGGACCCCTCGCTTACAGGATGAATGCTCTACCAACTGATCGAGCTACCCGGGCTGCTATACGAGCTCCACACACCAGAACCATACTTCTATCCCTTTATAAATATTTAGGGCTGTCCCAAATCTCAGACGCTTCGCCATTGCACTTCTGACACCTTTAAAGTAACAGCAGGTAATGTTCAGCAAGGAGCGGACTCAAAACCGGGACTCCTCACTTACAGGGCGAGTGCTCTACCAACTGAGCTACCCATGCATTGCTGCTATACGACTACGAGCTCCACAAACCAGAACCTCTACAAGTGTTTGACAGCCCATGCAATGGGGAAGCACGGTCTGAGAGCTGAGAGTGAGACAGCATTAAAAAGAGAAGGGGGAGAAGTGTAGTGGTTCTGGTGTGCGGATCTCGTATAACAGCCCGGGTAGCTCACCCGCTCCAGTCCGCTCTTTTCCTCCTGTTACTTTATTTTTGTCATTTTTCACACAATATTGACAGAATCTGTTGCAGGGTAATTAATTTTTTTTATTTTGCACAACCATTTTCTAGAACATGTCTCTTCTACAAGGTACCTTGGCGTGGCCATTACATCAAATTTGAAGTGGACCCCTCATATAAATGCTATATACATGTGGTAAAGCAAAATGGCACCATCAGCTTTCTAAATATAGGCAGCAAGACTATTAAGGAGAATGCCTACAAATCACTTGTTAGATCTTCTCTTGAATATAACTGTGCTGCTTGGGACCCATATCGGAAAACAGACATAGATAAACTTGACAAAGTTCAAAGAAGGGCAGCATGATGTGTCGTAAACAGATATCATAACACCTCATCTGTGACAGACATGCTCAAATACCTAGAGTGGCAAACACTGGATGAGAGGAGAAAGAATGCCAGGTTAGATATGATGTTCAAAATGGTCCATGGTAAAGTGAATTTAGACACTTCCGAAAAACTACTCCAACTTCAGAGAAAATCACGAACATTCAACAGCATGGCCTTCCAAATACCGCACTGCAGAACAACCGCCCGGAAGGAGTCCTTCTATCCTAGGACAATTATCCAGTGGAACACCTTGTCCACTGTAACAGTGGCGGCTCAGAGTCTTGAAGTATTCAAGGCTCATCTGACAGAGTAGATCAAAATCAGCCAATGCTGATGAAGGTTTTTAAATGCACACTGTATATACTTCTACTTCTATGGTAATACTGCCCAGGGCTAATGCATCACGGGCAAGTGACACCATCAAAATGGTTAAAAACACATAATGTGTTGTATGTACATTTAAAATTGATAAAAACAGTGTGTGTCTAGGGTATGCATTTCTGTAGACGTGTTGTAAACTCGTCTACAGAAGGGATCAACACCAGATCAGGAGGAAGGGCATTCCAGCCTCTGATGGTTCTTGGCAGAAAGCTGTTTTTGTAATTCTCATAGTTGGCTCGTACCTCTATGAATGCTCTGCTGTGTGTTCTGGTGTCTTGACGTATTGATGGGATGATGTAATCTGGAATGTTGACAGGAATGGTTTTGTTTACTGCTTTATAGAAGGATGTTAATCTTTTGATTTCTCTGCGATGTTCAAGTAGAGGCCATTCCAGGTGTTGTAGCATAGATGTGACGCTGTGTTTATAGGAGTAGATTCCAGTGACAAAGCGGGCACCGCGACGTTGAACCTTCTCTAAAGCAAAGATGTCTTGTTTGTAGTACGGGTCCCAAACTGATGAAGAGTATTCGAGGTGTGGCCTGACAAAAGTTATGAATGCTTTCTTCTTTACTTCTTGGTATAGGTGACGTCTAAGGAGATTGAGTATCTTGTTTGCTTTACCAGTGATGTTGTTTATATGATGTTTCCAAGTGAGGTCAGATGTGAATTCCACTCCTAGATATGGGTGATGATCAACTCTCAGGAGGGTGTTGCTTCCAATTGTATAATGAGTGTCGAGATAATTCTTTTTCCTTGTAATCTTGAGAAGGTGACACTTGGAGGAATTGAATTTCATGAGCCAAGTATGTGACCAATTAACGAGAGAGTCAATATCGTGTTGCAGTTGTGTCTGATCAGTTGCATTATTGATGGTGCGATACAGCAGGCAGTCATCGGCAAACAGCTTTATTCTGGTCAAAGGAGAAACATTGTTTGCGATGTCGTTGACATAAAGAAGAAACATCAAAGGCCCAAGTACAGTGCCTTGAGGAACGCCGGAGATCACTGGGGAGTTGGCCGATGAAGAGCCATCTAAGACGACTCTCTGCTGGCGATGACGTAGCCATGACTCAATCCACTTGTTGGTGCGTCCAGCAATTCCGTAGTGCTGGATCTTATGCAGCAATCGTCTGTGTGGCACTGTGTCGAAGGCCTTACTAAAGTCTAGGATTAGTAGGTCAGTTGTTTGACGCCGATCAAGTCTCCTTGAAAGGTCTTCTACTGTGTTTAGGAGTTGAGTTTCACAAGAGTGGTTGGATCTGAAGCCATGTTGGAAGTTGACCAGGATATTGTTGTTGTTGAGATGGTTCATGACTTGGCTGAAGATGATGTGCTCCATTGTCTTACACAGAATGCATGTTAGCGATACTGGACGGTAATTTGCTGGGTTGGTTTTGTCCCCTTTTTTGAAGACCGCAGTAATGTTGGCATTCTTCCAGTCGGATGGAACAATTCCAGTGTTGTATGACTGCTGGAAAATCAATGTAAGTATAGGGGCAATTTCTGTTGCTACCATCTTCAGGATTCTAGTAGGGAGAAGGTCTGGGCACAAGTAATTGGAGTTCTTTAAAAACTCTCTTTTTAATCTTAAAGAAGCTCTCTAGTTATCTTGGCTTTTTTGTCTGTTTTCTATTTTTTCTTCTAATTATGCGCACACCCAAAACGGCAGAATAGTAAGATGACGGCAGTAGACGAAGTAGAAGCAGTGTGGTAACAGATCAGAACATTTATTTTCAAGTCATATAAATTATTGCAAATACGGGACGGTGGCGTTACCTTCTACGACAGTTAGAACAGCTTGTTTCTGTTCCTCTGAACGAAAATCGCTGTGTTTGAAAACGCTTTGCAAGCAGTCATACACCTTCTGCTCCATTTTATTTTGATGTGTCGCAATCGTGACTGGGATCCGTTTGTAATGACAATAATCTGACATTAGACAGGCAAAAACTGCTATACCAGTCTGATGGAGTGGATTCGCACATTAATCATTTCGTACGCAAAAGCGAATGAATGAAGGAATAAACGAATGCATATGGAATTTAAAGATGAATGAATGAAATTAATGCATCATTTAGAGTCGATGATTGAGTTAAGAGTCGATGAGTGGATGAATAAATGAATGAATGAATGACTCAACAAATAGACAGACAGGGACAATAACAGATTTATGTATACAATGAATTAATGTAATCTGGGACAGGCCATTTTTTTTGCCAAGGTATCATAATTTGAAGTCTTAGAAAAGAACCATTAAAGGATGCTACCTAACAAAAATCAAAGTTCTAAGCCTTACAGTTTCGGAGAAGATGATTTTTAAAGATTTTCCAATGAAAAAGAGGGTTGTTGGCCCACTATATCGCTCCTATTATAGATTTATAGTGATTGACAATGTTATTTTTTAGGCAGACAGCTTTTCGAACAGATAACAGAAATCAGTGTTAACCCGATCACTGCTGAGTATGACTTGACTGAAATTAGTACACAGTTTGGATTCTGATCTAAAGCATATTTAACTGTTGTGACCTTTGAATAAGGGGAAACTTTTAAACTGTAGTTTCTGATGCGAAAAAGTCTATTTCAAAGTATAACCCACAGGGCAGAGCCATGCAATTTTAACCTCAGAATTATGATATTAACACACTTTATAAAGGTATACTAAGAAAATCTATTATCACCAACTATCTGGAACATGTGGTTTTTGACAAGAAGATTTTTAAACAGTTTCCTATGAAAAACTGTTAAGCCCCAGGGTGGGGCCATTTTTTGGCCTGGGGATAATAATTTGAACAATCTTTGTAGAGGACCATTAGATAATGCTACATACCAAATATCAAAGGTCTATGCCTTACAGTTTCAGAAGAAGAAAGATTTCCCTATAAACAAGAGTGTTTGGATCGAGGAACACATGTGTCATCAGAATAAAGGGGAACAAGTTAATGTTGTATTAATTGCTATGCAATACATGAGTCCCCCACCCGATTAAAAAAAAACTCCACTGACCCACCCACTCATGGTGTAGTTGACAATGGTATATACATGACAAACCTGAATGGTATTTCTAAAAATAATAAGAAAAAAATGACAAAGGGGAATAACTCCAAATATAATGATGCTAGTTATGACCCTTGTGCATGACACTTCCTCTCATCATGCTTGTTCCATATGTGAAGTTTCAAATCAATGGAACAAGTAGATAAAGAGTTATTGTCCGGACAAGACAATATGAAAAGGGGGAATAACTTCAAATATATTGATGCTAGAGTTATGGCCCTTGTGCATAACACTTCCTCTCACCATGCTTGTTCCATATATGAAGTTTCAAATCAATTGAACCAGTAGATAAAAGAGTTATTGTCTGGACAAAAAAAATGAACATGAGGGCCATTGGCCCTATATCTCTCACCTGAGTTGCAGTTATATATTGACAATGTTAATTTTTCAGCAGACAACATTTCTAGCAGATGACAGAAACTTAGTATTAACCCTTTCACTGCTGAGCCAACTTTAACTAAAACTGACACACAGTTTGGATTCAGATCTAATACCAAGTAACTGTCTGACCAATATCCAAACTGTTTACAACTTGTGACAATTTTGCTTTAGGTCAAAATGCCGTAAACTGATCTTTAAGAAATTCAAATGACAACAAATCTGAAGCAGACGGCATTACATATCTATATGAAAGAGCTTACTAGAGTATGCAGTAACCTGGAGAGATTTTAGCATGATGTAACAATTACCCCAAGGGCACTACTGGTCAGTGTTGTAACCTTTAAACTGTAGTTTCTGATGTGAAGAAGTCTATTTAAAAGTATGGCCCCAGGGTGGAGCCATTTTTGGCCCCGGGTAATAATTTGAACAACCTTGGTAGAGGTCTATTAGGCGATGCTTCATACCAAATATCTAAGCTCTAGGGTATGTGGTTTCAGAGGAGAAGATTTTTAAAGGTTTTCCTATATAAGTTTATATAAAACTGATAAGCCCCAGGACAGTGCCATTTTTGGCCAGGGCTGATAATTTGAACAAACTTGGTAGAGGACCATTAGATGATGCCACATACCAAATCTCTATGGTTTGTGGTTTGACAAGATTTTCAAAGCATTAAAAAACGAACTGATAAACCCTGGGTGGGACTATTTTTGGCCTGGGTCATAATTTTAACAAACTTGGTAGAAGTCTATTAATAGGTGTTTTCAGAGTAGAAGACTTTTAAAGGTTTTCCTATAAGCCCCAGGGCTGGGCCATTTTTGCCCTGGAGTCATCATTTGAACAGACTTGCTAGAGGACCATTAGATGATGCTACATACCAAATATCTAAGCTCTACGGTTTGTGGTTTCAGAAGAATATTTTTAAAGATTTTCAGTCATAAACAACAGATAAGCCCTGGGGCAGGGCCATTTTGATTGAATGAGGGATAATCAAGGGCAACTTTAAATATTGACCGTCCACTTTTCAAAACTGAGGATATAAAAATAAAAACAAAATCAACAAAATCTGACTTAATATTTTTATTCAACAATCAAATACAATTATAGCTTTACTCATAGGCAATTAAAATAGCTCACTAACTCAATACATTTCATTTGATTAACTTTGGTCAAGCTAGATCTGGCTTCATATTATCAACAACAAAGATGAGACTATCAAACTGTTTGGATCTTTAACCCCTTTACTTCATGAATTGACAATCCAGTAATTGAGTCTGTCCATCATGAACATTAATTCATTTAATTCTTGCATTTAACCCATTCCTCCATAGGCTATATTTAGATCCAACCTCTTTGAATGAATCTACCCAAAAGGAGCGTTTACTAGAGAAAAGTAAAATTTTAGAATTTTGTAGTTTGAAACTGTTATGATAAATAGAGCATTTGCTCCTATAGGAGCAAATGCTCTATTTATCACAATGGTTTCAAGAAGTGGTTATTACAGACATATCTATGGAGGAAAGGGTTAGCCCTTCCCTGTTCTATGTTTATTCCAAATTTAAATATGTACTGAATATTCATGGATGAAATAGTTATAATGAAGTATGGAAAGTGGGACAGTGTAGCCATTTCAGAAAGTAAAGAAACAGATCTTTCAAAATCCACTAACAAACAGAGCAGACCCTGATCCAGACCTCTTTTAGGAGCCGTCTGATCTGGGTCTACTCTGTTTGCAAATGCTTGAAAACACATTTATATGAAGGAAAAGGTTAACATATAATATTGGAAGATGTATTGCCATGCCAAATGGAAGAGAAGCAGACATAATTGAAGTAATCAGAGCAGACATTGGGTCTATGTTATTTGCAAATAGTGTAAAAAAAAAGTCAGATTACCAAATGGAGGGTTGACCCTTTACCTGTTGAATATCCATGTAAGAAATAATGACATCATTTATGATAATTAGATCATTTTTCATAATGACATATGAAAATAGGACATACCGGTATTTGTGCAAGTAGATCTATATTATACCCTGTGCAAACAGAGCAGACCCTGCTCAGGTATCTCCTTTAGGATGTGTCTGATCTGGGTCTACTTTGTTTGCAAATACTTGAACAGGCATTTATATGAAGAAAAGGGTTACAACACAAGTGACACAAGGTCTCATCTTGATCCAAACTAATTCAAAACTCATCAAATCACATATAGCAGGTAAGAGATCAAAATAAATCAATATCACAGTGCAGTACAACCTCATTCATGTCAGAAAAGTGACATTATTTGGCCATGGATGAAACTATACAATCAAATCTATTTTATTTCATAAGCAAACAGAGCAGACCCTCAATAGGAAAGGGGTTAACAAAATATTATTGCTTTTACTCATAGACATGCCTTTTAACCTTTCCCTTATGTAAGCGGATTTTTGCACATCTGCAAACAGAGTAGACCCAGATCAGATGGCTCCTATAGGAGCCGTCTGATCAGGGTCTGCTCTGTTTGCTTATGGTGTAATATAGATCTGATTCTACAGCGTCTGTCCATCAGAGCCAAAATGTCATGTGTTCATATACCATTACAAAACATAATCTCATTAATATTTATGACATTATTTCTTACATGAATATACAACAGGGAAAGGGTTAAGGCCTTTGCAAACAGTAGACCCAGATCAGATGACTCTTGTTATAAGTTATAAATAGCTAGAGTCATTTAATCTGGGTCTACTGTTTGATAATAAGATGGCTATATAGCTGGTTCTGTAGTCTAAGTCATGGCCAAAATTTCTGACAAAATTAATGACATCATGGATCTTTATAATAGTATATGAACACATTAATATTTATTGTTTTTGGCAATGGCAGAAAGTGTAAAACCAGATCTATTATAATTCGAAAAGCACACAAAGAAGATTCTGATCAGATGGCTCCTACATGAGCCATCTTGTCTGGATATACATGTACTCTCTTTGCAAAGGCACCGGAAGACATCTCTACCAAGTAATTGGTTCAATTATCCTTGCTACGGAAGGTAACTGAGGCAAGCTACACTGGACAAAAACTAAGATTATCTTTAACCCTTTCCCTGTTCTATGTTTATTTCAAATTTCAATACCTACTGCATATTCATGAACAAAACAATTATAATGAAATATGGAAGGTGGAACATCCATTTCAGAAACTAAAGAAACAGATCTATCAAATTCTGTAAGCAAACAGAGCAGACCCTGATTAGACGGCTCCTATAGGAGACGTCTGATCTGGGTCTACTCTGTTTGCATATGCATATTTATAGAGGAAAGGGTTAAGACAATGTAACCTGTATAACTTAGTTAATACATGTATAAAAACATTATCTTTGAGACACATGGTCACAAATCATGTGGGAAACTTATCTGAAAACTTTCGATTTCACCAGGACTAGAAATTTAAAAACATCACGTATTACGACTTTATCGCACTTGTTCATTAATTTCACAAAATGTGACTAGTATTGGGAATCAGATGCAAAAAGTTTACTCGATCAGCGGCGCACATGCGCAATCGATCATCAAATAAAAATCATGATTAAATCCTAAAATGGTCAGCTTATTTGAGTTTGGGTAATTGCCAAATATGGTTTGTAGGTTTTCAATCAATGTATATCCAGACCTGTTAACCCTTCGCTTGCTATTCATGTCAATATACCTACCTGTAAATAGTGAAAACCCAGATGAGCAGGAGCTGTCTCATCAGGGTCTGCACTATTTACATGTTGATTGTGCAACCAGTGCACTCCACAGCGGTGATTGCAAAGCCAAATACTTGTACACAGTGAAGATATATGTAAATATTCAACAGGCCATGGGTAAAGAAGGAAAAATGTATTTTAAAATTCAGCAAGAGAAGGGTTAATTATGGTCTATCCTTTCTCAATTGTCACGTCGGAACCTGAACAGCGTGATCGCCGAGAATTGCGATTAATTGCCACATCATCAGCGACAACAAATACATCAGCACTATGGAAATAATCAAAATATGTAAAACCTGTATAAACCCTTTATATCTGATAAGAATGCATATTTAATGTAGTTCCATGTCAGCCAGGTCTTAGACAGAATTATCACTGAATGTTATTATTAAACTCTTTCCTTCATAAATATTTGTAATATTCAATCTGTTATAAATATTTATTTAATCACTGTAGTAAAAACATTAAAACAAGAGCCGCGTGCAGCACAAATGCTCGTCTGATTTGGTGCTTGTCCAGCTAAATTAAAACGTTTTGAAAGAAAATGGCCGTAATTCCAAAATTTTTAAATCTAGAGTTATGATTCTTATGTAGGGTCTTTCTCCTCAATGAGATCTATCCACCTATGAAGTTTCATATTGATACCTCTTATACTTTTCAAGTTATGAGCTACATTAAAGTTTTTGCACGCTGATGACGACGCCATCGCCCACGACAACAATCACAATAGCTCGACTTTCCCTTTGAAACAGACGAGCTAATAAAGACATGTACAGCCATGTCAAACAGTATAGAATCAATTCTGTAAATATAGGGAAACAGAGCAGACCCTTATCAGACAGTTCCTACAGGAGCTGTCTGATCTGGGTCTACTCTGTCTGCAGAGGAGAATAAAGGGTGGACTTATCAAATACACCATTTGTACCTAACATACAGGCTATTGTCTGAGTATGTGATCCATGGTTATGTCATATTCCAAGTTTCGTCAATGTATCTTGAAAACTGTAGAAGCAGTTCTCCGTGAAGGATTGAATCGCATATTCTAAGGCGTACCCATTGACCGACCATCCAACCAAACACCTGACCATTCATCAATCAGGGTCCCTATAAACTGCATTTGTTTGGGGTAAAATTAGAAATAACTTTTACTTAATCAAATTAGAAATGCCAATCATTTGATAAAATACTTATTTATAAATGGGAATGTGGATGTTTTGGATGTTTCAGTGCATTGCATTATACAATAGAGGCTCTCTGCTTTCTGCATTACAGGTACTTTCATCAAGCATCAGGCTTACACCTGCTTTTTAACCCTTTACCTGTTCAGTATTCATGTAAGAAATAATGATAACTTGAATATTTATTAGCTCAATTCTTATAATGTAAAATTTTCAAGGGATTTTTTTTTGCTTTGACAAAAACTGTAGAATTGGATCTTTATTCTGTCAAAAACGAACAGAGCAGACGGCTCCTATGGGAGCCGTCTGATCTTGGTTTGCTCTGTTTGCGAAAGCATGAAGAAAAGGGTTAAAAAAAAATTCCATTAGTGGTTACTTCAGAGGAGTTTTACTGTATCTGTATAAACTTATTGAAACATGAAAGTTTAACCAATTGAATTAATGTATCATGGATACCCTACTGGTTTGGGTCTACACTGTATACAATCCTCTAAACTTTCTACAGCCATACCTTTTTTGTAGCCCAGTTCCTCTGTATGTCATGGTTAATTTTATTCAATAGTAACTTACCCTGCAAAACTGTCACATTATTTACACATTAATACTGCCAAATCAAAAGTGCTAGTTTCACTCCTTGGAAACAAAACACAGATTGTTTATCATATAGTAACATATTAACCCTTTACACCATAAATACACCTTTCTATGCATTTGCAAACAGAGAAGACTAAGATCAGATGGCTCCTGTAGGAGCCATCTGATCAGGATCTGCTCTGATTGCTTATGATTTAATATAGATATGATTCTGCAGTTTCTGTCATGGCCAAAACATCCTTTCTACATGTACTTTTATAACAATTAATCTCATTAATATTCATGATGTTATTATTTCCAACATGCATATTCATTGAGTAAAGGGTTAATAATAATGACAAAAATATTGTAAAATAATTCGTTACCATTCTGCTTATCTAAACTAAACACAAGAGTGTCCAAAGGAAGATGTGTGTTACCTGCTAGCAGAAATGTAACAGTCCGACTGATAGATGGACAGTAATCCTTCAGTGTTATTCTGCTACAACAGGTGACACTACAATTATACATGTACAGGTGTATATTCTTTCTTAACCCTGTACTCCATGACTATTCATGTAAGAAATAATGACATCATGAATATCTATTGGATTATTTTTTATGACAGGGCATGGACAGCAGAATTTTTGGCCATGGAACAAATTCCATATTGTACCATAAGCAAACAGAGTAGACCCTGATCAGATGGCTCCTACAGGAGCCGACTGATGTGGGTCTACTCTGTTTGCAAAGGCATGGAAAGGCGTATTTATGGTGTATAAGGGTTAAACAACAAGCATGTATATAGGCAGTTATTCACAAAATATAATGTTGCTATGCTTTGTAGTTTTGTCATGTGTTTGTCAACAGTTCTGTACATTGAATCAGCTGATATATTTGAAATAGAATAAATCAGTAACTAATCTGATAACCCTTTCCTTGATGAATGTTCATGCAAGTATTTGGCCACTATGGATATCATCCCTTTCCCTGTTCAATATTTATGTAAGAAATATCAACACCATAAATATGTTTTAGCTCAATTTTTATGATTAAAACTTTTCAAGAAAACTGCTTGCTTTGACAGAAACTGTAGAATCGAATCTATATCATGTCAAAAGCAAACAGAGCAGACCCTGATCAGAGGGATCCAATAGGAGCTGTTTGATCTGGGCCTACTCTGTTCGCAAATGTGTGAAAAGTCATTTACAAATGTATATGAGGGAAAGAGTTAATTAATTCTTGTTTGATAAATATAAAATATTAAAGAATATTTATTTTAATAACAAATACAGTAAAACCTCTCTAAACCGGACGTTAAATTTAGTATAAATATCGGTCTTGGGGACAGATGGCAGCTTAATGCAGGGTGAAAGTCATGCAGAAAGCTCCTCTAGGAGCTTTTTGCATGACTTTCACCCTGCATTAAGCAGCCACCTGCTTAAAAGTATCCAAATTCTTCTTATCTAGAATTCTGGTTTAGAGAGGTTTTACTGTAGTTGAGAATCCTAACTTACAAGCAAACAGAGCAGACACAGATCAGTCAGCTCCTATAGAAACTGTCTACTATGGGTCTAATCTGTTTGCAATGGCGTAAAAGGCAGGATTATCAGGAATAGGGTTAACAGATGTAATGTTCTAATGATTAAATTAAAAACTAAAAAAATAAAACATAACATACAAAAAAAGTTTAAGTTATTATCCATATTGCAACACATGAACATCTTTTTAAAATTTAAAATTTAATCACAATGCTCCTTAGTTAACAATAAAATCTTCATAAAACACAACACAGCACTAAATCAACCATAACAAACTCTTCATCAGAAAATAACAAATAAACCTTTGAACCTTTAACAAGCTATAGGCAACTGCAAATCACCTTTCCAAATACAGTTTATATCCAGATAAATAACTAAATAACTTTTTCTCCCATCAGAAATCTGTTTAGCACTCTGACTTGTGCTCTTGAAATGTAAAACATAGGAAAACTTTATTAACATATTTACCATTTACTGTACAGTAAAACCTCTCTACAATGCCCACTAAATTGTGTTAATTAGTTAGTATTTAGGACAGGTGGCTGCTTTAAGTATTTAGGGCAGGTGGCTGCTTAAAGCAAGGTGCAAGTAAAACAGAACGCTCCTATAGGAGCGTTTTGCTTTTCTTTCACCTTGCTTTAAGCAGCCACCTGCATTTAACACAAAATGCTAGGTGTAATTTAGTGGTCGTTATAGAGAGATTTTACTGTACTTTCCTTACTTAATGCCCCACTCTAATAAACACCTCCTTACTTCAAGGATGAAACTAATGATCGATGAAACAACTATAAAGACAATAACCATTAAATAAAGACTTTTTTTTCAAAATGCAGGTGGTAGCTTAATGCAGACTCAAGGCAATGCAAAAAGCTCCCCTAGGCAATCACCTGTGTACAAAATGCAAGAAGCTCCTATTTAAAAAAATTAACGCTCTCCGAAGTGTTGATTAGATATGGAATTTGTGGACTTTCCAACTCCAAGAAATAAATGCTTGAAGATCAACCAAAATAAAAGTTTAAACCATTGGTACATGTAGGAAAACATTTCTTTAGTAACATATAATTATTGGAGAAAATTTTGAAAATGTGCCAAAACTTTATCTTTCAACACAAAGATTTATAAAAACACTTGAAATGGAAAAGAATATACATGTATCTGAAACACTGATGAATAATAAAGTATATACATAATTATATAGACAAAATACATCAAAACATCAGTATTATTACTTTTAATTATATTACAGCTGCAATTATTTTATATCTGTATAATTTTAGCCTTAAGCATGCTATGAAAATTTTGTCAATAGAATTTCCTAAACCGTAATTAACTCATATACATGAACAGACAAACTTAAGCAAACAGTGTAGCTGGCCAATATTAACCCTTTCCTCCATAAATACGCCTCTGTAATAGTCACTTCTTGAACCATTGTGATAAATAGAGCATTTGCTCCATAGAAGCAAATGCTCTATTTATCACAATGGTTTCAATACTACACAATTCTAACATTTTCCTTTTCTCTAGAAAATGCTCCTTTTCGGTAGATTCATTCAAAGAGGTTGGGTCTAAATATAGCCTATTGAGAATAGGGTTAAAATGCCTCTGAAGGAGCCCATTGATATGATTCTACACTACATGTATATATTATTCAATTAGTTTAATCCAAGGTATCAAAATGTGTCAAATTTACAACGTTAAACTTTTATTTCTTGTTTGACCTTTCCCTCATACAGACCACCTTTAACACTTTTGCAAATGAGAGTAGATCCAGATCAGATGGCTCCTGCGAGAGCAGGGTCTACTTTATTTGCTTTATCCCATTCCCTTATATTGACGCCTTTTGACGCCTCTGCTAAAGTCATCTATACAAACAATTGTGATAATTCTATTTATCACAATTGCTTCAAACTACAAAATTCTAAAAATTTCCCTTTCTCTAGTTATTGCTCCTTTTAGGTAGATTTATTGAAAGAGGTTGGATCTAAAATTAGCTTACGAGGGAATGGGTTAAATGGAATGATAAATATAAGATTCTAAAGTTTATGAAATGGCAAACAAATCCATTTTTCATTGATCAATATACAGATACTTGTGATGACTATTCACGAAGTCAGGAATTCTTGCTTAAATATTCATTACAGAAATGTTTATGTTTTCGAATCTATAGAGTACAGTATTATGAGAAAAGATTTTACAGTTATAAAATATTTGAAATAACAAATGTCTCCACAGGAAATGTTTGCCCCTATTAACGTATAGCTCGAAAAATTTGACCTGGACCCTGACCTACTTAATTTGCATAAATAATAAATCGTAACATTGCATGGGGTTATCCTCTGCACGTGTCCCGGTAAGCAACTATGCATGGACACACTCGTGATTGTATGGTTTACATATGCACGGGTTAATTTCAGCGAGAATAGACTTCACCATTTACCGGCGGAGTTTTATTTATACAGCATTATCTCTCTCATTATGTATTCTGCATAAAGGTGAGGGTCCAGGTCAAATGGTTCGAGCTATACAACCTTAGCTAAAGCATGGCCTATGACTAGAATTATCAGTCTTGTGTTACAGCATACATACAGTACTGTCTCTAAATGCTCTAGGGGGCGTTACATTTTTTATAAATGGGGGAGACATAATTATATAAGCAAACAGAGCAGAGCCTGATCAGATGGCTCCTATAGAAGCCATCTGATCTGGGTCTGTCTGTTTACAAAGGCATAGAAAGGCGTACTTATGGAGGAGTAAATGGTTAAAGCTTGAACAAACCGGAAGTAAGTAAACCATTTCCTACCTTTTCCAGTTTTGTTTCTAAGAAAATCAATGTACTAAAGAGTCATAAGTCTTAATTCTGTATAGTAGAGTATGGCACCTTGTCGGTTGTAGTCATGATGGCAAACAAGTGTGTGAAGTATGTTAAAAATGGCTGTAGTGATGTCAAAACAATGAAAACACCCACAACGACAAAACACGAATGTTATCGCTACATGATGGCAAACAAGTGTATGAAATATGTTATAAATGGTTGTAGTGATGTCAAAAGATTGACAACACTGATGGCGACACAACACCAATGTTATCGCTATACCTCATCTGTTTTTCCATCAAATGGGCTAAAAAAAAGATTTAATATTGTCAAGGTATATCCGTTGCTTTATAAAACTGCCAATACTGTCAGTGTAAATCAGTTACTTCACAATTATTTAATACTGTATAATCAGTTCTGTAGTATACAACAGAACAATGGCACAACAGAATAATGGCTAACAAGTTCTCTAATGAATATTCATGTAAGGTATAATAACATCATGAATATTAATTAACTGATTTTTTAATAATGACATCTAAACAGTCATTTTTGGCAAAGGAAGACAGTGTAGAATCATACCTATATCATGTCATAAACAAACAGAGCCAACCTGATAAGAAGGCTCCTACAAGAGCAGTCTGATATGGGTCTAGTCTACTCTGTTTGCAAATGCATAAAAATGTGTCTCTGTGAGGTAAAAGGTTAAATTATATAACTACTACAATACATATTAAATTGTATCCTTCACTTCAATTATTCATTGCTTCTTACATGAATATTCATCAGGGAAAGTGTTACAAAGGTAAACAGCTTTCCACATAGTCCTTTAGAGTAGCAATAATTATGTAAATCACACATGCTTTCGTCCCTGCATACAATGTATATACTATTATTCGAACACTAAAATACGTATCATTATCCAGCTTTAAGACAGGTGGCAGCTTCATGCATGGTGAAAGTCATGCAGAAAGCTCCTCTAGGACCTTTCTGCATGACTTTCTCCATGCATTAAGCAGCCACCTACCTAAAGCGTTCTAAATTCTTCTAAACAAAAAATTTGAATAATCGAGATTTTACTGTACTTATAACATAAATGTACGTCATGTACTGGCCAAATTTTATGGATATCCACCGTTCAATCTATAAACACAACAACTACAAAGTTTCTGATTGGCGACAGACACCCCCCCCCCCCCCCCCCAATCAAAAAAAAATATACATAGCTATTTCACTATGCAAAAAAATTAATGATTACTGAACTGATTTCATTTCTCTGTACAAAGAAGCCATGTTTAAAGCTAAAACAACCAAGTATAGGCTAAGTACAGACAGTCATCCAATACATATAAAATAATTAACAACTGATTGCTAAAAGTGTTTAACCCTTTCCCTCTTCATTATTCATGAATATTTATCAGCTGATTTTTTATCATGGTATACAAACACGGATTTTTTTTACCTTGGCAGTAATTGTAGATCAATCATATCTACATTATCCCACAAGCAAACAGTGTAGATCCTGATCAGACAGCTCCTGCAGGAGCAATCTGATCTGAGTCTATTCAGTTTGCAAAGGTGTGAAAAAGTGTTTATATGAGGGAAAGGGTTAATCTTAAATACACCAATTACCCTAAGGATTCGGACACCCAATCTTCCCGACACCCAATCTCCCTGTCACCTAATCTCCCCGTTCAATCTGTTTGGAGAGCTGAATGAGTCAACTTTGCATCATTTTGATAACATCATTTTGATTATGACATGGTAGCAAGTAGTGTACATCTCGTTTTTAGTTGCTCCTTCAGGGTTCATTTGATCTGGGTCTGCACTATTTGCCTATGTTTGTCGGGGTAAAGAGTTTGACAGGACCAACCTTTTCTATGCAGAAGAAAGGAAAATATTTCCTTCATGAATACTCCATGAAAATTACAGATCATCCAACAGACCCACCTCTTCCCAGGATTTCATTTTGTCTCTCCATTTACATATGTCAAATGTAAAGATGTTCACATACCTATTAATGAAAGTTCTATTTTGTTTTCTTTTAAAAGTGACAGAAAATAAGATTGTCTGTAAATACATTGTATACCAAAGGAGGACAGATTTAACCCTTTCCTTCATATAGACGTGTATTCACGCATTTGCAAACAGAGTAGACCCAGATCAGACGGCTCCTAGAGGAGCCGTCTGATTAGGGTCTATTCTGTTTGCTAACAGAATTTGATAGATCCGTTTCTTTGCTTTCTAAAATGTCTACAGTATTCTACCTTCCATATTTCTTTATAACGATTTTGTTAATGAATATTCAGTAGGTATTGAAATTTGGCCTAAATACAGAACAGGGAAAGGGTTAACCCTTTACCCCATGAACAATCATGTTAGAAATAATGACATCATGAATATCAATTAGATTGTCTTAATAGCACAAGGACTAAGGGACTTTGGTCATAGTAGAAACTGCAGCAAACAGAGCAGACCCTGGTCAGAGGGCTCATAAAGCAGACATCTGATCTGGCGTATTTATGGAGTAAAGGGATAAGTAAAGTTCTATGTATTTTTTCATCATCTACATCAATGCCTTTCTATGTGTTAAAACAATGCACCAACTGTAAATAAATGTCATGAAGAATGTAGCCTCTTGCATGTCATAAAGGTGAATGTTTTAGTAGAAGAGAGTAACAATTGACTGGTTACATAAGACCATGCAGGAATATTTGACTAGTTTTCCTATACTCATTAGAACATACTGAGTCAGTATGCGTTTTGTGGCTCTATTTATACCATTCAGAAATGAGCAAATCATAATTTGACATACACATATATTTACACAACAGTGATACCTCTTCACAATGGCAAGTTCTTGTAACCTAAAAACATAATTCTTGGGTTTTTAGACAGCATGAAGCTTATTGTTGCACGGCAGTTATACAGAACGATCCCATAACAGCTTTCTGCATTACTGCCATTCTGCATTGACTTTAAAGTTTTTAGTAAATGTCAGTTACAACTGAACATATTATGAGCAGACCCTAATCAGACGGCTCCTAAAGGAGTTAAAGCAATTATCCTTTAAAGGGGATGTCCCTACATTTGATGCATTTCATAAACACTTAAAATATACAAAACTCATTTATTTATATGCTGAAAAGTAGTATATCGCAAAAAGCCCCATCCAATTACCGTTTATAATGACAAAAACATCCATGTGTTTGATATCGCCGATCCCGGTTTTACTACCCGAAGTTTCAGTTTTATTCGGATTGGGTTTTAGTTTCGTAACTGTTCGATCTATTCGCGATTCTCCGACCACTTCCGAGAAAGCTATTACGTAAACAATGGACGGATCGGGTGATCATCGGCAAAACGCGGAATAATTTAACGGAAAAGGCCGATAATATTGTGTTGTAGAACAAAAAATATCAGTATTGATGAAATCGGTTTTTTGTATCACGGGCATTTTTCGATATATGTTCAAATTAGGAACCTTCATAATAATGATAGAGCATAACAAATACCAAGTTTTAAGATATTATTGAAAATATGCGACCATTGTAGGGACTTCCTCTTTAAGTCTGCAGCTGTTGATAAGAGGAGTATTTAGGAAATTGGGGTAAAATATATACATGTATTTCTTTGCCAACTTATCTTGTTGGTAATCACTGTCTCATGCGATTGTAAAAAGTATTAACCACGTATGGTACAAAGATTAAGCCTTTTACCTATAAATGAATAATCAAGTAAGAAATAATGACAGCATGCATATTAACCCTTTCCCTGTTCTATGTTTATTACAAATTTCAATACCTACTGAATATTCATGGAAAAAATAGTTATAATGAAATATGGAAGTTGAAATATTGTAGCAATTTTAGGAAGTTAATAAACAGATCTATCAAATTCCAATAGCAAACAGAGCAGACCCTGATCAGACGGCTCCTTTAGGAGCCGTCTGATCTGGGTCTACTCTGTTTGCAAATGCGTGAAAACACGTTTATATGAGGGAAAGGGTTAACAAACTCAATTTTCCCAATGGCATCATGAACAAGGGAATTTTTACCATGGCAGAAATTGTATAATATGATATATTTTACTTCAAAAGCATACAGAGCAGTCAGCAGACCCTGATCAGACAACTCCTACAGGAGCTGCTTGATCTGGATCTACTCTGTTTGTAAAGGAGTGAAAAAAGCATCTCTATGAGGTAAAGGGCTAAACAACTTTCAATAAACTTTCAATAAACTAAACCCCTTCCCTCATACACTTTCTCACTCCTTCACAAACACAGAAGACCCAGATTAGATGGCTGCTACAGGGTTAAGAAACTACAAGCCCCGTTATCCTCTTGTCTACATATTAACCCATTCCCACATAGGCTAATTTTAGATCCTAAATCTTTGAATAAATCTACCGAAAAAGAAGCAAGATTTTTTTTTAGAATTGTGCTGTTTTGAAAGCATTAATAAATAGAGTAGTTGCTCCCTATGAAGCAAATGCTCTGTTTCTCACAATTTGCTCCTATGGTGTAAATGCTCTATTTATCACAATGGTTTCAGAAAGTGTCTTTCACAGAGGCGTCAATATGAGGGAATGGGTTAAAGAAAACAAAGATGCTAAACATTTAGGACTTTAAGAATCTGCCACTGATGTATAAGATGGTGGGGGCGAGTTAGCACTAACAGTTGATTGGCTTGCAGCTTCAGGTGCCCTTGACTCATCAAACGGGTTTACCATTTCTTCTGGCTCCCTGTAGCCATTGTAGATTACAGCACTCTGATTCTGTGTATCACACTCAACAAATGGACTGGTACCAAATGTGCTTGGCTGGCTTCCTGCAGCAATACTAGGATGTGTGCCTGCTGCTTGCCTCTGTGTATGGGCATCATTTAAATCAGAATCAGTCCAGAAAGGTCTGGGTTTCTCTGCAGAAATGCTGTCGTTGTTTGGGGTTCTCACTCCCAATTCTCTTTCCTGTTGCCCAGCTGTGTAGCCCAAATTTTCCTCTGAAACTCGGCCTGAGCCATCTCCAAACAATTCATGATCCCGAAGTGGACTTGCGGTTGTATTGTGATCCTGTGCATGCCAACTTGAACTGTATATCATCTGATGACTTCCAGCTCCCCCTGTTGTGTATCTGCGCTCCATCTGCCTTCTTGGCCAAGCTGCATCAGAGTTGACTCTGCGCTCTCTGATGAATGGCCCAGTTCCAAGGTTTGGGCGCTGTTGGGAAGGACGGTTATCCCTCATTTGTACATGTGATTGCTCTATTGTAGGAGAGGTCTGGACAGCATTGTCTACAGTAAAACTGGCCTGAGTCGACACACTGACAGAGCCACTGTAATTCATGTTATCATCATAGAAACCTTGCGTCCCTAACAGAGGTCTTCTTTCTTCCTCTGCAGCATTGCTGTTATTGTCATCACTTCTGTTATAATCGACCTCTGCAGGCCTGAAAAAGAACAATGGTAAACAAGATATAAAACATTTTATTTTCATTTTTTTACCTGGTGAATATATGTGTAAGCTGAAGTTTTATAATAGTACATTGTATATGAAAAGGATTATTTGGATATGGCAGAAACTGTACCACAAGATCTATGTATATTATCATGAATTAGTTTTCAAGGAATTTCTGATACTTCTCAAACAAGAGGGACATTGGCCCTATATAGCTCTGACACCTGAGTTAAAGTAATATATTGACAATGTTAATTTTTCAGCTGACAACATTTCTAGCAGATGACAGAAACTTAGTTTTAACCCTTTCACGTCTGAGTCAACTTGAACTAAAATTGACACACGGTTTGGATTCAGATCTAATACCAAGTAATTGTCTGACCTTGGTTATTGTCTGACCATGATCTAAACTGTTTACAACTTGTGATAAAGTCATTAAGCCTTTTAGATGTTTAATATTCATATAGCTGGATATTTGGTCTGAAAAATAACTGCTAGTAAGGCAATTACAGTATGTCAATTGTCTTCATTCTACCAACTGTAACAATTGGTAGACCCTGGATGTTACTCATTTAGTCAGTGGTCACACAGTAAGTTACTTAATTTTACAACATCACCAAGCAATACCATGTCACAAGAGCTAGCTCCCAAGCAAGGAGAGTTTAAAGTGCCTATGAACCTAGGCCTTGCTGTTACACTACATTTATTTTGAAACTAGAACTTCTCTTTTGTAAACAAGGATCTGTGTATCAAATAATTCTGAACATAATGAGCTATTCAGCATCTCACCAGGATACATACTGTTTGTAAAAGTTATCACAAATTCGACTTGCTGACACTGACACAATTTTCATGTCAACTTTGCATGTTTTAATAGAGGAAATCACTGAGTTACAATTTTCCTCAAAGCAGTTTTAACAAGTGTTTCGCATAAATGTCATAATAGCATACTCAAATATCTTTAAAAAGCATTTATAAAGCATCTAAGATAAGCTAATCATCCGAGTTATGCAGATAACTTTTGGTCTGCTGTAGAGATTCATTGGATGGGTACCACAATCATGATCAAATAGGTAGAGGGCGGGGAATCGTCACACAAACTGTCAAAATATTTCTACTAGTGTTAGTGAATTAAAAAATTAAAATATCGAAATGATATTTTGGGAATAGTGAAAATGGTAGAAATTTTCAGTGTAGAAGTTGAAAACCATTTTCTTATCTTTCTCATTTCCTCCGCTGCACATGTGAATGTTTCTCCCTTTCACCACTACCTCCAAAACGACCCATGTCATTTTAAGCCTTAGTTATTTACACCCAACTATAATATACTAATCACTATTTTGATGTTTTCATCTACCAATCATAATCAATAATGATACGAATCGAGTTTTTTTGTAAAGTGGTAAACTTCGACCAAAAATGGTATGCTTTGGTAATGGTATGCTTCAGTAAAGCATACAATGGTATACTTCAGTAATGGTATGCTTCAGTAATGGTATGCTTCTTCAATTAACCATCTGATTTTACATTTTTCACCAGGTTTAAACATTTTCTTGTTGCAATGTCATTATGAACATTAAACTAACTAATATTCACACATACATTAATACTTCTTACACAACTATTCAATGAGTATAGGGTTATATTTCCATGTACCACTTACCCAGTGTTATATATGTAGATAGCGGGAATTTATGATACACAGGGCTACAATTCTGTCAGAGCCAGGTTGACAAGTATGCATGACTTAGCCAATGTTATGTATGTAGATAGCGGGAATTTATGATACACAGGGCTACAATTCTGTCAGAGCCAGGTTGACAAGTATGCATGACTTAGCCAATGTTATGTATGTAGATAGCGGGAATTTATGATACACAGGGCTACAATTCTGTCAGAGCCAGGTTGACAAGTATGCATGACTTAGCCAATGTTATGTATGTAGATAGCGGGAATTTATGATACACAGGGCTACAATTCTGTCAGAGCCAGGTTGACAAGTATGCATGACTTAGCCAATGTTATGTATGTAGATAGCGGGAATTTATGATACACAGGGCTACAATTCTGTCAGAGCCAGGTTGACAAGTATGCATGACTTAGCCAATGTTATGTATGTAGATAGCAGGAATTATGATGCACAGGGCTACAATTCTGTCAGAGCCAGGTTGACAAGTATGCATGACTTAGCCAATGTTATGTATGTAGATAGCGGGAATTATGATGCACAGGGCTACAATTCTGTCAGAGCCAGGTTGACAAGTATGCATGACTTAGCCAATGTTATGTATGTAGATAGCAGGAATTATGATGCACAGGGCTACAATTCTGTCAGAGCCAGGTTGACAAGTATGCATGACTTAGCCAATGTTATGTATGTAGATAGCGGGAATTATGATGCACAGGGCTACAATTCTGTCAGAGCCAGGTCAACAAGTATGCATTACTTACCCAATGTTATGTATGTAGATAGCGGGAATTATGATGCACAGGGCTACAATAAAGAGCCAAGTTGACAAGTATGCATGACTTACCCAATGGTATATACATGTATGTAGATAGCGGGAATTATGATACACAGGGATACAATACTGAGCCAGGTCAACAAGTATGGATGACTTACCCAGTGTTATATATGTAGATAGCAGGTATTATGATGCACAGGGCAACAATACTGAGCCAGGTTGACAAGTATGCATGAGGGTGCCATTTCAGTGGGTTCTCATCAAACAAAGTGTAGAACAAAAACACCAATGGTGTAGGGATGGTCTGAAATGTAACACAAAAATAAAACAAAAAGTTAGAATGACCTAAAGCATCTATATCTTCTATATTGTGGAGTCAAGCACAAAGAACAAGAGTGCCAGTGGGCACAATAAACGCCTGTCCAGGCTTTGTTCAACATAAACTGAGGTTAACATATTTGCAAAACGCAAATGCTAAATGCAAACTCTAAGTCCAATTATGTGACCTTGACCTTTGATGTATATACGGGGACACACCCATGTTACTGTAGCATGTCCAGATAAACATTGTGGTGTAATCTGAGGATCCACCAAGAAAAATATGAGTTAGAGACAGACAGATGGACAGACAGCACCATTCCATAATACATCCCTTTTTTCAAATAGATGAAGCTTGTGACGGTAGTAGACAAGTGTTCCGAGTTTCAAGGCTTTAACTCAAAGGGTTATGTAAATAAGTGGACTTTTACAAAAACCGTAACCAAAAATTCTCAATTAAAAAAAAAGGGCCATAATTATATCAATTATGAGTTATTTACTCTTGCATACAGATGAAACTTGTGACGGTGAACAAGTGTTCCAAGTTTCAAAGCTTTATCTGAAAGGATTATGTAAATAAGTGGACTTTAACAAAAACCTTAACCAAAAGTTCTAAGTTAAAAATGGTCATAATTCTGTCAAAATGCCTGACAGAGATATGTTCTCTTGCCTACAGGTGAAGTTTGTGATGGTGAAAAAGTGTTCCAAGTTATAAAGCTTTATTTCAAAGGGTTATGTAAATAAGTGGACTTACAACATAAATTGAGGTCAATATATTTGCTTAACGCAAATTCCAAGTCCAATTGAGCAACAGTGACCTTGGATATACGTACCAGGACATACACATGCTACTGATAGACATTGTGGTGAAATTTGAGAAGGATCCACAAAGCAGAACTTGAGTTAGAGACAGACAGACATTTAACATATTTGCTAAACGCATATGCTAAATGCACATTCTAAGTCAAACTATGTGACCTTGACCTTGGATATACATACCAGGACTGGACATGCTACTGTAGCATGTCCAGATAAATATTGTGGTTAAATTTGAGAAGGATCCACCTGAAAGAACTTGAGTTAGAGATGTTAAAGATGGACACACAAACAGCGCCATTCCATAATACATCACGGATTATTCAAACAGGCGTATAAAAATGTACATCAGGGTCTGCTCTGTTTGCTTATGAAATCATAACAGATTTGACATCTAAAACCCAACAAAAACCTTCTCATGATTACTGGCATTTCCAAACAGCATCGATCCCAATGAAATACTGAGTGACTCAAAGTTCATCAGAATCCAAAGCTGTTACACCCTCATATAATACTTTCTTTAGAAAACAGTACTTTCTTAACTCATTACCTTATAGGCTATTTTTAGATACATGTACAACCTTTTTGTATAAATCTACCGAAAAGGAGCATTAACTAAAGAAAAGGAAATTTTTTAGAATCTTGCAGTTTGAAACCATTGTGATAAATAGAGCATTTGTTCCAATAAAAGAAAATGCTCTATTTATCACAATGGTTTCACAAAGTGGCTTTTACAGAGGTGTCAAAAGGCGTCTATATGAGGGAATGGGATAAAGGCTTGAACAAATTGGATGGGGGCTTCAATGGCCAAGTTGTTATGGTCTTTGATTGACAATTGCTTAGTCCCTCATCACTGTGGTTTGAATTCAGGCCTAGGCATTTGGATTTTTTATGTGAGGAAACCTTCCAGCTGGCTAGAAGTAGGCTGTGTTTCTACCTAGGTGTTCTGAGCACGAAAAAATGAAATTTGTTCCATGCTTGGAAAAAACCCTGGGGTCTTTCTCCATCTGTAATTAGCCAGACATTGTGATATGACTGAATTAAAGCAACATAAAGAAGTGTGCACTAGAGAAGTGTTAACAATGTACTTGTTTAGGTAAAAAAAAAATCTTTAATATAAAGACTGTTCACTTCAAAGAAGTGTGCACTAGAGAAGTGTTAACAATGTACTTAAGTAAGAGAAATCTTCAATATAAAGACTGTTCACTTAAAAGAAGTGAGCACTAGAGAAGTATTTAATTGAGAGAAGTATCACTATACTTACAAGAATCATGGCCATGAGGTTGGCTCCCTCCAGGTACTTCACAAAATATGCAACCGTAATCCTGTTCAGAGCAACTGCAGCAATACAAGCACTGGACACATAGTTGATGTAACCTTGACAACCCTCGTAGCCAATAAAGCACTTTAGGTTGAACCAAAGTCTGAAAAAAAAAAAATATTTAATGAAACCCTGTAAACATCATGATGAACAAAATGCTATTTCTTTTTTTAAAAAAATGCACATCCACACTATTTAAAGTCTTAGCTTCATAGATGCCCCTTTTTAATGCCTTTGCAAACAAAGGTTTCCTCTGTTCATATGCCATTCAGAAGTAATCTACTACATGTATAATTAATATTCATGATTTCATAATTTCTTACATGACTATTCATAAAGTAAAAGTTAAAATAAAAGTACATGTAGTTAATGATCAGTTCAGATTCTGGCAAGACCAAAACTGAGTATCATCTGGATCCAAACTGAGTACAGATGTATCATGTATTAGCATTAAGTTCAAAGAGTTACAAGATCACTGTATTGTCGATGCTTATCCGCTTTGTAAAAAACAATGTTTAAACCATTTCCTTCACTAAACATGTTTTCACTTGTTTGCAAGAAGAGTAGACCCAGATCAGACTGCTCCTATAGGAGCCGACTGATCAATGTCTACTCTGTTTGTTAATGGAATTTAATAGATCTGTTTCTTTAATTTCTAAAATTGGTACAGTGTTGACGTTCCATATTTAATTACAGTAAAACCTGGATTATTCGAATTTTCGGTATAGAAGAATTTAGACCCTTTTAGGCAGGTGACTGCTTAATGCATGGTTAAAGTCATACAGAAAGCTCTTAGAGGAGCTTTCTGCATGACTTTCACCATGCATTAAGCTGCCACCTGTCTTAAAGATCGATAATAATACGTATTTTAGTGTTCGGATAATCGAAGTTTTACTGTATAACTATTTTGTCCATTAATATTCAGTAGGCATTGAAATTTGGAATAAACATAGAACAGGGAATAGGTTAAAGTATGTAAGGCATGTAACTCATAAATCGAGGGCTTGGTGCAAAACTATTCTAACTCCTTCACTTTGTGAAGGAGTTAGAATAGTTTTGCACCAAGCCCTCGAAATCCTTTCCTCCAAGAATATTCGAGTAAGAAATCATGACTTCATGAAAAGTAATTGCCGAATTCTTATAATACAGAAAATATAGCATTCCATAACCAAACAGAGCAGACCCTGATCAGACAACTCCTACAGGAGTTGTCTGATCTAGGTCTGCTCTGTTTGCAAAGAGTCTGATCTGGGTCTGCTCTGTTGCAAAGACAAAAAAAGGTTAACCCTTTCCCTCATAAATATTGATGTAAGAAAAAATGACATCATGAATACATGTATGTATCAACTGAATTTGTAAGATGTTATGAACACAATATTTTTTTATTGCCATAACAGAAACTGTAGAATCAGACCTAATATCATTCCAATCAAACAACAAACAAAAACTAGAACTGTCACTAAAGGTGATGAGATACCCCCGCTCAACTGCCTTGATCGCAAATCAAAACAAATCTGTGCCATGTTGTGCTATGGACAGACAGACAGACCGACCGACCAACACACTGACTCCTATATACCCCCTCTCAAACTTCTTTTGTGGGGGTATAAAGACCCTGATCAGACAATTCCTACAGGAGCCTGCTAACCTGGATGTACTCTTTTTGTAAAAGCATACAAAGGCGTATTTATGGAGTAGAAAGATTAAATATGCAAGAGTGATAATCCCTTACAATATAGTTACCACTGTGATTGTGAATTACTGTGTGGGATTTATCCCTTTCCCTATTGCATATTCATGTAAGAAATAATGGCTTTATTAACATCAATTAGTTAATTTTTTATAATGGCATACACATGACATATTGACTTAAGCAGAAACTGTAGAATCAGATATACAGTAAAACCTCCCTGTAACGACCACTAAATTACATCAATTAGTTTGTGTTAAAGGCAGGTGGCTGCTTAAAGCAAGGTGAAAGTAAAACAGAACGCTCCTATAGGAGCGTTCTGTTTTACTTTCACCTTGCTTTAAGCAGCCACCTGCCTTAAATACCAAATAATTAACCCATTTTAGTGGACGTTATAGAGAAGTTTTACTGTATATTATACCACACCAAACAGAGCAGACCCTGATCAGATGGCTCCTACAGGAAAAGGTGTTTGTATAAGGCAAAGGGTTAAAAGGGATGGCGGTACTGACATTGACAATATGCCAAAATGTCTTAGTTTTTAGACAACAATAGTCACCACTACTAACACAAGAACACCAAGTCTATGACAATAATTCATCTTTTGTAGAACAAACAAATCAACCCTTTCCCTCATAAATATTCATAATGACATCATGAACATGAATCAGCTGAATTTGTATAATGTTTTTTTACCACGACAGAAAGTGTAGAATCAGGATCTATAGCATTCCATAAGCAAAAAGAGCAGATGCTGATTGGAAGTCTCCTACTGGAACCCTCTGACCTGGGTCTACACTGTTTGCAAAGGCAGGTAAAGGTGCCTCTAACAGAGAAAGGTTAAATAAAACCTCTACTCACAGCCTTGCAAATTCTACCACACCATTGGTCATTCCAAAGCCCGGTATCAAGTCTGCCCAGAACAGCACAGTCTGTGACAGAAGGCTGAAGAAGTAACACCAGAACAGCACATAAGCTGTGCTAATACTGCTGGTACCATCACGGTCATCTCCTCTACTTCTAGACGGATTCTTGGACTTCATTATCTTTTCTGTCACAATACTGCATATAGCTAGTGGAACCTGCAGCATGAAAGTACCAATATACATGTATAGTAGATTCAACTTACCCCTTTACTCCATGAATATTCATCTATGAAATAATGTCTGAATATTAAGTAGATTAATTTTGTAAATTGCATATTACAAATGTAATACAGAAACTTTGGCCATATCCAGGCAGAATCTGTAGAATCAGAACTATAAATCCATAAGCAAACAAAGTAGACCATGATCAGATGGCCTACAGAAGCTGTCTGATCTGGGTCTGGTTTGTTTGCAAAGGCATTAAAAGACATATGTATGGAGTAAAAGGCTTGCTGAATAATAGTTATATGCATACTGACGACACTTGCATACTAAACAAACAAGACGGTTCATGATGACCCTAAATAGTCCACCTTACTTAGGGTCAGTCCGGTGTTAAATTTGGAGGAAAGGTGATTATTACATTATAGTTTCATAAAGTTTTCAAAGACAAAAGGAGTGCTCATGATCAAACTTGCCACATCTTATAGTCATGTACACAATATGTCTGAATATTGCCAGACTCTGAGAAAATAAAATATATACATTGTATAGTGATAACCTTTTCTCTGTTTAGTATTCATGTAAGAAATACGGTAGAACCATGCACTCTAATGCGACCACATGAATAGACATGGGTGTCTTTATAAGCAGGTGGTTGCTTAATGCAGGACAAAAGTAATGCAGAGAAACCTCCTCTAGGAGTTTCTGCATTACTTTTGTCCTGCATTAAGCTACCACCTGAATCTAGCACCCAGAATTATACTTTTAGGTGGTCGCATTAGCAGGGTTTTACTGTATTATTTCCAGTCATCATAAATTCTGGGAATGTGATTGGCTGAGATCCGCCCCCTCACCCCAACGTGAACGGGGTGTAAGAAACGTACACCCCGTTTGATCCGAGGTGTACGGGAATCAAGTTTGCCACATTACTGATCGGTTTTGCTTCATCATCGATTCACGTAAACATACTCAGTTTCTGTGTTTATAAGGTGGTTATTTCCTAATTCTTAAAAACTGTCTATCATCTACACACATCGATAAAAACAACTTATGTATTAATTATATGTGTGTACATCAGATCCTACCATATTTGTTTATGCCAACATTCAATTCTAAATTTTACCTTATAAAAAACAAGTTTGTGAATACTCATGCATTAATATTCATTAGGGAAAGGGTTTTATTCTCAATTTCGTTAACCCTGAAAATCTCTGTTAACCCTTCTCTTGCTGAATTTTAAAATACATTTCTCCTTCTTTACCCATGCGGTGTTGTATAATTACATATATCGTCACTGTGTACACATATTTCGCTGTGCAATCACTGCTATGGAGTGCACTGGTTGCACAATCAACTTGTAAATAATGCAGACCCTGATGAGACAGCTCCTGCAGGAGCTGTCTCATCTGGGTCTTCACTATTTACAGGTAGGTATATTGACGTGAATAGCAAGTGAAGGGTTAAAATATATTCAAGATTTTATCACCTCATTAATATTCAGGGACAGAATCAATAAAATGGAGAATGGAAAGGGGATTTTTATACTATTTGGAAACTGCATAATCAGATCTATTTTATATTTTTATACTATTTGGAAACTGCATAATCAGATCTATAAATTTCCATAATCAAACAGACCCTGATCTGGGTCTACTCTGTTTGAAAATGTATGAAAGGCGTTTATATGAGGGAAAGGGTTTACAGTTTTGTCTTATGTATACAAGAGGGCCATGATGGACCTTAATCGCTCACCTGGTTATAACAGATTTGTGTATACAATTAATTCATGTAACCTGGGACGGGGCCATTTTTTGCCAGGGTGTCAAAATTTGAACAATCTTGGAAGAGAACCATTAAAGGACGCTACATATTAAATATCAAAGGCCTAGGCCTTACAGTTTCAGAGAAGATTTTTAAAGATTTTCCAATGAAAAACTGATAAGCCCAAGGCAGGATCATTTTTGGTCTGGGGGTTATACTTTGAACAATCTTGGAACAGGACCATTAGATCATGCTACATACTAAATATCATAGGTCTAGGCCGTTCAGTTTAAGAGAAGAAGGTTTTCAAAGATTTTTCCGATATGCCGTGGGACGGGCCATTTTTGACCCGGGGTCATTTGTAGAGGACCATTAGATAATGCTACATACCAAGTATCAAAGGTCAAGGCCTTATAATTTCAGAGAAAAAGATTTTTAAAGATTTTCCTGTGAAAAACTGAAAAGCCCCAAGGCGGGCCATTTTTGGTCCGGGGGTCATAATTTGAACAATCTTGGTAGAGGACCATTAAATGATGCTACCTACCAAATATCAAAGCTCTATGCACTGTGCTTTCAGAGAAGAAGTCATGTTCAAGTAAATTGTTGACGACGCATGTACGCAAGACGCCGGAGACAGCCCCCTCACAATACCTCACCTGACACTTTGTGCCAGGTGAGCTAAAAACCCAACAAAAGTGATCAAGTTTCAATCCTAAGAGACAAAATCAGAACAAAGAGTAATGTGTAATACACTGAACATTGGATTTTCTCAAAGACACACCCTATGACATGAGAGAATGATAACAATTGTTTTATCTTTTCACCTTTATCTTCTGAGTGTGTTTGAACTGAGATATGACATGGCTATAATGACCCATTAACTCTCTGCACGCTAAGTATTTTTTCGTCTACAACAATTGTCGTCTGCTTCAATTCTTCAAATAAACTTTCTCTCAATTCTTTGCAAAAATATGGTCAAGATGACAAACAGTTTGGATCCTGATGAGACGCCGCATTATGCGGCGTCTCATCTGGATCCAAACTGTTTGCATAGGTAAAAAACTTTCGCCGCTAGCGTGCAAAGAGTTAATAAACCGTTCCTTCATACAAAATGCCTTTTCAAGCCTTTGCAAACAGAATAGACCCAGATAAGACAGCTCCTGTAGGAGCCATCTGATCAGTGTCTGCATAGGTAATCACCGTTTCACTGCTAGTGTACTATTTAGTGTTAACCTTTTCCCTCATATAAACACGTTTTCATGCATATGCAAACAGAATAGACGTAGACCAGACATCTCCTATAGGAGCCGTTTGATCAGGGTCTGCTTTATATCCTAATGGGATATGAAAGATAAAGATTCTTTACTTTCTAAATACATGTAGCTACAATATTCCACTTTCCATATAGCAGCCAGTACAACTTTTCTGTTCAGTAGGTACTAGTATTTAAATTTGAAATAAACATATACAGTGTAACAGGGAAAGGGTAAATCCAGATGAGAGAAAGAGTTACTAGAAGAGACCTTGTGTTACTTAACCCTTTCCTCCATAGGCTATTTATAGATCCAACCACTTTGAATAAATCTACCGAAAAGGAGCATTAACTAGAGAAAAGGATTTTTTTTTATAATTTTGTAGTTTGAAACCATTGTGATAGATAGAGCATTTGCTCCTATAGGAGCAAATGCTAAAATGCTCTATTTGTCACAATGGTTTCATAAAGTGACTTTTACAGAGGCGTAGAAAGTCGTATTTATGGAGGAAAGGGTTAACATCTCATTGGGATGAAAACAAACATCACATTACGATGAAAAAAATATTTACAAGAGTTTTCACAATTTCATTGTAAAGTGACAAGACTTAATCTTTACATTTTCCTTGACACACCTTTGCAAATAGAAGAGACCAAGATAAGACAGAGCTGTAGGAGCTGTCTGGTTGTGGTCTGCTCTGTTTGCCTTGGGAATGGTGTAGATCTGATACTAATCTTTTCATCATGGCCAAACATTTACTTACAAAGATGTACATGTATGCCATGGTAAAATTAATATACTGCTCAGATTAATATTCATTTTTTTCTCTTGCATTAAATTAATATGCATAAGGCTAAGGGGTATTAAAATCAATAAGAATGAACAAGAATTTTTATCTGATATCATGATAACAATTTATAACATACCATGCACGCCTGAGTCACAACTGATAAACCTACACTTATTATTTGGGGCAGACATATATTATAAACTAAACATATACATGTAGTGCAAACACATATGAAATGGATCCTGATAGAGCCATTAGATCACGGCCTGCATCATTTGTAACTACAGTAGCACCTGGCCCTAGTGGCCATTAAATTATTGAACAATTAAGGAGTGTTAAAATGCAGGTGATAGCTTAATGCAGGGCAAAAGTAATGCAGAAAGTTCTGCATTACTTTTGACCTGCATTAACCCTTCGCTTGCCATTCACGTCAATATATCTACCTGTAAATAGTGAAGACCCAGATGAGACAGCTCCTGCAGGAGCTGTCTCATCAGGGTCTGCACTATTTACAAGTTGATTGTGCAGCCAGTGCACTCAACAGCAGTGATAGCACAGCGATATACTTGTACACAGTGAAGATATATGTAATTATACAACAGGGCATGGGTAAAGAAGGAGAAATGTATTTCAAAATTCAGCAAGAGAAGGGTTAAGCTACCTACTGCCTTACAGACCCATAATTAGACCTCACTTTGATGGTAGATTATCACAGGTTCTACTGTATGTCAATCTAAATTTGTCAAGCTAATTTAATTTATCAAAATCTTGCCCAGCTTTAGCAATCGATGGAGGGGGTGGTGTGGGGGAGGGGTTGGGTGTGTGTGTGTGTGTGTGTAGGGGGGGGGGGGGTGTTAGTAGTTTGAGTACATATAGTAGGTTTATAAGGGTACACCAGTGAAATATAATGCTTCCTTCATTTATGTCTATACTGCCCTATTCCATACTGAACAATAAATTGATCTGGGTCTTTTCTGTTTACAAAGGTGTGAAAAAGCATTTTTGTGTAGGAAAGAGTTAACACACATAGGAAACATGAGGACAATAAAATGTGACAAATTGTCCATTTGATCTTCGTACAAATAAGTTATTTATTTATTTTATTGAGCTTGCATATCACATAAAACAATCAAGAGACCACATAATGCAAATAGGTCCTTGCATAACACAGCTGTAGGAAGCCACTAGTACAAGTCTTAAAGTCTTTGGGTATCACCTCTACAACTTCCTACTTGGAATGACAATAATCCTTTACTCCATAGACTATTTTTAGATCCAACCTCTTTGAAAAAATCTACCGAAAAGGAGCATTAAATAGAGAAAAGGAAACTTTACAATTTTGTAGTTGGAAACCAATTGTGATAAATAGAGTATTTGCTCCTTTAAGAGCAAATGCTCTATTTATCACAATGGTTTCAAGAAGTGGTTATTACAGAGGGGTAGAAAGGCGTATTTATGGAGGGAAAGGATAACTAACCCAGCTTCTCATTTTTCTCATATTCTTTGTCACTTTGATTGCAGCTCAATCATTGGGTACACGAGGGATAAGTAGATCCAGTTTGTTTCACTTACATACATGTCTTTGTTTTACATACAATTTACCACTGTACTTGCCATTGCTGTTGTTGTATTTTAGTCAGAGAGGGGATGTGTTTATTTATACTGTTTGTCATTTTGGGTGGGGATGGAATAAGTGTGAGTTTGTACGCCTCTAAACCGGTTTAAATTCAAATACTAAAATCATCATTTCTCCATCAAACCATATATAGTGACCACTCTTTAGAATCATCTCCAAGAGATCATTCTAAAGAGTAGTCAAAACATAGAGTTTGCTAGAGAAAAAAGGCGCTAGTCTGGATAATGTTTGAATTCACCCATATTATCTGGAATTCAGAATATACTCACAAATCCCATAGCATAGCATATTGGCCAGAGGAGTCCAGCAATACCACTGGCGCCACCATCTTCCTTCTTTGCCTTCAAACTCTCCAAGTCCGGGAAAATATCTGGTAAGAGTGCTGTCACCTCAGCAACCAAAACCAGAAACGCACAGGATAACTTCCGACATGTTGGACGCTTTCTCAAAATTAGAAATCTGAAAATATATCACATGCATATTATAAATTAACTGCTCTCTGAAAGAAAAAGAGCCTCATTGAGTTATAAACAGTGTAGACACCGACCTGTTCTTGAATCAAATAGAACATGACTGGAAAAAAATATGAAGATATGGTACCTCATACCATTTCGATATGTTCAAGGTAAATGTCAGGAACTGCGGTTCTCATTTCCTGTCCATCTTTTTTTATATCAAATTGGATTGCGATGAACTGTCTCTAACATAGTTGGGCCTGGTATATTCAAGGTGCGAAGCATTCGAAAGTCAATTCTGAAACTCTTGGGTACAAGAATCAGCCATGGTTTGTTGAATGGGTGCCATGGGGTTAGGGCCTATTTATCACAATGGTTTCAGAAAGTGATTTTTACAGAGGCATAGAAAGGCGTATTTATGGAGTAAAGGGTTAAGGCAAGAAGCAATAAATCATTGTTTGTGATTTAAAGCTAATTCTGTTAGAGACAGACAGGCAGTTCCAATCATTTTATATAATCATTATACCTAATTAGTTTTAGTTCTAATCCCATTTTTAGTGTTTTATTGTTCTTTAATCATAGAGAAAAATTATATGTTCTGGTTCATTTTTGTATATAGATACATTGTATATTGAATCTGCTCGGTAGATAGCTCAGTGCACTTTACACAGATGACACATTTTGCAAGAGACATTGTGTATGCTCATGTATTCATGCTAAATCTACTTACCGCAGAAAGAATGTGATAGGGATGCTGAAGTTGGCTGCTATCGATTGCAGGTATGGAGCAGTTCGGCATCCACTACTTGCAAACAGAAACATAATCGCAGAGAATGCTTCAGTAAACCCAACAAGAGCAAATTCCTTCTTGTCATAGCCAGTTTCGTGCTCTGTTATTGCCTTTGAGCAGAAAAGTTTGGTTACAACAATTATCACACCAAACACTGCAGAAAATATAATGTTGGCAATGAGAAGCATGGAAAACGGATCTACACGATGCACTGTTTCTGGAAAACTGCAGGCCGATTTATTACTGTCTGTATTGTTGTTAAGGGCATCTATCCATAATGGAGTAAGAATTGTTGATCCAGAGCGGCCAAGAATTAGGAAGAGCACGATCGCTCCCACACCTGCCAGTGAGATCCTGCTTCGATGTTGTCTGTCAGATTCCATCTGTATTCAGATTTTTTTCTGAAATACATGAAATTGGGTTAAAGAAACATTCCATAACAATACCAGATACGATAGATATAATAATTACACACATTTTCAATGAAATCCTGCAATCCTATAGAGATGCTTTCTCACACCTTTGCAAACATCTAGTACAATGTATATCTAGATCGGACAGATCCTGGAGAAACCATCTGATCAGAGTCTGCTCTGTTGGGCTATGCAATTAATTTTCATGTACAGTAAAACCTCTCTATAACAACCACTAAATTACATGAAGTATTTTGTGTTATTTAAAGGCAGGTAGTTGCTTAAAGTAAGGTGAAAGTAAAACAGAAGCTCCTATAGAAGCGTTCTGTTTTACTTTCACCTTGCTTTAAGCAACCACCTGCCCAAAATACCAACCAATTAACACAATTTAGTAGTTGTTATAGAGAGGTTTTACTGTATACAGATTCTGTAAAGCAAGAATATTTGTACATTTGTACATATATATAAATTTATTTAAAGTCCAGTTAATCCTTTCCCTATTGTATACTTAGTCCAAATTTCAATACCTACTGAATATTCATGGACAAAATAGTTATAATAAACATGAGGGCCATGATGGCCCTTAATCGCTCACCTGTTCGTAACAGATTAATGATTTCAATGACAGATTGCATAATTTGTGAAATCTTGATAGAAAACCATTAGATGATGCTACATACTAAATATAAAGAGTCTAGACCTTACAGATTTGGAGGAGAAAATATTTTAAAGATTTTCCTATGAAAAACTGTTAAGCCCCAGGGCGGGGCCATTTTTGATCCGGGGTTCATAATTTGAAAATCTTGGTAGAGGACTATTAGATAATGCAACATACCAAATATCTAAGGTCTATGCCTTACAAGTTCAGAGAAGACTTTTAAAGATTTTTAAGAGAAGAAGATTTTTTAAAACTTTCCTATGAAAAACTGATATGCCCCTGGGTGGGGCCATTTTCAACCCAGGGGACATAAAAAAAGTCACATAATTTGAACATAAAAAAAGTCACATAATTTGAACAATCTTGGTAGAAAACTATTAGATAGCGCTACATACCAAATATTAAAGGTCTCTGCCTTGCAGTTTTGGAGAAGATTCTTAAAGCATTTTTGACCCAGGGGTAATAATTTGAATAATCTTGGTAGAAAACCATTAGATGATGCTACATACCAAATATCAAGGGCCTAGACCTTACAGTTCTGGAGGAGAAGATTTTTAAAGATTTTCCTATGAAAAACTGATAAGCCCTTGGGCGGGGCCATTTTTGGTCCGTGGTCATATTTTTAATAATCTTGGTAGAGGACGATTAAATAATGCTACATACCAAATATCAAAGGTCTATACCTTATAGTTTTAGAGAAAAATATATTTAAAGATTTTCCTATGAAAAACTGATAAGCCCCGGGGCGGGGCCATATTTGGCCCAGGGGTCATATTTTGAACAATCTTAGTAGAGGACCATTAGATCATGCTACATACCAAATATCAAAGGTCTATTGCCTTACAGTTTCAGAGAGGATGATTTTTAAAGATTTTCCTATGAAAAACTGATAAGCCCTGGGGCGGGCCATTTTTGTCCGGGGGGTCATAATTTGAACAATCTTAGTAGAGGACCATTAGATGATGCTACATACCAAATATCAAAGGTCTATGCCTTACAGTTTCAGAGAAGAAGATTTATAAAGATTTTCCTATGAAAAACTGATAAACCCTAGGGCGGGGCCATTTTTGTCCTGGGGGTCATAATTTCAACAATCTTAGTAGAGGACCATTAGATGATGCTACATACCATATACCAAAGGTCTATGCCTTACATTTTCAGAGAAGAAGATTTTTAAAGATTTTCCTATGAAAAACTGATAAGCCCCGGGGTGGGGCCATTTTTGGCCCAGGGGTCATAATTTGAACAATCTTAGTAGAGGACCATTAAATCATGCTACATACCAAATATCAAAGGTCTATGCCTTACAGTTTCAGAGATGATTTTTAAAGATTTTCCTATGAAAAACTGATAAGCCCTGGGGCGGGGCCATTTTTGTCCTGGGGGTCATAATTTGAACAATCTTAGTAGAGGATCATTAGATCATGCTACATACCAAATACCAAAGGTCTATGCCTGACAGTTTCAGAGAAGAAGATTTTGAAAGATTTTCCTATGAAAAACTGATAAGCCCCGGGGCGGGGCCATTTTTGGCCCAGGGATCATAATTTGAACAATCTTAGTAGAGGACCATTAGATGATGCTACATACCAAATATCAAAGGTCTATGCCTTACAGTTTCAGAGAAGAAGATTTTTAAAGATTTTCCTATGAAAAACTGATAAGCCCTGGGGCGGGGCCATTTTTGGCCCGGGGGACATAATTTGAACAATCTTTGTAGAGGACCATTACATCATACTACATACCAAATATCAAAGCTCTAGGCTTTGTAGTTCCAGAGAAGAAGATGTTTAAGTAAATTGTTGACGCCCGCACGTACGCACGACGCACATACGCACGACGACGGACGCCGGACATAGGATCATCCCAAAAGCTCACCTTGGCACTTTGTGCCAGGTGAGCTAAAAAGAACTACATTTATAAGGACAGAGAAACAGGAGTAGTCATAAGAATGAGAGAAAAACTAGGATTAGAGACCCTTGAAGACAGGAGACTAAGTCTTCGTCGAATACTTATGTATATATAAGGTAGTAGAGGGATTAATTGGTATCCGCTCTACCAACATCAATATATGTATTCACAAAGCCAGCAAAACCAAGAAGAAACATTCTTGCACAAAACGTGCTGTTGTAGTCCCGCTAGACCATGTATTAACAAGGCGATTCTCGTGTTCACGCGCTGTTGTTGACCGGTTTTAATTATACCTATTCGGGGCCTAAGGTAAACAATGGACGCGAATGCTACAGCATTTAGGCCTAAGCTAGGTGAACGCCGGGGTGCGAGTATTTCCAGGAGCACCGACAATGAACAGTTTTTAGTGATAGACATCTTGAATGAAATTCCTTGTAAAGCTAAACGGTATTTGATACAATCATAATTTGATGTCGAAAAGAAAACAGTGGCCCGGAAACAGCATAAATCGACGAAGTGTCAAAGAAGTGCATAGTTTTGCTGCCGTTGTTTTGCTTGTATTTTGAAGAATTAAAATTGATGCAGGAGAGCAGAAATTTAGTTTTATGCAAGAATAGCGTTAACACACGTTTGTTTTCGGGCAATAACATCTGCAGTGTCCCTCGGGAATGTTGTTGCCCTCACCCTTCGGGCTCGGGCCAACAACAGTCCCTCGGGACACTGCAGATGTTATTGCCCGAAAAAACGTTTATTAACCCTCTATTAAAGCTACCAGATTTAAAGACAAGACACAAAAAACGTAATAGAAAACCAAGTATGTAACAACACGAGAGGGCTGGCAGTCCCAAATAGCAAGACCACTCAATACAGAAATTCATTCTTTGTAGACACTATAGTACACTGGAACAAACTGCCTGAAAGCATAATGCATGCTGATTCCATAGAGGCTTTCAAAACAGCCCTACGAGATCATCGCCAATAAAAATGGTGTCTCCTCTCACTCGTGTAAAAGCCAATATAGGATTCTATGACGTATAGATACAGATACAGAAACAAACATCTTTGACCCTGAAGGATGACCTTGACATGTAACTCCTCAAATGTGCAGCTTCATGAGATACACAAGTATGCCAAATATCAAGTCTCTATCTGTACATTCATAGGGGTCTGAAGTGTGCCTTGCCCATGTAAAAAAAAATCCATTCTGGGTCGAAGCCATTGATTGCATATACATGTATATATACATAAGAAAAGGGACGGAACTCCGCTCGTCATATTCACGGTTTCATTTTGACTGGCCTCAAACAACCCCATATTTGACAGCTAGCAAGCAAAGCTATGTGCCAATCAGTAGTATTTACAATTTTCTTTCCAAAGATGTATAGGGTCTCCGCTTTAGATGCAGAACATCTCAAAGTCAAAAGTTCAAACAAGTCTAGGATGAGATGTTGCAACAGACTATGTACATTGCATACATGTACAAAATCACTGCTGTCGAAGCATAAATGACAGAGACAAACAATTATTGGATAACTTGGACAGTTTTCGATTTAATTCTTTTAAAATCTTGCCGGTATGTGTTCCCAAATAATCCAAGGAGTTGTTTTGCATGTTGTTTCCGCATGCAAATTACGTGTCAGTCGTATTTTGCACTTGTATAGCCTGATGCAACAGCCCCTCCTAGACATGTGTTTTGGTAGAATTTTCGACTTTGAGATGCTCTGCATATAAAGCGGAGCTATGTGCTATGGGAACCTATACCTCTTTGGAAAGAAAAATATAGATGCTATTGATTGACACATATGTTTGCTTGCTAGGTCAAATATTGGCGATACAATCGGGGTTTGTTTGGGGCCAGTCAAAATGAGACTGTGAATATGGCGAGCGGAGTTCCTCCTCTTTTCTTTTGTATATAATTATTATGTAATCAATGACTTCCCAGTATGGATTTTTTTACACAGGTGTGCCATTTGGTAGCTTTTAACTAGTGGAGTCCTGATAATCGATTATAATTGAAAATCAGTCGAGTTCAGCCACAAACGAAGCACTCAAGCGCGACTTGGACGTTTCAATTTATCGGTATATGGAGAATCACAGAAATAGCCGAAGTTATTCTTCCATAATTGTAATCTTATACATGGTTGTAATAATATTTTCATGGTATTTCAACACTAAAACTATATCACGATTCCTATATTTGCTATTAAATGAACAAGCAGGGTTCAAACTTAGCGCTCGGATGCTCGCGAAATGCCAGTAGAAAATAAAAATATTTGAGAGTTGAAATTTCAAGCACTGGAAAAAAATGTGAGTGCTTTTTCAAACATTAAAATACGATGTTATTGAAATCTAAAGATTTACATCATAAAATTTAATAGCGTTTGTGTCAACAAGCTAGTTATCGATAGAAACTGCCATATATATTCCTTAAATATCCAAATATTGTCCCTTTCTTTTTCTCCATCCTACCGTTACTGTTTATAGTATACGTGTGGGATAACTCCAGTGAAGCTGCACGCGCCCAATTACTTTAGCCCGGTTTACATTGCATATATGTCGTAAATAGCATATCAAAAGCGGGGTACCAGTATCGCTTAATTAGCAAGTGTATGAGACCATTTTAGCTGATGGAAACCAGACACGATGATGTAAAATTGAACAAGTGATTTTTTTTGTAAAACCAAACCAAGGCTTTAAAAGAAAATCGACAGATGATGGAGAAACAAAAATAGATCGCCATTCAATAAATAGTTTTAGCCTTGATTTATGAATTCAAGCCGCCTGCAGGCTGTACCGAAAGTCATTAATTCAGGTAGAAACAGTCGGTCAACACAGTTTTATAAAATTCCAATTTATTTGCAACTTCCACGAACAAAACTATCCATAAACACAGCATGCGAAACATTTTAATAACATACAATATATACATTAGGACAAGACAAGTAATTACTTCTTCTTCTACTCCATAGTGACTACCTTCAGCAAATTGAAGTTTATGTCACTGGTGATGAGGTGCACCACGACTGGACGATCGCGGAAAAAGAAAAGTTAAAACTATTTACATAGATTACATAATTAACCTTCAAACGCTTCCATTCTTTTTTCAATTTTCTCAAAAGTTTTCTGTATTACATAGTACACTTGTTATACAGTCGATTCCCATCACTACCATTTGGGAATCCAATGCACACTTCAGGTGTACATTGGCTCAAAAGTTAAGAGACAGAGAAACAGGAGCAGTCACAATCTGAATCTGAATCTGAATGGAATATGTCGAAGACACCAATACTGGCTTTAATACGACGGAAGGGAGTGCGCTGATTAGTCAAAATTAAAGTTTCTCAGTTTTTGACGAAAGTTATTAATTGTCTCAGTATTCACTAATTCCTCGTTAAGCCTATTCCTCAAGAATGAGAGAACAACTGGGGTTAGAGACCCTTGAAGACAGGAGACTAAGCCTTTGTCTAATACTTATGTATCCCTTGAAGACAGGAGACTCAGCCTTTGTCTAATACTTATGTATAAGGTAGTTAAGAGCTTGGTACCTGCTCTACCAACATCCACATTCACAAAGCCGGAAAAACTAAGAAGAAACATCAAAGCTTCCAAATTTAAAGACTGCGATACAAGAAACATAATAGAAAACCAAGTATGCAACAACTCAAGAGGGTTGGCTCTTACCAAATGGCAAGACCCCTCAACACAGGAATTCATTCTTTGTAGGCACTACGGTGCAATGGAACAAACTGCCTGACAGCATAGTGCATGCCGATTCTGTAGAGGCTTTCAAGACAGCCCTGCGAGATCATCGCCAATGATAGTGGCGTCTCTTCTCACCCGTCGTGTAAAAGCCTATATAGGAATCTGCGACGTATAGATACAGATACAGATAGACCAATGACATTCTATGAAGTTGGTGACAATCTATGAAGTTGGTGACAAACAAACAAACAGACAAGGTAAACACAATATCCCGCCAGATCAGATCCGGGGGTGGGGGGCAAAAAATAATAATCGCACCTACGTGTCTCGGTTTAATTTAGGTTATCATGTCAAATACTGAAAACACACTTCAAATGAACATGCCAAAGTCTACTTTCGTTTTCTAATCATCCTACCCGTCAGTACCGTCACTAATTAAGATAAGATAGAATATAAGATAGACTATGAATAATAGTGATCAGAGTAGCAACTGACCATTTTTTTTATTTCAAGCTACTCACATTATCCTTCAGATTTAAAAGTTTCAATTCTACTACTTCTTCTCCAGACAATATCTTTCTCTTATTCCTGGAAAATGGAAGTAAATATCATATCGAAAATGATTGGCTAAAACTACAGACTTCTAGCCAATCGAATTCTTCGATTTATAAGCGACGAACCGGTGACATAAAATTACGTATATCATAAGACTAAGATTAAGTTGTACATAAATTTGTTAGTTCTGTTGAGTTTCCGCAGACACTCATTTTAACAGATTAGGCAGGAAGGCATAAAGTACTTAGCAGCATTTAAAATGGGGTAGCAAGGAAACACAATACTATAAGCATGCATCTGGTAAAATAAACAGCACACTCAGAACAGGGTAACACAATATACTTGTAATGTAAATCTACATTTCACAAATATAAGCTTGACATTATAAAAGCACAAGTAACTGTATCAGTTTAAGTTATGCTCGACATTAAGTTGAAATTTTAAACCAACACCACCGTCAACAATTAAAATATGTGGCATTACTTTGTTTTAAAATCGCCTTTTCACAAACTACCTTGAGCTACTCCGTTGCTTGAGAAAAGTGATTATTACAGAAAAGTATTTCTTTTAAAGAAACAGTGAAGGACAAAATGGCTGACAACAAAGTTATTCCATGGGAAGATTATCATTATGAGCCCCGACTGCTAGATATGTATCAAATCCTCGGCATGGCGATGGGCGGAACAACAATGATTGGAACGAATGTATACAGGAGATTCCCTCCTCTGTACAGACGTATGTATTTGTGTCCCGGTGCTCCTGACAATTGGTTATTACTGCTTCAGTATATTGTTCGTACCTGAACTGTTTCGTACCATTAACCAAGTGTTATTTTCAGTTAATGGGGAATGGTGGCGGGACAAAGTGATATGAGGTAAATGTGTCTCATCATCAACACGTGATAAAATGGACGTCATAGGAAAAGGATACATGCCAAAAGAATTGTTTAATTGCATTTGTGATCTGTATGAATCAAAGCATTGTAGACGCTGCAGTATTCTTTGCATGGCATCAATCTGATATTGAATTAGTTCGCTTTGGTTTGGAATTGCGTATCTGTAAAGGAAGGGATTAACACTCTATCCACTTGATGATACAGTTTCAGCCGACACTTCAGCCGTTTCCCACCATGCTTAACATCACACTGACCTGGCACTCGCAGTTATGGGCTTGATTACCAGTGTTTAGGCTAGGCCGCGCCCCTGCGTCATTGATGCAGAATAATTAAAAATGGCGAATGAAAAAAAGTTCCGTGGGTCATTTTGGCGCATCGTATTCCGTCCAGAAAAATTGCTGAAATCTGTCTCTCGGCCTGTGTTTTAGCCTATTATTTACTGCCCGCATCATTTCCTGTACCCAAGACGCATGATTTATAGCGTTCTCTTTTACAATAAAGCGCCTGTATGATTAACAAATCGGATTACTTTATTCGGTGCGCTGCAGTGAATCGAAGCTAGATTTTCTACTCTGAGTCGTCGTAACTTGAAAATGTCTGCTGAAAACCAGCAAAAGTCTTTTCTGTCCTTTTTCGCTATCGGCAGCCAAGAAACAGAAAACAAACAAAGACCCTCCAAAAGATGCGCCATCATCATCAACGGGCGAGAATGCCAGAAAGTTCCAACCAAAATGACTCGAGACCTATGCATCGTGGCTTACTTACGAAATTACGATGGTGAAAAAATAGAATGTTTTGTAAGTTGAGCATCTATATAAACACAAAGAAATCTAATGCATTTTCAATTGGAACAGCCAATTTTCGTACAAATTAGTACGATCACTAGACACATAGCGAGCAGTGACAATAAGCTGTCTGTCGGTTCAGTTGAGCAGACTGGCAATCTTCAGTGCTGCTCACACTGATATTTAGGGCCTATTTTATTAAATTTTTGTAGTGATATGTAGATTGGCCCACTGATTTAGAAAATGACCCACTGTTTTGAGTGATAATGGGTCAAAATGACCCATAGAGTTAGGATTCTAGCCTAAACACTGCTAATCGCTTGCATAAGGTCATCTGACGTGCGCTTCTTATATTTTTATTTCATTCAGTACAGTCCACTCTCGTTATGGCGAACTCGCTTGACACAAATTTCTCGTTGACACGAAGATTTTGTAAAGTCGCAACTTTTCTTCCTATTTATTCTATATAAATTTAAGTTTTTAAGACGAATTCGATCTGATCACGTTTTCGTTAAGTGGAAGTCATTTTCCGTCCCCAAAGTGTTTGTTTGCATGTAATTATCGGTGCTTGTATCGAAGTCACACCTCTCAGTCTGATTGAGTTCGAGGCTTGAATGGGACCTTTTGATCCGACCCTGGCAAAGTACGCCAGGTGATCGCGACACACGTAATTACAGTGTTTTGTGGGTAAACAATCACTGATGTCAGATAATTATTCAAACTGTGGAACAATGCCGCATTGAGTGAACGTTATTTAGTAAAATGACACATTACCGTTCATTCGTCCTAAGTTTCAATCATGACTACTGTAGTATGAAAGATGACTCTCAAGCGTCCTCGCTTCCGGACGATTTTGTAGAGATTGGATAAAAAGTAAGGCCTGTTCCTTATTTTATTACCAATACATGCAGTTTAACATTGAATTTAATTTGTCGCTTGAGTAATAGCGAAACAGCTCACGGCGAAACATGTAAAATGATGACTACATTTTGGAACGTCTGGTTTCCCAAATAAGGCTGTTCTCTTACATGTACCGGAAGTACGTGAATCGGCAACCAGCTAGTTCATGTGTGATTGCGTATTTCCGGTGCCCGTTGAGAAAAAGGGATTTCCCATAGAAATGGCGTAAACAAACAATGCGCTTTAAAAATCGCCAAACCAACGGCGATTAATTAAATTATAAAGGTAAAAGGGATCTGAAAATTGGACAGGGCCTTGTAAATTAGGGCATAGTGGAGGCATAAGAAAGACAGAAGTTTGTTCAAACAATAATGGATCAACACGCACATGTATTTATACATGTATACACAGAGTGCGATTCTTTTACACAATGTGAAGACTAAACTGTGTAAGCACATTAGTATACTTGTAATATGGCAGCTTGTTTAAGGTGAACGTAATGAAAGAAACTGGATTTTTTTTAAAAATGGCATGTGATTTTTGAGTCCAACTCTCGATGAGTCGAAGTTTTTAACGGGTCCCTACAAACTCGATATAACGAGAGTCGACTGTATTTTCATTCATGTTATGATCACGTGATTTCTTCATGTGACTGATATTTGTATATCCATGCACCCTTTGTACACATTGCTATATTTTGTAGATTTTGTTGCACATACTAAGCCGAAGATTATGTTATGAAGCATTTTCATGTCAGATATAGTATACAAACCTGTCAAGATACACGCATTGCGCATGTGTCACACGCATTTTACGTCTAAATCACTATCACACGCTTAGTTCTGTATCACACACGCATTTTCAAAATTCTTGAAAAAATACTTGAAATGTGACCATTGAACCCTTAAATTGTCCTGAAACACCCTTAAATCGGCTCATAAATACCGCAATATACCGATTACGACCCATTATTTTGATGAATCGACATGACGTCAATTGCAAACAGTGATCAATTCCGTGTAATTACTCAAAACTCCTCACAGTAATCTCCCTTGTCACTTCGTGTGAACTTCAGCGTAGCTATTAGGGGAGATCACTGCGTTGGAGGTTTATAATTAGTAAGTAGCGATGGAGGAGAATTCTTAAAAGTCACCTGTTAAAAAGAATCCGAAAACCCGCAATTTAGCGAGTGCAGCGTTAAGGAAACTTCGCATAAATACGAGCCACCCAAAGAACTGATAGATAAATCGATAAAGGTTACATTGGAAGCGTGGAAATACAATAATCAACATCAGCGACTGTTTAAAGCAATTGTATCCCCACGATGCCTGTTTACCCTGTGATGTTTAGGGTCTCTGGAAATAACCCTTTACGAAATGAATATTCAGAATGCAGGACTCCAAATATTGTTTTAATTAACTGAAATTTTAGTTTAACACAGAAAACAAGGAATCTATCTAGGGTATGATTATTTTCAAAGAAAACAGAGTAGATCCTAATCAGACAGCTCCAACAGAAGCTGTCTGATCTGGGACTACCCTGTTTGCCAAGGTATCAAAAGTCGTCAGTGTGTGGGAAGTGATCAAAATAAAATAAAGCTTTGTCAGTTATATCAGTGTTTTATAAATGTGTCTCATTTTATTATAAATTTTCTTAATAATATAAGATAGGAAAGTCAGTGCTGGATTATATGATTTCCCCATGATCTGAAGCCTCCAAAAAGCTGTCAGAAAGAGGCTTTTCACGTCTTTAAAATGGCAATATTTCAGGAGCTTCTGGGGGCCTTCGGCCCCCTGGACCCCTAACCAGAGCTTTGCCCTGAACCCACCAGGGGTCCTAGCGGCCCCCCGGCCCCCCAACTATTCTAGTCTCACTCTTAACATGTTCTGACCATTGACAGCTATGAGTATCAGCATGCCCAGTCACGCAACAGACTGCGTGAATCGCGCAAAAAAATCTGAATGTGCATATTTTTTTGCATGTGGACGGGTACGTTTTTTAGCTCACCAGAGCACAAAGTGCTCAGGGTGAGCTTTTGTGATCACCTGATGTCCGTCGTCGTGCGTCGTCCGTCGTTCGTCGTTCGTCGTTCGTCGTCCGTCGTCAACAATTTGAACCTTTAAAAATCTTCTCCTCTGAATCTATAGGGTGCTCAGCTTTCATCTTTGGCACATAGCTTCACCTATAGGTCCTTTACAAAAGTTATATAAATTATGTCCCTGGAGTCAAAATTGGCCCCACCCTGGGGGTGTCAAGTTTTCAATAGAAACATATAGTGAAACTTTGAAAATCTTCTTCTCTGAAACTGGAAGGTTCTCAGCTTTGATATTTGGCACATAGCATCATCTATAGGTCCTCTACAAAAGTTATATAAATCATGTCCCTGGGGTCAAAATTGGCCCCGCCCTAGTGGTGGCAAGTTTTCCGAAGCTGACTGCTGTTTAAACACTAGTATCTTCCTGGCAAAAACTACATGTCCCAGAGCTTAGATATTTGGTGTATGGATCTACTTAGTTTACCTTTAAGAATTTTGTTAATATCATAATTCTGAGGTTAAAATTGGTCCTGCCCTTTGGGTTATACTTTAAAATAGGCTTTTTCACTTCACAAACTGCGGCTAAAGGTTTCTCCTCCAACCCAGTCCACTGAGACTGACCTAGTTCCAGTGGTTTTACCCTTAGTCTAATCAGTAGAGTAGAAATTGTGTTTAGCCAAATAAATAACAAACACTCATTTTAGATGGAGAAAACTAAGTGGATAATTCTCAAAATGCTCTTTGCATATCTATGTCCTGCATTAAGCTCTCAGATATCAATATAGAGTCTTATCAGTATATCTTTTGTGAAGTTTAGCTGAATACAAGTCAAGTGTTCTATGCTGTAGCATTCTTTATCAGTATTATAGTTGTTTCAGAATTGTTGTCTGCTTGTCTAAGATTGTTCACATTGTTTTTTAATACATGTCAATCTTACAATTAACTCTCTTGTACAAAACAATTATGAAGTACAATATTGGATTCTGATCTGACACATATGTAATTTGAAGTTACATATGCGTCAGATCAGAATCCAAACTGTGCTAGGTCTCCCTTTGCACTTTTGATAACAACTGGGATGCCTCCCTTCTGGGTAGACAGCTGATATTTTTTAGATCTGGCCTATTGCACAGACAACCCTTTACTCCAAAATTATGCATTTCTGCACCATTGCAAACAGAGTAGACCCAGATTAGATGGCTCATTTAGTAGCCATATGATCAATCTGCTCTGTTTACTTATGATATTATATAGTGCAAATTGCATTAAATTATTTCCATTTTTGTGTACAATATACAATGTACTTATAATATGTTTACTTAACCCATTCCCTCATATAAATGCCTTTTCATGCATTTGCAAACAGAGCAGACCCAGATCAGGCGGCTCCTTTAGCAGCTGTCTAAATAGGGTCTACTCTGTTTGTTAATGGAATTTGAAAGATGTTTTTCATTACTTTCTTAAATGGCTACACTTTCTATTTTTCATTATAACTATTTTGTCCATGAACATTCAGTAGGTATTGAAATTTTGAATAAACATAGAACAGTGGAAGGGTTAAAAATAAGTTAAGATATGAATAATAATATGAACTCATGTATCATCATCTTCAGGTCCTTTACAAAAGTTATATTAATTATGGCCCTGGGGTCAAAATTGGCCCCACCCCAGGGGTGGGTAGTTTTCAGTAGAAACATATAGAGCAAACTTTGAAAATCTTATGAAACTGAAAGGTGCTCAGCTTTCATATTTGGCTCATAGCATCATGTCTAAGTCCTCTACAAAAGTTATATAAATTATGCCCCTGGGGTCAAAATTGGCCCGCCCCAGGGCCGGCTAGTTTTCTATAGAAACATATAGTGAAAACTTTGAAAATCTTCTCCTCTGATAGTCTGGTGAGCGCTTCAGGGCCATTCTGGCCCTCTTGTTCCAAATTGGGATAATGAAAACAACGTAAATATCATAAAACACAATTACAATGCTTTAGCTATCGAACAAATCTGAAAGAAACCATCGAAATCTCACGAGTTTAGTACCATGTTTGGTTTCGGATGCCATGTTATTAAAAACCTTTTAATTGTATCAATCGAATGCAGGTCAATAATTTGGATTATATTGTCAGGTCGGCGAGGGTACTGTGGGTTAGGCTTTGGAACACCACCTTTGTATTCTATTGCTATGCAAAGAATACAAGAATGAAACAATAACCACACTGATTCAACAGTATGGTATGAATTAATAAAATTATTAAAATGATGATATAAAGTGGTATGATTGATAGTACAAATGGTAAAAGTATGGTATGAAATGGCCAAAAAATCATGGTTAACTTAGATTAATAGTTATGATATGAAATTATTGTAATTCTTATAAGTAGTCTACAAAGCTGATGTGACGCTTTTACTTAGCTATTTCTGTCATATAAATGCCTCTTTATGTCTTTGCAAACAGAGTAGACCCAGATCAGGTGACTCTTCTAGGAGCTGTCTGACCAGGGTTTGCTTTGTTTGCTTATTTAAATGAAATTATAATAGATCTGACTTTACAGTTTCTACCATTTCCAAAAAGTCCTGTGTACAATGTAACATAATTATGCCATTATGATAATTCTGCCTATAAATATTGATGATATTATTATTTCTTATATTTACTTTAATTCTAGCAGTTTTCTTATTTTCCACAGTGTGATATAGTTGTAAGATTTTCACCCTCTTAGAGAGGAAAATAGTTCTCATGTCTGTATAGACCAGGTCCCGAAATGTTACTTTCTGTTGGCTATCACACATCATTCAGACATTATTAGGTGTGTTGTTCAGCAAATACCATATTATCTCTAATAAACAGTCCCAGGGGCGTGACATTTTTAGTTCCTTTCTGGTGTTAGGTATTAGTCATTGTCTGTCTGTCCGGATGTGTTAGGGATGACAAATTTCATTGAAACCTCATACATAGTTTATTTATGAAAGTTAACTTATGAGGAGGTGTAGTGCAAGAATGAATTCTGGGTTATGAAGGTCACTCTTACTAAAAGTATAGTTATTAAGTTTATTTTTATAACACAAGAACAGAGGAAGTTTTGGCACTGGCAGAAAGTAGAGAATCACATCTATATTATTTCATAAGCAAACAGAGCTTCTATATTGTAGGAACCACCTGACCTGGATATACTCTGTTTGCAAACTTTGCAAAGGCATATTTATGAAGGAAAGGGTTAAATATTTTGATATTTACACATGTTACAGTAAACCCCCACTAATGCGACCACCTAAAAGAGGTATAATTCTGGGTGCTAGATGCAGATGGTAGCTTAATGTAGGACAGAAGTAATGCAGAAAGCCCCTAGAGGAGCTTTCTGCATTACTTTTGTCCTCCTAGAGGAGCTTTCTGCATTACTTTTGTCCTGCATTAAGCAACCACCTGCTTATAAAGACATGCATGTTTATTCATTAAGTGGTCCCATTAGAGGGGTTCTACTGTATCTGTACCTCTGTTTGAGCTATGTTCTTTTTTATGTTGTAGCTATGGTTAACATGCCCATTTATCTTGGCGGTGGCCTTGTACTTGGTACAGTCCTTATGATGGCACGAGACAGAATGGTGGATAATAAAAGAAGAATTGCAGAGGCATATATACAGCAAAATCCTTCACAATTTGTAGAAGAACGTTAGTATTGTTTATTGATTTACATTAACCCATAGAGACTCAAAAGATAACTCCACCAAATCATGGTGTGACCCTCTTGATAATCTTTTCTTGGAGATGATTCTAAAGAGGAGTCACGACATACATATGTATTTGGTTGTAACATTAACTTGTAACATTTCTTCCAAAAGTTATACACATTTGGCCATTTGTGACTAAAGTCCACAGAAATGGTCCTTGTCAGGTCATCTTTTATATTTGTTCAAAGAATTGATTCCGTTTGAACTTGTTGCCATGGCAACTGTAAGGAAAAACGTTTGCAATCTTAAATTCTTGTCTGAAGCGGCTGGGTAGATTTCAATATAGTTTGGCCGGATATTTATCCTTAACCCTTTACTCAAGAAATATGCTTTTCTACACCTTTGCAGCACAGTAGATCTAGATCAGCCATCTGATCAGGGTCTGCTGTGTTTGCTAATGAAATTATAATATATCTGACTGCAATTTCTACCAATACCTAAGAATTCTCTGTATACCGGCGGGTATATGCCATTATAAAAATTCAGTTAATTAATATTCATGATGTGACTGTTGTCATAATTTCTTTCATGAATATTACAACAGGGAAAGGGGTGAAAACAAGACTACAAAGAAATGAGATAGATTACCTTACAAAGCTACAATAAAAAAATTCTAAAATCTGTCTGAATCATCCAGACAGATTTTAGAATTTTTTAGCTCACCAGAGCACAAATTGCTCAGGGTGAGCTTTTGTGATTGCCTGATGTCCGTCGTCCGTCGGCATGCGTCGTCCGTCGTCAGTCGTCAACAATTTGAACCTTTAAAAAGCTTCTCCTCTGAATCTACAGGGTTCTCAGCTTTCATCTTTGGCACATAGCATCATCTGTTGGTCCTCTACAAAAGTTATATAAACTATACCCCTGGGGTCAAAATTGGCCCCGCCCCAGGGGTTTTCAGTTTTCAAAAGAAACATATAGTGAAAACTTTGAACATCATCTCCTCTAAAACTAGAAGGTCCTCAGCTTTCATATTTTGCACATAGCTTCAACTTCAGGGCTTCTACAAAAGTTATATAAATTATGCCCCTAGGGTAAAAATTGGTCCCACCCCAGGGATTGCCAGTTTTTTTAAGCTGACTACTTAAACAGCCCATAGGATCACTAGTTATGCATAGGAAAAACTTTAAAAGTATCCTTGTCAGAAACTACATGTCCCAGAGCTTAGATATTTGGTGTATAGATTTACTTAGCATAACTTTATGGGTTTTATAAGTATCATAGTTCTTGGGTTAAAATTAGCCCTGCCCTGTGTGTACAGTCTTCTTCAAGTCAGAAACGACAGCCTAAAGGTTTCTCCTTAATATATCAGCCTGCAGAGCTCAGACCAGTCAGAGTGAGATCTTATATAATCACCCTTAGCCTGATCAGTAGAGTAGAAATTGTGTTTAGACAAATAACACACTCTCATTTAAGATTGAGAAAACTGAGGATAGTTCTTAATATGCAGAACACTCTTAAAGCTTTTTTTCATACCTATGCCCTGCATTAAGCTACCAGATATCAATATAGAGCATATCTGTTGTGAATTTCAGCTTAACTCTTTGCATACTGGGTAATTTTGTCATCTGCTAAATTGTTGTATGCAGCATATTCACAAGTTATTTCTTTCTGAGTTTTTCAGAAGTTCAGTCTCATTGACAAACAGTTTGGATATCAGATCAGGCCCCACATTATATTGGCCCTGATCTGGATCCAAACTGTTTGCAGAGGTCATTAGTGGTGGGAGAATCCCACTACACACTTTCTTTCTAAGTTTTTCAGAAGTTCAGTCTCATTTACAAACAGTTTGGATATCAGATCAGGCCCCACATTATATTGGCCCTGATCTGGATCCAAACTCTTTGCATAGGTCATTAGTGGTGGGAGAATCCCACTACACACTTTCTTTCTAAGTTTTTCAGAAGTTCAGTCTCATTTACAAACAATTTGGATATCAGATCAGGCCCCACATTATGTGGGCCTTGATCTGGATCCAAACTGTTTGCATAGGTCATTAGTGGTGGGAGAATCTGCCTCTAGCATCCAAAGAATTAATACAAGTTCCAGTGGTCTATGCTCTATTCATTCTTTCACTACATTCTTTCAGCATCATGTTCAGGTCCTCTACAAAAGTTATATAAATTGTGTCCCTGGGGTCAAAATTGGCACCGCCCCTGGGGTGTTAAGTTTTCAATAGAAACATATGTGAAAACTTTGAAAATCTTCTCCTCTGATTGTCTGGTGAGCGATGTCAGGGCCATTCTGGCCCTCTTGTTTATTGTGGCTTTGTAAGGTAATCTATCTCATTTCTTTGTAGTCTTGTTTTTAACACATGGATGTCAATACTATTTGGCAGGAATGTTCATCACAAGATTCTTTAACCCTTTCCCTGTTTAGTATTCACGTAAGAAATAACAATGTCATGAATGTTTATTAGCTGAAGTTTTATAATCGCAGATGAACACATGGCAAACAGAAACTGTTGAATCAGATCATGCCTGAATGTTCAGTTACCAACACAGCAGCTGATTTGGTGTACACTGTTCACAAGAGTCTAAGTACCACTCTCCCCTGTGACTTTTCTGATTTGGTGTACACTGTTAACAAGTGTCTAAGAACCTCTCTCCCCTGTGACTGGTATCTGATTTGGTTTACACTGTTCACAAGTGAGAATATCCCTCTTCCCAGTGACTGGTTTCCGATTTGGTGTACACACGACAAATGTCTGAGCCTCAGACTCAAGGTATCTATCAGCAAGTGCCTGAATGCCGGTATCCCTTGGAACCATGACTGGTCTCTTTTTAGCTCACCAGAGCACAAAGTGCTCAGGGTGAGCTTTTGTGATCGCCTGATGTCCGTCGTCGTGCGTCGTCAACAATTTGAGCCTTTAAAATTCTTCTCCTCTGAACCTACAGGGTTCTCAGCTTTTATCTTTGGTACATAGCATCACCTATAGGTCCTCTACAAAAGTTATATAAATTATGGCCCTGGGGTCAAAATTGGCCCCGCCCCAGGGGTAGCCAGTTTTCAAGTGAAACATATAGTGAAACTTTGAAAATCTTCTCCTCTGAAACTGGAAGGTTCACAGCTTTCATATTTGGCACATAGCATCATGTTCAGGTCCTCTACAAAAGTTATAATATATAAATTATGGCCCTGGGGTCAAAATTGGCCCCACCCCAGGCGTGGTCAGTTTTCAATAGAAACATATAGTGAAACTTTGAAAATCTTCTCCTCTGAAACTGGAAGGTTCACAGCTTTCATATTTGGCACGTAGCATCATGTTCAGGTCCTCTACAAAAGTTATATAAATTATGTCCCTATGGTCAAAATTGGCCCCACCCCAGGGGTAGCCAGTTTTCAAGTGAAACATATAGTGAACACTTTGAAAATCTTCTCCTGAAACTGGAAGGTTCTCAGCTTTCATATTTGGCACAGATCATCATGTTCAGGTCCTCTACAAAAGTTATATAAATTATGGCCCTGAGGTCAAAATTGGCCCCGCCCCAGGGGTGGTCAGTTTTCTATAGAAACATAGTGAAAACTGAAAATCTTCTCCTCTGAAACTGGAAGGTTCTCAGCTTTCATATATGGCACATTGCATCATGTTCAGGTCCTCTACAAAAGTTATATAGATTATGCCCCAGGATGCAAAATTGGCCCAGCCCCAGGGATAACCAGTTTTCAAAAGAAACATATACTGAAAACTTTGAAAATTTTCTCCTGAATCTACAGGGTTCTCAGCTTTCATATTTGGCACATAGCATCATGTTCAGGTCCTCTACAAAAGTTATATAAATTATGTCCCTGGGGTCAAAATTGGCCCCGCCCCAGGGGTGGTCAGTTTTCAATAGAAACATATAGTGAAAACTTCTCCTCTGAAACTTGAAGGCTCTCAGCTTTCATATTTGGCACATAGCATCATGTTTAAGTCCTCTTCAAAAGTTGTATAAATTATGCCACTGGGGTCAAAGTTGGCCCCGCCCCAGGGCCGGCTAGTTTTCTATAGAAACATATAGTGAAAACGTTGCAAATCTTCTCCTCTGATTGTCTGGTGAGCGCTTCAGGGCCATTCTGGTCCTCTTGTTAGTGTACACTACATTTGTATCTGCAAATGTCTGAATATCTCTTTCCACCATGACTTGTCTTCAAATACATGAATACCCCTCTATACTATGTCTGTTCATTGATTTCATATACACTGTCCGCAAATGCCTGAATAACCGTCTCCAGCATGACTGGTCACTTATATGTGTACAATGTCTATAAATGCCTGAATGTAACCCTTTTTGGCCATGATATAAACTGAAAAATCATATCTATATTATAGCATAAGCAAACAGAGCAGATCCTGATCAGATGGCTCCTACAGGAGCCATCTGATCTGGGTCTACTCTGTTTTCAAATGCATAGAAAGTCGTATTTATGGAGAAAAGGGTTTATAGATCTGCACTATTGGCCTAAGTTTGTCTCTCCAAATATTTAGGACAGTTACAAGTCTCAAATATGATGTTCATATATTTCAGCTAAGAAACAATACAAAGATCTCCTCCTGCAGTGGCATGCAAAAAGATAACCTGGACATCTTTAGTAGTAATATTGTCAATGGTAATGGACATATTAAAAGACAGACAGCATAAATATGTTTGTGTTAAATGTGCTACGTCAAAATGGAGTCATGTGCATCCATATGTGATCAAGACATCCTGAAATTTGTATTGATAAAAGTGGTACGTTATTTAATACAATACGAAGTAACAGGAGTTTTTAATAGTAGAAAATGAAATATTTGCCAGAAGTGAAGACAGACCAACTTATTGTTATAGTGGTAGGGTTGGGAACTGGGAAATGCAAGAATAATGATATTGCACAGTGCTTGTCACTGCAATGCCTATGGGGTCATGTCAGTGGAATTTAGAATAAAAGTTGTTACAGATTTTAGAGTATATTTTGTGGATTTTTGACTCCTCACAGATTTCTGGATAAGAGGCAAATTTTAATAGGTGTTAATTCATGAGAATCATTACTACATTTATATTTACATAGCAGATATTATCACATATTCTGGCATGCGACAAGTTAGGTTTACATCATAAGGTTTTACCCTTTCCTTCATTCAAACATGTTTTCATGAATTTGCAGACAGAGTAGACCCAGATCAGACGGCTCCTATAGGAGCCGTCTGATCAGGGTCTGCTCTGTTTGCTAGTTGAATTTCAAAGATCTGCTTCTTTACTTTCTAAAATGGCTACACTGTTCCACATTCCCTATTTCATTATAACTATTTTGTCCATTAATATTCAGTAGGTATTAAAATTTAGACTAAATATAGAACAGGGAAAGGGTTAACTTCATCTGGCAGAAATTATCATAATTTCAAACATACAACAGTTGCGATTGTTGTATGATAGAAATGTAGATCATTTCTGTCATTTAATCTTTCGTGAAATGGGCTCTAGAACTCTGTTCTCTGGAATGAATACTGAATTTATATTTAATTGTATTGAAGTAGCATTAACCCTTTCCCTGTTCAGTATTCATGTATAATGACATCATGAATATTTATTAGCTGACTTTTTATAATGACATATGTTCACATGATATTTTTGCCCAGACAGAAACTAGATTCAGATCTATATTATATAATATGCAAACAGAGCAGACCTTGATCCTCTAAGGAAGCATCTGATCTGGGTCTTCTCTGTTTGCAAATGCGTGAAAAGGCGTTTATATAAAGGAAAGGGTTAAAATGGTGGCATGTCCTCTCATTTGTTTTGCTAAAATAGTTAATATGGCCAAGACCATGTTCGAGTTATCAGTCTAATGCGGACATGCCTTTTAGTATGTAACTGTTGCCGGCAAACCATTGTCTCACAGCAATTGATGAATGAATGAAAGACTTTATTTAACGAGGGTAGCTCAATTAGTCATAATGACTAATCTACCTTGAGGACCTCAACACAAGCATTTCATACAAAACAGCAAAACATGGATCTAGATATGCACTAACAACTCTTTGCATGCTAAGTAATGTTGCGTCTGAAAATTTAATAATAGTTGTCTGCTTCAATTTGCAGTTTCTTAGAGGATACACATTCGGGTTCTGATAAAACTCTGGATCCTATCTGATATCATAGTTTTGATTTGTAATGAGCATCCAAAGAGTTAATATGAAACTCTTTGCATGCTAAGTAATGTTGCGTCTGAAAATTTAATAATAGTTGTCTGCTTCAATTTGCAGTTTCTTAGAGGATACACATTCGGGTTCTGATAAAACTCTGGATCCTATCTGATATCATAGTTTTGATTTGTAATGAGCATCCAAAGAGTTAATATGAAACTACCTTAAGTGTTGCACGAAAAAATGAAATGCATGTATAGGCTAAATTTATACCACTTGAACCCGATGTCAGGTGGATGTATATAAACGCAAGTTATTAAAACCATATATTTGTGACCTCATTTACACACGCTGTCATTACTATAAATATGAGAAAATATTTTTAGTTCATTAGATCTATTAGTTAAAATAAAATGTCCTCTGCTTTAAATTTTGAAAAATGCAGTTAGAGTGTAAACTAATTTAACCTGATGAGACGTTGAGTTATTCGACGTCTCATTTGGATCCAAACTGTATGCACAATGTTTATGAGCGACGAATGGAATGAATGAAAGACCTTGGAGTAACTCAATTAATCTCTCAGCTTATCTTCCCTAGGGTCCTCAAAAACATTAGAATTATCTCTTTGAGAAGATTCTGAAAAGTGGTCACAACTTAGGGTTTGGTGGAGAAAAAAAGGAGCTATTCTTGAAAATGTTTTAATTGCGCCACCTATCTGGGCATCTGTATGTGTGCCCTACTTCTCAATGAAGATATTCATCTTTGACCCTTTACCTGTTGAAAATATTCATGTAAGATACGAGACCATGAATGTTTGTAATGGCAAACATGCTATTTTGGTCATGGCAGAAACTAAAATTATATCGGGGTCTACTAAATGTTTGCAAAGGTTTCAAACACATGTCTCTGTCAGGTATAGGTTTATTTTAACCCTTTCCCTCATGTAAACGAGTTTTCATGCATTTGCGAACAGAGTAGACCCAGATCAGACGGCTCCTAGAGGAGCCGTCTGATCAGGGTCTGCTCTGTTTGCTAATAAAATTTGATAGATCTGTTTCTTTACTTTCTAAAATGTCTACAATGTTCCACATTCCATATTTCTTTATAACTATTTTGTTCATGAATATTCAGTAGGTATTGAAATTTGACCTAAATACAGAACAGGGAAAGGGTTAAAGGAATTTTAAATGGCTAGCAGTGTAGACTTTGATCAGATTGCATCCATGTGAAACAATTGATACAAGTGAAAGTCCTTTAAATATGAAGGAAAATGTTAAAGCTCTATAAGGATCATTCAAAATGGAGTCTTATTATGAGTCTTTCAGGCATGTGTTATTATTATTATTATACCACATTTATATAGCGCTCTTTTCACACAGGATATGTGCGTTCAAAGGCGCTTCACATAGATACATTTTATATACAAAACAGGGTATATTCAATGTGTAATTATAGAACATTTAAAATAAAATATATTTAATATTTATATATAGATAAGAATAATAATAATAAAAAGAATTTATTTAGAACATAGGTAAAACAATTTCATCCCTTCCGTAAGTTTATCTGTCTGTGTTTATGCTCTATTATATTGTGTCACCGCACTCACATAAAAAACAAAAATTGAATGTAACATTCTATGCACAGTGCCAGTACGTCACACAGTTTTTACCCAGACCCAACAGAATTGGGTACAGTTTTTGGCATACAACGCTACACATAAAATATTGCCTGAAAATTGGGTAACAGAACAGATCAATTTGAAGTTATATAGCATATAAACTAAGTAATACAAATAAACAACTGTAATACACGCGCAATATGCACCCCCAGTCAAACACTATTCGACCTGCCATGGCAATGAGGGAGCACACAAGGGATAATCCATTCCGTATTTTAACGGAGTTGTAATAGGGTATATCCGAAATTTAATTACAGAGTAAAATATCCTATTATGGGAACCCGAAAAGACCAGCCAAAGTAAAATTAAAGAGGGTATCCCGTATACTGTTCCTACAACATATCCCACCGGCTGCAATGGAACGGATTCATATTGGACAAATCGAGATTGACTGAGACACGCGATGCTACATCAGACCGTACATGCTTCACCTGCCCACTGCCCATATATTACACGACACAGTTCACTGGTAAGCAAAAATAAGGAAACTGGGTTAGCTTAACAGGAATATCTGGCACTGGTTGAGGGCAGGGTAGCAAGTCATGCCAGCAAGACTCCCAATGTACCAGTGGGAATAGGGATGCTCTGTTCCACTACGGTGCTCCCTCCGGCATTGTAACGAGTTACCAGAGGTACCAAGCATATAGGGATGACAACAGCACTCCCTCGGAATCCAACTCCTGGACAGCGGAATCCGGCTGACACAACACCCGCACGTACAACAGCAAAGGGATTCCTTAGAAGTCCATAAAAATTATGGTTGAGATCTTTTTTGTTCGTTTATCTAATTATTTCTTCTACATTTGTTTGAAAAAGGGGTTAAAATCCCAGTCATAAGCGAGTGGCAGGATCAACATGCTGTGGCTAATGCAGCAGTTATGATAACCGACAATTAGTAGCTACGCTTTCTAAACTGTGTGTAAGCTTAACCCATTCCCTCATGGGCTATTTTTAGATCCAACCTCTTTGAATAAATCTACAGAAAAGGAGCATTAATAGCATTGAGCTGTCCCTGTCTCCAAGACCGATATTTGTACATGTACTAAACTGAAAAACGAAGTACATATTCTGTATGTACTTCGTGACCGAACGTCCGGTCTAGAGATGCTTCACTGTGTAATAACAACCTGCACTTTTAGGAATATGTAGAGTAGATCTAGTAGATCTATATTACTGGGAATTTATATTTCAGTAGCAATATTTAGCTCTTTCCTTCATAAAAACGTATATCACGCCTTTGCAAACGGAGTAGACCCAGATCAGACAGTTCCTATAGAAACGGTCTATCTGGGTCTACCTGATCAGACAGTTCCTATAGAAGCTAGCTGTCTATCTGGGTCTACTTTGTTTGCAAACAGGCTGGACTATTAAGTAAACAGTTCAGTAGTTTCTGTTGTAATTTTCTAAATACTTCATACCATCTGGTTTATTTTAAATATGAGAAGGGAGGTCAAATTAACCCATTCCCTCATGGGCTATTGTTAGATCCCACCTCTTTGAATAAATCTACCGAAAAGGAGCATTAGCTAGAGAAAAGGACTTTTTTTAAAGAATTTTGTAGTTCTGAAACCATTGTGATAAATAGAGCATTTGCTCCTAAGGAGAAAATGCTCTATTTATCACAATGGTTAAAAAAAAGACTTTTAGAGGTGCAGAAAGGCGTACTTATGGAAGAAAGGGTTAAGAGATAACGGTGAAAGGGCTGATTTTTAGCTCACCAGAGCACTTTTGTGCTCAGGGTGAGCTTTTGTGATCACTTGATGTCCGTCGTCCGTCGTGCGTCGTCCGTCGTCCGTCGTCTGGCGTCAACAATTTGAACCTTTAAAAATCTTCTCCTCTGAATCTACAGGGTTCTCAGCTTTCATCTTTGGTACATAGCATCATCTTTAGGTCCTCTACAAAAGTTATATAAATTTTGCCCCTGGGGTCAAAATTGGCCCCGCCCCAGGGGTGCCTTGTTTTCTATTGAAATATATAGTAAAACTTTGAAAATCTTCTCCTCTGAATCTACAGGGTTCTCAGCTTTCATATTAGGCACAAAGCATCATGTTCAGGTCCTCAACAAAAGTTATATAAATTATGCCCCTGGGGTCAAAATTGGCCCGCCCCAGGGGTAGCCAGTTTTTAGCTCACCTGAGCCGAAGGCTCAGGATGAGCTATTGTGACCGCTATTTGTCCGTCGTCCGGCGTCCGGCGTCCGGTGTCCGGCGTCCGGCGTCCGTCCGGCGTCCGTCGTCCGGTGTCCGTCCACATTTTCAAACGACATCTCCTCTGAAACTACTGACCCGATTTTAACCAAATTTTGTCAGAAGCATCAGTGGCTAGGGGGAACGAAACGTTGTTCACATTATGACCCCCGGGCCAAAAATGGCCCCGCCCAAGGGCTTATCAGTTTTTCATAGGAAAATCTTTAAAAATCTTCTTCTCTGAAACTGTAAGGCCTAGACCTTTGATATTTGGCATGCAGCATGATCTAATGGTCCTCTACAAATATTGTTTAAATTATGACCCCCGGGCCAAAAATGGCCCCGCCCAAGGGCTTAGCTGTTTTTCATAGGAAAATCTTTAAAAATCTTCTTCTCTGAAACTGTAAGGCCTAGACCTTTGATATTTGGCATGTAGCATGATCTTATGGTTCTCTACAAAGATTGTTCAAATTATGACCCCCGGGCCAAAAATGGCCCCGCCCAAGGGCTTATCAGTTTTTCATTGGAAAATCTTTAAAAATCTTCTTCTCTGAAATTGTAAGGCCTAGACCTTTGATATATGGCATGTAGTATGATCTAGTGGTCCTCTACAAAGATTGTTCAAATTATGACCCCCGGGCCAAAAATGGCCCCGCCCAAGGGCTTATCAGTTTTTCATAGGAAAATCTTTAAAAATCTTCTTCTCTGAAACTGTAAGGCCTAGACCTTTGATATTTGGCATGCAGCATGATCTAATGGTCCTCTACAAAGATTGTTTAAATTATGACCCCCGGGCCAAAAATGGCCCCGCCCAAGGGCTTAGCTGTTTTTCATAGGAAAATCTTTAAAAATCTTCTTCTCTGAAACTGTAAGGCCTAGACCTTTGATATTTGGCATGCAGCATGATCTAATGGTCCTCTACAAAGATTGTTTAAATTATGACCCCCGGGCCAAAAATGGCCCCGCCCTAGGGCTTAGCTGTTTTTCATAGGAAAATCTTTAAAAATCTTCTTCTCTGAAACTGTAAGGCCTAGACCTTTGATATTTGGCATGTAGCATGATCTTATGGTTCTCTACAAAGATTGTTCAAATTATGACCCCCGGGCCAAAAATGGCCCCGCCCAAGGGCTTATCAGTTTTTCATTGGAAAATCTTTAAAAATCTTCTTCTCTGAAACTGTAAGGCCTAGACCTTTGATATTTGGCATGCAGCATGATCTAATGGTCCTCTACAAAGATTGTTTAAATTCTGACCCCCGGGCCAAAAATGGCCCCGCCCAAGGGCTTAGCTGTTTTTCATAGGAAAATCTTTAAATAATTCTTCTCTGAAACTGTAAGGCCTAGACCTTTGATATTTGGCATGTAGCATGATCTTATGGTTCTCTACAAAGATTGTTCAAATTATGACCCCCGGGCCAAAAATGGCCCCGCCCAAGGGCTTATCAGTTTTTCATTGGAAAATCTTTAAAAATCTTCTTCTCTGAAATTGTAAGGCCTAGACCTTTGATATATGGCATGTAGTATGATCTAGTGGTCCTCTACAAAGATTGTTCAAATTATGACCCCCGGGCCAAAAATGACCATGACCTCTGGGCGAAACTTGGCCCTGGCTTATCAGTTTTCATGGGAAAACTATATCATTTTTCTCTGAAACCATAAGGCTTAGACCTTTAATAAATGGCATACTGCTTTGCCTTGTGGTTCTCTACCAAGGTTGTACAAATGATGGCCCCATCCCTGGGGTATCTCAGGTGAGCGCTTCAGGGCCTCATGGCCCTCTTGTTAATAGAAACATATAGTGACAACTTTGAAAATCTTCTCCTCTGAATCTACAGGGTTCTCAGCTTTCATATTTGGTACATAGCATCATGTTCAGGTCCTCTACAAAAGTTATATAAATTATGCCCCTGGGGTCAAAATTGGCCCGCCCCAGGGGTAGCCAGTTTTGAATAGAAACATATAGTGACAACTTTGAAAATCTTCTCCTCTGAATCTACAGGGTTCTCAGCTTTCATATTTGGCACATAGCATCATGTTCAGGTCCTCTACAAAAGTTATATAAATTATGGCCCTGGGGTCAAAATTGGCCCCGCCCCAGGGGTAGCCAGATTTCATTAGAAACATATAGTGACAACTTTGAAAATCTTCTCCTCTGAATCTACAGGGTTCTCAGCTTTCATATTTGGCACATAGCATCATGTTCAGGTCCTCTACAAAAGTTATATAAATTATGCCCCTGGGGTCAAAATTGGCCCCACCCCAGGGGTAGCCAGTTTTGAATAGAAACATATAGTGACAACTTTGAAAAAAAATTCTTCTGAATCTACAGGGTTCTCAGCTTTCATATTTGGCACATAGCATCATGTTCAGGTCCTCTACAAAATTTGTATAAATTATGCCCCTGGGGTCAAAATTGGCCCCGCCCCAGGGGTGGTCAGTTTTCAATAGAAACATATAGTGAAACTTTGAAAATCTTCTCCTCTGAAACTGGAAGGTTCTCAGCTTTCATATTTGGCACATAGCATCATGTTCAGGTCCTCTACAAAAGTTATATAAATTATGCCCCTAGGGTCATAATTGGCCCCGCCCCAGGGGTAGCCAGTTTTCAATAGAAATATATGGTAAAACTTTGAATATATTCTTCTCTGAAACTGAACGGTTCTCAGCTTTCATATCTGGCACATAGCATCATGTTCAGGTCCTCTACAAAAGTTAGATACATTATGCCCCTGGGGTCAAAATTGACCCCACCCCAGGGGTGCCAGTTTTCTCTAGAAACATATAGTGAAAACTTTGAACATCTTCTCCTCTGATTGGCTGGTGAGCGATGTCAGGGCCATTCTGGCCCTCTTGTTTTCTTAGTTATCCCTTTTAACACCTTTGCAAATAGAGTAGACGCAGATTAGACGACTCGTGTGGGAGCTAATGGAATTATACTGATATCCTGACAAGACGAGATCCTTGAAAAGCAAAACAGCAATGCGAAAGGAGAAAGTTGCACACTCGGTTTTTGTGTCGCCTGCCTAGAGGCAGTGTGTCACTTAGGGATCACTTTTCCGTCGTCTGGCTGCCCGTCTGTCCGTCATACTTTCTTTTTTTTTGGCTGTCATTTCTAAACTAATCAGTATAGAGCTTTCAAGTTTCACATGTGTCTTCCTTTCAATGAGGACCAATGATGTAACTAAGGACCATCACTCTGCATGCAATACTTTTTTAAATTATTCCTCTTTGTTCTGATTTCACTCCAGCATATTAACAGTTTTTATGTCAGCTGTGAGCAGGTGACACATGTGTTCCTCCAAACACTCTTATATTGAGTCTGTTCAAGAGCAGTAATTAAAAGTGCAACACTGCTCATGCCGGTGTACCGGCTTAAGCTGTGTTCAATTTTTAGCTTACCTAAGCCAAAGGCCCAGGATGAGCTATTGTGACCGTGATGTGTCCGTCGTCCGGCGTCTGGCGTCCGGCCATATTTTCAAACGACATCTCCTCTGAAATTGCTGACCTGATTGTAACGAAATTTTGTCAGAAGCATCAGTGGCTAGGGGGAACGAAATGTTGTTCACATTATGACCCCGGACCAAAAATGGCCCCGCCCAATGGCTTATCAGTTTTTCATAGGAAAATCTTTTAAAAATCTTCTTCTCTGAAATTGTAAGGCCTAGACCTTTGATATTTGGTATGTAGCATGATCTTATGGTCCTCTACAAAGATTGTTCAAATTATGACCCTTGTGCCAAAAATGGCCCCGCCCAATGGCTTATCAGTTTTTCATAGGAAAATCATTAAAAATCTTCCTTCTCTGAAACTGTAAGGCCCTGACCTTTGATATTTGGTATGTAGCATGATCTTATGATCCTCTATAAAGATTGTTCAAATTATGACCCCCGGGCAAAAAATGGCCCGCCCAATGGCTTATCAGTTTTTCATAGGAAAATCTTAAAAATCTACTGAAACTGTAATGCATAGACCTTTGATATTTGTTATGTAGTATGATCTGATGGTCCTGTACAAAGGTTGTTCAAACTGTAAGACCTAGACCTTTGATATTTGGTATGTAGCATGATCTTATGGTCCTCTACAAAGATTGTTCAAATTATGACCCCCAGACCAAAAATTGCCCCTCCCAAGGGCTTATCAGTTTTTCATTGGAAAAACCTTTTAAAAATCTACTGAAACTGTAAGGCCTAGACCTTTTATGTTTGGTATGTAACATGATCTAATGGTCCTTTACAAATATGTAGCTGTGGCTTGTGGTCCTCTGCCAAGAATGTTCAACTTACGACCCTGACAACGAGGCGAAACTTGGCCCTGCCTCAGGGCTTATCAGTTTTTCATGGGAAAATATAAAATATTATTTTTTTCTGAAACCATAAGGCTTAGACCTTTAATTAATGGCATACTGCTTTGCCTTGTGGTTCTCTACCAAGGTTGTACAAATGATTTCTTGTGGTCAAAAATGGCCCACCCCTGGGGTTATCTCAGGTGAGCGCTTCAGGGCCTCATGGCCCCCTTGTCTAAACTTAAAGCACTTAAATTGATGATCCCGAAGGACCAGAATAAATAACAACACTGAGAATGAAGTATGGGCCGACCTTTTACGGCCACCACACAAACACTTAACATCTGCTGTTGTGAAGTAAATAAATCCTGATAAGATGAGATCCTTCGAAAGCAAAAACAGCAATGCGAAAAGAGAAAATTCGGTTTTATTGAGTCTGTTCATGACCTGATTCTAATTTGTGCCATGGCCAACATTCTTGTGCACACATGCCATTATAAATATTATCTAATCATGAATATTCATGAGGTTATGAGTTAATGCAGGATGAAAGGCACAAAGTTCCCATTAGAGCTTTCTGCCTTCCTTTTGTTATGCAATCACCTGCTTTTAACCCTTTCCTTCCTATAAACGTGTTTTAACACATTTGCAAACAGAGTAGACCCAGAACAGGTGGCTCCTATAGGAGCCATCTGATCAGGGTCTTCTCTGTTTGCCAATTAAATTTGATAGTCCTGTTTCTTTACTTTCTAAAATGGCTACAATCTTCCACCTATATTTCATTATAAATATATTATCTATGAATATTTAGTAGGTATTGAAATTTGAAATAAACATAGAACATAGGGTTAAAGACAGCCATATTTGTTTACTAATTACCAGCCTGCTAACTATATGCTGCAAAGAGACTCTGTTGTAGATTTGAAAAGTATAATTGGTAATGTTAGAAAAATTACTCATTTTTTTGGGTTTTGTTTGTCAGTATTTCTAGCAGGAAGTGCTCAGGGTGAGCTGTTGTGAAGGTACAGTAGAACCTCTCTATAATGGCCACTAAATTGTGTTAATTAGTTGGTACTTAAGGCAGGTGGCTGCTTAAAGCAAGGTGAAAGTAGAACAGGAGCGTTCTATTTTACTTTCATCTGGCTTCAAGGAGCCACCTGCCTGTAACACAAAATACTTGATGTATTTTAGTGGCCGTTATAGAGAGGTTTTACTGTACTGTTTTTGCTGACTGTCATCATTAACATTTCAAACAACGCTCTCTGAAAAAATGCCTTGGTTAGTTGTGATTAAAGGATTGGTTCTTGTGAGGTCCTTTGCACTTTGGTTCTAAGAATTGAATCGAAATCCATGAAGAACCCTGGTAGCTATATATGATTGCTAAACGGGGAAAAATTTGAAACAATCGTCTTGTCTGAAACAGTTGGACAGATTTCAATGGTCAGTAATAGCCAGTGAACATCGACATTTTTGCCCAGCGCAGAATCTGTACACTTAAGATCTATATCATTTCAAGAACAGAGCAGACCCTCATCTGTAAGATCCTTGATGTCTGGGTCTTATCTGTTTGCAAAGGCATGAAACAGCATTTCTGTCAGGTAAAGGGTGAAGAATTAAACCATTTGAACTTGTCTTGATGATTACTTTGGATGAGATCAGTTTTTAACTTTAACTTTTTCCTCCATAAATTTATACGCATTTCTACGCCTCTGTAGAAGTCACCTATTGAAACCATTGTGATCAATAGAGCATTTGCTCCTATAGGAGCAAATGCTCTATTTATCACAATGGTTTCAAACTACAAATTTCTAAAATTTTACTTTTCTCCAGTAAATGCTCCTTTAGGGTGGATTCATTCAAAGAGGTTGGGTCTGAAAATAGCCTATGGAGGAAAGGACTAACCATTACTGTGTGGGACACATGCCACTAATGTTATTTGCAAATAGTGTAGACCCAGATGAGAGGACTCCTAGAGATGCTATCTCGTCAGGATCTGTACTGTTTGTCATGTTCTTTAGAAAAATCCCTGTACATTCACCATAAGCTTGAACTGTTTAAATTTTGGAAGAGTCCATTTGAAAACTCAGCGTTATAAGGGTTAACCCCATCCTTAATGGACATTTCAGCATGAATTAACTTCTTTATGAATTATCACTTACTTAAATTTTATAAGGGAAAATTTGGCCCAGACAAAATTCATAGCATCAGATCTATATAATTTCATACACAAATAGAGCAGATCCTGATCATGACTCCTGATCTGGATCATCTCTGTTTGTAAAGGTGGGAAAATCATTTATTTGAGGGAAAGGGTTAAAATGAATGACATGTGGCTTATGATATAAACAAACACTGCTTAAAAAAAAAGAATTTATTGCAATACTGTATGAATATAATACACGTTTCAAAAATTATAATTTCTGTACAGGTATACATAAACTATTTATTGCATAGTTTTTAGGTCCACTTTTTCAAAAAGTGGAGCTATTGTCATGACCCTCTCGTCTGATGTCGGCATTGGTTAACCTTTTTGTTGAGGTCCTTTTCTCAGAAACCATCTAAGATATTTGGTATGTATGTTTACTATCAAAAGGGGAACCCATTTCACAAGGCTAGGTAGCCCTAAAATTAATTTTGCCGTAGTTATGCCTCTTTTTCGACTTAGAATTTTCATTGTTGTTTAAGTTTTATGTTCAGGTCCATGTCTCAGAAACTGTCCAAGATATTTAGTTCAACTTTGGTGTACATGTTAACTATTACATGGAGGACCCATTTCACAAGGGCAGGTAACCCTAAAATTAACTTTGCTATAGTTATCTCCCCTATCTGACTTAGACTTCCACTACACTATTTAGCCCTAAAGAAAGTAGAGCGCGCTGTCTGCGGACAGCTCTTGTTCATAACAACTCCAGGAAAGCTCTAGGGACCACTTAACCCTTTACTCAATAGATACACCTTTTAACACCTGGACAAACAGAGTATACCCAGATCAGTTGGCTCATAAGGAGCTGTATGGTCAAATTATATTGATCTGGGTCTACAGTTTTTTCCAGGGTCAAAACAATTAAGTAATTAATATTCATAATCATGATTTCTTACATGAATATTCATGGAGTATAAGAGTTAATAAATATAGGTGTCATATAATGAATATTCATGGAGTATAAGAGTTAATAAATATAGGTGTCATATAATAATAAGCCTTTACTGATAATGCTCTTGTCGCCATTTACTTCTTGAATATTTATTAATCTTGCCTGTTATGGATATTAACTCTTTACCTGTTCAATATTCATGCAAACAAATAATGACTTCATGAATATTAATTAGCCATTTTTTTTATAATGGAATACAAACACAGGAAGTTTTTACCTTGGCAGAAACTTTAGAATCAGATTTATATAATTCCATAAGCAAACAGAGCAGACCCTGATCAGATGGCTCCTATAGGAGCCATCTGATCTAGGTCTACTCTCTTTGTAAATGCATGAAAACATGTTTATATGAGGAGGAGGGTTATTAATCCTTCACCTGTTCTATACTACTGAATATTCATGGCCAAAATAGTTATAATGAAATCTGGAAGGCGGAATATATTGTAGCCATTTAAGAAAATAAATAAATATTTCTATCAAATTCCATTAGCAAACAGAGCAGACCCTGATCAGACGGCTCCTCTAGGAGCCGTCTCATCTCGGTCTACTCTATTTGCAATTGCGCAAAAACATGTTTATGTGAGCAGAAGGGTTTTTAAAGTAAAAATAAGGAAATTTATTGCCATGGCCAAAGAGAATCAGGTTTGTAACATAAGCAAACAAAGCATACCCTGACCACAATGGAAATAAGGAAATTATTTTCCTTTTTTGTGTAATCCTTGGTTTCTAGTGCGCATTACATGGCTTTTTATATGTTGTCATAGTTATGTTTTGCCATGTTATGTACACTTTTTACCGAAATAAATCTATCTATCTATCAGACAGCTCCTATAGGAACTGTTCAATGTGGGTCTACTCTTTGCAAGTGCATTAACCCTTTCCTCCATAAATACGCCTTTCTACGTCTCTGTAATAACCACTTCTTGAAACCACTGTGATAAATAGAGCTCCTATAGGAGCCAATGCTCTATTTATCACAATGGTTTCAAACTACAAAATTCTAAAAAAAATATTTTCTCTAGTAAATGCTTGTTTGCGGTAGATTCACTCAAAGAGGTTGGTTCTAAAAATAGCTTATGGAGGAAAGGGTTAAATGGTGAAATTATGGAGCAAAGGCATAATAATGCCTTTACAAACAGAGTAGATCTTGCTCCTGTAGAAGCTGTCTGGTCAGGACTCTGCTCTCTTCGATTATTATGTTACATATCTATTTCTTTACTCTTTGGCAATACTTTTTCTTATTTCTATTTCTTACACAAAAAGATAATATTTATAATGATTGGAGCCTCACATAGATATTCTTTGGAGAGTTTCACTGTATTGCCAAACCAACATTCAATATCTCACAGCAATAAGACAATAAGCTTTGCAAACTGTATATCCAGACTGGCAGTGATGTCACAGTGTAGACTCAGACCAGCAGCTGTGTCACTGTGGATTTGGATCAGCAGCTGCGTCACAGTGTAGATTTGGATCGGCAGCTGTGTCACTAGTCTCTAATCATCAGCTAATTCAACCAGCAGCTGTCACAGTGTAGTCTGATCAGCAGCTGTCACAGTGTAGATTTGGATTAGCAGTTGTGTCACATTGTAGTCTCTAATCATCAGCTGTGTCACAGTGTAGATTTCAACCAGCAGCTGTCACAGTGTAGTCTGATCAGCAGCTGTCACAGTGTAGATTTGGATTAGCAGTTGTGTCACATTGTAGTCTCTAATCATCAGCTGTGTCACAGTGTAGATTTCAACCAGCAGCTGTCACAGTGTAGTCTGATCAGCAGTTGTCACAGTGTAGATTTGGATTAGCAGTTGTGTCACATTGTAGTCTCTAATCATCAGCTGTATCACAGTGTAGATTTCAATCAGCAGCTGTCACAGTGTAGTCTGATCAGCAGCTGTGTCGCAGTGTAGATTTGGATATGTGGCTGTGTCACAGTGTAGACTCAGATCAGAAACTGTTACAGTGTAGACCCACACAGACCAGCTGCTGGGTAACAGAGTAGAAACAGACCAGCAAGCTGGCAACCATGTCACATTGTAGACTTGGAACAGCAGCTGTGTCATAGTGTATAGCCAGACTGGTGGCCATGCCACAGTGTAGAATGTGGCCAGCAGCTGTGTCAAAGTGTGTACCTAGACTGGTGGCCATGACACACTGAAGAATGTGACCAGTAGCTGTGTCACAGTGTATAGTCAAACTGGTGGCTATGGCACAGTGTAGAACGTGGCCAGAAGCTGTGCCATAGTGTATAGTCTGATAAGGTCTGTTTTGTTTGAAAACATCTGAAATATTTATCAAATTTAAGAAACAGTATTTATTTGATTGATTGTTTGGCAAACTCCTGAATATCAAAACTCCTGGAAATTTTTCTTATGACACAGATCAGGCTACAATATAGTAGAACCTGTCTTAACCCGCTCCTCCATAAATACTGCATGACTTTCAACCTGCATTAAGCTGCCATCTGTCTCAAAGACCGATATTTATACTAAATTTAACGTCCCATTTAGAGACGTTTTATTGTACATAAAGATATATGAAACACAAAAACATGTCAAAGAAAGTATTAAGAAGTTGTGATCCTTTTCATACATAATGCAGAATTAAAAAATGCTTTTAAATGATATAAACTATATGCCCACGGGCAGCATGTCAAGCCCGCTGGCCATTCACCAATAGTACATGCAAAAGTTAGACTGAGCTGATCTTTATCAGGTAGCTCCTATCGGAATGCCTGATCTAGGTCTACTTTGCAAAAGCATGAACAGGCATCAATATAAAGTAAAGGGTAATTGTAGGCATACATTGTGTAAACTTGTGAAATCTGACTTTTGACCCCCATGTGTAACCTTGGCCTTTCAGCTACTGACCTGGTTTTTGTGCCCGACACGCTGTACCTTCTAGAGAAACATTTATGCTAGTTAAATTTCACAATCCATCCATGGAGTTCTGATTTAAAGCCCGGACAAGCAAAACAATACATGTTTTTGACCTTTGACCTCTAAGTATGACTTTGACCTTTCAGCTACTGACCTGGTTTTCGTGCACGACACCCCATACCTTCTATAGCAACATTTATGCCTAGTCATTTCACAATCCATCCATGGAGTTTTGAGTTAGAGCCCGGACAAGCAAAGAATACATTTTTTTACCTTTGACTTCTAACTATGACTTTGACCTTTCAGCTACTGACCTGAATTTTGGACACGGCATGCCGTACCTTCTAGAGGAATATTTATGCCTAATCATTTCACATTCCATCCATGGAGTTCTGAGTTAGAACCCAGAAAAGCAAAATAATACATGTACATGTTTTTGACTTTCAAATAGTGACTTTTAAAATATGTCAATCTGAGGGAATTGGTTAAAATATTGATTGAGTATCAAATAGCTGGGGAAATCTGTTGTGATCCTGAGTTACTGGCACTTCATACAGATACAGTAAAATCTGTCTTGACCCTTTCCTTCATATAAACGCATATGCAAACAGAGAAGAACCAGATCAGACAGCTCCTACAGGAGCCGTCTGATCAGGGTTCTGCTCTGTTTACTAATGGAATTTGAATGGTCTGTTTCTTTACTTTCTAAAATGGAGCCTACAATTTACCACCTTCCAAATTTCGTTATATTTTGTTCATGAATATTCAGTAGGTATTGAAATTTGGAATAAAAGTAGAACAGGGAAAGGGTTACCTGTTGAATATTCACATAAGAAACAGTGACATCATGAATATATATCAGGGTCCATGCTTATAAAGCTTTTAGTTGAGTCTGAGATCGTTCTCAAGCTTTTGATTGGTCAGATTTGAGCCTTTGGCTCAAATCTGACCAATCAAAAGCTTGAGAACTCAAATCTGACCAATCAAAAGCCTGAGAACGAAACTCAGACTCAACTAAAAGCTTTATAAGCATGGACCCAGCTGATTTTTTATAATGGTATATGAACACAAGAATTTATGGTATTGGTAGAAATTGTAGAATCAAATCAGTGTATAACTTCATAAGCAAACAGTGCATATATTGTTCAGACTGCTCCTACAATAGCCATCTGTCCAACTGGGTCTACTCTGTTTGCAAAGGTCTGAAAAAGCATTTACCTCAGAGAAAGTGTTAAGTGACCATAAAAGGAGGTCAAATGCTGGGTATTTAAGGCCGGTGGTGGCAGGTAAAAATTAATATAGAAGCTGCACTATTTTTGCTCAGCATTAAGAAATCATTCTTAATTATGTTCAACCAATAAAAAGTTGTTTCACTTTTTCATTGATACAAAGTCTTTTCACACTTTTGTAAACAGTGTAGACCCAAATCAGGTGACTCCGCAGTAAGAGCTGTCTGATCAGGATCTGTTCTGTTTGCATATGAAATTATATAGATCATATTTTATATTTTCTACCAACACATAAAACTCTTGTGCTCATACCCCATTATAAAAAGTCAGTTAACCCTTCTCTTGCTAAATTTTAAAATACATTTCTCCTTTACCCATGCCCTGTTGTATAATTACATATATCTTCACTGTGTACAAGTATTTCTCTGTGCAATCACTGCTGTGAAGTGCACTGGTTGCACAATCAACTTGTAAATAGTGCAGACCCTGATGAGACAGCTCCTGCAGGAGCTGTCTCAACTGGGTCTTCACTATTTACGGGTAGGTATATTAACCTGAATAGCAAGCGAAGGGTTAATAGCTATTCACGGTGTCATTACTTCTTACATGAATATTTAACCCTTTCCCTTTTCTATGTTTATTTCAAATTTCAACACCTACTGAATATTCAAGGAAAAATTGTTACAACAAAATATGGAAGGTGGAACATTGTAGCAAATTTAGAAAGTAAAGGATATCTTTCAAATTACATTAGCAAACAGAGCAGACCCTGATCAGACGGCTACAGTAGGAGCCGTCTGATCTGGGTCTAGTCTGTTTGCAAATGCGTGAAAACACTTTTATATAAGGGAAAGGGTTAACAGGTAAAGTGTTAACCCTTTCCCTTTTCAATATTCATGTTATGAAAAAATGACACCATGAATAATTATTAGAAGAATTTCTATTACCGGTATGTAATATTTACAAGAGAATATTTACTTTGACAAAAATTGTAGAATCCGGTCTATATTGTGTCAAAAGGAAACAGAGCAGACTGTGTTTGCAAATGGGTTAAAATGCATTTATATGAGGGAAAGGGTTAAGACAGGTTCTTCTGTACGAGATCGAAGTAATTTTGGCCTTTTTTCAAATTCAAACCTTTCATAAGGATGAACATTACACAATCACCCATATAAACAAATCATTTCACTGGGGATCATTAACCGGTAAGCATGTCCATGTAACGGCAAATTACCCTTCGAATAGTGAACACTGACAATCCCACTTACATGCACTCTGTTACCTTATCAATATGCATTTAAAATTGCCTTTGCAAACAGAGCTGACCCAGATCAGACAACTCCTGTAGAAGTCTACTTAGTTTCTTATGAAGTAAATAGCAATGAATAAACAATTAGTAATGAAAATCACACTTCTTCAATATACATGTAATTCAAAAGATCAACATAAGTATTGAAATACTGGTACATGTAGTTTGTCATAAAATTACATACATGTATATGTAATCAAAGTAAAGACTGGGAAGTGTTTTGAGCATGGTATCTTTAACCCATTTTAACTACATGAATTTTCATGTAAAAAATACAAAACAAAAAATAATAAGGGGTTCTAAAATGGGTTAACCTATTCATGTAAGAAAAAATGACAGCATGATGAGTATGAATTGGATGAATTTTCATAATGACACAAGAACAGGAATATTTTGCTTCAACAAACTAGCATCAGTTCTATATCATACATGTATAAGAAAACAGAGCAGACCCTGAACAGATGGCTCCTACAGGAGTTATCTGATCTAGGTTTACTCTTTTTGCAAAGGCATAGAACTGTGTATTTAAGGAGTAAAGGGTTAAAGTATCACAGTATGCACATAATGATTTCAAAACAAGTAAAATTTAAGGGTAATCTCTCTATAAATAACATGTTACAGTAAAACCTCTCTATCATGGCCACTAAATTGTGTAAATAAGTTGGTATTTAGGGCAGGTGGCTGCTTAAAGCAAGGTGAAAGTAAAACAGAACGCAATCTCATAAGCAATCAATTAAATCAGTTTGGACCATTTTATAAAGACTTCCCTTAACATCTTACATCATAAAATGCATGTGTGATTTAATAACATTTTATATTGTCACTCATAATCTCTTATAATTATTCCAGGACAAAATATTATTGCAATATATCACAAACACATTGTCTAGTATTCACAATACATATAGAACTGAAACGCACAGATCTTCACTAAAACGTTGGAAAATAATACAAAAATGTATTGATATCAAAATTTCATAATTTTTAAGTTATTTCCACATCACATGTCTTTGTTAAACAAATAACAAGTTTATTCCAAGTTTATTCAATTTATAAAGATTACTAAACTGTGCCATGTATTATATATATATAGACACATTGCCTTTCAACTTTGTAAGTCTGCTTAAAGGTACCATATATATACACACTTTATAAATAATCTAAAATCAAACAATATAAAAGTCCTGGATACTGGAGGTTACACATTTAGTAAAGATAATAGTACACTGACCACAATGTAACAGCAAATTAAGTTAATTAACCCATTCCTCCATAGGCTATTTTTAGATCCAACCACTTTGAATAAATCTACCAAAAAGGAGCATTAACTCGAGAAAAGGAAAATTTTTAGAATTTTGTAGTTTGAAACCATTGTGATAAATAGAGCATTTGCTCCTATAGGAGAAAATGCTCTATTTATCACAATGGTTTCAACAGATGACTTTTATAGAGGTGTTGAAAGGTGTATTTATGGAGGAAATGGTTAAGTGAAAGTGTGATAAAAGAAACTCAAAACAAGGGCATGTTGTATTGCTATGCAAGACATGAGTCCCCCACCGGACTGAAAAAAACCTCCACTCTCCCCACCCCACCCACCCATGGTGTGGTTGACCATGGTATATACATGACCACCTGAATGGTATTAATACCTACTTTCATACATTGAATCAGTAAATAAAAAGTTATTGTCCCGACAAGAAAATATGAAAAAGGGGAGTAACTCCAAAAATATTGATGCTAGAGTTATTGCCCTTGTGCATGACACTACTTCTCATCACGCTTGTTCCATATGAGAAGTTTCAAATCAATTGAACCAGTACATGAAGAGTTATTAACTGGACAAGAAAATATGAAAAGGGGAATAACTCCAACAATATAGATGCTAGAGTTATGGCCCTTGTGCATGACACTACCCCTCATCATGATTGTTCCATATGTGAAGTTTCAAATCAATTGAACCAGTAGATAAAGAGTTATTGTCCGGACAAAAAAATATGTAAAAGGGGAATAACTCCAAAAATATTGGTGCTAGAATTATGGCCCTTGTGCATGACACTACTCCTGATCATGCTTCCTCAATGTGTGAATTTATAATGAATTTGGCCTAACTTTGTAGGAGAAATTGCCCGGACACGAAGTGTGACAGACGGACTGACAAGAAAATATGAAAAAGGGGAATAACTCCAAAAATATTGATGCTAGAGTTATGGCCCTTGTGTATGACACTACCCCTCATCATGATTGTTACATATGTGAAGTTTCAAATCAATTGAACCAGTAGATAAAGAGTTATTGTCCGGACAAAAAAATATGTAAAAGGGGAATAACTCCAAAAATATTGATGCTAGAGTTATGGCCCTTGTGTATGACACTACCCCTCATCATGATTGTTACATATGTGAAGTTTCAAATCAATTGAACCAGTAGATAAAGAGTTATTGTCCGGACAAAAAAATATGTAAAAGGGGAATAACTCCAAAAATATTGGCGCTAGAGTTATGACCCTTGTGAATGACACTAGCCCTCATCATGCTTCTTCAATGTGTGAAGTTATAATGAATTTGGCATAACATTGTAGGAGATATGGCCCGGACAAAAAGCGTGACAGACGGACAGACGGACAGACGGACGGACAGACGGACGGACAGACGGACGGACAGACGGACAGACGGACGGACAGACGGACAGACAGACGGAATCGAGCAAACCTATAGTCCCCCAACCGGTAACCGGTGGGGGACTAATAACATCAGATGTTATTTTTATCTGGGGCTTGTGGTCTTGTTGCTATCTACATGTGCTGTACGTCTGATGCCAGTACCGAAAAGCAGCATTTTCTAGAGAAAAGTAAAATTTTAGAATTTTGTAGTTTGAAACCATTGTGATAAATAGAGAATTTGCTCCTATAGGTGCAAGTGCTCTATTCATCACAAGGGTTTCAAGAAGTGGTTACTACAGATGCGTAGAAAGGCGTATTTATGGAGGAAAGGGTTAATAACTCCAGTCCAGATATCGAATTACGTGAAAACCTGAATGACTCTATTTGGTACCATTTTGATCACTTAAGTTTAGACTAACATAGCAAAGAGTGCAGACCATAATCAAAATCTGAAGCAACTATCTTATACAGTTTGGCTTCTCTAACAGCAGTGACTTCATCTTTTGACCTTGTTTTCACTTCTTTACTCTGTCATATGTGATGATATATTCAGGGTAGGCCTGATGTGTGTCATAAACAACAAACTCCCGGAAGATGTATTTTAGTTCCTCCACAATACTGTCATATCTTTCATGACAGCATTCATCATCCAAACAGTCTTCAAGACATGGTGGTCGACGAAACCTATGTGTTTTTTGCATGACTTTGATCTCTCCAAGGCAAGCTTTTACAAGAAACATTTGCAAGCCAGTCATCCTCCGACTGTCCCTCTCATCTGCAATAACAACTAGAGGCTTTTGTCACAAAAACAGACATCTCCCCCCACACCCACACCTCACATCCACACATATCTGTATAACTCAACCGGACAAAATGTGCGACAGACAGACAAATTTACAGCTCTAACAAAAACAATATATAAAGGGAAGTAACTCAAAATGTTGATACCATAGTAATGGACTTGATGAATTATACTTCCCCTTATTATGTGTTTCCACACCACACACTTCAGCGACTTGAAAATGAAAGTTGCTGACATGAGAGGGACATGAAAAAACACAAAATTTAGGACAGTAAAACCACGTTTTCATGTAAGATCATAGTAACAAAGTTCTTTTCATTGAATATATTGCTGAAAAGAATGCCAAATTTTATTGTGTTTGACGTATAAGTAATCGTTTCAAGGCTGTCAGCGGTTCAAACTCGGGGACGAGGTCGTGTATGACTAACTGATTTTGGCCATTTTGCTCATGTCTCTGATGCCGTGTTAAGTTTATCCCTAATCTGACCAGGAAAATCTTTGCATATTCGAAATGTCTTTTGACAGATTACAAACTTTGCATATGACATTAATTTAACATTAAAAGAGTTAATTATGAAAACCTTTACCTGTGTACTGATCAGATTTTGTAGAACTCTCAGCCAAGTAGACCGCACCTCCAAACACTGCCCCACCCTGGGCCATCCTTACGTCAATCCCTTGCTTTAGAAGGTTTTCTACTCGTTCTGTCTTGGTTCCATGGAACAAGTAGCCCTCATTCACCTCTCCATACAATCGTTCCTGCCAGTCAGAGTCCAAATTATCCACTGTTGTCATCCCGCCATGTTTTAGACCTTCCAAGTCTTCCAACAATGGAATCATTTTAACTGTTCTCATAAAACAAAGGAACATAGGTATGTCACAGAATGTATTTACATAGCATTGAACCAACTGGCACTTTAAACGTGCTTAGCATTTGCAGCTTCCTCTACAGAAAACCTGATCCTTTTCTCCATAGATACGCATTTTAACAGCTATTCAAACACAAGAGACTCAGATCAGACGGCTCCTGTAGGGTTGGCTTTTTTGTTTATGAAATAATATACAGTAAAACCCCACTAATGCGACCACCTAAAAGAGGTATTATTATGGGTGCTATATGCAGGTGGTAGCTTAATGCAGGGCAAAAGTAATGCAGAAAGCTCCTAGAGGAGCTTTCTGCATTACTTTTGCCCTGCATTACGCAACCACCTGTTTGTAAAGACCACCATGTTTACTCATTAAGTGGTCGAATTAACGGGGTTCTACTATACATCTGATTCTACAGTTTCTGCAATCATAAAAAAATCCAAGTCTTCATATTGTATCATAAAATATTATATCAAGTTTATTTATAATCATGATGTCATTATTTCTTATATGAATACACATAGAGTCAAATAATAATCTGATTAGAGTCTGTATATTTTGTCATCAATTATCTATAAACAATTTCCAATTAGTCCTTTACATGATAGATGCATTTCTAAGCTTTGCAAACAGAGTAGAACAAGATCAGACAGTTGTCTGGTCACTGTCAACTCTGTTTGCTAATGAAATGATACAGATATGATTCAACACTTTCTGCTATGGTCCAAAATTCACTTTTAGTTTTTCATAATTTCATTATAAATACCAGGTCATTATTATTCATAGTCAATGTTTCTTACAATAATATTCACCAAGAAAAATGATAAATACTTCAAACAAATACTGGTGATTTGTCATGACTGATGTAGCGCATGGCTAGCAGCCACTCCAACTTTCCTGTTTCAATTAACATTTTAGTTCCATTTTTCTCGTCACTATTGCCAATTACTCAACCCTTTCCCAAATAGACTATTTTTAGATCCAATCTCTTTGAATAAATCTACCGAAAAAGAGCATTAACTAGAGAAAAGGAACATTTTAGAATTTTGTAGTTTGAAACCATTGTGATAAATAGAGCATTTGGTCCTATAGGAGCAAATGCTCTATTTATCACAATGGTTTCAGCAGGTGATATTTACAGAGGCGTAGAAAGGCCTATTTATGGAGGAAAGGGTTGATAAAATCTATTCATGACATAAACTTTTACTAAGTAGACATGATGCCATGCATAGAGAACATATATAATGAAGAACAGTATTCAGTTAGACGCCTTTGAGCTATTATCATAAATACATGAAGAAGTAATTCTAAGGTTTGACATTTATCAGTAAACCGGCATGGTTTGTCTATATAAAGTATACATACAATATGAACAAGGAAGTCCAGAGGACAGCTTAGTTAATATCCCCCACCGCTGCCACCTAAATTAAGGCATTGACCTTAAGGTGATACAATGGGTTTTAAAACTGCATTTCATGCATTAGGATAAGACAAACACAAGACAAGATAGTATTTAATTTGACAAAGTGTAATAATATTGTAATTGTTAATTACCAATAGTGATTTCACTGTGGTAGCACAATCCAGGTCAAGAAATGGTCTGTGTAAGGTAGTGGAAATACTCCGGACTGGGTGTCAAAGTTAGAGTACACATGGTCTATCAAATATAATGGAAACTGAAGGTAAGAACACGACTTTCAAATGTGACCTTGACCTTGAGCGGACATGACTGCCACATGTGTTCTGCACATCATCTCAATTCGGTTAATATTTGACTCAAGTTTTATGAAAATCCTTCAAATGGTTTAGAAGATATGGAGCGGACATGAAATGTAATGGAAATTGAAGATTAAATCACTTGGCCTTCAAATGTGACCTTGACCTTGAGCCAACATGACTGCCACATATGTTCTGCACATTGTCTCAACATGGTTAACATTTGAGGCAAGTCTCTTGAAAATCCTTCAAGGGGTATAGGAGATAACGAAACTATAATTGAAATTGAAGGTAAGAAAACTTGATCTTCAAATGTGACCTTGACCTTGAGCCGACATGACTGGCACATGTGTTCTGCACATAGTCTCAATATAGCTAACATTTAACTAAACTTTTATGAAAATCCTTCAAAGGCTTTAGAAGATATGGAGCGGACACGAAAATGTAACGGAAATTAAAGGTTAAAACACTTGACCTTCAAACGTGACCTTAACCGTGAGCCAACATGACTGCAGCATGGGTTCTGCACATCGTCTCAATTCATTTAATATTAGACTCAAGTTTTATGAAAATCCTTCAAAGGGTTTAGAAGATATGGAGCGGACACGAAACTGTAATGGCAACTGAAGGTTTAAACACTTGACCTTCAAATGTGACCTTGAACTTGAGCCGACATGACTGTCACATATGTTCTGCACATTGTCTTAATTTGGTTAACATTTGACTCAAGTTTTATGAAAATCCTTCAAAGGGTTTAGAAGATATGGAGCGGACACAAAAATGCAATGGAAATTGAAGGTTAAAACCCTTGACCTTCAAATGTGACCTTGACCTTGAGCCGTCATATCTGTCACATATGTTCTGCACATCGTCTCAACTTGGTTAACATTTGAGGCAAGTTTCTTGAAAATCCTTCAAGGGGTATAGGAGATATGGAGCGGACACGAAATTGTTACGGACAGACGGACGGACATGCTAACGGATGGGTAGTTGTGTGACTTTTTCCTTTGATCTTTTTTTGTGTGACTAGTCCCACAAGAAAAACTATTTTTGGCTCTAACTTTGGAAAAGAATGATCTGGAAGCTAACCCTAACCCTAACCCTATGTCCCACAACTGGCCAGGTTAATGTCACAAGAAATGGCCAGGTTAATGTCACAAGAGATGGCCAGGTTAATGATTTTACTTGTGGGACTAGTTAGAAAAAGTCACACAACTACCCTTTGGTGAGTGCGGACGGACGGATGGACAGACAGACAGACGAAGGCCATTCCTATAACCCCCCTCCGCTATGCGGTGGGGGATTAATGACAACATCCAACAGAAATGAAATAAGTGTATGTGACAGAACACATAAGTCACTTGCTGAAGTGTGATAAATATAGCATGAAAGACAGGAAGAACAAATACAACAAAATATTAGACTTACCGTTTACTGTTAAACATCAGAAACTGGACATTTAAGTAAAGAAGTTAGATCTTTTTAGTCAGGTGGCAGCTTAATGCATGGTGAAAGTCATGTAGAAAGCTCCATTTGGAGATTTCTGCATGACTTAAAATTTAACCCTGCATTAAGCTGAAACCTGTCTTACAGACATGCTAATACTAAATTCAGAGGGGTTTATCTGTAATGGAATTCTATGACAGGCATTGACTGTTTTGGATGTAAGGCCAACTAACAATTACACATACCTCCAGCTTTGTGAAATAACTCCGCTCTTCGGTTGACATACTTCTGATACATTGGCAAGTTCTCTACCCTTTGAACTTTTGTGACTTTGACAGCATTAAAGTCCAAGTCATCAAGGCCTCTGGCATCTCTCCCATGGCCTACTTTTCTTTTTTCCCATGTACTTTCAACCAAATTTTCAACTGTTTGAAATTCAATCTCCTGTGAATCAAGATCAACCAGTTCGTACCATGATTGCTCTGTGGAATCGATTTGCCAATCTTTTATAGGCCTCATGTTTGTGAAATGGGTCCAATACTCTGGCGGGCGATGATCAGAAATCCTGTACATGTGCTCACAGAACTGTGGTGTAAACCTCTCTGGTTGGGAGCTAGCCCCTTGAGGACTGCTCGATTCAGACGAGGTTGAATTCTGTTTAAAGATCTTCAAGAAAGGCTGGAAAACATTAACAATATTGACTTACGTACCAGTAATTGCATTTTGCAAATGTTGCCTTTCCTCTTTTTGAGAAGTACCTTCTAACATTTTAATTGATATATATCTCCTTTCCCCACTTCTTCCCCAATTGCTCCTGTCAATCATTAACCCTTACTTAACTCTTTCCTCCATAAATACGCCGTTCTACGCCTCTGTAAAAGTTACTTTATGAAACCATTGTGATAAATAGAGCATTTGCTCCTATAGGAGCAAATGCTCTATTTATCACAATGGTTTCAATACTACACAATTCTAAACTTTTCTTTTCCTCTAATAAATGCTCCTTTTTGGTAGATTGATTCAAAGAGGTTGTGTCTAAAAATAGCCTATGGAGGAAAGGGATAAACACCTTTTCACGCCTTTGAAAACAGAGCAGACCCAGATCATATGGCTCCTGTGGCAGTCATTTGATCAAGGTCTGCTCTGTTTGCACATGAAACTATAACACATCTGACTCAACAGAGTCTACAAATATAAAACATTCCTGTGTCCATATGACATTATAAACAAGTAGCAAATAAATATTCATGATATCATTATTTCTGACATGAATATTCAACAGGGAAAGGGTTAACAACCTTCAGCACTATGAACAAATGACAGATGCAGAAACTGTAGAATCAGAAGCAAACAGAGCAGACCCTGATCAGGCATCTCCTACAGGAGCCATCTGATCAGGGTCTACTCTATTTGCAAAGGCGTAGAAAAGCGTATTTGTTTTATGGGGTAAAGGGTTAAGGAATGACTATTCGGCAATGTTTTATTTACTTCTCTTCCTCTATTAAATTCTAAACCCCCCCATCCCCAACGCCACTACCCAGTTAACCCTTGACTATTTCACTGTCATGATTTGTCGTATTCAAAGTATTGTCTGCAACAACTACAATTTTAATTTTCCCGTGCCTTTCAAACAACATAATAAGATTTGCCGTTGGCAACAAAAGAGTTCAATGTCTATTTACAAATAAACCATCAGACAAAATTATGAAACTTTTTGTACAGGTAATAATCATAAATACATGTAGTACAAAAGACCATGATATTGATAAAAATGAATTACTGCAATTTAAGTTACAAAATCATAGGAGATGAAAGTCATCTTATCAGTGTCTTTTCTGTTTTCTACTTGAATTGCATGTTCATTGCATCAAAGAATTTCTTAGTCTAGTGCATTACAGAATCCAGAACTGTTTGCCTGGTATCCGAAACAAAGATGTGATCAAATTACACATTTTTTAAAAATATCTCCATAATTTGTTCATCAAATCGTAAGTTGTGAACGAATCATCTCCAAGAGAGGATTCTTAACCCATTCCCTCATATTGACGACTTTTGATAACTCTATAAAAGTCGCTTTGTGAAACCATTGTGATAAACAGAGCATTTGCTCCTATAGGAGCAAATGCCCTATTTATCACAATGGTTTAAATTATAAAATTCTAAAAAAATTCTTTTCTCTAGTTTATGCTCCTTTTCTGTAGATTTATTCAGTGGTTGGATGTAAAAATAGCCTGAAGGAATGGGTTAAGAGTGGTCATAGCATAGGGTGGTATAGAAATGACGGTTTTAGAATTTGAAATATGCCCATTGTCTGTTGTTCAGCTTGGTATGAAACAATACACATGTATACAAACCTTCAGATTTTTCTGTAGGTTGGATCTATCTGCATGAAGCACAATGTTGAGAGTCATCATTACTCCACGATTATTGGTGTTAAACTCACTGACAGCTTCAAGCATGGTTTTGGCAGATACCTGTGGTGGATATTTCAGGTAACCTGTTCCAAAAGTTGGGAAGTATAAGGTTGAGCGTCTGTCCTTAAGGGCTTGTGCTAGGCAGTTCGTCACAAGTTTGTTAAGCAGCTGTAATGATAGGGAAGAAATAAAACTTCAAATGCTTCCTTCAAACATGCATTTAACCTACTTACCTACACAACATGAATATTAATTAAATTGTTATAATAGTACATAGATACAGGAAGGTTTTGCCTTTCTGTAGTATCATATCTGTATTATATCAAAAGCAAACAGAGCAGAATTCTGATCAAACGGCTCCTACAGGAGCCATTTTATTTGGGTCTAATCTGAGTCTCTGTTTGCAAAAGGCATAGAAAGGTTTAATTGTAAGGAATAGAAAGGTGTATGTATAGAATAAACGGTTTACATCCAATCTCCTCAATTCACCTATTTGTAAAGCTGAATCATTAAAATTGACAGTATTTATATAACTTCAAAGTCTCAACAGACACAGTAGCAAATAGTGAAGTCTGTTATATCATCCTGAACAATAACACTCACTGAATATTTAGAGTTCATATGACAGTGCAATATGGTATAACCTATAACAGGAATCATAATTCAAGTTCTATAATGAGTGCAGGTCATACCCCTTCTCCAGGCATGTATGGCATCATACTGATCAATCATCTTATGACGTTTTATGACTTAACCCATTCCCTCATAGGCTATTTTTTAGATCCAACAACTTTGAATAAAAAGAAAAGGCAGTTTTTAGAATTTTGTAGTTTGAAACTATTGTGATAAATAGAGCATTTGCTCCTATAGGAGCAAATGCTCTATTTATCACAATGGTTTCAATAGGTGATTTTTACAGAGGCATAGAAAGGCGTATTTATGGAGGAAAAGGTTAAGGAATTATGTATGATGCTATATATTTAACCCTTTCCCTGTTCTATGTTTATTCCAAATTTCAATACCTAATGTATATTCATGGACAAAGTAGTTATAATGAAATAAAGAGGGTGGATCATTGTAGCCATTTAAGAAAGCAAATAAACAGATCTATCAAATTCCAATAGCAAACAGAGTAGACCCTGATCAGACGGCTCCTCTAGGAGCTCTCTGATCTGGGTCTACTCTGTTTGCAAATGCGTGAAAACACATTTATATGAGGGAAAATGGTTAAACAATACTAACAAACTAGTTTTACAGTGTGGGTATAATATAACCTATAACTTGGGTCATAATTCAAATTCTAAAGAGGGCAGATCATAACCCTTCTCCGGGCATGCATGACCCCATACTGATCAATCATCTTATGAGGGTTCATGACTTCAGGAGTTATGCATGGGCCCATGACTGATCAATCACCATATTGTGTTTCGTGACTGTAAGTCCTATACTTATGAAGTTGGTCATGATACAAGAAACTGTAAGACTGAGAACCAATGGATAGACAGATGGATAGATAGACAGACAAGTGTAAATCTAAATGTCTGCATCCCTCCCTTTTTAGAAGTGGGGGCATGAAAAGGAAAATATAAGTTAACCCTTTCCTCCATAAATACGCCTTTCTATGCCTCTGTAAATATCACCAGTTGGAACCATTGTGATAAATAGAGCATTTGCTCCTATAGGAGCAAATGCTCTATTTATCACAATGGTTTCAAACTACAAAATTCTAAAACATTTCCTTTTCTCTAGTTAATGCTCCTTTTCGATTTATTCAAAGTGGTTGGATCTAAAAATAGCCTATGAGGGAAAGAGTTAATCTTTCATTCCATAAATATACCTTTCAATACCTTGTGAACGAAGTGGACACAGGTCGGATGGCTCCTGTACGAGTCATCTGGTCAAGGTCTGCTCTGCTTACTTAAGAAATAATATGAATCTGATTCTGTGTACCTTCTATATTATGCCAATACAGTTCTCTCTCTCTACAACGACACCCTTTGGGATACGCAGATTGTATGTGTTGTTCAGAGGGAGTTGTTACAGGGAGGGAAAATCGACATAAATTAGCTTGTTTGCAGATCCCAGATAAAGTGCATTTCGAGAACTAAACCGTTATGCCTCAATCAAACCCTATGTTGTGACCACTCTTTAGAATCGTCACAAAGTGACGATTCTAAAGAGTGGTCACAACATAGGGTTTGATGGAGGCATTAAGAAAATACGATAGAAAAAGTTGTTTCTGGAGCCTTGTTGTTTCGGAAACAGTGACATGCATTGTTGTACGGAGGGAATCGTTATTGAGAGGGCCATTGTAGGGAGGGAGCACTGTATAAAAATTGAGCTAGAAGCCATCAGATCAGTGTCCTCTCTATTTGTAGAATTGCAGGAGGTGTAGCCAGACAAAATGTCATATACAGATAGCTAGAGGTGTATTTGATTATTTTGATCCTAAACTTTGTTGCCCTGGGGAAAATCTATGTATTAATTGAACATACCACACTATTTTGATTGTATTGCTCTACTTGATCATCTCACTTTTAACGTCTTTGCAAAAAGACAGCTCCTGCAGATGCTATCTCATTAGGATCTTCTGTGTGTGTTTGTATGTTACACATCAAATTTTCTACTGTCCTGGCAGCAAGTTTCTTTTTTTTCAATTTTCAATACATCAATTAAATTAATTAATATTCATAATGAATGGTGTAGTGAATGAATATTCACCAGGGAAAGTGTTAGCCCTTTCCTTCATATAAACACCTTTTCACCTATGTGCAAACAGAGTAGATCCAGAATGTGCAGCTACTGTAGGAGCCGTCTGATCAGGGTCTGCTAATGGTATTTGATAGTTTGTTCTCTTTACTTTCTAAAATGGCCACAATGTTCCACCTTCCCTATTTCATTATAACTATTTTGTCCATGAATATTTGGTAGGTATTGAAATTTGGACTAAACACAGAACAGGGAAAGGGTTAAAACATGTTGCATGTCTCCTCGAGAGAAATACCTGGGTTGGAGTTTCTTCAGCATCCTCGGGAGACTTGTCATATCTTGGTAAGGCTGCAAGGTAGATGCTTGCACAGGACATGTTGCCTGGTGACAAGACTGCAATTTCTCCATGCTGTATCCCCTGCGGATATTTCTGGGAACACTCTGTCTGCAGGGCTGGGCCCGCAACATTCAAGATCGCATTACTCAGTGAGCCTTTACTGAGTTCCATCTTTCTAGTACATGTTCCTACTATAACATCACACTGAAAATTGAAAATAAATAGTTTTAACTCTTTATGTCAAGAATATACATGTAAAAATTCATACTTGATCAATACTAATCAACAGAGTTTGTGTAATGTCATATGAACAAAGGAGGTCTGGACCCAAGTAGATATTGGCAGTATTCAAACAGCATTTGCACACCTTGCAAACAGGGTAGATCTAGATCAGACGGCTACTGTAGGAGCCATCTGATCAGGGTCTGCTCTGTTTTCTTAAATATTAACCCTTCTCTTGCTATTCACATCAATATACCTACCTGTAAATAGTGAAGACCCAGATGAGACAGCTCCTGCAGGAGCTTTCTCATCAGGGTCTGCACTATTTACAAATTGATTGTGCAACCAGTGCACTCCAGAGCAGTGATTACACAGAGAAATACTTGTAGACAGTGAAGATATATGTAATTATACAACAGGGCATGGGTAAAGAAGGAGAATTGTATTTTAAAATTCAGTAAGAGAAGGGTTTTACAGGTAAAGTGTTAACTCATTTCCTGTTGAACATTCATGTAAACAATAATGACATGAACATTTATTAGCTGTATTTATATAATGGCATATGGAAATTGTTTTGGTATTGGTAGAAATTGAGGAATTTCAGATCTATTATTATTTCATAAGCAAACATGGCACAGCCTAATCAGACGTCTCTTACAGACATCTTACCTGGGTGTACTGTGTTTTTGCAAATGCATGAAAAGGCGTTTATATGAGAGAAGGGGTTAATTTCAAGTGGTGGGGCGGTGGTCTAGTTGTAACATGCTTGACTGCTATTCTGGAGGTCCAGAGTTCAAAACCCAGTCCCTCCCCGAGATTTTGTTCTTCTTAACCCTCTAACTCATACAAACACTTTTTCACACCCTCTAAACAGAGCTGGTTCTAATCAGATGGCTCAGTCTGCTCTGCTTGCTTATGAAATACCAATACCAAAAAGGGTGCCAGAATGGCCCTGAAGCCCTCACCAGAAAATCAGAGGAGAAGATTTTCAAAGTTTTCACTACATGTTTCTGTAGAAAACTAGACGGCCCTGGGACGGGCCAATTTTGACCCCATTAGCATTATTTACATAACTTTTGTAGAGGACCTGAACATGATGCTATGTGCCAAATATGAAGGCTGAAAACCTTCCAGTTTCAGAAGAGAAGATTTTCAAAGATCTCACTATACATGTGTTTCTATTGAAAACTGGCTACCCCTGGGGCGGGGCCACTTTTGACCCCAGGGGCAAAATTTATACAACTTTTGTAGAGGACCTGAACATGATGCTATGTGCTAAATATGAAAGCTGAGAACCTTCCATTTTCTGAGAAGAAGATAATCAAAGTTTTACTACATGTTTCTATAGAAAACAAGACACCCCTGGGGTAGGCCAATTTTGGCCCCAGGGGCAAAATTCATATAACATTTGTAGAGGACCTGAACATGATGCTATGTGCCAAATATGAAAAGCTGAGAACCTTCTAGTTTTAGAGGAGAAGATTTTCAAAGTTTCCACTATATATTTCTATTGAAAACTGACCACCCCTGGGGCGGGGCCAATTTTGACCCCAGGGGCAAATTTATAGAATTTTGTAGAATAACTTTGTAGAAGACCTGAACATGATGCTATGTGCCAAATATGAAAGCTGAGAACCTTCCAGTTTCAGAGGAGAAGATTTTCAAATTTTCACTATATGTTCCTATAGAAAACAATGTACCCCTGGGGCGGGGCCAACTATGACCCAAGGGACATAATTATAACTTTTGTAGAGGACCTACAGGTGATGCTATGTGCCAAAGATGAAAGCTGAGAACCCTGTAGAATCAGAGGAGAAGAGTTTTAAAGGTTCAAATTGTTGACAACTGACCACGCACGACGGACGAAACACAACGCACACCGACGGACGACGGACATCAGGCGATCACAAAAATTCACCCTCAGCACTTTGTGCTCTGGTGTGCCAAAAACAACTTACATTCATATGCCATTATACAAATGCAGCTAACAAATATTCATAGTGTCATTTCATACATGAATATTTATCAGGTAAGGGGTTATTAACCCTTATCAAAATCAAAAGTACTAATGTTTTTAATCCTTTTCCTCATACAAAGAATTTTCATCCTTTAGCAAAAAGAGTACACCCAAATCTGAATGCCCCTCTATGAGCCTCTGATCAGGGTGTGCTCTGTTTTCTAATGATACTATAAATAGACTTGCCAATACCAACACATCCTGTGTATATATGCCTTATATAAAACATTATCTCTGTCCTCCATAAATACGCCTTTCTATACCTCTGTAAAAATCACTTCTTGAAACCATTGTGATAAATAGAGCATTTGCTCCAATAGGAGCAAATGGTCTATTTATCACAATGGTTTCAATACTACACAATTCTAACTTTTTCCTTTTCTCTAATTAATGCTCCTTTTTGGTAGATTTATTCAAAGAGGTATGTAGGATCTAAAAATAGCCTATGAGGGAATGGGTTATCTAATAAATATTCATGATGTCATTATTACTGACATTCATGAATACTCAACAGGTAAAGAGTTAACAGCTTCATTGTTACACTGTTGACCAACAACTCGCTTATCGAGTGTCGAGTGCAAGACTGTAGTAACTACAAGAAGTATGCCTTTATAAATTTTGTAAAAGAATTGCGTTTTTCTAAAACTATCTAAATGGACTGTCCTATCACTTGTACTGAAAAAAATGCTGTCAGAGTGTTAACCCTTTACTCCATAAATAAGCCTTTCTACGCCTTTGCAAACAGAGTAGACCCAGATCAGACGGCTCCTAATGGAGCCGTCTGATCAGGGTCTGCTCTGTTCTGCTTATAACACAATATAGATCTGATTCTACAGTTTCTGCCATGGCCAAAATATCCTGTGTTCATTATGCCAATATAAATATGAATCTAATTAATACACATGTATTCATGAGGTCATTATTTCTTTCATAAATATTCATGGCGTAAAGGGTTAATTAGTTTAGTTGTGATGAAAACTAAGTTACTCAACGTCTCCACTGGATCCATTGAGTTTGCAATGGTCATAGAGAGTTAATTCGATAGACTGTAGTTTGTCACCCATCATTCTATATAAGCTCTTACCCTTTGTTCTGTAAGAATTCCTACTGATAACTTCACAGATATATTTCCATATTTCACACTGCATACTGTCCTTGGTGATATATCTGTCTCTGTAACAAAACAGAACAAATTGTATTATATCATAAATTCTAATTTAAGAATTTATTTCTAAATGAATATTCATAGACTGAACACACACACACATTACATATTAACCCTTTCCCTGTTCTATTCCAAATTTTAATACCTACTGACTATTCATGGACAAAGACCAAGATATAATGGCTACAAACATGTGTGTAATGTTTGGTGTGGATTGGACAAATACTTTCCAAGAAAGAGTCTGGACAAGATATTTTTAAAGTCAATTTTGCAAATAAAGGGCAGCAACTTCTAAATGACTAAAGCAATTTACATGGCTATCTAACTTGATCAAGATATGCTAGCCACAAACATGTGTGTAAAGTTTGGTGAAGATTGGACAAATAATTTCCACGAAAGAGTCCGGACATTATATATTTTAAAGTAATTTTTGCAAATAAAGGGATGCAACTCCTAATCGACTAAGGTGTTTTATATGGCTTCCGAACATGACCAAAACATAATGGCCACAAACATGTGTGTAAAGTTTGGCGTGGATTGGACAAATAATTACTAAGAAAGAGCCTGGACAAATTCTTCTAGATGTGCATACGTAGGTGCGTGTATGTATGTGATATGTAAGTATGTGAGTGCGTACGTGCATACGTACGGACAAGGGCAACCCTATATGCCACCACTATGTGGGGGCATAAAAATATGGAAGGTGGAACATTTAGTCTTTTTAGAAAGTTAAGAAACAGATCTTTCAAATCCCATAAGCAAACAGAGCAGACCCTGATCAGACGGCTCTTATAGGAGCTGTCTGATCTGGGTCTACTTTGTTTGCAAATGTGTGAAAGAAGGGTTAATTATAAAATTATTGACTGTAACAGAAACTTCAGAATAAAATCTGTATTATTCCATAAGATGTCTGATCAAGGTTTACTCTGTTTGCAAGTTGCCAAAAGTCATATCTATATTTATACAGTTTCTCTTCTAAACATCCAATAAATAAGTTTTACATGATCAACACAGTGACATTATTTGTAAACACTTACAAAATAAACACATACTCATTTATATATGATTCAATACCATCAAATAATAAAAACATGCATAATAAGCAAGCATAGATTCTTCTACACTGACCCAAAATGAAAACTTTACATAGAATTCAAAAGTATATATTTTAATAATAAAATTTATATTCGGGGTAATTTTTTTTTGTAATCCAAGCTTTGATGCCATATTGATGTCTCTGTGTCATTTATTGGATGAAAATCAGATATTGCATCTTTTTTAATGAATTATTCAGTTGAGAGGGGTCGAAATGAAAATTTCTTAAAATTAAAATGATTGCACAGCATTTTGGAAACAAGAGATTTCTGACTGCATACTTAACCCTTTCCGTCTTCTATGTTTATTCCAAATTTCAATACCTACTGAATATTCATGGGCAATATAATTTCCATGCAGTATGGAAGGTGGAACATTATAGCCATTTTAGAAAGTAAAGATTAAACATCTATCAAATTTCATAAGCAAACAGAGCAGACCCTGATCAGATGGCTCCTACAGGAGCCATCTGATCTGGGTCTACTTTGTTTGCAAATGCGTGACAACATGTTTATATGAGGGAATGGGTTAACATGATGTTATAAAAATCATCAGTAACCTGTGTGACCTTCATTTTTATGAATGCATTGCAGAATACGTCGCTTCACAGAATTTACGTGACATTGTATGAGCGTTTTAGGAATACGTTGCCATTCTAACAGGAGAGCATTTTGGAGGTCATTTATGGTATCAATTTGATGATTGGACCTGGTCCTCCGACCCAATTCATCCCATATATATACACACAATTTTTTCACATTTGCAAACAGAGTAGATCCAAATCAGATGGCTCCTGTCAGAGCTGACTTATCATGGTTGACTCTGTTTGTTTAACCCATTCCCTCAATATTGACAACTTTTGACAACTCTGTAAAAGTCACATTGTGAAACCATTGTGAGAAATAGAGCATTTGCTCCTATAGGAGCAAATGCTCTATTTATCACAATGGTTCCAAACTACAAAATTCTAAACTTTTCCTTTTCTCTAGTTAATGCTCCTTTTTGGTACATTTATTCAAAGAGGTTGTATCTAAACATAGCATATGAGGTAATGGGTTAAATGTCTGTTTGAAATAATATAAAGATCCCTTATTCATAAGCCACTGTAGAATTCTATTTAATTATCCCTTTACTACATGAATATTCATGTAAGAAATAATGTCATGAATGTGAAATAGATTATTTTTATTAATGGCTTAACAACACATCCTTTTTTTGATAGTCACAGAAACTGTAAAATCAGATATATATTCAGATATATATATTATTTCACAAGCAAACAGATACCCTGGTCAGAAGCTTCTGCAGGACCAATCTGATATCGGTTTATTCTCTGGAAAGGTGTAGAAAGGAATATTTATGGAAAAAGGGTTAATAGTCATAAAGCCAATACATCTTAAAAAGGTAATTTTTATTTACATAAAGAATATTTATGAATTTAATGGTTAGCCCACTCCCTCATAGGCTATTTTTAGACCAACCTATGAATAAATCTACTAAATGGGAACATTACTAGAAAAAAATGAACAGTTTAGAAATGTGTAGTTTTGAGACCCTTTTGATTAATAGAGTCTTTGCTCCATGAAGCAATTGCTCTATTTATCACAATGGTTTCAAAAGGGTGACTTTTTTGGAGGTGTAAAAAGGTGTTAATATGAGGGAATGGGTTAAATTCCTATTGTCATTTGAATACTATGTTTAATTCACATTAATAATTACTAATGTACAAACCTGAAGAACTGTCTGAGAAAATATTCTTGAAGCTTTGAAGCACAGCACTATCAGATGGGTTGATAATGCAGATGACGTCTGTAAGAGCACTTTCTGGATGTCTTCTGGTAAAACTTTCTACTGCTGAAGAGTACAGCTCAGCCACTTCTCTCACATTGTAGCCTAATTTACCAGTGCCGAGAGCCGGAAAGGCAATGGACGTGAAGTTCTTTCCTGATGCTTTAGCTAGACACTTGTAAATTGTGTTTGACAAAACCTGGAATCAAACCAAATGCACTAACATAACCCTACATTATCACTAAAACCTAACTTAATCTCTTTATACCATTCTTCACCACTGACAACCTAACATTGTCTCTTGATACCATTTGTCACCACTGACAACCTAACGCTGCCTCTTGATACCATTACAACCTTGCATTGCCTCCTTATACTATTCTTCACCACTGACAACCTAACCTTGCCTCTTGATACCATTCTTCATCACTGACAACCTAACACTGTCTCTTGATACCATTCTTCACCACTGACAACCTAACATTGTCTCTTGATACCATTCTTCACCACTGACAACCTAACATTGTCTCTTGATACCATTCTTCACCACTGACAACCTAACATTGTCTCTTGATACTATTCTTCATCACTGACAACCTAACCTTGCCTCTTGATACCATTCTTCATCACTGACAACCTAACACTGTCTCTTGATACCATTCTTCATCACTGACAACCTAACACTGTCTCTTGATACCATTCTTCACCACTGACAACCTAACATTGTCTCTTGATACCATTCTTCACCACTGACAACCTAACATTGTCTCTTGATACCATTCTTCACCACTGACAACCTAACATTGTCTCTTGATACTATTCTTCATCACTGACAACCTAACCTTGCCTTTTGATACCATTCTTCACCACTAACAACTTAACATTGTCTCTTTATACCATTCTTCACCACTGACAACCTAACACTGTCTCTTGATACCATTCCTCACCACTGACAACCTAACACTGTCTCTTGATACCATTCTTCACCACTGACAACCTAACGTTGCCTCCTTTATACCATTCTTCACCACTGACAACCTAATGTTGCCTCTTAATGCCATTCTTTACCACTGACAACCAAACCTTGCCTCTTGATAGCATTCTTCACCACTGACAATGGCTGATAGTGTGCCACCTAATGTACTTTCCTACTAAAATATACTAAATTTCAGCAAGAGGTTGTCAATATAATTTCTTTAATTTTCGCTATAAACCATATACATGTACCAATATGGAAAAGTATCCTTGACCTTGTCAGCCATGTTCTTTTCACAAATCAGAACAACTTGCACACATTTCGAAAAGTGTTAACCCAGGAACATTCCACAAAATTAGATTGATTTCCTGCCAATGGTTTCAGGAGATATTTCAAATTCTTAACATAGTTTAAAGAAAACTAGCCCCATGCCTAGCAGCTGCCATGTTTCTTGATAAATAAAAATGGCTTGAATAATTTACTCTTACCCTGATTGAAATGCCTTTTAACCCATTCCCTTATATTGATGCCTTCTGATGCCTCTGTAAAAGTCACTGTTTAAAACCATTATGATAAATAGAGCATTTGCTTGGTAGGAGCAAATGCTCTATTTATTACAAAGGTTTCAAAACTACATGGTTCTAAAACTTTCCATTTCCCTAATAAATGCTCCTTCCAGTAGATACATTCAAAGGGGTTGGTTCTAATATTAGCCTATGAGGGAATGAATTAAAGTATTTACTGGAAGATAAATATAGCTAATAAATATTCATGATGTCAATAGTTTTACTAGGATATTCACCAGGCAAAGGGTAGAGTAAAATATTACCTTAGAAATATTTAGACAGTTGCTGAGTGTAAAGCATTGAGACCCAAGGCAGCAGCTAGTTTAGATCATGTTTGCAAAGTTTTGCAAACCTAAACCTCATATCTATTAACCCATTCCTCCATAGGCTATTTTTAGATCAAACCTCTTTGAATCAATCTACTGAAAAGGAGCATTAACTAGAGAAAATGAAACTTTTCGAATGTTGTAGTTTGAAACCATTGTGATAAATAGAGCATTTGCTCCTATAGGAGTAAATGCTCTATTTATCACAATGGTTTCAAGAAGTGACTATTACAGAGGGGTAGAACGACATATTTATGGAGGAAAGGGTTAATGAACCACCATAAAGGAAATAATAACATAAATTCTGAAAATAGGAGATCCTTTGACGGCAAAAGTAGCAATGTGAAAAGAGAAAATAGCAGACTCAGTTTTATTGAGTCAATTTCTCAGCAGTTATTAACAGTGCAACACTACTCACACCCCATAGCACCGGCTTAAGCAGTACCGGTATTCAATTTTCATTTTTTATGAATAATAATTAGATTAATTTCTATAATGGCATATGAAGACATGAATTTTGACCTTGGCAGAAACTCTAGAATTAGAACTGTATTACTCTATAACGAAACAGAGCAGACCCTGGACCTTGGACTACTCTGTTTGCCCATGTAGGCATCAAAAGCCGACTCTATCAGGCAAAGGCTTAACCAATCCAATCATACAAATACTTTTTCACACCTTGGCGACTGAGTGGACCTAGATACTGTAGTTCTAAGCTGTCTGATCTGGGTATGCTCCACTTGCTCATGAAATCATAATAGATTAATTTGACTCTACAGTTTCTACAAATACTAAACAATCCTGTATACAAAATGTCGTTATTTATTCCATGAATATTTAAAAGACGAAACCATTAACCCTTTCCTCCATAAATACGCCTTTCTACGCCTCTGTAAAAATCACCTATTGAAACCATTGTGATAAATAAAGCATTTGCTCCTATCGGAGCAAATGCTTTATTTATCACAATGGTTTCAAACTACAAAATTCTAAAATTTTCCTTTCCTCTAGTTAATGCTCCTTTTCGGTAGATACATTCAAAGAGGTTGGGTCTAAAAATAGCATAATTATGGAGGAAAGGGTTAAAAAAAAATTCTCTAAGAGAAAAACTTCTTTACTTATGAACCAATTCTATAATGAATATGAAAATGGCAGTTTTACCTTTTTACCATGTTTGGAATTTGATTGTGGTATGCACACAAAGAACACTGTATCACACATCAAGTTATTTGATTTTACACTGGCTATCTCGCCAGCCTTGATACCATTTGGGTACTGCTCCTTGCACTTGTTCTGCAGACTCTCGCCATCTTTTTGTAACAAAGCATTTGCGACAGCCCCACCTTGGCTGATGACCAAACTACCAGGTACACCACACACAATAGCACCAGTCTGAAATACCATTAACCCTGTTAAACCTTGATTGTAGAAGTAGAATTGTCCCTCATTCTTTAAAGCATGTTCAACCCATTCCCTCATACCGACACCTCTGTAAAAGTCACATTTTGAAACCATTGTGATAAATAGAGCATTTAGTCCATAGCAGCAAATGCTCAATTTATCACATTGCAGTTTCAAAACTACACAAATTGTGACAATTCTAAAAAAAAATTTCTAGTAAATGCTCCCTTTTAGTAGATTTATTCAAAGAGGTTGAGTCTAAAAATAACCTTTGATTGGGTTAAGTGATAGTCACTACTTTCAACGTGCTTAAATCCTTTCCCTTATATAAAAATGTTTTACGCATTTGGAAACAGAGCAGACCCAAATCAGAAAACTCCTATAGAAGCCGTCTGATCAGGGTCTGCTCTGTTTGCTAATTGAATTTGAAAGATGTGTTTCTTTTAACTCTCTAAAATTGCTACAATGTTTCACCTTCCATATTTCCGTATAACTATTTTTGTCCATGACTATTCTGTAGGTACAGTAAAACCTCTCTATAACGGCCACTAAATTGTGTTAATTAGCTGGTATATTAGGGCAGGTGGCTGCTTAAAGCAAGTTGAAAGTAAAACAACACTCCTATAGGCGCGTTCTGTTTTTCTTTCACCTTGCTTTAAGCAGCCACCTGCTTTTATCACAAAATACTTGATGTAATTTAGTGGCCTTTATAGAGAGGTTTAACTGTATTGAAATTTGGAATAAGTATAGAACAGGGAAAGGGTTAAAAATGCCCAATAATTGTTAATATCCTGAAAAGATGTATATCACAAGAAAACCAGTTGAATAAACACCAAAGAAAACACAACTTTCATGTGCTTGATATGTTAATGTATTAGTATTTATGTGGCTCACATTTTAGTTTCTCAACTGTTAGAAAAGGGCAGATTATATTTTGCTGTAAAACAAAATTTGTAAGTATCCATGAAAAAGGTTTATTTTGTATCACAAGGGCATTTTTCGATATAAGTTCCATTTGACAATATTCATAATGATTGAACATAATAAGTTTTAGTATGTGAAAATTTATTAAGTAAAGTGTAAGATTTATTTTAAAGCAATTCTGTTATATATATATACAGTAAAACCTCTCTATAACGGCCACTAAAGTGTGCTAATTAGTTGGTATATAGGGCAGGTGACTGCTTAAAGCAAGGTGAAAGAAAAACAGAACGCTCCTATAGGAGCGTTCTGTTTTACTTTCACCTTGCTTTAAGAAGCCACCTGCCTTTAACACAAAATACTTGATGTAATTTAGTAGCCGTTATAGAGAGGTTTTGCTGTATATATATACACACATATTCTGATACACATACCTTCTGTCCAGTAACATCACCCTTAGCAACTGTTACTGTGACTTTACCAATCTTTCTTGAGCAAATATTATCTGCAAGGGATAAGATACATGTAGTTTTAAAGGAAGATCATCATCATTATCATACAATTTTTGATTATCCAGGCCTTAATTGTATCCCCAAACAAGGGTGGGGCCTGGTTGTCCAGTCAGGAGTGAAGTTTCCCTCTCCATGTTTGACAGTTATAATAGTTAGCGGTGATCATTCCCATATACTCTTTGTCACACATTTACTCGATAAATACACCTTTCTACACCTTTGCAAACAGAGTAGACACTAATCAGATGGCTTCTTAGAGCTCTTATAGGAGCTGTCTGATTATGATATAACATAGATATGATTCTACAGTTTTTACAGTACAGTAAAACCCCGCTAATGCGACCACCTAAATGAGGTATAATTCTGGATGCTAGATGCAGGTGGTAGCTTAATGCAGGACAAAAGTAATGCAGAAAGCCCCAAGAGGAGCTTTCTGCATTACTTTTGTCCTGCATTAAGCAACCACCTGCTTATAAAGACACCTATGTTTATTCATTGAGTGGTCACATTAGAAGGGGTCTACTGTATATTAATTAGATTAACCGTTTACTCCATGAATATTCATGTAAGAAATAATGACAGGACTATTTTTTTTAATGGAACATTGACACAGGACTTTTTGGCCATAGTGTAAACCGAAGAATCATATCTATATTATTGCATAAGCAGACAGAGCAGACCCTGATTAGACAGCTCCTATAGGAGTCGCCTGATCAGATTCTACTCTATTTGCAAAGGTGTAGAAAAGCGTATTTATTGAGTAAAGGGTTAATTTGTTATAATATCACATGAACACAGGAAATTTTAGCTTAGGCAGAAACTATAGCAGTTTTAAAATGTTTTGCAATGGGAGGAACTGTAGAATCAGATCTATATTATTCAATGAGCAAGCAGAGCAGATCCTGATCAGATGGCTCCTATATAGGAGCTCTGTTTGCAAAGGCATTAAAATGTGTCTCCTTTGAGTAAGGAGTCTTAAAAAAAGGTGCTTAGTTCTGAGTTATTATGCCCGAATTGACGATAGTCAGGGGTGGAATGGGGTACAGGGGTCTGGACCGCTTCATGGGTGTCTATATGTACTATATAGTACATATAGACCCCCATAAAGCGGTCCAGACCCCTGTGGGATGGGGGAGATCATTATGTATTGCACCTGTACACACTTGTTCGTGGCGTTGGTTGTCACAGTTTTTCATTGTCTTATATCTCACTTTACCACTAAACCTATTGGCATGGAATTGTATATATGCATTAAACACCATCATTCTATACTCTCAATGCGCACCCAGCCCATGCTGCCCGTAAGCCCAAGGTTAAGGTCAAATGAATTTTACATGCATGACATAATGAATATTATCCCTTTATCTGTCAGTGATGGAGTACATCCAGATCAGACAGCTCCTGTCATGTGATCAGGATCTGCTCTGTTTGCTTATGGAGATGTGATTATACAGTTTCTGCCAAGTTAAAAATTTCCTGTGTTCATTTAACACATTCCCTCCTAGTGATGCATTCTGGTGCCTCTGTAGATGTCACATGTTGAATGCTCTATTTATCACAATGGTTTCAAAACTACACAATTCTAAACTTTTCCTTTTCTATAGTTAATGCTCCTTTTCGGTAGATTTATTCAAAAAGGTTGAGTCTAAAAAAATTCTAGGAGGAAATGTATCAAAAAAGTAATTCTAATGTCATATGAACACAAATACATTTTGCAATGGCAGAAACTGCATGCAGAAATCATATTTATATTGCATCATTTAAAGCAAACAGAGCAGACCCTGATACAGAGGGCTCCTACAGGAGCCATAGGTTATGGGCTTACTGTGTTTGCATACACATTAACCCATTCCCTCATATTGACCCCTTTTGATGCCTCTGTAAAATCACTTTCTGAAACCATTGGGATAAATAAAGCATTTGCTCCATAGATAATTCATATAATGGCCTGAGGTACTAGACAGTTTATATTGAAAAATAAAACTGAAAAATAAAAACAGAAAAAAAAATATTTGTGTAATTCCTTTACTTGATGAAGATTCATATTTATGCATAATCAAACAGAGTTGAGCCATATTTAGACAACCCCTGAAGCTGTCTTATCATGATTTGTTAACCCATTCCCTCATATTGACGACTTTTGACGATTCTGTAAAAGTCACTTTGTGAAACGATTGTGATAAATAGAGCATTTGCTCCACAGGAGCAAATGCTCTATTTATCACAATGGTTTCAAAAACTACACAATTCTAAACTTTACCTTTTCTCTAGTAAATGCTCCTTTTCGGTAGATTTTTTCAAAGAGGTTGGGGCTAAAAATAGCATATGAGGTAATGGGTTAAAATGTTTGCTTATGTAATATTATAGTTTCTAATAACCAAACATTTCCATGTCCATAATTATGCCATTATAAAAACTCAGCTAATTAATATTCATAAAATAAGTATTTTTATATGAATATTCATTAGGTAAATTTAAAAGAATACTTAACCCTTTCCCTTATATAAACGTGTTTTCACGCATTTGCAAACAGAGTAGACCCAGATCAGATGGCTCCTAGAGGAGCCATCTGATCAGGGTCTGCTCTGTTTGCTAATAGAATTTGGTAAATCTGTTTCTTTGCTTTCTAAAATGTCTACAATATTCCAACTTCCATATTTCTCTATAATTATTTCTTTAATGAATATTCAGTAGGTATTCAAATTTGGAATAAACATAGAACAGGGAAATTTAAGGATTAAATATTTACCTGCAGCCTCTACACATGACTCTTCCTCTTCACCCACTGATTCATTGTACATGTATATACCAAAGTTTAATTCACTATCTGTGTCATCAGGATCATCGGTACTTTCATCTTGCTCTGTATCTTCTAAGAAATCATCAGAACTCCTTTCAAAAGCAACAGCATTGGTGGGAGCACACTCCTTCTCTGAATCTCTTTCTGACATAGTCTACAAGAGAACAAACAAACTAATGGTTGAACAGTAAGACAAAGCTATAGAGAAGAAGTGCTATGTTAACCTTTTCCTTCATATAAATGCCTTTTCATGCTTTTGCAAACCGAGTAGTAACCCGGATCAGACAGGCTCCTATGGTCTGCCATTGATCAAAGGTGCCCAATTTAACACATGTTGGGACTCACCAAATAACCACGCCCCCTCTCCCATTTATGGTCGAAGTATGCAAAACTAACCTAAAACTATCTATTTGTATCCTAAACCACTCTGAAAAAACCAAGAAAAACACCAATCAGGGGAAAAAAATCCTATCTGGTCATGTTTTCTTTTGTTTATCAGAGTGGTTTGGGATAGATAATTCTAAGCTAGTTTTGCAATGCATATGATACTTCGATTATAATTGGGATGTGTGTGTGTGGGGGGGGGGGGGGGGGGGGGGGGAGGGGGTGATCGAGTCCCAGCAAGCGTCGGTGGCACCCTTGCCATTGTCCAACTATATTGTACAATGGGGATCTAGATATTTACCAGGAGCATAGCTGAATCCCTTTTACAAGTGTGTAGTTTTGAAACCATTGTGATAAATACAGTACAGGAGCAAATGATCTATTTATCCAGAGACATACATACATATATGTATGTGTATAATCTCTCTGATTTATCACAATAGTTTCATAAATTGACTTTTACAGAGGGTCAAAAGCCTTTAGGCGCCAATATGAGGGAATGAGTTAAAGATTAGCCTACATGACAAGACAGAATGTTTATCAAAGCATACCCTAATTAGCATTCGATTTTTGTTCCATTTTGGCCATACAGTAGAACCTCTCTAATGCGACCACTTAATAAATAAACATGGGTGTCTTAATAAGCATGTGGTTTCTTAATGCAGGACAAAAGTAATGCAGAAAGCTCCTCTAGGAGCTTTCTTCATTATTTTTGTCCTTCATTAATTTAAGCTACCACCTGCATATATCACCCATAATTATACCTCCTTTAGGTGGTCGCATTAGCGGGTTTTTACTCTATATTTCACATTGATGTTACGCTCTGCACGAGCGTAGCATATCGATAGTTAAGCCCCTGCTCACTGACGCCTGCTTCTTTATATACATTCAAAAAATGTCAGATGTCAAACATTCAAGAACTGATTTTTACAGTAAACGTGGTGTTTAAAAAACGAAAGTTGGTGATAAATAGCTAAATACACAATTTGGATCTAGATCTGTCAGACTCTGTACTTAATTATATAATGAGATTCTAAGACGTCTTGGTAACACTTTTAAAATTTTACTGTAAACATGATATTTTCAAAAATGAAGGTTTGTGATAAATACAAAATGGATCTAGATACATACAGAGATTCGAAAACGTCTTAAGTATCAACTTAGATCTACTTCAAACAAACAATATACTATTTTTACAACTAAAACGACCTGTGTTTTCGAAAACGAAAGTAGAATAGATCTAGATACTTACTCAGATCAGAAGACGCCTAGATCAACTGACTTCATAACTATATGTCACATTTACTATTAGATTTAAGTAAATTGATCTATGTCTGTCTTGGGTAAATTTACGTTTTGTTACACGGTGAAGAAGAAAAACAAAGCCTAGATGAATTCACACCCTCTGGAAAGTTGTAATAATCGTGTTACACTTCCTGGTGAAATTGACGTTTGAACATGTCGTCTGCTATCAAATATTATTTGCTGTAATGTGCCAGAGATATATACATACGTATGTATGTTTATGTCTCTGAATATGCGGAGTAGATATCTATACAGTCTTTTGCCAGATGGTTTTTTATTTGATAATATGTCGTGCAACTTGACATAATATGCTGATCTGAATTCATCCAAGGCCTTTGATACCAAGGGAGGTAATTCATATTTCTTACATAAACTTCTACCTTACAAGAGTATAAGAGCACCAGACTTCCTAGCTTTTCAAGTTTGTCTCACAGAGACTTGCAAAAAGAGAAAACCAAGAGCAGACAGCTCCTGTACAAGCCACCTGACCAGGATCTGCTGTTTTCTTTACAATAATATAAATCTAATTCTACAGTTAGTTCGTGTGTTCTACGTCATCATATGAAAATTATCTAATGAATATTCACGATGCCATTATACCTGACATGAATATTCACTGGGTTGAAAAAACAGGATAACTGTATAGATTGTCCGTTATCGGTAAAATATTGATTGGATTATCTATCTAGACTTAACCCTTCACTCCACAGGTGCGCCTTTATACGTCAATGCAAACAGAGTAGACCCAGATCAGACCGTTTGATCAGGGTATGCTCTGATTACATTATGAAATAATATAGATCTAATTCCACGTTTTCTTACATGGCCAATATTAGTGTTAATGTACTAGCTATTATGAAAAAAGAATTCAAATGCCCAGATATGGAACATCTCAGGATATGTATCTTTCTTTTCACATGTTAAATTTAAAGCTGACATTACATGTCAACTTCTGTTTTTTTCCGGCATTTTTTATAATTACCCCTTATCAAACTCATTTGTGTCTTTTCTCGTTTCTCGTTCCTATACATATAGTCCGTTCTTGCCCGCCAGATCAAGTCATAATGCGAAGAAGAGAATAATATGCACAGTAAAATAATTTCTTGCATCACAATAGTGACAGAACGCTTTATTTATCATTAAGCAAACATACTAGTTATTCTTATTTGCTTGTAGTAGAATTCCGGTTTAGTGGGATTTAACTGTAACAGTAAATGAAAATAAGAGTAACATGTTATCAACTTATCATGTATGAATATTATTAATGTTATATGCGAATAAACTAAAATTTCCAATTCGTTAAAACCTTAAACACCCGTATCTACTATAGGAGCTGTCTCATCAGGGTCTGCTCCATTTGCTTAGATGTAACACTGTTATACAGATTGGATTCTACACAGGCGCGGATTTTGAGAGGGCGGAACCGGCATACGCCCACCCCCACCCCCTTAAATTGCCAAAACATTTTTTAGTGTAAATTAGTTGGTATTTAGAGCAGGTGGCTGCTTAAAGCAAGGTGAAAGTAAAACAGAACGCTCCCATAGGAGCGTTCTGTTTTACTTTCACCTTGCTTTAAGCAGCCACCTGCCTTTAACACAAAATAATTGATGTAATTTAGTGGTCGTTGTATCTACTAAAATCAATAACAATGATTCAGTATAGGAGTGTTTTATTTCCCTCACCTAATTAAGCTCTTTTTCAAAATGTATTACAAACACACTATTTATTTATGTCATCAAACAAAAAAATCTACCCACACCCACACCCACACCTCCAAAATAATTTCTACGCCGACCCCCCCCCCCCCCCCCCTAATATAGCAAACGTAGTAGATCCAGATCGGACGACTCCTGTAGGAACAGTCTGCATGATCAGGGTCTGTTCTGTTTGTTTATGAAATAATACAGATGTGATTCTACAGTTACTGTTTCTGCCACAGTCAAAATTCTTTTATACATGTGCTATTATAACAATACATCTAATTAATATTCACGGTGTCATTATTTCTCACATGAATATGCATGGCATAAAACGTTATGTCAGAAGTAAAGGACAAAAAGGAAAGAAGAAAACAGTGACTAAAGAAAATTAACCCTTCTCTTGCTGAATTTGAAAATATATTTCTTCTTCTCTACTCATGTCCTGTTGTATAATTACATATATCTCCACTCTCTACGGACATGTCTCTGTGCAATCACTGCTGTGGAGTGCACTAGTTGCACAATCAACTTGTAAATAGTGCAGGCCCTAGTGAGACAGCTCCTGCAGGAGCTGTCTCATCGGGGTCTTCACTATTTATAGGTAGGTATACTGACGTGAACAGCAAGAGACGGGCTAAAACAAATCAATGCACAGCACAGTATATAAGATGAGTATTCACCAAGCAATATTCCATGTTTCTCAGCCAAACCCTATATTGCTGCTATACTCATTAGAAACGTCATAGGATGCGATTCTAATGAGTAGCAGTCAGATAAGGTTAGTTGGAGAAATATCAAATATATCTAAGATTTCATAAATACCCCCCTTATCTACAGATATGCGAATAAATTGTTGACTCACCCTTTTAGATCTGAGTTTTTCGAGTTTGTTTCCCATTGTCACAACGCACCAGGTAGGCAATTTAAAGTTCCTGAGAATGTCACCTGGCCTCACAAGTGCATCATGGTTTTTTGTTAGTGTGCCGAATTCATAAACTAAAAGAATATGCAACAGTTGGCACAAATTACACTCTTTTGGCAAATTTGTTATAATAAAAAATAACAGTCAGGATCCAGCTGAAATATAAATTATTCCGGCGCCTTATTTTACCAGGGTCTATGTTTCAGTGACAATTTGGTCGTGTTTTGAAAAGAAATAGAAACAACGGTCGGACGGACAATGTCAGTATATTCCCCAACCCCACCCAATTAATTTTTGGAATTGAACAATACAACAATTTTGCACTGGGTTTACTGGTTAAATGTGATAAAAGGAAAGAACAGACCCTTTAAAATTACACGTTATATACTCTGATTGCTTCTGTTATTAAGCCCATGAACAGAACGAACTTTCGATTGGTTTTACCTTTTAAGTTAGATGAATTAAATAACATTTTCTATCAACTATATACAGTGAAACCTCTAAACCGGAAGTTCAATTTAATATAAATGTCGGTCTTGGAGACAAGCGGCAGCTTAATGCAGGATGAAAGTCATACAGAAAGCTCCTCTAAGAGCTCTGCGTGACTTTCACCCTGCATTAAGCAGCCACCTGCCTAAAAGTATCTAAATTCTTCTCTACTAGAATTTCGGTTTAGAGATATTGACAACAAGAAACGAAAAAGAATTACGTACAATGATACGTGCCCACAAATGTGTAATCCAGGTACTTTCGATTTGGTATATTTACGAACACTTTATGCACCCGTGAATAACAGCGTCTCTTAAAAGTATCTAAATTCTTCTCTACTAGAATTTCGGTTTAGAGATATTGACAACAAGAAACGAAAAAGAATTACGTACAATGATACGTGCCCACAAATGTGTAATCCAGGTACTTTCGATTTGGTATATTTACGAACACTTTATGCACCCGTGAATAACAGCGTCTCTTATACCCGCCATTAGATTACCAAGTCTGCAAAAATTATCGTCTGCTTCAATTGTTCAACACTTCCATTTCTTTTTTTAAAAAAAACGCGATCACTAAAGTCACAAAGATTTTTATACAAGGTAGGCATAGGCACCGAGTCACGCGGCCTCTCATTCGGATTTATTTTTGAAAATGTTACATTATGCATGAAGGTCGTCTGTAGACCTTGTAGCACACCAAACCATCTCGCGCTAAGTGTGACCTATCATTTGCAAAACAGCTTGGATCCTGATGAGATGCCGAGTAACTCGGTGTCTCATCAGGACCCAAGCTGTTTGACACTCAGTCAGTACATTCTCAACAGTTTAAATGAATCCAAAGTCAGTCCCTACAAAGTTCAGCAAGTTAGAGTTTAAGCAGTCTTTGTTGTCCGCATGAGAACGGTTTAAACTAAGAAATATTTTCTAAGTCAAAAGTATTTACCTTAACACTATAAAGGACAAGTCCAATAGATATGATCAAGATAAACACAAGTACATATGCACTGATAATAATATGAGCTGTCTCTTATAACGACATATAGTGCAACGTACAAAAAGTGAACACATACATGTATGTGATTCACAACACAACGAACACAATGATCTAACTTTAAAGGCAGACAGCGGTGTTTAATGTTGCAAATAAGTATTCATTAATTGAGATATTCAGGAAACACGTGCTAAAACATCACGATTACCACTTTAAATTTGGTTATAAAATGTAACACTTTTAATGAGTATCATATTTATCTGTTCTTTTGTCTCGGCTTAAAAAAACAAAGGCGGGAAATTCTGGCGCGAAACTAGCCCATGTCCTATAAAGTCAATAGCGAGTTTCTCAAATCTGAATCTATGGCTTATGCAAAACTTAAGAGTCGATCATCGATGAGTTTATTTTTATGAAACCTTAAATTTTATAATAATATAATGGTAATAGTAATGTTTTAGTACGCTTTGGTTTTTCTTGAAAGTAATTTTACAAAACCAAGCCCATGCTTGCCTTTAACCCTTGCCCTCTTCTATATACAGTAAAACTTCGTTTATTCGAACACTAAAATACGTATTATTATCGATCTTTAAGACAGGTGGCAACTTAATGCATGGTGAAAGTCATGCAGAAAGCTCCTCTAGGAGCTTTCTGCATTACTTTCACCATGCATTAAGCAGCCACCTGCCTAAAATGGTCTGAATTCTTCTATAACGAAAATTCGAATAATCGAGGTTTTACTGTATTTTTTGAAATTTCAATACCTACTGTACACTCATGGACAGAACAGTTATAATGAAACATGGAAGGTGGAACATTGTAGCCATTTTAGAAACTACAGAAATAGATATAGATTTCATTATAGGAGCCGTCTGATCTGGGTCTATTCTGTTTGAAAATGCGTGAAAACATTATGAGGGAAAGGGTTCAAGCTACCATTGACGAATAACTATTCGCTTTGCGAACATTGTTTACCCCACAAATAGCCGTTTAAGCGAGGTTACATTGTTTGTACATGAACACCCCCTTTTTTGATACGGGACAAGGAAGTGTTAGTTTCAACCTTTTACATTTTAGGCAATGATAAACTATAAATGTTGTTTGCTTGAATTCTCAAAGTAGATAGATTCTTACATGGCTTGTCAGAAACACCATCGTGTACATCAGTTTGAATGCTGATGGGACGATCAAACTCGTCTTCATCCATACTGTCTGCATACGTAGACCTGAAAGTCAGCATAAGGTAAATCCCCCACATACTAAGCGGGACCTGACTGGTGTTTGCAAACAGCTTAGATCCAGATGAGACGCCGAGTTACTCGGCGTCTCATCTGAATCTAAACTGTTTGACACTGAGTCAGTATTTTCAGTAGATGCTCAAAAGCTTGAACGAATAGAAAGTCAGTTAAAAGTTAAGAAGTTCAGGGTTTGAGCAGATATGTTCAGAATAAAGGTTAATACGTGGAAAATCTTAAAATAGAATTTTTGGAAAAGGTGGTTATCACTTGTCAATATAAAGAAAATGTGTACAACAGGCAGTGACCCACTGGATGAAAGAATGGTTTCGTCCATAGACACCGATCTGTCTGCCTGACCGACTTCCTGTCTGTTTGGTTTGTTCTCACTTTCCCCACATTTCTAAATTCACACCTATTAGGGTAATTGGGTCCAATTAGCAAGTGCTGCAAAATGAGACCTTACCTGTATAAAAATTAAAGGTAGCCTACCGAACATAATGCTGAAATTTTCATTATTTCACTATTAAATAGTATAAAGATTTATTTATTTCAATATGTGCAAGGAACATGGTTACAATAGCAATACACTGGAAAAAAAATTGAAAAAAAAGAAGAAAAAATTATCAACATTGTGATAATTAAAGAAATGCATATATTGCTTTATAGTTTTAGAAAGCGGAATGTAGTTATAGAATTTAATATAGTGATAGCAATTGTAATAAAACTAATAAACATAATACGGCATATAAGAAACAGAGCAGACCTTGATCAGACGGCTCTCACAGGAGCCATCTAATCTGCTTCTCTTCTGTTTGCATAAAGTTTAAATATTAATATACTTGCATGAGGTTGAAGGGATCATAGTGAGAAAGAGACAGGCATTTAAAGCATGGAAGGCCGGCAAGGGAACGAAGGATGCCTACTTGGAAGCCAAGCGTGAAGCAAGACGCACAGTGCATCATGCAAGACAAGATGCAGACAAGGCAGTCTACGAAAACTATTGACCCCAAGTCCTCAGAAGTCTTCCAACTTGCCAACCAGATGAGGAGAGAGAATGTGGATGTTGTGGGTGACAAGCCAGTGAGGAACGATGCTGGGGAAATGTCCTTGAACGAACAAGCTAAGCAACAGGCGTAGTTTGAGCACTACAAGAGGCTCCTCAATGTAGAGTTTGAGTGGGACCCTAGTCATCTGTCAGAGGAACCACCACTCGAAGGTCCACCCATCCCAATCACCATTGAAATGGTAAAGAAGGCCATCGCCAAGATGCATCCTGGTAAAGCTCCTGGCCCATCAGGTGTAGTGGTGGAGATGATGAAAGCAGCAGGCGACGCTGGTGCCAGCATTATCCGCGACCTCGCAACAGCAATCATCCGTGATGGCAAGGTCCCAACTGACTGGGAGCAGAGCTTCATCGTCTGCCTGTACAAGGGGAAGGGTGATGCTCTGGACCGAGGGAACTACAGAGGACTGAAGCTGACAGAGCAGGCCATGAAGGTCATTGAGAGAATAATAGACAGCCACATAAGACAGGTAGTGACAATTGATGAATCCCAGTTTGGGTTTGTTCCAGGCCGAGGCACAACAGATGCCATATTTGTTGTTCGTCAGTTGCATGAAAAGTACCTGGCAGTGAATGAGAGACTCTACATAGCCTTCGTGGACTTGGAGAAAGCATTTGACAGAGTCCCCCGACAAGTAATTTGGTGGGCATTGAGAAAGCTTGGTGTTGAGGAATGGATAGTGAAACTTGTGCAGGGTATGTACGAGAATGCACGGAGTCGTGTTAGGGTTGGTGACGGTTTCAGTGACGAGTTTGAAGTGAAGGTCGGTGTGCATCAGGGCTCTGTGCTCAGCCCACTGCTCTTTATCATCGTCCTTGAGGCTTTGTCACGCGAGTTTCGAGCAGGAGTGCCCTGGGAGGATCTTTATGCCGATGATCTTGCAATTATCGCGGACTCCATGGAAGAATGTGTCAGTAGGCTGTTGATCTGGAAGGAGGCAATGGAGAGGAAGGGACTCCGAGTGAACACCGGGAAGACCAAGATCATGATCTGTGGTACAGGTCTGGACTTACTTCAAAGCTCGGGTGAGTTCCCGTGTGCCGTCTGTCGCACCGGTGTAGGTAGCAACAGTATATTCTGCAACGGTTGCAAACACTGGGTGCACAAGAAGTGCAGTGGTCTCAAGCGCCTGAAAGAGGACCCCAACTACCGCTGCTTCAGATGCCTAGGAACTGCTCGACCACTAGACGGGAGACCACAGAAGGAAGTTGTTGTGGGACCAGACAAGCTGGAGGTAGTAGCTTCCTTTTGCTACCTTGGTGACATGCTCTCTGCAGCTGGAGGATGTGAGCTTTCAACGACCACCCGTGTTAAGACCGCCTGGAAGAAGTTTAAGGAACTGCTACCTGTCCTCTCGTCCCGTCACCTGTCATACAAGACCCGCGGTAGGGTGTACAGCTTGTACGTACGCAGCGCAATGCTCCATGCCAGCGAAACATGGCCGTTGTCTAGACCAAACCTCCTTCGCCTTCGACGAAATGACAGAGCCATGATTAGACAGATCTGCAAGGTAAAGCCAGAAGACGTGGCTACTGTCAGATCGAGCGAGTTACTGGCAAGACTTGGTATCGAGGACCTTGATGCCATCCTAAGGGAGAAGAGGTTACGCTGGTTTGGGCATGTAGAAAGATCCAACGGAGCGATCAACAATGTCTTCAACATGGAGAAACGGGGAAGACATCGGCCTGGACGGCCCAAGATGACCTGGAGAGCACAGACAGATAGAGACCGTCGTGAGTGGGGACTGCAAGAGGTTGACCCATGTGACAGGGAAGCCTGGAGAAGATGTGTTAAATCTGCCATGCGTGCAGCGAGCCAGTTACCTGGAAGGGAGCCCACTGAAGTGGAAGATGCTCCTGCACCTGCACGTTAATCAAAAGACCGATAAGTAAGTAGTTGCAATTCAATGTCATTTAACCCTTTACTCCATGAATAATCAAACAATAAGTAATACTGACATGTCATAAACTGTAGATTCGGATCTGTATTTCAAAAGCGAGCAGAGCAGACTCGGTCATGATCAGACTGCCCCAATAGGAACCATATGATCTGGGTCTTCTGTGTTTGCAAAGGTGCATAAAGGCATAGTTATGCAGTAAAGGGTCAATATAAACGTGGGCCATGTATTATAAGCTGAATACTTATAATGTAACAATTTCAGAACACTAGATGTGCAGATTTGCTGATTAATGATCTTTATATACATTATGTATTTACTACATCACAGTTTTGCTTTATAATAAAAATTAAAATTTGCTAATATTTCATTGTATGTTAATGAATAATATCAAAATTGTATTGTGCCTTTGGGCAATTTTTTTCATCTGTGAATTTTTTAAATAATCTTCAATTTTAACATGTCCATTTATTTAACCCTTTCCCTCATATAAATGTGTTTTCACGCAGTTGCAAACAGAGTAGACCTAGATCAGACGACTCCTACAGGAGCCATCTGATCAGGGTCTGCTCTGTTTGCTAATTTGTCCATGAATATTTGGTAGGTATAATAAACATAGAACAGGGGAGAGAGTTAAAGTGAAAATTATTCATTTTATTTCACAAATTAGATAAGTGTCATGTTATTTTTCTTAATAATTCCGGAAAAAACATTATATCAGATATCTTAATATACTGCATTTACATGATCTGCATTTTCAGAATCTGAGTTAAAGATTTTGTTACAAAATAATTAAGTAAATTAGGGAAATACAATAACCATTTTCTAATTTGTGAAATAAATTTTCACAGATCAGAATATGGTCATTATATTTTCCTAATTTTCTTAAATTCTGGTACGAAATTTTAAAGTAAAACACTTTTCTTCATACTCCATAATCTGACACAAATAAGAAAAAATAGGAAAATACAATGGCCATTTTCTAATTTTACAAAATTTATAGTAGAACATTTCATCTTCATACTCCACAATCTGACAAAAATAAGACAAAATTTGTGATACACCTTTAAACTTCCAATAACACCTTTTAGTCTATTGTTACCCTACACAATAGATTCTCCAATTCTCCACACCAAACACCCCAATTACTTTACCAATTAAAAAAAAAGGGGGGAAAGTGGGAACACACCGTCTGTTTATTATGTTTGTTTAGCCTGACAGCTATCAGTTTACATATTTATTTTTATAGTGAATATCAAGTACATGTATGTGTATACATGTATCAATTAAACGTCTACCCCAGATACACATTTTAACGCTTTTGCCACCAGAGTAAACCCCGATCAGACAGTTCCTGTCAGAACCATCTGATCAGGATATACCATATTTGCTTCATGAAATAATACAGATTTGTTTATACATTTCTGCCAAGGAAAACTTTCCATTGTTCATAATGCATGTACGCATTGTTTAAACCTTTAACCCATTCCCTCATATTGACCGTTCATGGAGTTCTGAGTTAGAGCCCGGACGAGACCAGATGGACGGACGGACGGACGGACGTACTAACATACACCCACCTAGCGCATACATTGTGGCAACACTATGTCGAGCTGACCGCAAGCGGGCTCGACAAAAATACAGGGAAATAATACCCGATTACAAACCCAATCTCGCTGTTAATGGCAGACGACAAGATCAGCAGATGACAAGCCATGTTTGCACTGAGCGTAACATGAATGCATTATGTGTACAACTGTACATTAAGACATGACACGACCTTGCATTGCCTTAAAATACACTTGCAAATACAGAGGTGGTTTCCCCTCTGTTATCTAATTCGTAAATCAAAAACATTATATGTATGTATACACGTCTATGCGTAATATATCAAAATTAAATCAACTCTGCTTTCTCTCATGAATATTTATATAATCAATATTAATTAAAATATATTTATGCTTGATTATTAACTAATGTGCTTTTGTTCATGAGAGAATCAGATTATTTCAACAGCATACCCTGATCAGACGGCTCCCACGGGAGCATCTGATCTGGGTTCACTCTGTTTATAAAGGGTCAAAAGTCGTATCTATGGCGGGGATATATTTTTTCAGTTTTGAAACTTGAATATCACACTAAAACCTCTATATAAGGGCCACTAAATTACATCACGTATTTTGTGTTAAAGACAGATGGCTACTTAAAGCAAGGTGAACGTAAAATAAAACGCTCCTATTGGAGCGTTCTGTTTAACTTTCACCTTGCTTTAAGCAGCCACCTGCCCTAAATACCAACTAATTAACATTTAGTGGCCGTTATAGAGAGTTTTTACAGCACTTGAAAACAACAGTGGTGTAATGTATATTCTAACGAGCATGTAATGCTTCAAATGATAATTATGGTTTATGTGCACTTTTAAGACTGCGTACGCATATGGTTGCCATGGAAACATTATTTATAGAAATGACTGAAGTTGTTGGTACATACTACATGCGTATTGGTTTTTAATAGATTAAATTTAATGCAGAATCTGAATCCGTGCCATTCTTAATCCTTCCTGAACCGTGTCCTTTTGCAAATGTGAGTGACTTCGCCAATGGTTATTTGCTATTATTCTGAACATATATAGTGAAACTGCCTAAATCGACCATATAGTAAATACCCACGGGGTCTATGGGAGCAGGGAATTGTTTGATATTGGACGAACATAATGCAGAAACCGCCTATATTGTAGGCTTCGTCCTTTATTCCCGTGTTATTTAACCCATTCCCTCATAGGATATTTTTAGATACAACATGTTTTAATAAAACTACCGAAAAGGAGCATTTACTAGAGAAAAGGAAAACTTTACAATTGTATAGTTATGAAACCACTATTGTCATAAATAGAGCATTTGCTCCAATGGAGCAAATGCTCTATTTATCACACAATAGTTTAAAAAAAAATGACTTTTATCGAGGCGTAGAAAGGCGTATTTATGGAGGAAAGGGTTAAAGACAGCTCGTCCAGATCTTATTTTGGAACCCATCAATTGTTGAACATATTAAGGGGCACATCAAACAAAATAAAATATTGGTATAAACCAATGACCTCGATGACCCAGTTTACAAAGCAGACCCTGATTAGAGGGCTCCTTGTCCTTTTTAATGGGCACTATGCAAGTATAGTTTACGCTACCGTCTGTGTTAAACCGTCAGACTTATACTCATATACGGTGATCTCTGTAGACAGATTTTAATATACATGTACGTATATAGAATAGAATATTTTACAATATGTATATTTAGTTTTACGTAAATTCTTTGAAGTTAAATACTATTTAGTTTGATTCAAATATTCAGATATTGGCGGTGTAGACGTGATAATGGATCGTATTTCTGTTGAGGTTACTGATCAGGTTCTGCACTATTAGCCATGTCCGTTTGTATTTTCACCATGTCAATGCTCCCAAGTGAACGACTGTAAACAGTGAAGAACCTGAATATACGCCATGGTGTCAATACTCATTTTTTGACTACAAGTTTTAGGCATGTATATTCATTTGGACTAAGGATGGCGCAGAACATTGTGACATACCGGTTCACTTCACAGCAAAGAAACGACAGCTACTATAGGTTTACGAGACACCCATTGCGCATTGCAATATGATCACATGACGGCAATGGAACGACATTCCCATGGCACACAACAGCATGGTAGCTTAATTCACTTTACGGCAAAGGAGCAGTGATTACTTTAACCTTTCCTCCATAGGTTCTTTTTAGACCCAACCTCTTTGAATAAATGTACCAAAAAGGAGCATTAACTAGAGAAAAGTAAATTTTTAGAATTTTGTAATTTGAAACCATTGTGATAAATAGAGCATTTGCTCCTATAGGAGCAAATGCTCTATTTATCACAGTGGATTCAATTGGTGATTTTTACAGAGGCGTAGAAAGGCGTATTTTGGAGAAAAGGGTTAAATTCAGTTCTAAAGGTTCCTAAGGTGTGTTTTCATGAATGGCTTTTACGTGTTTGTGTTAACGCTGACACGTCTGCAAAATCTGTTGTCGGCTTCAATTGTCATTATTGCTTTTATTTACATGTTTCACACAAATTCACAGCATCAAACAGCTTGGATCCTGATTACTCGTGCTACTCAATGTCTCATCTGGGTCCTAACTGTTTGCAAAGGTGATCACAGATTCGCCATTGGCTACACTACTGCACGATAAATCGTAACTACTCGTTTCTCTCCACGCCGGTGAGTACCGATTTTACACGATGGAATATGAATATTTGTACAAGAATTCATGACTTCAAAAATACTTATTAACATAATTTCTTATAACGGCAGACACTGTAGAATCAGATCTATATCACACCATAAGCAAACAGAGAATACCCTGATTAGAAGAATATTACAGATCCATCTGGTCTGGGTCTAATCTGTTGGCAAATGCGTTAAAAGTTGTCCAAAGAGGGAACGGATTAGACCGTTATCCCATAGAAAACAAATGTTCACGCTTTTGTCAACAGGGTGGACCTAGATCAGACGGCTGTTGTAGGAGTATTTCTGGCGAAACAATAAATGCTCTGTTTGTTTATTAAACTAGAGCTATCACTAAAGGTGATTAATACCCCAACCCGCCACCTTGTCACAAGATTCATTGACTTCAATACAATATACAACAATTCAATAGCTCAATAATCCTTTCCTCCACACCTAATTGCTTATAAAAAGTAACAAAGGGGAATAAATCCCTTAAAAATGAATTTAGAGTTACAGTCCTTGTTGACTGCACATCCTCTCACCACTCTCTATCCATATATAAAGTTTCACAGTTATGACTACAATACTTGAGATGCTCAACACAAAAATTGCTTCTGAAAATTAACTAAGGGGGACAAATCCCTCAAAAATGAATTTAGAGTTACAACCCTTGTTGACTGCACATCCTCTCACCAACCTCTATCCATATCAAATGTGTCACAGTTGTGCCTACAATACTTAAGAAGTTATACTCCAGACAAAAAAATGCTTCTGAAAAGTAACTAAGGGGAGTAACTACCTTTAACTGAATTTAGAGTTACAACCCTTGTTGACTGCACATCCTCTCACCAACCTCTATCCCTACCAAATGTTTCACAGTTGTGCCTACAATACTTAAGAAGTTATACTCCAGACAAAAAAATGCTTCTGAAAAGTAACTAAGGGGAGTAACTACCTTTAACTGAATTTAGAGTTACAACCCTTGTTGACTGCACATCCTTTCATCAACCTATATCCATATCTAAAGTTTCACAGTTATGCCTACAATACTTGACAAGTTATGCTTCAGACAAAACATTGCTTCTGAAAAGTAACTAAAGGGAATCAAAGGTGCCCGACGCATGCTTGGACTCATCAACGGACCCCCCCCCCCCCCCCAAAAAAAAAAAGAAAAAAAAAGAAAAAAAGAAAATGTGATCGAAGTATGTAAAACTAGCCTAAAACTATCTATTTGAACCTTAAACCACTCAGAAAAAATATATGTATTGATATATAGACCCGATAGGAATTTTTTTTCCGGATCGTGTTTTTCTTGTTTTTCTGAGTGGTTTAAGGTTCAAATAGATAGTTTTAGGCTAGTTTTACATACTTCGATCACATTTTCATTTCCTTTTTTTTCCCTATTTTTTAGGGGGGGGGGGGGGGGGGGGGTCCGTTGATGAGTCCAAGCATGCGTCGGGCACCTTTGAAGGGAATAATTCCCTCAAAATGGATTTAGGGTATTACCCTTGTAGACTGAACATCCTCTTATCACCCTCTATCGATATATTAAGTTTCACAGTTATGTCTACAAAACTTTACAAGTTATGCTCCAGACAAAAAATGCTTCTGAAAAGTAAGTAAGGGGAATACCTCCCTAAAATGAATCTAGAGTTACAACCCTTGTTGACTGAACACCCTCTCATCACTATCTATCCATACGAAAGCTTGATCATTGTCATTTCTGATGTTTACAAAAAACAAATGTCATCATGTTTAATTTTTCTGTGTATATTGAAATTGAGAGGCAGTTTGGATACTGAAGGCAGGGTTACAGATAAGGGGAGAATTGGAGTATGTAGTACTATGTACCCAATTAAAATTGTGGAAAAAGCAACTTTTTCAAAACATGAGTGACATAAAGCAAAAAGCAAAAAAATTTTAGAATACCTAATGAGAATATGAATAATACCCAATTACGAAAATTGCCAATACCCAATAAAAATTTCCAATACCCAATTCTGTAAATAAATCCAGGAGTAAATACCTAATTGCATCAAAACCTTATCTGTAACCCTGTGAATGATTGTGATTTATGGCCCTGATGGGACAGCCTCCCTTGGGGGTCAATAGCCAAACACGTGCTTACTAGCTGATTGGCTTGGGCCAGCAGTGAAACACCAGGTGCACTATGTTTCATTTCTCCTTCCCAGTGGGGGTGCAATCAACAAATATCTACTTTCTAGATAACCCTTTCCCTCATGTTAACGTGTTTTCACGCATTTGCAAACAGAGTAGACCCAGATCAGATGGCTCATAGAGGAGCGGTCTGATCGGGGTCTGCTCTGTTTGCTTATGGAATTTGATAGATCTGTTTCTTAGCTTCCTAAATTCCTACAATGTTCTACCTTCCACATTTCTTTACAACTATTTTATCAATGAATATTCATTATGTATTGACTTTTGGAATAAACATAGAACAGGGAAAGTGATAATTGGCTGATTCCATCAGAGAATCATGCTTTATTTTGTAATCATAATTAGACCAATTCTCTCAATTTGGATGTAAACAAAAATTATATTATGACACTTATGTTTCAGAGTGAGACAACATCTACAGAAGATGATACTTCTCCAGAATATTTTGCGACTCCAATTGCCACAACAACAATTGGCTCATCACTAGACTGGTTCGCAGACATTTCATTGGCAACCCAAAGGGTGAATCCTTGTACCAGTAGTTATACAGTACAGACACAGACCCCATACAACCTTGTGGTAATAATATCTTTGTGTTTTTAGAGCTATTTCAAGCAAAATAAATTTCAAAATTATATGCATTTTCTATCAATACAGCTTTTATTAGTTATTACATTTATTTCAAATATTACTTGACCATTTCCATGCTGCTTGCATCATAAATAGGATACGGACACAATGTTAATGACATTTTGAGAGTAAATTTAAAGCCGCACAAGTCTCGAACCAGCAACATAGTTTGAGAAGAGTCTAGCAAAAGAACTTCACTATTGAGAAAAGTTCACTTGTATGTCATTTTTATGCCCCCGCGACAATCAGTCGGGGGCACACTGTTTTACCCCTGTCTGTCCATTCGTTCGTATGGCCGTCCGTCCCATATACAGTACATACCTTGTCCACCTACCTCCTCCTACAGTTTTAAAGCTACAATCTTATAACTTTGTACAGTGTTTCCACATATACCATATATCTGGTCAGGGGGCACAGTAAATGTACCAATTAGTTAGCAACTGGTCAAAAAATAAAGTTTCTTGTAATTGTTCATTATATCTTATTTTATATGAGTCAATGTATATAAAGTCATGTCCAGTTGTTTAACCCTTTCCCTGTTCTATGTTTTGTCCAAATTTCAATACCTACTGAATATTCATTAACAAAAATACTTCAAAGAAATATGGAAGGTGGAACATTGTAGACATTTTAGAAAGTAGACACAGATCTTTCAAATTCTATTAGCAAACAGAGTAGACCCTGATCAGATGGCTCCTCTAGGAGCCATCTGATCTGGGTCTACTCTGTTTGCAAATGTGTGAAAACACGTCTATATGAGGAAAAGGGTTAAAAGATAACTTTTGCCCATATTTTCTTATTTTCACGTGTGACTGTCATTAGGCATACAAAGGGACGGACATTACAACTAATGCATTACATGTTTATATCCGAAACTCACTGAACAACTGGTGTGTTTAACTGCTTTTATTTTTCAAAACCATATAAATAGAATCATATACTTTCCAACAAATATAACTTCATGTCAAATAGTAAAGAAAAATATGTCTATTGTGAAGGATCTAAATAAATTTTCAGCCAGAAAACAAACATTGAACTTTGCAAATTTCAGTGACTTTAACACTCACTTTATAAGGGTATGGACCCAGACCAGGCATTTAATATTGATAAATTATTATCAATAACAGAACAGACCAAAATATTTTTAACTGGTGCCAATATATTCATGAACAAATTCTGAGCAGTATCAGAGCTGTTTTACATTATGTTTTAAAAGTATTTTTGTCGAAATTTGAAAGTCAGAAGTAAGAACAAATGTAATTTATTTCGAAACTGTAATATATGTGATGTAGATAACCAGTAAACCCAAATTTCCTGGTTGAGTGCATTTCCTGTAAGCCCCATTGCAGCAGCTGTTCAATAAACAAGACCTTACTAATTAAATTTGGAGGTCAGGACACAAAAACAAAACAGCAGGGTGTCAACTACTATGAGATTAGTGGTATCTTATCTATGACAGTGCTGTCTATTCCCAATCTCAAGTTACAAAAAAGTCCAAGAAAAACATAAACAAACCTCGATTTATTCAGTACAATCGGTCTGGGAACGAATCATTCATACTTTTTTATCATTCGGAATGTTCGGAGTTATTCTTTCATTACTAGTTATTGAACATTGATCAATACAGTAAAGCGCTTAATGGTCGAAGTGCATACTGCTCAGCGTCTTGATACGTCACCCCCTCGTTTTGCGACATTGTTCGCTCGCTTGAGTAATTTATGTGCCACATGTGGTATTTGTGGACAATGTAGCAATTTGCATTTTGTCACGACTGGTTCCTGAACAATTTATTTGCTTAACTCAAGTATGGCGAAAACCGGAACCAACTCGTGACTACGTAATTCGGGTGTTCTCCGCAGGGGATCACCCTGATTGGTCCATACCAAAATAAACAAAGCGTGGACCACAGCATGACAGCGTGCTAAAGATGGCCTGTCTGTGTAGAGAACTAACAGATAGTCTCCCCCAGGGAGGAAAATATCCATCGCTAAAAAAACCATGGTAAACTTTCAAAACGGTAGATTTAGCTGAAAACTAAAAAGGGCCCATTATTAATTGGTATCTTGTCAGCCAGCTTGGGACCGGGCCCCGAGCCCCCCCCCCCCCCACCTGGGTACGTGCCTGGTTACAGCCTCTTTGTATGCAAAATGGATATACATGTATATATTATAAAACTGCATCCAGGTACACCTTTCTTATGCAAAGCGCCACCTTGATGACATTTGCAAACAGAGCTTGGATTCAGATGAAACACAGAGTAACTCGGCCTCTCAACAATAGGATTTTTAAAGCTGTTTTGAAACTCGACCAATTGTTTTAAAAAAATTGAACGAATCGGATGTAAGTAATGTGAGTATAATATATTAGTGTTTAGGAATACTTCATGTGTTTAGAAATACAAGGGTTAACAATTTCGGTCATTTTGAAGGCAACTTGTGTAAAATAAAAGGATAGAAGATATGTGCACTGCAAACATGTTTACGGCATACAGTATAGCGATGTATTTTGATACCGAGTAGTGTCGTCTGCAAATGTATCGCCTGCTTCAATGTTATTTCCGACGCGTTTCAATATTAATAATCACAGCACAAAACTGCATGCAACTATAATTAGAGATTCGCCTTTGGGCCGTGAAAATGTTAACAACAAATGTAGAAATCAAAGAACTATTTGCAGGACCCCGAGAAGTACGTCATCCTCTTTCCGATCTTTCACACGACAACACGGAAAATTCGTTTATTGAAATGGTGATGTAGGGCTGGCGGGCCGTCGGACCGGCGGGCGGGCGGGCGGTCTGTTGACCACCAATCTTATAAGCACAACTACTTTGAAACTTTTCAACAGATTTTCATAAATTCTTGCATGAAGCAAGGACACAATTTGTATATGTACATATTGTAGGCGTTTTTACCTTCTGCATTTTTCTGGGAGTTATGTCCCTTTGTACTTAGAAATCACTAGGTCTGTTGACCATATCCTTGTTAACGCAACTCCCCTAAAACTGTTTATCATAATTCCATAAAATCTTGTATGTAGCAAGAATACAATATGTATATATACATATTGTCGGTGGTTTTATTTCTGCATTTTGTCTGGGAGTTATACCCCTTTGAACTTAGAAATCACTTGATCTTTTGACCCTATCCCTTTAAGCGCAACTCTTCTAAAAGTATATTTCAAGTTCAACAGAATTTCATAAAACCTTGTATGTAGCAAGGATATAATATGAAGAAGTGCATATTGTCGCAGATTTTTCTTTCTGCAATTATTCTGGGAGTTATGCCACTTTGAACCTAGAAATCACTAGGTCGATTGACCCTATCCTTGTAAGCACAACTCCTCTCAACCTGTTCAACAGAATTTCATAAAACCGTGTATGTAGCAAGGACACACTGTGTACATGTGGCTATTGTCAGGGACTTGTATACCCCCGCTAGGAAGTGTGGGGGGGGGGCACACTGATTTACCTCTGTCCGTCTGTCCGTTAGTTAGACTACATGGGTGGTCGGATTTCAATGAAACCTTAACAGAAAGAAGTGCACAAAATGAAGATATGCATGAAGAAAATCATTTTGGTTCGACATATTTCATGAGAGCTAATCAGACTTTGGAATTTATTCCAGATCTTATGTATCGCACATGGGTAGTCGGATTTCCATGAATCTTTAACAGGAGGTAATACGTCATATGACGATGTGCATGAAGGATGATCTCCAGGGGAGATAATTTGGCTTTAGAATTTATTCCAGATATTTTCTATTTTTGAATTTGTAAGAGCAACACCTACATGGGTAGTAAAACTTTGACAGCAATGTTCCTTAGGTAATGCTTCGTGATGTTCTATAACAAAATATGGACTTAGCCATATTAATACATGGAGTTTTGGGTACTCAATTCATGAGCGCAACTCCTCCTAAACTAAAACACAAACCGAATAAAACTGAAACATCGGGGAGTAAAACCGGGATCGCCGATATGAAACACTTGGATGTTTTGTCATTATAAACGGCAATTGGATGGGCCTTTTTGTGATATACTACTTTTCAGCATATATATAAACAAATGACGTGTGTATATTTCAAGTGTTTATGAAACACGTCAAATGTAGGGACACCCCCTTTAATACATATCCAAGTCATAAAGTGGTTGATAGATCTACTTTTGGTCCAAGACTGTGACATCTTATTGGCTGGTGTTTGTGTTTCAGACTTATATAAGTGACTGTCCGGCTGCAATTTATTTAATGTATGTTTAATTGGTTAGCGACGATCATGTCACCCACCATACTATGTTGATTTAAAAAAAATGGCTTTAACTGAACCTTGGCAGTACGTCAACTTCACAAAGTACTGTAATATTAATGTGAAATAAAAGTGTATTGGTTAGCGATGTTCATGTCACCCACCATACTTCATTCAATTTCTTATAAACAAAATACTACAGTTAGTAATAAAATGTATATATATTAGCAATATATATATATATGTTAAATATTGTAATATAATGTGAAATAGTTGTGTATCATGGTTAGCGACGATCAAGTCATCCACCAATTTTTTACAAGCTGAATGTTGTAATATATCTGTGAAATAGAACTTTGTGTATTGCTTAGCGACGATCATGTCACCCCCAATTTTTACAAGTAAAATAAGAAACTCATAATGCTGCACTTTGATGTTTAAATTATTGGCATAGTCTAAATCACAAGACAGTAGATTAGTGATATTAACCCTTTCCTTCATTGCCAGAAGGGCATTACATCTATAATGTAATACTGCTTCAAGCAAGCTGAAATTAAGGTTTGGTAATGCTTAAAGCAAGATGACAAGAAACCAGAAAGCTCAAGGAGCTTTCTGCATTACTTTCATCATGATTTAAGCTGCCATCAGATCTGTATTCACCATCATCAGTAAATATTAATTGTAAAAAATATAGTAAAGGTGTCATATGGTGTTAAATATGCAGAGGATTGGTTAAAAATGGCAAGACAAGCTGTGTGTTAGTTGTGGTATATGTACACCAGGTACATTTAGGTGCATTGAGATAGAAACATGCAGAAAACAGAAGATATTGATAGAGCTGTTGTGTTAGTAACCTAAATGACAATTGATGCTAATGGTGGTGATGATAGACTTTGAAATTACTGGATAGGTCAATAGGATAAGGACAATACTGTGTGCATGCATTTATAAACATGTATTTATTAAGACATACAACATAATGTTTAGCTATTTCCTATTTAGCATGGAGGAAAGGGTTAAACATTTGAACTATGTGTTTCACATGCATACAGTATATCATAGGGGTAGTTAAAAGCTGTTTTCGTTTGAAATCCCATGAATCAGAATCATTTTCATCATTAAAATTGTAATTAATAGCATCATCCTCAGCAGCAGCAGCAACATCTTGCAGCGAAGAAGGACAACTTAAGTCATTCTGAACTGTCTTGCAAACAATGGAAAACCACCTGTAGTTAGCCAGTGATCAGGATGAACTCCATCATCCATATATGAACATAACTTCATATATAAGTAGATTTTCTACATTTTTTAGAAATTTGGGCATGCCTCCCTCGTTTTTTTTGTGTGTGCTTCTTTTCTGGATGCCTCTATCCAATCTGATTGTTGGTAGATTGTGCTGAGTGTTTATGTGTGCTATTTTTGTATTTATATGTCTTATGTCTTCTTCTAAAGATTTTTGTTTAGTGTGTATTTCAGTGTCAGGGAAATGGCTTGAATGAAATTTGCTGTGCTTGTTTTTGAATTTTGTCTATTTCTGAAGTGATGCTGTTGGTATGCTCCCAACCTTTAAAGTTGTGATGTCTGTGTTAAATGATGTTGCTAAGCCTTCAAGTTGTTCAATAATGTTAAATTAACTTTCTGTGTAGAGTGATTGTGATTAGAGAATATGTCTTCAAGGCTGTAGATCTATGTCTGGGATGTTGGATGTGGTTGTATGTGAGACAGACAGACAGAATGATTTTTGTAAACCAGTAGGCCTATTTAAAGAAGTCAGACAGACAGGCTGATTTATGTAAAACAGTATCCATTTAAAGAAGGACAGAAAGACTACGAAACTTACTAAATAAACAGTACACTGACAGACAGACCTGCAGACAGACAGACTATTCGGATAGAGTATTCGGAAAGAACAAGTCAGATTTCACAAACAATTCTACGTTGCCGTAGACCTAGTTCTTTATAAAATCTCAGTGATATACATTCGTTTGCATGTTTCACTCGCATATTTATTTAAGCAATCGGCATTTGTTTAAGTAGGTCAAATTTACGAAAACCGCTTACACCGTCGAAAACACCCTACGCCGGGATAGTCGAAAACACCCTACGCCGGGATAACTATCTAGATGTAGATCTAATTCAAATAATGTGATGTTTTGTATTGAGAACTGATTCAAATGAAAAAAAAAAACAATGTCTAAATTACTCACATACAACGTTATTTACAGTAGGAACCGGAAGAGTAGCACAGCTGAGCCTTGTATGTAAACAAAATGCACTGCAGACGACCACATCATGTGACCACAATTACGTCACTTACAAGTTGTGGATAATAATGTCAATAACTTTGTATGTTTGTTGTTATATGACATACCGACTTTAAATAAAAAAAATTGTATCTTGTATCTTGTACGTCATCAGATTTGACGCACATACACTCGGCCTTTACCGCTAACTGGATCTCGGACGGAGATGTTTACCGAACGGAAAACATTAATTTTCTGGCAAAAAAACAGCGATTAAAATAGTTAAATCTAATCTATACCGAAACGAAATGCAATTTTCAATGTAGTAAGTTTTAGAATATCGATTTTCTTCGTAGACAAACGTTGTTGCGATTTGTGTTGACTGTCGGGTATTCAATCGTAACTACTCGTCATATTCCGTCAGAGTTAGGAATATAGGAATCACTCGGAACACACCGGTTATTTCCCTCCATGAATCACTCGGAACACACCGGTTATTTCCCTCCATGGTCCAAACCGGAAGTGAGCATCAGCAGATCCGATTCCAGGTTAACAATGTACAGCCTACAAAACCAAAATTATATCCTACGCGTTACCATAGAGCTCACTTCGTTCGCAAGAATGACCGAAGGCCATTCTTGCGAGCTGTGCTCGCTATAATGATATCGTTGTAATTTCACCTATATTCGTGCAAGGAATTATGGGATGAATATTCACTAGCCGTTTTACAATAGTATATGATCACGTGATTCTTGTACCGTGACAGAAGCTGTATTGATGTTAAATAAATAAACAGAAGCGACCACTCAACAAATACGCATGCTTAGTTCAGTTTTATGAACATCTTTTTCAGCTGTTGAGGAGGTATGAAGTGGAGAAGAATTCACGGATTCGTGTGACTTTGAAATACAGTAAAAACTCGATTATTCGATCACTCAGATACGTATCGGTATTGAAATTTAAGACAGGCTGCTGCTTAATGCAGGGTGAAAATCATGCAGATGGTCTTTACCATGCATTAAGCTGCCGACTGCCTAAAAAGGCATAAAATCTTTATTATTAAAGTTTAGAAGTATCGAGTGTTTTTGTACATTTACTTTGGGTGTAAGAGCTGTGTGCCGAGATGTACGAGCCCCTCGTATATTTGATCTATAGTTTAACCCTTTCGCTGCCAATGCCGGATCTGTGATTACCTATGCAAACAATTTGGATCCAGATGAGACGCCGAGTAACTCGGCGTCTCATCAGGATCCAAACTGTTTGATACTGTTACTATGTTTTTGAAACAAAAAATGAAGAAAATCAAAAGAATGTGTAGCAGACGCAGACGACAGAGTTTGGCAGCAAAAGGGTTAATACTTCAAGCCATTACGCTGTATCTGGGATATGACTCTAGACGGACAAAGAGGCTAAGATTTTGGCAAACAAAGGCTCATTACTCTGGTGTCCCAAGGTCAACGTGAGTGATACTTTCAGAGTCGCATTTCCTTATACGAGTAGTAAATACTAGTAATAAACTTTAAAAACGAGTTTCGTTTTTGTAATAGTACAAGGCATTTACCCAAAGTTTAATAAAAATTCCAAATTGTGTCTGAGATATGATTCGGGGCGGGCAAATAGGTTATTGTTTTGCCAAACAACGGAACAGAAGTCTGGTGTTCCATAGTCAATATGAGTAGTATTTACATGTCCGCATTTCTTTAAGGTACTACATATTTACACAAAATATCAAAAACAGATTTCGAGCTGTTTCTGAGATATGACTCCGGACGGACAAAACGGTTAAGTTTTAGGCAAATAAAATTCCATAATTCTGATGTTCAAGGTCAATGTACGTGATGCTTGCAGGCTAATATGTCTTTAACCCTTTCGCTGCCAATGCCGGATCTGTGATTACCTATGCAAACAGTTTGGATCCAGATGAGACACCGAGTAACTCGGCGTCTCATCAGGATCCAAACTGTTTGTTACTGTTACTATGTTTTTCAAACAAAAATGAAGAAAATAAAAAGAATGAAAATTTGTAGCAGACGACAAAGTTAGAGACGACAGAGTTTGGCAGCGAAAGGGTTAAAGCATTTGATTTATTAAGTTTCATAGAAAAACTCCAAACCGTTTCTGCGGTATGACTCCAGGACGCACACATGGACCAAAACCGCCAAACCAATACCCCACCCCACACGCCTTCTGAAGACATGGCTCATGTTTACAGGTTTTGCAGAAGTACTCTTTGTTTACCATGTACTATTGACCTACCTATTATTTATTTCCCCCATTTTGCATTTTAAACAAGAGCTGTCACAGTCACCTTACAGTCACAGTCACGTGACCAAGCCCCCAAAGGATATCACCGACACTAAAAACCGAGTCATGTGTATGCCTGGACCATGGTGCATTTGTGACCTTGGTCTTTGAGATAGGAACTTGGTTCTTTTTCACGACACATCGCCTCAAGCTGGTGAACATTTGTACCAGGTTATCATTTAAAATCTACTCATGTATGTAGGTGTTACAAAGCGGACACGATGCATGGACTTACAGACTGACCGACTGACTGACTGACCGACAGACTGGACGGACAGTGCGAATACTATATGCCTCCCTTTGGGTCGCAATAAACCCCAAAGTATCATAATGTGAATCTTACAACTGTTTGCATGTATATCATATATTCGCTATTGGCAATGAAAGAAATGCAAGTATTAATAACAGAATTCAACGACGCCTTTCAAGAGAAGCCTTTAGACGCCTATGTACTCGGAGCTATCTGATCAGGGGTTGATCTGCTTGATTATGGAATTATATAGATATGTTGTTTAGAGTAAAGAATCCATTAACTCCGAGTAAATTGGTTGTTTACGTGGATACATCACGTGACAAAAATGGACAATCCAGAGCAAGAAAACAACCTTCATTTGTTGTATTTACAGTGGGAGTGGTGGTCCAGTGGTAGGACGTTGGACTTGGGATCGAAGGGTCCCCGGTTCGAATCCTGCCATCGGACTATCAGAATTTTTCTGAGCAAAAAATGCATCCCACGTTTGCTCATCTCTACCAAGGTGTATAAATGGGTACCTGTGAGGGAAATAAGTCATTGTGCCATGGCTGCCTTAGGCGCCGAGTGTTAATGGCCGACTTATAACCCAGTGATCAGGGGGTAAATTGTGAAGTCGGGAGAATATGTACATTGTATGTAGTTCCAGACTATAAACCTCACCTTACCTTTTTACCTTTACTATTTAGAAATGGCCGACTTATAACCCAGTGATCAGGGGGTAAATTGTGAAGTCGGGAGAATATGTACATTGTATGTAGTTCCAGACTATAAACCTCACCTACCCTTTTACCTTTACTATTTAGATATGGTTCTACATTTTCTGTCATGTCCAATAATCTGGTGTTGTTTGCCATTGTAAAACAATAAGCTAATACATATTCGTGATTACTTCTTACATGATGACGTAGGTAATTACAGGGGAATAACATTAGTAAGTGGTATGGCAAAGCTCTTTATGGCTGTTTTAAATAATAGGCTAAAATCATGGAGTGACAAATATGATCGTATATCTGATGCACAATTTGGTTTTAAAAAGGGTTATTCTACAACCGATGCTATTTTTAGTCTGAATTGTGTAATAGAGAATATGATAAATTCGGGAAAACGTTTATATTGTTCCTTTGTAGACATGAAAAAATGCTTTGACAGTGTTAATAAGAATGCCTTGTGGTATAAATTGAACAAACTAGGTGTTAATGGTAAACTGCTGAGAATATTTAGATCTATGTATAAATACGTTCGATGCAGGGTTAAGCATAGTCAAGAATACTCGGACTTCATGGACATAATGGTTGGCCTTAAGCAGGGTGATGTGTGCTCGCCGATACTTTACTCTTTTTTTGTTGAAGATCTAGAAATGTATTTCAGTAACAATAGCTGTACCGATGTTAGTGTATATGAATTATCATTACTGTTATTTTTATACGCAGACGACATGGTTTTGTTAAGTGAATCTATCAGTGACCTCCAGCGTAGTCTAGACAGTCTCAGCACCTACTGTGATCGATGGGGTCTACAAGTGAACATTGAAAAAACTAACATTATGGTTTTTCGTAAAAGCGGTAAACTAAGGCAAAATGAGACATGGACATACAAAGGGACTATCTTAGATATAGTGGAGGACTTTAATTACCTCGGGGTTGTATTCAATTATAACGGTTCATTCAATTGTAACCAGCAATTACTCGTGGGTAAAGCATTGAAAGCTATGCATGTTTTGTTATATCAGACAAAGGATTTCAATTTTACACTGAAAACAAAGTGTCAGTTGTTTGATACTTTTGTGACGTCAATTCTGAATTATGCATCTGAAGTATGTGGCTTTTTTAGGATGAAAGATATTGAATGCTTACATCTTAAATTTTGCAAACGCATATTGGGGGTAAAGTTGTCTGCATGTAATGCTGGGGTCTATGGAGAGTTAGCCAGATATCCATTATTTATTGGTAGATATGTAAGAATTTTAAATTATTGGTTTAAAGTTATCAACAGTGATAACTGCATTATAAAAAACCTCTATGTTAGTCTTTTAGACAATATGCAAAAAGGGCACCAAAATTGGGCAACTAGAGTTAAGGAGATGTTGACCAATAACGGTTTTCTTTATGTATGGAACAATCCAATGGTCGTTAACCAAAAGCAATTTACTAATGTTTTTAAACAGAGATTAACAGATGTATTTATTCAAAATTGGGCAAGTGATATACGTAACAGCAAGGTGTTAACTTTATATAAAGAAGTGAAAGAAGTATTTGAATATGAGAACTATTTAGATATTTGTAAAAATAGTTTATACAAAAAGCTGATTTCACAAATAAGACTGTCTTCACATAGGTTAAGAATACAGACAGGTCGCTACGGCCAGAATAGAATTGAACGGCATGAAAGACTGTGTAAAGTGTGTGAAAAGGGTTATGTAGAGGACGAATTCCACTTCATTATAGAGTGAAAAATATATGGTACTAAGGAGAAGATATATACGAGACTATTACTGGAAAAGGCCTAGTATGTACAAATTTTGTGAGCTGGTGAAATGCAACGATAAAGACACTGTTAACAAGTTAGCTTGTTACATCAACTGTGCAAGTAAGATGAGATCAAATGTCATAAATGATACAAGTAATTAGTACATTTACTCTCTTAATATGTATTTAGTATAATCATAGTTTACATGTATTGAAATATTGTTTACTTTATTGACTTTGACTACTGAATTTTATTGTATAGCATGTGTATGGATGAGAAACGAACTGTTTAAATCCAAAGAAATAAAATTCTGTTCTGTTCTGTTCTGTTCATGAATTTCAGTTTAAAATGTAATAATTGCCTCCTTCACTATTAGCGCGTGGGTCAAACTTTGTGTGTTTCACAAATATTCACCCGTTTCATCTTCAAAACACAAATTATAACCGGTGTATGCTCACTTATTTAACAAATCGCTTGCTAATCACGTCAATACAGCTACCTGTAAATAGTGCAGACCCAGATGAGACAGCTCCTGCAGGAGCTGTTTCATCAGGGTCTGCACTATTTACAAGTTGATTGTGCAACCAGTGCACTCCACAGCAGTGATTGCACAGCGAAATACTTGTACACAGTGAATATATACATGTGTAATTATACAACAGGGCATGGGTAAAGAAGGAGAAATGTATTTAAAAATTCAGCAAGAGAAGGGTTAATCAGTGCATGAATCCTGTTCAGATGCCGACATACCTGTCTCGTAAACTGCATCTAGCCGAGACGCCGACATACCCGTCTCGTAAACTGCATCTCGCTGAGACGCACGGCATACCTGTCTCGTAATAAACTGTTTGCACAGGTAACCATAACATTCGCTCGCAGCATCATAAATAAAGGTTAACCTTGTCCTCCATGAATATGCATTCAATAAATAATGACTCCATAAATACTAATTATATGCGTTCTCCTAATGGCACATGTATACAGAAATGTTAGGCTATAGTATATTTTGTATAATCATGTGTATATTATGTCACAAGAAACAAGAGCAGACCCTGGTCAGATTGCTCCAGTGGGGCCTATGATGCATATAAAGGCGTATTTATAGAGTAAAGGGTTAAAAGGACTATAAGTATAATACACAATATCGTTACAAATCGGTTGTGGTTGGAACAAATAAAATAGCTCCAAACACGTTGAAACAAGAATGTTTTATTCCCATAACGATACAATATATGTTTTCCGAGTTATAAAGAAAAGCAATATGAGGGAGTGAGATAGACTGTGACCTGCGCAAAGTAGAACATTTATTCAAGTACATATGAAGTCCAATACATCGACGTTCTAGGTACCATGTCAATTACTTCGAGATGAGACAAATTATAGTAACCAGTATCTATCCAGTTCACTAGTTAATGCAGGCCTAAAATAATGATGAAAGCTCCTGTAGGAGTTTTCTGCATAACTTTCGTCCTGCATTAAGCAACCACCTGCTTATATGAAAGCATCCATGTTTGTTCATTAAGTGGTCCCATTAGAGGGTTTTACTGTACTCCCAGTGCTTCAGAGATACCAAACAAACCGATGAAGAAGACAACAGAGAATACGATAACTATTTGTAGCAAATTGAGTACAGTGAAACCTTTCTAAACCGGAATTCTTGTAGAGAATATTTTAGATACTTTTAGGCAGGTGGCTGCTTAATGCAGGATGAAAGTCATGCAGAAAGCTCCCCTAGGAGCTTTCTGCATGACTTTCATCCTGCATTAAGCTACCACCTGTCTCTAAGACCGATATTTATACCAATTTTAACGTCCGGTTTAGAGGGGTTTTGCTGTACTTATAATGGCATATGAACAAGACAAGTTTTTGCCTTTGTAAAACTGTAAAATCAGATCTGTATAATTCCATAAGCAAATAGAGCAGACCTTGACAAGATGGCTCCTACAGGAGCTGTCTGATCTGGGTCTACTCTGTAGCAATGCGTTAAAGGGTGAGTTTCATTGTTAGGAACTAAGACTTCGCTGCCACATTAAGCCATCTGCTTGTCTGCTTAAATTTCTAATTTTTTAATTATCTTCATTTTTGTTTCAAAATACAGCATCAAACAGTATTGCTCCTGTTGAGACACCGGGTGACTTGGTGCCTCGTCAGGAATCACAGATTCACCACAGGCAGCGAAGCAGTTTCATAAAAACTCCAATCCGTTTCTGAGATAGGACTCAAGACGGGCCAAGAGGTTAAATTTTGGCAACCAAAGGGTCATAACTCTGATGTTCCATGTCTTTTCTACGTCTCTGTTTCAATGGTACAATTACGAGTACATTGACACTGCGCGCATGGTTCTAAGGTTTATATAAGAACCTATATTGGATCAATAGAAAACGGGGATAACTTGCTAACTGACTGGGACATGGCCCCCAGGTTATAAAATTCTGAGTCTGAGATCATTCTTAAGCATCTGATTGGTCAGATTCTGATCTTATTCAGAATCTAACCAATCAAATACATGAGAATGATCTTAGACCCAGGCTCAGAAGTTTAATAACCCTTGACACTGTTTCATGATTTTGTCTTTGGACTAAAGAGTGATTTTATGAAACTGTTCAAATACACACAAGGACCATAACGTCAACTAAGGAAAAGTATCACATCACATTAGTATATTGTACATTAATTCGATTCATGCCGGTGCCGTTTCATGCACATGAAATAACAACTCTGTGTGGGCAATGCGAAAACGTCGATTCTTCAGGTTGCTTGTCGACATGATTAGGCCGCCGTAACAACTACGATAAAAGCAATCCAGACAGCTAAAGCAACCATCACACTGGCCAGCATGCTGTAGCGGGCATAATTGTTGTACTTCCGGCCCTCTTCGTAATTTCCTGCATCATACTCGCTGTTTGCCTGTGACGGAAAGAAACATAATGACAATCAAGTGCAAAACGAACACTGTTATGTTATACGTTGTCTGCATCTGATGTCATATTGGACAGGCCAACTTATAGACCGTTTTCTCGTGACGTCACAGAATCTCTGTCCGCCATATTGGAGGTATACTCGCCAAGCGGTGCGCACATACAATGTTCACTTCTGCTCGATCATAAACATTCCATCCCTAAGATGGTGAATTACAGTCAAGTCGTATATTGTCATAATCGTTCAGATACAGAAACAGACCGGCTTTACCACATACTTTATAACAGGCCAGAATTCTAAGCCCAACGAACTTTCTGAGAGTGAGAAATGACGGAGGCTATGGGTAACATTTCACTGGAAATAATCTGAAGAATGTCAGAGTCGCTCTGGCCATTTCATCAAACGTAAGTTTGCTTGTATTTTTGAAACATATTTGTGTTGGCATTGTCAGAGACATGTATATACACTATGGCATTGTGAAGTCTAGAAAGAGAAATATGTGCTAGTTTCTTTTTAATCTGGATTTGTTTTCGAGCACACTCCAGAACAGCTTTTGAGTGAGGGTTATGTGTGTGCTTTGTTAAAGTGTATAATTCTACAAAATTATGGCTGTCAGCAGTAACCACTTTATTTCAGACAGCTAGTATAAAGCTAGAGGGACTTTTTATTAATTTAAAACAAAAATGATAAATGTCATACATGGGACAATTTCAAAAACCGACTGTGTGTTGTTGTTGTTGTTGTTGTTTTTTGTTTGTTTTTTTTTTGTTGTTTTTTTTGGGGGGGGGGGCAATATATAGGATGGACATTACAGTACCTTGTTCGTATAAGTCTACCAGTCATAGATAAATTAATACCAATACATCGCACAGCTGTGACATCCTGCTGTGATTTTACAGCCCTGACCTCCAATTTTAAATCGAGTTGGACTTGTTTATTGAACACCTTGTGCAATCAACATGGGGTAACAGGAAATGCACTCAACGAACCGTGAAATTGGTGATTTTTAAGCTCCAGATAAGACCCAAGTTTTACATTCGGACATTCTTTATAATTACAGATTTATATGACTAAGACAATCCTGATTGGGTACCATCAGTAAATATGGACAGCCTACAAAAATCTTGAATGGCCGGAACCAGTGTAGGACCATGCGAGAGAAGAAGTGTGCCGCAGCTCGAGCATTCCCTTCTATCCCCCCCCCCCCCCCCCCCCCTTGGCAAAGGTTACTTCTCGAATCCATGGGAGCAATGCTCTAAATATCACACTGGTTTCAAAACTTAAAACTATATACAGTTGAACTTCGATATCTCAAACTCGGATAACTTGAACTTCGGGACAACTCAAACTTAAATAAAGTTCGGTCCTCCCAAAATTTACAATACAGAATTCCTCATAAATGTATAACTACCCATGTGTAGAAAAACATGTGACAGCTTAATGCAGGTCTAAAGAAATGCAGAAAGCTCATGTAGAAGCTTTCAACATTACTTTAGAACTGCATTAAACTGAGAACTTGAGTAATTGCCCAGGTTTGAATTCAGATAACTCAAACATTTGTTACCTCTAAGTAATTTGTATACGGTCCCTTGAAGTCTGAGAAGTCAGTTGTTGAAGGTTGTTACATTAAAGAACTTTATAACATTTCTGTTCTGTGTTATTTTGTATTTGTAATATATATGCACCCCACCAACTCCAATGTGACAGTGAATTATATACATGTAGTGTTTCAAAAGAGTTTAGCATTTTACAGGTCTTTTATGCTGATGGTAGTTTATATTTTATTGTTCAGCTACATTTGTCCATTATTAATATTAAGCGTTGCATATTCAAGGTTGACCGTAGTCTGAACGTTTGATAAACTGTAGGTGTCGGACCCTCTCGAGAAGGCCTCTGTGGTTGAATGGTTATGGTCTCAGACTGCCAACCACTTGGTCACTCAACTCTGTGGTGCGAATCCCGGTCTGGACATTTGGATTTTACATGTGAGGAAGCCTTCCAGCTGGCTTGTTGTTGTGTGACAGGCCGGGTACAGGTACTGGGTGAAAGACAGTAAGCGGTTTGGATAGCTTAGTGGTTAGAGCACTCGCCTTGTAAGTGAGGGGTCCCGGGTTCGATCCCCGGTCTGGCTGCATGTTATTAACCAGTCCTGTTACAGTTGGCGCTCAACTTGAAAATCGGACTCTGTGCACACCCATGATTTCAGCTGCAGATTCGGCGAGAATCTCAGGGAAGAAGGGGAGTAGTGTGACAGGCCGGGTACAACCTTTGTAAACAGAGTAGACCCAGATTATGTGACTCATGTAGGAGCAGTCTGAACAGGGTCTGCAGCGTTTGCTTATTAAATCATATAATAGAGCGGACTTAAGTTTCTACCAAACCAATACCAAAAACCAAAACAGCCTGTGTATAGCCTATATATATATGCTACTATAAAAATTCATCAAATTAATATTCATGATGAATCTATAATTATTCAGCAGCTATCTGTATAAAGAAGCAAGTACATGTTAATCCAGTAGTTGCTTTAAATAACAAAAAAACTTGAAATTAGGTTTCTCAATGAAAATATTTAGATAAATAAATTGATAAATATAAACCAGTTTTGTTATTTTCCTATTTAATTTTAATGAATAAGCAGAGACATACATATACATGTATGTATATTACATGTCATTTACATCTTTAAAAAGTGGATTGACTCGAAAAGAAAAATAACAGCAGTAATAACATTTTATCAACATTTTAATCTATCTACGCACAGAAGAAAAATTGTCGTGTTCAATAATAGAAAGAACTTCGAAAATTCATTTCATTTGACTTGGTAACTACAGCGCAAGCGGCTGTTGAACCTTAAAATACTTCATAGAAACACCTTTTAACGCATGTGCAAACATAGTAGATCTAGATCAGATGGATCCTATAGCAGTTATCTGATCAGTATCAGCTCTGTTTGCTATAGACTGCAGCACGAAGTAAAATCTGCATTAAATTCGTGATTGCAGCAGCTGTGCATTTCGCGTATGCCTCCAACATGGCGGACAAACCGGTGTTAGGGTAAATGTTGACGGTCCGTGAAAACGGTCTATACAAATAGTACGACTTATGACGTAGCTGTTTGATCAGAGTACTCCCTGCTTGCTTTTAAGTTAATCTATTTGAACCATTATCATGCAATGCGCGTAAGTATTGTCGTTTGCAAACAACTTGATTGAACTCAGTTTTGACACCCGAACAACTCAGCGTTTTATCAGGATCCAATCTGTTTGATATTTGGTGAATAGTTTCTAAAAGGCTTGATCGAATTGGGAAACAGATCCGAATTTAAGCAGAGATTATTTTTCCAGCATGATAAGGGTTAAAGTTGCAATTTAACGGCCAAACACGTTCATTTCGTCGTGTAGTCGGATTTACGGTGACATTACTGAAAGGGGCGTTACGAATTAAAATATCGAGAAAAAACCGGGTCGTATCGTATAGTCACGATGCTAACACAACGAGGATGCAGCAACCGCCCGTGAGGAGTGGTGTGCTAACCATGCATATTAACCCTTCTCTTGCTGAATTTTAAAATACATTTCTCCTTCTTTACAAATGCCCTGTTGTATAATTACATATATCGTAACTGTGTACAAGTATTTCGCTGTGCAATCACTGCTGTGGAGTGCATTGGTTGCACAATCAATTTGTAAATAGTGCAGACCCTGATGAGACAGCTCCTGTAGGAGCTGTCTCATCTGGGTATTCACTATTTACAGGTATGTATATTGACGTGAATAGCAAGCGAAGGGTTAAGAACGATAACTCTGCAACAAATGACAGATAATTGTACCTACCTGAATTGCAAAGAAGATGGCAAACAGACCCGGAATGGGAGAGCAGAAGAAACAAACGGCGATAGCGAGGCATGTCTGGTCCGCTGGCCGTATTGAAGCCAGGACGACCGGTGGTGCTGTGGACACCTGGGTCACCTGTACGTTGGTCGTCGGCATTGCCATCTGTAAGTGTATATAAAAACACCATTAATCTGCTGAATGATTAAAAAGGCTCCTCCTTTTCAGAATATTAACCAATTTGCTCTCATGATCCCATATATGGGACGTAGGCAAACAGTGTAGACTTTGATCAGACGTCGCATAATGAGGCGTCTGATCAGAGTCTACACTGTTTGCTGATAGGAAATTCAATATAAAACAAAGCAAAAATGAAAATTTAGACCAGACATTCCGCAGATAAAAGATAGACTAATCTGATATATAAGCATGGAAGACTCCACTGGGGGAAACGGGTTAATTCAACAAAACATGTGTCAAATGATCAAAGGCCTCCATCGGTTCCTCCACATTAAAGTTTAAGTGGCATTGGTGCTTTCCTAATTCTACGCTCAGTATACAAGGGTAGTGCTTGGTGCTTGGACTGATTGACCAGGTATCAAGACTATGCGAGGATGTGTTAGTCAAACAATATATCCCAAACAAGCGATTTGACCTATAGCTTTGAGGTTTGACCTTGAAGTATGACAATGACCTTGACATGGTTCCACCTAAATGTTGAAACTTTATGAGATTAGTATACATGTTATGTTTCAAGTCTCTGTCTAATAGCACAACAGTTATGGCCACGGTTTACTGTAAATCACAAAAACAAACAAAAACACTGTCTAGACAGCCATGTCAAAATAATATGCTACCAATCATAATCTTGGTGTAAACATGTAAAAATTAAAAATGTTGACCTGGAGTAGGTTAATATACATTAGAACCTGCCTTAACCATTACCTCATAGGCTATTTTAGATCCAACCTCTTTGAATAAATCTATCGAAAAGGAGCATTAACTCGAGAAAAGGACTTTTTTTTTAGAATTTTGTAGTTTGAAACCATTGTGATAAATAGAGTATTTGCTCTATTTATCACAATGGTTTCACAAAGGGACTTCCAGAGAGTCGCCAAAGTCGTCAATATGAGGGAATGGGTTAAGCAGCCAGGAAAAAATGTCTAACTATGAGTTTGCTTCATAGGTGGTAGCTTAATGAAGATCAAAAGTAAAACAGAAAGCTCTAATATTGTCCTGCATTAAACAACCACCTGCTGTTTAAGACTCCTATGTTCAACAAATAAATGACCGCTTAAATTAGGTTCTATTGTACTTTCAAGTGTTGCAGAAACTAGTATACTATGAGGGTGTCAAACAGCTTGGATCCTGAAATAAACCTTCCTCGTGAAAAAAAGGTATGCTAAATCCTTGATCTGTTACAGTTTTACTTAAATACAATATGGTAGCAAGGGTATAGTTAAACTAACAACCATGCATTCTGAGTGTTGACGCTTACATGCTTCTGTCAATTAATGTCATCATTATTAGATGTTTCCAAATGTTACAAGGGGTATAACTCTCCATATATGCATGACCGGTTACATTGGCATTTACACCTGGGCGCGAGGTTATAAAACTTATACCTCCGAGTTTTAGTTCATTCTGAAGTACCTGACCAATAAGATGTTTGAAAATGATATTAGACTCCATGGTCGCAAGCGAAATGGTTTTATAACCTTTGGACCAAGTATACAAAGTACATAACAAGTGTACAATGTATAGAACGGGTATATAACAAAGTACGAAGAGAGTGTATACAGTGCAGGGTATGTGTACAACGTACCGAGTGACTGTAACAATGCACAGCGTGAGTATATAAAGTACAGCGCGAATGTACAAAGTACAGTGTGTGTACAAAGTACGGAGCGACTGGATAAAGTACAGAACATGTGTACAAAATACACAGCGAGTATACATAGTACAGAGTAAATGTACAAATTAAAAGTGTGTAAACAAAGTAAAGAGCGAGTGACCAAATTACATACTGTGTACAACGCACAGAATGTACAAAGTACGGAACGTGTGTACAAAGTATAGAGTGTGTGTATAAAGTAGAGAGCAAGTGTAAAAAGTACCGAACGATTGTACAAGGTACAGTAAATGTACAAGGTACAGAATGAATATACAAAGTACTAAGCGAGTGTAGAAAGTAGAGAGCGCGTGTAAAGTATACAATGACTACAAAGTACAGAGAGTGTTTATACTGTACAAAACATGTGTACGAAGTATATAGGGTATATATACAATAAGGGAGCGATTGTAAAAAGTACAGAGCGATGTATAAAGTACAATGATTGTACAAAGTACAGAGTGAGTGTACAAAGTACGCAGCGAGTGAACATAGTACACAGCGAGTGTACAAAGTACAGAATGTTTGTTGTACCATGCACAGAACATGTGTACAAAGTAGATCGTGGGTGTATAGAGTACAAAGCGAGTACATAGTGAGTTAACAAAGTACAGAGTGTGTATAAAAAGTAGAGAGTGGATGTAAAGTATACAGAGTGACTGTGGAAATATAGAGCAAGTGTACAAAGTACATAGTGATAGTACTGGGTACAGAGCGAGTGTAGAAAGTACAGTGTGAGTGTACACGAACAGAGTGAATATACAAGTACAAAGTACAGAGCGGGTGCACAAGTACAGGTAAAGTGTTCAAAGTGGAGAAAACATTAAAACGTACAAAACGACTGGGGAAAGTACAGAGCGAGAGAGAAGAATGAGAGTACAATGTACAGAGTGAACAAAGTATGCAGTGAGTGTGCAAAGTACAGGGCGAATATGAAAAGCACATATTGCATGTACAAGGTATATTGCTAGCATACAAAGTACAGACCGACTGTACAAAATACATAGTACACATAGTACACAACTTACAGAATGTACAAAGTACAGTGTGTGCAAAATACCATGTGAGTGTACAAAAAACAGAGTAAATACACAGTACAGAATGAATGTATAAAGTCTATAAGGAGTGCATAAATTATAGTGTGCAGAACAAAATGTGCCAAATACAGGGCGAGTGTAAAAGAACAGAGCACATACACACATACTGGGTGTACAAAGTACAGGGTGTCAGGGTGTACACAGTACAGAATGTTCAAAGTACAAACGAATATGGAGCAAGTTTACAAAGTACAAGTGTACAAAGTGCAGAGTGATTGCACTTAGGCAATAGTGTGAAAGTAAGTAGTGTGTAAAGTACAGACAGGATTTGCAAAATACAGAAGTAGTGAGTGAATGTAAAACTACAGAACACGTGTGCAAATTACAGAGAGTGTACACAATATACAGAGCCTAGAATTTGAGAAGTACAGGACGAGTGTTATAGAAAGTACAGAGTGAGTGTACAAATGACTGAGCTAGTGTACAAAGTACGGAGTAAAAAATACATGCTGGGTGTACAAAGTAGAGAGTGGGAGTACAAAGTACAGAGCGAGTGTACACTATACAGATCGAGTGTACAAATTACAGAGAGTACAATATACAGAGTGAGTGTACAGCAGTGTAACAAGCACAGAGCGAATATATAAAGTAGAGAGTGTATGTGGAAAGTAGAGGGTAGGTGTATAAAATACAGAGTGTATAAAGTATCGGACGAGTATACAAGGCTAGTATACTAAGTGGACAGCAAATAACAAAGAACAGAATGTGCAAAAAAACCCCAGAACGTACGTAGAAATTAGAGAGCGAATTCACGAAGTATGGCGTGTACAAAGTACTGAGTGAGTATGCAAAGTAGAGATTGAATGTGTAAAGTACTATATAGATCGAGCATACAATATACGGAGCGAGTATACAAAGTAACGAGATGGTTGCTCAGTGGTACTAAACGATCATGAAATAAGAACCATAATAAACAAACTTCAAACAAAGCAATGTTCGTTGTATTTACCGGTGGAGACATAGGCGCTGGATACGCATTCGCTGGGTACGTTGGCCCTGGGTACTGCGCTGGGTACTGAGCTGGGTACTGCGCTGGGTGCGGCGCTTGGTACTTAGACGCTTGACCCATAGGCGCATTTCTTCCCATGGCATCATTCGACTGATCATATCCAGCGTTGTACAGGTCTGGATTGTAGGGAGGAGGTGCGTCTTCTTGTCTGCCCGCGTCTGAAGTACAAAGGCAAGATACACAAAGGAGGGGAATAAATGTGTGACCGAGGGGACCGTTCTCCAGAAACAACTTTTTCCATCGTATTTTATTCATGCTCCATCAAACCCTATGTTGTGACCACTCTTTAGAATCGTCACTTTGTTACGATTCTAAAGAGTGGTCACAACATAGGGTTTAATTGAGGCATAACGGTTTTAGTTCTCGAAATACACCTTATCTGGTGATCTGCATACAAGCTAATTATGTTTGATTTTCCCTCCCTATAACAACTCCCTCTGAACAACACATACACTCTTCGTATCCCAAAGGGTGTCGTTGTAGAGAGGGAGCACTGTATAAATATTCAACCATATATACGTGAATGCACCCGGATTCTTCTGAGATCCAATGACAGAGCTACAGATAAAGGTGGGTACCCAAATACTAAAATCATCCTTTCTCCACTAAACCCTATGTTATGATCACTCTTTAGAAACGTCTCTTCGAAGGGACGATTCTAAATAGTGATCTTAAAATAGGGTTTTGGTGGGAAAATAAAAAAGGTTATTTTTGAAAATGTATTTAATTTACGCATTTTATCTGCATGGAGCACGCACTTACTCACGACCGGCCGGATGCACACACGCACACACACACAAATAATATGAAAACAATCTGAAGCTCATTGCAAATAGACTCTACACCTGCCATATATAAGAAACATAGATACGATGTTTAAATTTAAATTTTGTTTCAGGAACAGTTCCTGTATTTCTCGAAGAGTACCTGTGTAGTACAACACATGATTTAGAGGAGAAATGACGACACAAGTATTTTTTCAAAATACATGTACGTCCCAAAGTGTTCACTTGTCTGTGGATCTTATAAATACAGAGATGTAAATAACATACGTCACAGAGTGTTACATCACAAAATGTTACGTCAAAAAGTTTTCACTTATCTATGGATCTAATAAATCAGAGATGTAGATAAAATACATCACAAAGTGTTACTTCACGAAGTGTTACGTCACAAAGTGTCACGTCAAAAAGTGTTACGTCTAAAAGTGTTCAATTATCTATGTATCTAATACATAGATGTAGAAAAGAAACCGACACAAAATGTTACGTCACAAAGTGTTCACTTATCTATGGATCTTATAAATAGAGATGTAGATAAAATACGTCACAAAGTGTTACATCACAAAATGCTACCTCACAAAGTGTTTACTTATCTATATATCTAATAAATACAGAGATGTAAAGAAAAAAACCTACACAGAGTGTTCACTTATCTATGGATCTAATAAATGGATCTAATAAATACACAGGTGTAGATAAAATGCGTACTGATTTTGAAATTATGTTCTTTATGTCCCATTCAAACCCTGTCTGGTTAGAATCACATCGGAGAGATTGCAATGGGTTACAGCAAGACAGGGTTTAACCCTTTACCTGATAGAAGCGGCTTTTAGCGTGTTTGATTTATTCCTCCGCTGAAGATAATAGTTCAAATTCATACAGTCATGAACATATTGCATAATAAATATTTTCTATATCCTAGTAGGTGGTAGCTTAAAGCAGGCTGAAAGTAAAGCAGAATGCGCCTTAAGGTGCATTCTGCTTTACTTTCAACCTGCTTTAAGTGGTCATATGTCTTGAAAACTAGAAACAGACTATTGGGTAAAGGGTTAATAGAGATGAGTTCACATTACATGTATGCTATATAGTTCTCTCCAATCTACAGCTACGTTAGCCCATTTCTCTCATGAATATATATACAAGAACTCGTGAGAGTTAATTAGAATAGTTTTTATTCCGGCATATGAACATAGGAACTTTTGGCCATGGCAGAAACTACAGAATCTGACCTATATTATTTCATAAGCAAACAGCAGACCCCGATCCGTCTGAACTTGGGTTACTCTGTGTGTAATTTAGCATGAAAAGGGCTTTATATGGTGGACAGGGTTAAATACCTGCCCAAAAACATAGGCCGCAGAAAATAACGCCTATAATACAAGTTTTGCAGGAGGAAAAACGTTAATGATAGTTTAACTCCATTTCTGGTCGTCACACAGAATGGGAAGTACTTTGATTCCAGTTGAGACTAATTAAACCAAAGCATGTTGAAGAGTAATATACAACAAGTGTGTTCGGGGGAACACGTGTGTGACCTGCTAGCAGCTGACACAAAAACTGTTAATATGCTGGAGTGCGAAAATCAGAAAAAGGGGAATAACTAAAACAGTATTGCATGCAGAGTGATGGACCTTAGTTACATCAATGGTCCTCAATGAGAGAAAGACACATGTGAAATGTGAAAGCTCTATTATGATAAGCTAAGAAATGACGGCCAACAATAAAAAGTGTGACGGACGGACGGACGGACAGACATACAGATAATACACCTTGTTAAAAACGCTGACTCAGTAGTTCGTCCGTCCATCGGACAATTCAACTTGACCTCGGTGCTATAAATGATGACTCAATGGTCTGTCAGACCGTATTCCACATGATTGATGAGAACCTGCTTTAAGCGATCATCAAAAAGGAGGTCTTGCAGAAAAATCCTTTAGGAGATTTTTGTATTACTTTTCCTCTGTATTAAGCGACTACCTGCCTCCTTAAGGTCGCTTAAAACAAGTTCCAGTATCTAGATTCTGAAGTAGAACACACCATTTTAAAAATTAACCTACATGTATTCCTTAACAGTCATCAGAAGAAACTGAACACAACTGATTTTTGTGTCGCCTGCGAAGCATGACATACACATAGGGATCACTTTGTCCGTCGTCCTCGTCGTCGTCACACTGCTTGTCCGGCCCGTATTTCCTATTATACTGATGCCATTGAATTCAAACTTCACACATGGAACAGACTTGATGAGAGGATATGTCATGCATAAGGTCCATAACTCTAGCTTCAGTATTTTTTTTAATGTAATTCCCCTTTTTCATTTCTTTTGTCCGGCCAATAAGTCCTTTTCTTCTCAAAGGTGCCCGACGCATGCTTTGACTCACCCATGGAAACCCCCCCCCCCCCCCAAAAAAAAAAATAAAAAATGTGATCGAAGTATGTTAAACAAGCCTAAAACTATCTATCTGAACCTTAAACCACTCCGAAAAATAAGAAAAACACGACCCGGAAAAAAATTTCCTTTCGGGTCTATATATGTATTACATATATAGACCCGAAAGGAATTTTTTTCCGGGTTCGTGTTTTCTTGTTTTTCGTGTTTTCTTGTTGTTGTTGTTTTTTTGGTTTTTTTTGAAGGGGGGGGGGGGGTTCCATAGGTGAGTCCAAGCATGCGTCGGGCACCTTTGGAACAAGCATGATGAGAGAACGCATTGTGCACGTGGTCAATAACCGCGGCATCAATACAGTAAAACCCCTCTAAACCAGACAAGGTTGGCGACAGTTGAAAATTCCGGATTAGAGGGGTGTCCGGTTTGGAGGGGATTTCTATTTCCAGCCCTTTGATAAGTTACTAGGTATTATTAATTATTTTGTAAAACAAGTAGACTTAGATGATAACTCTACTTCAACAGTTTTCATTCTTGGTGCAAGAAAAGAGGTAAGGTAAATACAGTAAAACCTCTCTATAACGGCCTCTGAATTACATCAAGTATTTTGTGTTAAAGGCAGGTTGCTGCTTAAAGCAAGGTGAAAGTAAAACAGAACGCTCCTATAAGAGCGTTCTGTTTTACTTTCACCTTGCTTTTAAGCAACCAGCTGCCTTAACTACCAACTAATTAACACAATTAAGTGGCCGTTATAGAGAGGTTTTACTGTATACCACAATGGGTCAGTCAGACATGGGCGAAGCTTCTCGGCCCAAATTTTGAAGCCTGTGTGTTATGGCCATGGCATCAAACATCAAGGGCATATCGTTTCGACTTGTTTGCTTGTCTGTTCACAATTTTAACCAGGGATAAAGTATAAGTATAAGTTTTTAACTAGTAGAGATACAGGTTTCATATGTGGTGGGCACATGCATCTCACGAAGCTGCAACTTTTGTGTCGTATCAGGTTAGGATCATGTCTCAAGGTCAAAGGCCATATTTTGACGTCAATGGAGACACTGGGGGCATGGTGTTTTATAAGTGCATCTTGTTCTCTACTGTATGTTTGGTCTGCTCTGTTGGTCAGCTTTGGTCATTATTCTCATTATCATTTTGTCTTAGTTTCACACTTCTTACATATTGATCATGCACAAAGTTACCGAGCATCGTAGCTAGATTTATGTTATTATCATAGACAGGTATACATGTTCTGCGATTGTCTTAAGTTTTAATTTGGTGGGAAAATGGTCAGTACGCAGGCAGGCGACACATGTGTTCCGAGGAACACCTTTCTAGTTATTAAAAAGACTGCAAATGGCACAGGAAGTGGTTGACAGTATCAAATTCGAACAAGCGCATAGAACAGGCGGTAAAAATATTTGAACGTCTTGTAGACAGATCGTAGTAACGGTTTGTTCTTTTAAAGATAGTATAGAAACAAAGGCTGACGGGGACAAAGTATTTTATAACTGAGCAATTTCACAGGGAAATCGAGGAAAGGAAAAACGGCATATTGCCGAAGTTGAAAAAGGACAGGACATGTGAGAAAGAGGCGTGGATATCATATATCACCTTGTATATCGAAGAACATCTATCTAAGAAACATAGTGAATAGGCACGTATAAGAGATGACGAAAACAGATGGAATTGCCGGGGTCTTATACAGCAGAAAACATTAAACAAAAAAGTGTATCTAAGGTTAGAAACCATTTCAACACAATCATTTGGTTGAAACTTGGTAAACCGTTAATCAAAATTAATAAAAATGTATATTTATATGGTGTTTACATCTGGTGTGAGGATTCGTCAATGTATACTATTGAAAAGTATTGATTTGTTTAGCAAGTTGAAGGCGACGTTTTGCCCGTTGATAATCTCGGATCTATTTTTATTATTTGTGATTTAAATATCAGTATGTGGAATGATTTTATATTTAACCCTTTCCCTTAAATAAACGTGTTTTAACGCATCTGCAAGCAGAGTAGACCTAGATCAGACGGCTCCTATAGGAGCCGTCTGATCAGGGTCTGCTCTGTTTTCTAATTGAATTTGATTAGATCTGGTTCTCTAGCTTCTTAGTTCTAAAATGGCTACACTATCTAACTTTCCTTATTTCATTATAACTATTTTGTCCATTGATATTCAGTAGGTATTGGAATTTGAAAGAAACATAGAACAAGGAAACAAACATAGAACAAGGAACAAGGAAACAAACATAGAAAAAGGAAAGGGTTAAATGATAGTCTTATAGGCGAGTATGTCCCAGACCAACCGCCGCCCGGGGTCTCTCAGGACTCGGCGTGTAACACACTGTATGCGAACAGCTGATCTGTGTAAATCTAGTTCTTTACGTTATTGGGAAGGACAATAAAAGTTTACCTATGCATGCACGAGAATTTCGTCTGTAATTGATTAACTGTTACTACATTAGCGCCGCTTATCATGTAAAGAGTGGTCTAATCATGCATCGATTTACATTTGGTTATTGTGTAGTAAACAACCAGCTATACAAAACGCACAATAATTGTTTCATACAAATAGGATAGTGCAGTGTGTGATGAATTTCGTAGAGGCATAATTGCTAAATTACCTAACTTAAAGACATTCCCTTGGCCGGCTTGGGTCTTTACAGCTAACCTGTGAAAAAGCATGCGGCACACGGTAAGAGCTATAGCAGTCTGCCTGTCAAGAACCACTGGAGCGTTCCATGTGAGGCCCGTCTCTTACATTTGATGATTTGGAAATAATTAGATTGTCACTAATGCAGTATATGTTTTTATTTTTAAACAAACAAACGTGGCATGTATATATGAACGCCAGCTCTACAAGACAAAATTGAATTCTCAGCTTTAATTAGGGCGCCTTTGAACATATTATAGCTCTTCTCCACTGCAGGTTAAATGGATTCTACTGCAGGCCAAATGTCCAGAGTTTTATCTCTGATATACATAAGCGCTCAGGTTTTTTTTAATGTATTTAATCCTTATAAAATATTCATCTGCTAAATTGCTTGTCTGCTTCAAATGTGAAAGTGCTTCATAGTTTGTAAAGATTTGTGAAAATGTTGTCTGTCAAATAGCTTGGATCCAGATAAGATGCCGGGTTACTTGACGTCTCATCTGGATCCAACCTGTTTGCATATGGCCCTTTGTTTGTTAGTGGTAGGCTTCTTAAAGACATTCCCTTGGCCGGCTTGGGTCTTTACAGCTAACCTGTGAAAAAGCATGCGGCACATGGTAAGAGCTATAGCAGTTTGCCTGTCAAGAACCACTGGAGCGTTCCATGTGAGGCCCGTCTCTTACATTTGATGATTTGGAAATGATTAGATTGTCACTAATGCAGTCAACAATGTTCTTTTGAGTGTGTTCCCCTTGACTAATTGTATGTCAGGGCCTCTCTAGACAGAATGAGACGGCTTGCCATATTTTGCACACTTGTATCATGCTTTTACTGTTACTTTCACGCCTATTGAGAACAATGGGGGGGGAATCATTGAATGGACCTGGGTAATGTCTTTAAGGGTTGAACTTCTATTGGGAATTGGCCAACAATGGTCTTTTGAGTGTGTTCCCCTTGACTAATTGTATGTCAGGGCCTCTCTAGACAGAATGAGACGGCTTGCCATATTTTGCACACTTGTATCATGCTTTTACTGTTACTTTCACGCCTATTGAGAACAATGGGGGGGGGGGGGGGAAATCATTGAATGGACCTGGGTAATGTCTTTAAATCGCACTACTTGTAATACTGATTGTACAGATCGATCATCTGTAAATATAACTGTTTGAATGATATTGTTATAAATACTCTAAGATATTATCCTGCCAATTTGACCTGATACTCATGCATATTCCGTGTATTATCGTCGGTAATCTTCGAGTAAATTTCCGAAAGTATAAGAATGCTCTATAAAAATACAGTAAAACTCCTCTAATGAGACCAGCAAAAGGGGACATAATTCACAGTGGCAAAGGCAGGTGGTAGCTTAATACAGGACGAAAGTTATGCAGAAAGCTCCTGTAGGAGCTTTCTGCATAACATTTGTCCTGCATTAAGCAACCACCTGCTTATAAAGACAGCCATGTTTATTTATTAAGTGGTCACATTAGAGGGGGTTTACTGTACAATCCTCGTGGAACATGATTATCCCGGCGTTTGGTTTGCTATGTTTTGTCACAGAGTATTACGAACAATCCCGATAAACACGCCGAAATGTAATCGAGTCTCAGGTCAACTTGGGAGGATAATAATTCTGAACAAGCGAAATAATGGAATGAACCGCTAGGGGTGTGGTAAAACACTTGAATACAGAAGAAACGGTCTCAAGTGGTTTTCATAAATAAGTCTAATTGTGGGTCTGTAAGGCATATAGTAGCTTAATGCAGTCCAAGAATAATGCAGAAAGTTCCTATATGAGCTTTCTGCATTACGTTTGCCATGCATTAAGCAACCACGTGATTTTAAGACTCACTAAATGAACAAGCGCTTAAGACAGGTTCTACTGTAGGGGGTACGTATGTACATATATATATATATATAAAACTTTGAGTTGAGTCTGAGAACGTTCTCAAGCATTTGATTGGTCAGATTTGAGCCTTTGGCTCAAATCTGACCAATCAAAAGCTTGAGAACTCAAATCTGACCAATCAAAAGCTTGTGAACGAAACTCAGACTCAACTAAAAGCTTTATAAGCATGGACCCAGAACTTAAAGAAAATTGTGTAACAGCAGCCGTGCTAATCCTGTTATAGATAAACAAAAAAAATTGAGGCGTCACTATACTTACAATACTGAGCCAGTCCTCGAAATATGGGTGACAGGTGTTTATTAAAAAAAATATACTTACATTCAAAGATAACATTTTTGACTCTCAAATATGTTCCAGCTCGACTGGCTCAGTCGATTAGGTCTAAAGCAAGTAATCGTAATTTTTTACCAATGAGTCGCAGGTTATGCGTTCGAGCCCAGTCAGTGACATATAAGTTTCTGGGTTTTTTTTTCATTTGTACGAATTAAGCGTGATTTTGAAGTATTACAGAGTTTGTTAGTTACATGACTGTGAAATAAAATTGCTCCCGTATGGAAGTATAGCGAGGGTGGAGGAGAAGCAGTCTGGTCTGGGAAATACATATATACATATATACATTTATGTATATAAAACACCACTAAACTGTGTTGAAACTCATAAATTTTACAATAAGAATATAGCAACAAAAGATTGGTCAACAAAAAATATATTATGCATAATGCATACTATAAATTTAAACAATACTTTCTAACGAAAAAAATTCACGCGTTCTGCATCAGCCTATTGAAATGGAATGATCCAAAGACTATTACTCAGCGCTCGTGGTGCATGTAACAGTGCATCTATACTGGTTATCGACTTAGCCAGACCATGCTTACAAAATAAACCATTAAAACCAACCTCTGATGGTGACAGCTGTGTATTTTGTAAACCTGATTTGGTTTATGTCGATAACCAAAAAACAGGATAACAAAGGTAGCTGTTGCACCATATGTTGGAGGAATTTATCAATATATGCACGTACTGACATAAGGGTATAATATATCATACATGCACAGCTGACCTTCAATATCTCGAACTCGGATAACTCGAACTTCGGGATAACTCGAACAAAAATTTGAGTCCTTCTAAAACTTACAATACAGAATTGCTCTAAAATTTATTTCTACGTATATCTAGAAACACCTGTTACAGCTTAATACAGGTCTAAAGTAATGCTGAAAGCTCCTACAGGAGCTTTCAGCATTACTTTAGATCTGTTTTAAGCTGAGGCCTTTTTGAAAATTGTTTAGATAAGAAATTGGATGACTCGAACTTCTGTTATCTCGCACTAATATTTATGGTCCCTTAAAGTTCGAGTTATCGAAGTTCAGCTGTATTTGAGGTTTGATAATTGGTAATACTTTTCATTACCCCTATAGTGGTCCATTCCATTGTTTCACGCGTTCAGAATTATCTCTGTCTACAATGTATTTATATTACAACTATGCGTTCGGCTGCTGAGTCATTGTTTTCAAAACACGCGCGCTTTACCGACAACGATTTGAAGAAAGAAAGTTATTATTGTTCATCGTTGCAATTAAAGCATGTTCAAAGAAATTAATTTCTCGTAAGCATAATTAATAAACGTTCAAGGGATATAAAGTTTGCGTCATTTTTAGCCCAAATAAGTTTGGCCCCTTTTCTTGCACTTTTCTTGAGAATTGGAGTTTATAAATCTCCACAATCCAGATATTCAAGGAATAAATATAAATGATATTATGCCTTTTCCTTTTTTCTGATGTGATGATCATCGTTGGTAAATCGCCATATGACTTGCAATGTAAATTAGATCAATTAAATGAATACTGCGAAATTTGGGGATTAGAAGTAAATTGCTTGAAAAAAAGATGATTTTTAGGAAGAGAGGTTTTAAACAAAAATGAAAGCTGATCATACGGGAGTGAGGTTTTAGAACCAGTAAATGACTAATTACCCTTGGACAGTTTTAACTACATACTGGGAGCTTTCTTTTAAATCAAGAGTTTATGGTAGGCAAAGGGCTGATAACAGTAATGCACACATGGCCAACATTAACGGATTGAACCTGAAATGTAGCGTTACCTGTCATTTATTTGATGCATTTGTAAGTTCTATTTTGAATTATAGCTGTTAAGTATGGAGTTATATTAAATATAAAATAAAGCGATAGTACTTCTAAGTTTTGCAAACGGTTACACATGGAAGGGTGTATATTGACATACAGTGTACGAGTATTTGGCGAAATTGGCCAATATCCGATGTATATAAAGAGGTATTATAGAAATATCAACTATTGGTTGATACTAGTTTAATTAGAGGCTGTAATACTATATTCTGTGTACAATAACTCGTTAACCGATTGTAGAAATCGGTAACAAATGCTAATATAATTTACTAGAAAATAATGGTTTTGCTGATGTTTGGATGGATACAATGACTGTAAATACAAGATCCTTCCACAAAGTTTTTAAATAAAAAATAGTGGACTGTTTTATACAGAGCTAGAATGGGAATTTGAAAAGTAGTGGTGTCTTAGCAACACATAAACATTTTGAAAGCTGCTTTGGATTTTAAGCATATTTAGATACATGTACATGCCATATAAACTTAAATTTTACCTTGCTAGGCTGCGTCAGAGACTCTGTCTTCGCATTCATTAAAACTCGAAACCGGAAGGTACGGTAGAAATAATATACCAAGAAATGAAATATATTGTAGTTATTGTGAAATTCGTGATATTGAAGACGAGTTTCATTCTATTCTCATTCGCATACCTACGTAAGAAGTATATAAAAAAGTATTCTTATGCAATACCAAGCTTTGTCAAATTTTGGAATTAATTAGTTTGCGTTATATACAAAGTATTAATTGTGCAATGCGGGAGAAACGCACTTTTTAAAGCTTACATGTAAGTTAAGTAAATATCGATTATTCAAACGTTTGAATAGAAGAATAATTTATACCATTTTAGTCAGGTGGCTGCTTAATGCATTGGTGAAAGTCATGCAGAAAGCTCCAAGAGGAGCTTTCTGAGTGACTATCACCATGCATTAAGTTGCCACCCCTATGTTTTAGTGTTCGATTGATCGAGATTTACTGTATTTTAGTATTCGACTGATCGAGATTTACTGTAGTTTAGTATTCGACTGATCAAGAGTTACTGTATTTCAGTATTCGACTGATCGAGATTTACTGTAGTTTAGTATTCGACTGATCAAGAGTTACTGTATTACTGTATGTAAGTATTCGACTGATCAAGAGTTACTGTATTTTAGTATTCGACTGATCAAGAGTTACTGTATTTTAGTGTTCGACTGACCGATGTTTACTTATTTTAGTGTTCGACTGACCGAGGTTTACTGTATTTTAGTGTTCGACTGATTGAGATTTACTGTATTTCAAGTCCGAACAATCAATAATCAATACGCACTTTTGTCAATTTTCCTTCACAATGAAGAAAATATTCTAAAACAGGGGATATAATATAATACATAAATTTATGTGTTTATGTATAATTTTCCTTCATGTAATGATTGTGCACACAATTTGATTGTGACTCTAATTACAGTGAAGTCAGTCTTTAGGCTCATTTTACCTATGTGACATGTATTTTGTATGTTTGTTTATAACAACAATATACCTGGTTGTACAAGTTGGATGAGTATATGTTTTGTTCTGTTAACGACCAAAATCAGATAACTGACTGCTGCAATTTTGCTCAATATCGAACTTGGCCGAGATGTTATGGCCAAAAGGATTTTCAAACAGTTTAGGGAAGATCAGATGAAATTGTTTGCGTCAGAGAGCGGACAAACAGTTCTGATGTTGTTGGTTTTATGTTACTCAATGACCATAATCCAAAAGTACTTTTGTCGATTTGGCTGCTTATCGAGCTATGCGAAGACATTATTACAACAAACAATTTCTGAAAGGTTAGTAACGATGGGATAGCGAAAACTTCTCATTTTAGAGAGCAAACAATGCTGATTTTGTCGAGGTTTTGTTATTTATGGGCCATAATTCAGAAGTACCAGAATACATACGGCTGATTATCAAACTTGGTTGAAATATTATTACCACCAACATTTTCAACATGTTTGGTGACAACCGGACTTAGAGAGCGGACAGTGCTGATGTTTTTTGGATTTTGATGTTATTCAAGGGCTATAATCCTGAACAACCTGGGACGATTCGTTTAGTTAGCGAATTTGGCTTAGATTTCATACCTACAAACATTTCAGAAAGCTTGGCAGATATCTGATGAAAACTGTTTGCATTACAAAGCGGGCGATAAAACAGGTACTGTGACTGACTGACTGATGGATATGTGATCTGGGTGATATCTGTAGGACACGTGACAGTCGGGAGGTCGGGCGAGCGGCCAGGGTGATTACTATAGGATATCCATACACAGTGTCGACCCTAATTATACAGCTTTACAAACTAGTAATGACGACGGGGTCCTTAGTTTTCATGTTATTAGTTTTGAAATTTGATTACTGTTTAACCCGGTGTTAGGGGGCGTGAGTAGTGTTGCACTTTTAATTACTACTCATGAACAGACTCAATAAACCGAGTATGCAATTTTCTCCTTTTGCATTTCTACTTTTGCTTTCGAAGGATCGCCCATTTTCAGAATATATGTACTTCACAACAGCAGGTGTTAAGTGCTTGTGTGGCGGCCTTAAAATTCGCCTCGTACTTCATTTCCAATGTTGTTATATATTCTGGTCCTTCGGGGTCATTAGTTTTTATGTTATTAATCTTGAAAATTGAATACTGCTTAAGCCGGTGCTAGGGGACGTGACTAGTGTTGGACTTTTAATTACTACTCATGAACAGACTCAATAAAACCGAGTCTGCAATTTTCTCTTTTTGCATGTCTGCTTTTGCTTTCGAAGGATCACCCATTTTCAGAATATATTTAGTAATTAGGTTAGTGGTCAACCGAGAGTATTTATATATACATGTATATATTGTACCATGCCATATTTATATTAACCCTTTATTTCTTTTCTATCATTGGTTGCCATGGCAACCAGAGTTCTGCATGGAATCAAATTCTTTGAACAGCTTTGGAAGAGGTTGACCCAAGAAACATTCCTGCCAAGTTTGGTAAACATCCAGCCAGTAGTTCATTTTAAGAAAAAGGTTGACGATGGACGACGGACGACGCACACCGCACGACGGACGACAACGGACGACGGACACAGGGTCATCACAATAGCTCACCTTGGCACTTCTTGCAAGGTGAGCTAAAACACTCAAGTGTTTCTTTCGGTTTAATGTAATCTTGAAAACTGAGCAGAAAGTCAACTATCCTTTTATTTGACCTCACAGTGTGATTTGCGATGCGATGTATACATTTTACACATCGCACTGACACCGTAAACACTTATTTTAAGAACCCTATTTGAATTTAGAGTACATGTAGTTGCAGAATTTGCACTGTGCCTGGGTGCGAAACTTTGCTATTCAGTCTTGACCCTGAACCCATACATGAAACTTGAATTTCGCAATATCCACGGTGGAGTGAAAATTGAACCACGTTTCATAACGACGCCTGTATTAAACTCATTCCAGCCTTGACTATTTTTAGACCAAACCTCCTTGCATTAATGTACCGAAAAGGAGCATTTACTACAGAAAATGAGAATTTTAGAAATGTGTAGTTTTTAAACTATTGTGATAAATGGAAGAGTTGCTCTTATGGGGCAAATGCTCTATTTATCACAATGGTTTCAAAATGAGATTTACAGAGGGGCAAAAAGACGCCAGTATGAGAGAATAGTGTATCCCTTAGTACTCAGTGTCCCTTAAAAAGACGTAGGCAAATCATGTAGATCAAGTTCAGATATCCCATTCAGGACTATGATCAGGTTTATGAAGTATTCATTTAGTCAACTAAGATATTTAATCTTCAACAGTAAGGGTGGCAATAAATGGTCTCCCAAATAAATATTCATGTAAGAATTTTAAATAATGCATGTATGAATACTAATTAGCTATTAGCTGATTGTCATATTGGCACCATAAATAGGGGAATGTGTGATCATGGCAGACAGACGCTGTAGAAGCAGATCTTTATCAAACAGAGAAGAATCTGGTCAGGGTGTATTCTGTATGGTGGCATAATTCCACCACCACATAACCACGTAATTATCTTGAAAGTTTCCTGTTAATAACTCACATAAATACTTAAATATTTAGTTTTCAAGAAAACGTTCATGTTATTTTTCAGATTGTGATCTGAAAAGTGGAACCCGGAAACTTTTCAACACAGCCAGATAAATATGTTCACACGAATCTTGTCATGATCCTGCTTTAAACTGTCACCGCCTTAATAAATTTATCTTTTTACTTAAACTAGTTATTTATCACGAAAACAGATAATTAACTAGAAAAGTTTCATGTTACCACTTATCTAAAATAGAAAATTGTTTTCGAACGACTGCGGCAGTGGATCATTAATGTGCAAGGACATAAAATATCACCACCATCACCGAATTAGGATTGATATCACATATTTTTAGATAATTTAACAAGAAAGGTTTAAAGAAAAAATTCGCGTTATTTATATTATAAGGTGGCAGAATATGGCAACAACAGGTTATTTTGACGCGTCAAGATAATAATCAGATTTTCATGAAAATATTCCACTTTCCACTTATTAGATAGGTATGTCAGATATTAATTGGAAACTTTTCACGAACGCTAAGTGGTTAATGGTGTCAGCAATGCGCCACCTGTCTGAAAGTGCGAGTTAGCGCCTCATCTGGATATATGCTGTTTGCAAATGGTAGTCAGTATTCATGCCTATAAAACTTTCTAGTAGAGTCTGAGTGCGTTCTCAAGTTTTTGAAAGGTCAGATTTGAGCCTTAGGCTCAAAGCTGACCAATCAAAAGCTTGAGAACAAACTCAGACTCAACTAAAAAGCTTTATAAGCATGGACCCAGGTCGCTCTTAGAACTACAAGGGATCAAACTGGGCAATTGATTACCGATGTTAGTGGTTCTGAACACAGGCGTTAGGCTCATGAAATATGTCTGAAATAAGTTAAAATGTCTCTAAATTGACGTTTTGTAACATTTGGAGCCTAAAAAAAAATTAAGCTTGGGAAGTTTTGAGACAAAGCTGAAATTTCGTATATTCTATATAAGAGAATATAAGCAAATAACTCTTATATAGAATATACGAAATTTCAACTTTGTCTCAAAACTCCCCAAGCTTTATTTTTTCGGCTCCAAATGTTACAAAACGTCAATTTAGGGACATTTTAACTTATTTTAGACATATTTCATGAGCCTAACGCCTGTGGTTCTGAAATGTACAAAGCCACTGTATATACACGCATACGTGGGCAATACAAAAAGCGTCTACCCAACTACATCAAAGCTGCGTGTTACATCAGAATATCTCACACACTGCTGACAAAAACTATCCTTGTTCAAAACTTCCGGCTTCGATAAATAAAACGCAGTAAAGCTTGTGAAGAAAATGTGTCTGATAAAACAGTTCACTATTTCAGAAAACACCATAGTTTGTACTAACCAAATACATAGATATGAAACATAAATAATTGGAAAATAAGTTAACAACATTACCTGCCATAGTTTTTGTTCCGATTTGGCGAATTTTGTCGAGATACACTAAGCAAGATATTCGAGCAGTTTGTCTACACCCTGTCTTTGCTTCGTCCGGGTATTCATTGACAGGCACTGAGGCGGAACGTTACGTGGCGAATTATAGCTAGTTGGGTATTGCATTACATGCTCGTTTAATTTTGCATAGCTCACGGAATAAGTAAAGTGCATTACTTCCTACAGCCCCCGTCTTGAAATATTAAACATAGATACGCTTGTTGGCGACTTTGCAAACAGAGTAGAGGTCTGCTCGGTGTGCATCCGAAACAATAAACCTCTTATTTCACTGTGGTGCAAGCTGTACGGCCGCAAATGTTTAGACTTTTCTGTTGTTTCTATCCTGGCCAAAACTGCTTACGTTCATATTCCATTAAATATCTAATTAATATTCTGCATGAAATTCATGATGTCATCTTTGCATCAGGTAAATGATAATCACGTGGGGCAATTTATCACCTGCGTAGTATTTTGTATGTTGTGCTGATATCATAATCACACAGTTTGGATCCAGATGGGACGCCGAGTGACTTGGCGTCTAATTCAGAATCCAAAATGTTTTGAAATTATGAGGGGTGGGGGTGGGCAAGAAGAATCTTACTCTATCTCATAAATATTTATGAGATAAAATAATGCATTGATATTAAGGAGGGATTAGATGGTCGATGTGTGTAATCCTTTAACTCATACATATTTATGAGAGAAATCAAGGCGTTTACATGTATATTAGTTTGATTATTATGAAATATGAACACAAGACTATGTTGCTCTGGCAGGAACTGTGGAATCGGGTCTATATTATTCCATAAGCAAACAGAGTAGATCCTGATCAGACGGCTCCTATAGGAGCCGTCTGATCAGGGTCTACTCTGTTTGCAAAGGCGTTAAAACGCGTCTCTCTGAAGAAAAGAGTAACACATTAACAAACGCCTAGTACAGTATAAACGTATTGACAGACGACATATTTTTTAGTAAGTTAACCCTTCGCTTGCTAATCACGTCAATATACCTACCAGTAAATAGTGAAGACCCAGATGAGACAGCTCCTGCAGGAACTGTCTTATCAGGGTCTGCACTTTTTACAAGTTGATTGTGCAACCAATGCACCCCACAGCAGTGATTGCACAGCGATACACTTGTACACAGTGAAGATACATGTAATTATACAACAGGGCATGGGTAAAGAGGGAGAAATGTGTTTTAAAATTCAGCAAGAGAATGGTTAAAGTTTGAATTATTCATAGGCTATAATTCATCCGCAAACAACATCGGCTATAAGTACACTAGAACTAGTCTTTAGCGGACATCGAAAAGAGGTCTGAGAATGGATATGTGGACAGGTGGCTGCTTAAAGCAGGACAAAAATAATACCGAAAGTTCCTATAGAAGTTTTCTGTAATAATTTTGCCCTGTGTCAAGTAACCACCTTTTTTAGACTCCCATCAATGCATGGACGCTTAGGACAGGTTCTGCTGTATACCATGTTGACTCAGATAAGAGTGCTGTTTCAGGAGCCTTTTGATCACGGTAAAACTTATATGTAGGTATGGTTTCTTCTTATCTATTTGCCCTTGTGAAAACAGCAGAAAATGGTATCAAACTGATTTGTTGTATACATGCAGTGGGACCACTCTTAAGCGACCACCTAAACATGTCTAATAAGGTGTCTGACAGACAGGTTGTAGCTTAATGTAAGGGGAAAGTTATGCAGAAAGCTCCCATATTACTTTCGTCCTGCATTAAGCAATCATGTCTGTTCATTAAGTGATCGCTTCAGATGACTTCTATTGCATATGTTGAAAACCATACGGTCCAAACAAATCAATACATTTTAGCCCCCACAAAGTGGTGGCATATAGGGTTGCTCTTGTCCGTATGTACGTCCATCCGTACGTACAGACTCTTTCTCTCAGGGCTCTTTCTTTGAAAGTATTTGTCCAATCCACACCAAACTTTACACACATGTGTGTGGCCATTATATCTTGGTTAAGTTTGATAACCATGTAAACCGCTACAGTCGTTTAGGAGTTGCGGCCCTTTATTTGCAAAAAATGACTATAAAAATATCTTGTCCGACCTTTTCTTGGAAAGTATTTGTCCAATCCTTACAAAACTTTACACACATGTGTGTGGCCATTATATCCTGGTCAAGTTCGATAGCCATGTACATTACTTTAGATGTTTAGGAGATGCGGCCCTTTATTTGCAAAATTGACTTTACCATGTAAATCGCCTCAGTCAGTTAGGAGTAGCAGCCCTTTATTTGCAAACATGTCATAACTCGCTTTATCGCATTGCATACATGATTATGGCCCTTACTTTCAGTGTCCTATGGGCACATTTCTAGTTTATCAAGACATGGCCCCGAGGTTATAAAACTTTTGGCTTGAGTCTGAGATCATTCATCTCATTGGTCAGATGCTGAGCTTGCTCAGCATCTGACCAATCAGATACTTGAGTATGATCTCAGACTCAGAAGTTTTATAACATAATAACCAGCGGATGCTGACGATCGTCTGCTTTCGAGAAAGTTGATCTTTTTAGGGTGAATACAACATAATAATAGCGGTGCTTCCTTGACAGAGTGTAGCTCATCTGATAATGAGCAATATTTGAAGGAGACTACGGTACTGATGTTGAAAATGATCTCTGCAGGTATGCGTATACATTACAGATCAAGTTGATACGATCACTTCTGGGGTAAACATTGCATACATAATTATGTTCAATATTCATGCATGTGTATAGGCTAATATACTATAAATCACAGGGCTTAGAGGATTCAAATGCAAGTTATGTTATTGAGAATGAGATTATCACTGGGCGACAGAGTGAGGTCACTACGTGATGGCAATGTGATGTTACCATTGGCGGCAGAGTGAGGTCACTACGTGAGGGCAAGGTGGTGTTACCATTGACGACAGAGTGAGGTCACTACGTAATGGTAATGTGATGTTACCATTGACGGCAGAGTGAGGTTACTACGTGATGGCAAGGTGATGTTACCATTGACGGCAGAGTGAGGTTACTACATGATGGTTTGACGATAGAGTGAGGTTATGTTCAGTATACATATACAGTGAAGCTCACTTATAACGAACTTTGATATAACGAAATATTGCATATAACAAAACAAAATTTACCCCCCTCTATAATTAACATATAGTAAAATGGACATGATATAACGAAATTTGGATATAACGAAAGAAATCAGAGGGTCCCGAGGACACCGTTATAAATGATCTTCACTGTATAGGCTAATATTCTATTGAATACAGGGTTTGGATGATAAAATCAAGTTATGTATTCAAAGTGGGGTTACCATTTGCCGGCATGGTGAGGTTATTACGTGAGAGCGGAGTAAAGTTACCACTTGTCGGCACAGTGAGGTTATTACAGTGAGGTTACAATTTGACGGCAGAGTCGGGTAACCACGTGACGGTTAAGTGAGCTTATTATGTGACGCCAGAGTGAGGTTACCACATGACGCCAATGTGAGATTACCACGTGTCGATTTGTTAAGAACGCTGAAGTAAATATGTTTCAGTGTTGAACATTTTACATTAATACAACTGTTTTAACTGAGACAGAATGATATAGCCATATTTTATTACCAAACTATCCAATGATAAGATCAAATATATTGGCCTATATAAAACCATAAACACACCAGTCCATTTTCATTGTGCAAACAAGATGTCGCTATTCAACTCATATGCGCTCGTCGCTGAATGTATACATATAGGGGTACAGTAAAACCCCACTATACTGGAATCTAGTGGAGAAGAATTTAGATACTTTTAGGGAGTTAGCAGCTTAATGCATGGAAAAAAGTCATGCAGAGAGCTCTTCTATGAGCTTTCTACATGACTTTCACCCGGCATTAACACATTACCCCCTAGTGATGCATTTTACGCCTCTATAAAATTCACATAGTGAAACCATTGTGATAAATAGAGCATTTGCTCCTATAGGACCAAATGCTCTATTTATCACAATGGTTTCAAACTACAAACTTCCATGTTTTTCCTTTTCTCTAGTTAATGCTCCTTTTCGGTAGATTAATTAAAAAAGGCTGGGTCTAAAAATAGCCTAGGAGATAATGAGTTAAGTAGCCACCTGTCTCCAAGACCGACATTGATACTAAATTTAACGTCCGGTTTAGAGGTGTTTTACGGTAATAGGCTACTTCCGTGATTGCCACTCCCGATAACCCTAGGGCTTGAATGCGGGAAACACGCCAGTAAGCAATGTTTGTAAAACATTGTAGGCTTCTAGAGGAACCCTCTGGTCTGTGTCTGCATTGTTTGTCATTCAAAATCAGCGATTTTATTCCTATTGTTTTGAATGGGTTACAGCATTAATCAAAAATGGACCATTCTACTTTAAATAGTCAGCATTGCACATGGTTATGGTAAGATAAGCTGGGATTGTTTGGTATTATTTTAGAGCCAGTGTGAAGTGTCAGTAGAGGGAACCCTAAGTTGAATGTAAGTGATTCTTATCTGACCAGTTGAACTGGCCGTGAGTCGTAACAAACGAAAATGAAAGTAGAATAAATTGTTTGTTGACCTAACTAGATATACGCATGCGCCCACCAATCAAGACAGCATTTCGTTAGCGTATCATATCATATAATCTATAGACATAAGGTACATTGGGTAGTAACAAAGTGTCTAGATACAGAGGGGGTTAGAAACCAAGTTTGAGAGAGAAAACGCAAGTACAGAGAGAAAGCCTCTAAATCAAACGTTAACATAATTATCAGTAGCGGTCTTTCAGACAGGTAGCAGCTTAACCCATTCCTCCATAGGCCATTTTAGACCCAACCTCTTTGAATCAATCTACCGAAAAGAAGCATTTGCTAGAGAAAAGGAAAATGATATAATTGTGTATTATAGAAACCATTGTGATAAATAGAGCATTTGCTCCTATGGAGCAAATGCTCTATTTATCACAATGGTTTCACAAAGTGACTATAACTGAGGCGTCAAAAGGCGTCAATATGAGGGAATGGGTTAATGCAGGTTAAAAATCATACAGGAGCTTTCTATATGACTTTCACCCTGCATTAAGCTATCATTTGTCTACAACGACCTGAATTTTTCTTCATTAAAGTTTGTGGGAAGAGGGTTTAAACGGTTTAGCTGTTCTAGAAATATATAGTATAAGATATGCTCGACTTTGAAGCCTACGACACGCAGAATCAATTTGATGTTTATTGTCACTGGTGATGATAATACAGTTAGCTGTGTTGAATAAATACATATCAAACCCTACAGCCACTACTAAAGAGAAGTATAATTGCGGATATTTAGTGCATGTGGTAGCTTAATTCAGGACAATTGGTAAAAGTAATGCAGAAAGCTCCCTTATAAGACAGCAATCTACATTTAAAGACACACTCTTATATTTATTAAGTATTAATCTATACACAGGTTCTACTGCGTTACTTGGGAGTGATGCCGTGTGATATTTCAGACACATCCATGTACACTGTGTACAGGATGTACATAAAATGTTGCTATCTGTAGTGTACTATAATAGACATTATACTAATGACATCAGGTTTTCAGATAGTTTTCGAGCAGTGGCCAAAGCATGTATGGCCATACGTATGCCAAAGTGGCCGTACTTAACCCCTTACCTTATAAACATTCATGTAATAAATAATGACATCATGAATATTAATTAGCTGAATTTTATAATGGCATATGAACACAGGAATATTTTGCCATGACAAGGAAGGTGTTCAATTGCATCTATATTATTCCATAAGCAAACAGAGCAGATCCTGAGTATAGAGCTCCTGTAAGAGCAGTCTGATCAAATACTACTTGGTTTGCAATTTAAAAATCATTATGCTGTTGTACTTCAGATCATAAACATGAAGGAGTTCTCTGACCAGGGTCTGCATTGTTTGCTTCGCACATTAATTTCTAATGGTAACATCGGCATAAACAAAAAGAAACAATCGTGCAAAAACACCGCTTCCTGTGAATCTTAGAAACTGAGGCTATATGGTTCAGATGATGTGCCTACTTATTCACCTGTTTGTTTTGCATATTCTAGGATAATTAAACTATTTGGTGGTATATGTCTGTCACCATTTAACCAAATTTACTAACCTATCATCGAAAAGCGTTTAATACACAATAGTAATGCCAATTAAATCTTACAAATATCTAGCACACGTTCATGGATACTGATTTACGATAAGTTAATATACTAAACCTATCTCAAGCGACCACATTATGAATAAATAAAAATGTCTTCAACCCTATTCATGTAAGACATATTGATATCATGATTATTAAATGGGTTATTTTTTACAATGTAACATTTTCAAAGGATTTCTTTGCTTTGACAAAACCTATGGAATCAGATCTATATCATGTCACAAGCAAACGGGACAGACCCGGACCACATGGCTTCTACGGGAGCCATCTGAGTTGGGTCTACTCTACTTGGTAAAATCTCTGTGGAGAGGAACTAGTGAACGGTACCCCATGGCAGAAGCGCAGGAGGTGTCTATCTGCTAGGTGAACCGGGACATGAAAATTTGCGTCCTAGACTTCCATGGAAGCGCCCCATTGGTCTGGTTTGATAGCCAGCCGAATGGAAGCGATGCCCCCCCCCCCCCCCCCCCCCCCCCCACACACACACTTTGAAAGGTTCGACCTTTACGTACATGTTTAGAGTAGAAAGGTCGGTGATCGGTCGAAAGGCACCGTTTTTCTTTGGAACATGAAAGAGATGTGTAAATGCTTGAATTGCTCTGATCTAATAGTTCGACCACTAAGGGCCCTTTTCAAAGAGTAGCATGTCAAAATACACGTCACACTTTTGTTAGATGCATTCAGCCATAAAATCAAAGAGAATAATAACAAAACTTTGACGTATATTTTGACATGATAATCTTTGAAAAAGGCCCTTAGTGGTCGAAATATTGGATCAGAGAAATTCAAGTATTTATGTATTATATTAATTCCCTATTTTGGAATATTTTCCTCATTATGAAAGAGACGGCTGTAAAAGTCCGCCTAATTCTTGTTCAGTACCCTTTCTACATAATATTACTTAGTGTTTATTAAGAGAGAATTTAACGATTATGAAGCCAGAACGGCTTCTTAATAGTTAAATTCTCTCTTAATAAACAGTAACTAACTTAGATTTTGACACGCCCTATTATTTCGCCACACAGCCATATTTAAAAGCCCGCACAAACACGCGTAGTATGACTTCCAAATATAGGTACAGTGCTCCCTCCCTACAACGGCCCTCTCAATAACGATTCCCTCCTTACAATCAACGCTTGTCACTGTTTCCGAAACAACAAGGCTCCAGAAACAACCTTTTTCCGTCGTATTTTCTTTATGCCTCCATCAAACCCTATGCTGTGACCACTCAGTGGTCACAACATAGGGTTTGATTGAGGCATAACGGTTTTAGTTCTCGAAATACACCTTATCTGGGGATCTTCAAACAAGCTAATTATATTTGATTTTCCCTCCCTATAACAACTCCCTCTGAACAACACATACAATATTCGTATCCCAAAGGGTGTCGTTGTAGAGATGGAGCACTGTAGTGATTCCTCCATTTCATTTTGTTGTTGTGTAGTGAAACAGTAAGTCACGTTAATTTTGAAATGAATAGTTTCGAGTAAGATTTTTCGTGTAAATCTATTTTGAAGATATTTTTTCAGAAGGAGACTCCGCCGTCAGTTATTTAATATCATCACTCAGTGGCTGATAGACTCTAATAAAACGCCGTGTAATCCTAAAGGTCAATGCTGAACGCTTCTAAAAACCGATGTAAGGTAATGCCAACAAAGCTAGAAACAATGAAGGAAATATAATGGGTAACAGTTCTTCAAGCTGTGTCTCATATTGTGTATTATGTGCGCATGCTTTTGGTTAAATGTGTTCAAGACTATTCGTCTTGTTTCTTATTCATTATACAAACGAAAACGGATCTCGTCGCACTCCACGTGAAAGTGTAGCAAATGTTGCCACATAAAGCTAACACGAGACTTGGCGGGTCTTGAAACAAACTCCTCGCATGCGCAGTGCCTTGTAAATACTAGTCTCGGCAAATCTCGAACCCTTAGTGAGTTAAGAATGAAAGTCTCGCCAAATCTCGAACTCTTAAATCGGTATATTTTGAATATCCGGCTTGATGATTGGTCGAAAATCTTAGCCAAACTCTAACGCCCCCTTTGCGAGAAACGACTCCGAGGACTCCGCAACCTGTATGTTCGCGTGATCTGACTACAAATGAATACGGTCTCTGGAAGGAGGAGGCTGCCGAACCAAAGGGATATGATAGCCTGCTTCTACAAAATAGAGGGTACAATGACCCTGGCTTGCAGAAAGGGCGAGCACCTAGAGCTGATGCCTCGAAGGGCCAAAGCCCGTCGTTTGGGGGACAGAGCCCTGGGCTGCCTGTCCCGAGGTAGGTGGGACATATACTGTGGGGATCTTCCAAGGAGAAGGGAAAGATACCGGAGAACTCCTTAGGGAAGTCTTGTCTGCCTGTTCGTTCTCCTTAATTTTGCCTCATAAAAGAAGCTCGGAAGACAAAGAGACCCGTCTGAAATTCATCCTTGGAGGTGTCTGGCAGGGCAGATGCATAATGGATAAAAATAATCGACGACAGCGAAACATATGTGCTGTCGAAGCTAGCCCTTGCCATAGGGCGAGCTGAGCCGAACGATCAAGCTGGTAGGAAAGGCGCTTGGTAACTTCAGAGGAAGGCGACTATGAAGATAGCTCTACTGATAGAGCAACAGCTTGGAAGTCTATGTTAGAAGCAACTCCCATTTGCTGTATATGGCACAGCCCCTACCGCTCGAGTAGAGACAACGAGGCTCTGAGGCTGTCGGCATCTAGCAATTATAGCATCCAACTTAGAGACCCCGGATCACTCATAAAATACACACAACCCTCTCTGAATTGTCAGTGAAATACTATAAATTGACATTCCTTGTTGCAAATTGAAGTTGTCATACATTTTCGCGTCTTTCTTGTCATCGACATTACCTAGCCATCAGAAAGCCATCAGATCTTTATTTAATCGCCCGAATCGTCATAGGAGCGTTACTTGATGGTGAAGATTGCAATTGGAGTGCTATCACATCGACTTAGATAGAGTCCGTCTCCAAGAAAGCCTGATAGCTATCCTCGGATTGATCAGCGATTTGGAGCACCACTCCGCGTTGCTCTGATGGCGCGCCATTGAGACACGTTCGTGATCGAATGGCGATCTGATGGTACTCTGATGGCGCTACTCGCGGCCTATATAAAAGCGTCAAGACTCATGGCTATCATCATTTCGCAGTTGGAGACCAACAAGACTTTCCGTGAAGATTGCCTTTCTCTGCATTTTAAAATTATAGTACCTTCATCCAACAGTTCCAAGTTGCATAATGCCACCGAAAGACGTGTACAGTCCAGCAGTCAGGAGAGTCAATCTCAACCAACAAGACAAGCAAGCGTTATAGAGTCAACCTTAAAGCAAGGCCGGAGAAGGGGCTGACAGAATTTCTTAAAGAGAATCCGGTACTGTATGACAAGAGTGAGGAAGGGTGAAAGGACACAGGCCGAACTCCGATATCTATCCGATTTCGACACATAACTGGGTGATGTTAGGAGACCATAATGTCAGATGTTGATATGCGCTTTTAAAAAGTGACAATAGTATGGTACCAGATTCTAACACGTGATTAAATGACAGTACTATGTCACTTGATCACGAGATCATGTTGGTCGTAGAATATCTCCTTTGTCGCTCCAAATTGTTTGCCTACTGCAGCAAGCCATACGAGTTACTTTCCGGCGAACTCGGCCAGAGTTAGAAATACTCCTTTACCCCCCTACACAGTATAACCTGTCCCGACCCAAGTATATACAATATATACATGCTCATACGTATAAGCCCATATCTAAAGCCGTCTCAGACACCTATATATATTAACTAGCTTATCTGTTCCACAAATTCTGATAACTTCCTGATAGTGTCATTCATCTGATAAAGACAGAATACACTGCATATAATTTCAAACCTGCAAGTCAGCATGGAGAGATGTTTATTTATATCGAGTTTTGTTTTGTTTGTTTCAACGTCTACATCTTTAGAAATCAACGAAACAAAGCTGTTTGATAAGGTGGCTCAACTGGAGGAGAATATTGGAGTACATGTCAGCGCAGAGAATGTCAGTCTGACAGATTATGACGATTATGAGACCCAAGTTGTGTACCTACGGAAGATCCTTGCTGAGCAAATTAGTCAGACAAAGGTGTTAGCAAAACATATTGAACGACATGACGAGGTAATTAGCGACCTTGTTAGAAATTGTCAGTTGAAGGAGTCAGTAAATTGTGCGTCGGCAGAGGGAAATAAGAACAGCCACAGTGAGTATTAAATAAGGACAGTCACAGTGAGTATTAATTGGTTTAAATAACCACGGGGGAATAATAAAAAATGTAGGTGTCAAATACTAATACTAAATAAAGTATAATGGGTGGGGGCGGGGGCACGCAACATTCTGTAGGTGGCTACTAGGCATACTAGGCATCCGTAGTGTGAGTCATATTATATGTTAAACATAGGAGGTCAATTCAATGACTATATTGGAACCTCACAGTAAGCGCATATGTAAGGGAGCAACGAGTTTGTTTTCTGTCATTACGTAGACGCATTATGCGTACTGAGCAAAAAAGAAACGACCCACTTTATAGTTTTAAATAACTCCATAAATATCATTATCTCACCAATATATAGTAAATAATGTACCTGTATTCGTTGGAATACCTGTTGATCTGGGTTTAATCAATAGTAAGCTATGCATTTAATATATATAATAGGCTAAAATTCCGGTTAAGTTGTTTTGTACGTGCGCGCCGTGCAGCGATAGTCGATATCAGGTGGTAGTATATGACTGCACTTATTGACCAGATATATTAAACAATACAAAACATCACACAAAGTAATTCAATTTGCACGACCAAAGAAATCAGGCGATCGGGATGCTAAATGCAGGCTCCACAGTGGTCACTGTTTTTCGGCTGTTCGGTTTGCATCAGGAATACAATTGAGCATTTTAGAAGACGTTTCCAGGCTGGAGGAAATGTTTGCGACCGTCCCGAAGCGGTAGACCATAGGTGACTACTCCAGCCGATGATCTGTACATCACAGTGCGACACTTACGGAACAGGTGAGTGCCAGCATCAGCAACAGCATGGAAATAGCGCTGAACACGTGCGGAATCGGTTGCGGCAAAATGTTGACAAATGAAAGTAGCCTCTTATATACAGCAGACGACTACCTCGAGTGGTATGTCGACGTTCTCAGTACGTACGCGGTGCTCTGCGATTGGTTACGTTTCGACATAACCATCGAGTTTTAAGTAGCGTTGTAATGACGTAAATGGGATGGGTTCTATGAATCAGGGTCGCATGATGAAATGACGTACGTGGTGATCTGTGATTGGTCCTTACGTCTATGTTTTAAGTAGGGGTAGGTTTTATGTTGTCATGGAAAAGTTTCCGTGACTCACTACCGCGTGATCGTATGACTCACTTTGGCGTGATCGTATGACGGGCGTTTACATGACCCTTAGTATGACTCAACGGTGAACGTCACAAGGGGGCGGGGCTTGTCACCTGTCAATCAAAGGCTCCAAACCGGTCCATATGTAGTGCTTTCAAAAAAAGGCATGTCACAGTGGCATCAAAGTTTCGCAGAATGTCAAGAATACCTCATTTAGAAAAACTAGTTCACATTTTTATATATATATTATATAAATAGAAATGTAGAGCGGTGTCTTTATGTTTCTGGCTCAGTACAACATGCGGCGTAGTATGTGCTCTTGTGAACTCTTTCTCTCCCTTTACAGTCACAACTCATGTTGGCATGGATACATTTCTATATTCCACACGAAATAAAAATAACATGTAAAACCGCAAAACATTCGTATAAAATACCTCTCTGGCCCACGTGTTCTATTCTTCAGTGTTATGTAATAAAAATAACATGTAAAACCGCAAAACATTCATATAAAATAACTCTCTGGGTCAATTTGTTCTATTCTGCAGTGTTATGAAGTATCAAATATTCGTTCAATCAAACGGCGAACCTTTCAAATCGATTTTGGATATTTAGTTTATGCAATGAATGTTAAATATATGTATATGTACAGGCATACATGCATACACATGTAATTTAAGTGTATTAAATATTTTGCAGTGGAAAAGCGCCAGCTACAGCCAGAAGTAGTCGCCTTCACTGCTTACCTAAATGTCAGTGCCGATCATCTCAGCATAAATCAGGTGATTCCGTACAATGCCATTATTACAAACATTGGCAACGGCTTCAACGCCCACACAAACATATTCACGTGTCCCGTGTCTGGCCTCTACTTGTTCACGTTCACGGTATCAGAGTATTCACCAACTAGCGGCAAGGAAATCGTAGCCAAACTTGTCGTAGACGGAAAGAATACAGTTGATGGGATAGCTAACACTGTAACAGCCTATCATGACCAACAGGGAGGCAACACGGCAGTTTTGCAGGTATATCTATATTAAAAAAATGCATTGGCTTGTTTTACTTCTTTAACCAATTTGTAAAAATTGAGAAAGGGAAACCTCGATGTAAACCAAATACTTATAATCTAAATTTAAACATTGGTACATCACCATAATTGTTTAGTCATCCAACAAACGTCATGGCTGTCGAACACACTCAGGTGATATCGTCCCTCACAGACTATCTTAGGTCCAACCTCTCTGAATAAATCTACCGAAAATGGGCATTTACTAGAGAACAGGAAACTTTTAGAATTGTATATCTTTGAAACCACTGTGATAAATATAGAGCATTTGCTCTTATCGATCAAATGCTCTGTTTATCACAATGGTTTCAAAAATGACTTAAAGGGGCGTCAAAGTCGTCAGTGGGAGAAAATGGGTTAAACAAAATATGGTAGCAATGGATGGGTGTCTACCTCCGGTGTCTCAGTTGTAAGACTCATTCTCTAGTTAACATTTCAAAAGAGATTGACATAAACAATTATCATAATCAACTTTAACTCAGGTACAAATAGAGTGTCTTGGTTTATGCTAACGTTTTACAATTCGTTTAGTATTAGAATACGAGGTTATATGACACACTTTTCTAATCTTATAAATATCTTAACGTGCAGTGCGTTTGTATTCAGCAGCAATTAATTTATAATTTGCATAGTACTTTCTGTTCAGTGGCCGATAGCATTAGAACATCGTTAAAACTTCAATGTCACCATTCTATACAGTGTGTAAACCAACATTTTCAGCGGGTATAGATGGTTATTAGATGGGACAAGTTGTTGGCAGGCGGGAGGTTGGACGGATGTGAGGGTTAGGTCGATACCACAGTAGGGAAGTCATGTTGTGTCCATAAAGATAAAGGTAACGATAATTGTTAAATGCTATTTAATCAAGGTCAATGTCACAGTCTTAAAAGATGCAAATACCATGTTTTCGGACAATGCTTTTATATTGGATGACTTTCAGTTGAACAAACTTAGTGTACACATATTAGATTGCATAAAGGAAAATGTTTGACTTGTGGGGAGGGGTCATTGGCAAACTTTAAGGCACTTTTACAACAAACAACAGATTTGTCCCATACAATAAGTAAATGTAGTTAGGAAGACGCTGTTTGAGTTGCTTTTGGGGTCTGGGGTTAATTTCACTGTCGCGTAAAAATAGAAAACAATAGTCTTTACAAAGTATTCGGTGTACAAATCGCTTGCTTGTAAACAAAAGTTTGATTGTTGTGTTGTGCAAAATAATTAAAACATATTCTTCTAGCGCTACCTTACGATATACAAATGGGTCCCTGTATAATTCATCATTTTACCACCTTGTTATATTTCTGATTCTGATTATCAAATACAGTAAAACCCCTCTAATGCGACCACTTAATAAACAAACATCGCTGTCTTCATAAGCAGGAGGTTGCTTAATGCAGGACGAAAGTTATGCAGAAAACTCGTATGGGAGCTTTATGCATAACGTTCGTCCTGCATTAAGCTACTACCTGCCTTTGTCACTGAATTATGCCCCTTTTTGGTGGTCGTATTAGAGGATTTTTACTGTATTTTGATATTTTACGAGTATAAATCAGATAAAGGTTATGGTTACTAACTTAGAACAGAATATGGTTTCGAGGTATTTTCATGTCTCTTTGTCATAATTGTGTTTAGCTTACCTTGGGACAGACTGTTTGGGTGGCCAGCTACTATCAAAAGGACACCTTCATACGTTCGGAACAAGCGTACAGATTCTCTACCTTCTCTGGTGTCATGTTACAGTCGCTGTGATCTTATGCTTATATTTAAATTCTTGCCACAATAAACAATTCATTTGTGTTTTATTCCTACCTCTAATTTACTTCATTAATTGTATTTTCTCTACTGCTACAATGGGATGAAGCACATATAGACGCAACAACTATTTAGTCATGCTTTCATAGCTGAGCAATGTTTTGTCGATGGAAAATATGTTCTTATTCAGGTTTATACAACATACCATATCTCCCGAACAAACGCCCCCATTCTATTAAACGCCCACTTACTTCAGGGAGAGGCTAACTACCAACAAAATAACTTAAACCCTATATAAGAACCATTAAATAAAAGATTATCTTATTTAGAATGAGGAAAGCTTTCTACATTGCTTTCAGTCTAAATTAAGCAACCGCCTGTGTACAAAATGCAAGACTCTCCTTTGAAATAGTGTACATGGAGCGTTTATTGTAGACAATACTGTATATTTTAGAGACATATTAACCCTTCTCTTGCTGTTCACGTCAATATACATGTACCTACATGTAAATAGTGAAGACCCTGATAAGACAGCTCATGCAGGGTCTGCACTATTTACAAGTTGATTATGCAACCGGTGAACTCCACAACAGTGATTGCACAGATACATATTAATCGACAGTGAGATATAATTATGTAATTATACAACATGGCATGGGTAAAGAAGGGGAAATGTATTTTAAAATTCAGCAAGAGAAGGGTTAATAATCACAGTGCCGCACATATGCTGATCAGTATGAAGTGTATGGGTAATAACAGACACATGCGAGTGGGCTAAATGTAAAAGACGTATCACCAGAATGTAAGGTTTTCAGTTCTGGACAACTGGCTCCGATGTTATAAAACTGTTGTGAGTCTGAGATCATTCTCAATACTCTTATAAGTCAGAATTTGAGCAAGCTCAAACGCTCACTTTATAGTCAATTAGTTAAATAAAAACGATAATGAATAAATAGTCATGTAAGAACAGTTCAATAAATTTGTTTATACTTGTTTTAAAAGCCGCTCCTTTGACTAATACAGGGTTTGTTTGACAAATACCCTTGCCAAATCCTACCTCTGTGTGTAAATACTGATTCTATGGCTGATATGCCACTTCAGCTTCAGAATAATATAACATGTGCTGTTGCAACACGTAAAATGTGGCAATTGGGTTAATAATAAAATAAAAACAACAGAGCTCAGAGAAACAACAATCCCATGCAGCACTCACCTTTGAGTGACATGAGCTAGAAAGTGTTGATCACCCTAACCATGTTCATGCTCGTTAGAAACAGTAAATATTCGCTAACGAGACCACAATTCATTAACATATGAGTCTGTAATTTACAGATGGTTGCTTACTGTAGGGCAAAGGTAACGCCGAAAGCTCTTGTATGGGCTTTCTGACTAACATTAGTTCCGCATTAAGCTACCACCTGTTGTTGTTGTTGTTTTTAAAAAAAATCCAGAATTATACTTTGCTTGATAAGTAATCAAATAATTGATATCATAAAAAGCATTTAATAGAATACAATATTCTCAAGCATGTTGCGTTTACCGCGGACATCGTCCAGTTTATTTTTTATATACAGAGTATATTTAATGTCTTCACCAATATACTGTCAGAATGTCAAACAGTTTGGATACTGATGAGATGTCGAGTTAATAAAAGTCTGATCAGGATCCATACTCTTTGCAACGATAGTCACAGAGTTCACTTGTACCATGGCTATCTTCAGACTGGTTAACATGTTAAACCATGGTCAATTTTGCAATAAGTTCGTGACTGAACTAGAAATGGACTTTTCAACTTTCCTTTAACCCATTACCTCCTAGGCTATATTAGATACAGCCTCTTGAATAAATCTACCGAAAAGGAGCATTAACTAGAGAAAAAGAAAATTTTAGAATTTTGTAGTTTGAAACCATTGTGATAAATAGAGCATTTGCTCCTATAGGAGCAAATGTATGCTCTATTTATCACAATGGTTTCATAAAGTGACTTTTACAGAGTCGTCAAAAGTCGTCAATATGAGGGGGGGGGGGGGTCAGTTAAACATTTCCCTGTTGAACAATCATGCAAGAAATGACACCATGAACATTTCTGAGCTGAATTTCTATACTTGCATATTATGTGCACATGGTTTTTGAATTGGTAGACACTGTAGTGTCCGAGCTAGCATAATTGCAACAAATAGTGCAGACTTTAATTAGGTGGCTCCTATAGTAACCGTCTGCTCTGGGTCTACTCTTTTTGAAAAGGCAAGGGAAAGCGTTTGCATAAGGGAAATGATTAATTAGTATACATTGTGCACCTTCTAATGAGACCCTTACGATATCAATGACGTCAGATCATGTGACTGAATTCATAGCGTCATTTCCGGGAAAACGAGTCAAAGATAAATACATGTAAATGCCGCGAAGCACAAAAATCGGCGGTATTTGAGACGATTGGTACCAGGTCCCAGTTTCCATCAACTCATTTTCAATTCAAAAATGTGTTTGGAATCTGATTTGTTCATTTTGTTTGTGTTTTGTTATAATGTGAAGTCCGAACAGTGCATACCCAGATCAAAGATGGTCCTTCTAATATGGAGAGTGGGATAGGGGTAGGGTTACACAGTCTGATTGAAAGTATACACAAATGTTCCGGAAGTGCAAATCAGTAACAAATGAAGTTTGATTAACATGGAAGTAAATAAACATGCATATTCCACACTTGAATGTTTCATTCGTTGTTTAACCCCTTCGTCCATAAATACGCCTTTCTATGCCTCTGTAATAGTCACTTCTTGAAACCATTGTGATACATACAGCATTTGCTCCATAGGAGCAAATGCTCTATTTATCACATTAGCTTCAATACTTCACAATTCTAACTATTCAAAAGAGGTTGTGTCTAAAACTAGTTTATGAAGGAATGGGTTAATTTGAAACATTATGCATCAAGTGCTTTAATATCTTTAAAGTGCGGGAACCAAGTATACAAGACCCTTGCAGAAATGTAGACTCGGGTTATAGGGCTCCTTGGGGAACCCTTTGACCAGGGTCTGCACTGTGTGTCATAATAATCATTGTCCTCAGTCTAATTAATATTTAGATCAGGAGGGGCAGGTTTTAATTACCGGTATTCGTAAGGGTTAATAAATATTTATTATTAGTAGTAGTAGTAATAGTATTATCATTATTATATACGTAAAGAGAGATAATCCCAATGTAAATATTACAAAGATATAGCCAGAGTTCCCTTTCATCAATCAAGAAAATGAAGAAATATATCGCTCTCTGAGAAAAATGGACCTTATTGCTTTGCCACACACCACATCTTTGATGAGGTAGTCGACCAAGTTTTACATTGTATAACCAGATATAAATTCACAGATTCCTATGAGTGGTAAACAGTGCATACCAGTAGCCCGTCACTGACGCAGTGGCTGATTCTTGTGTACGATTTGTGCGATGCCATAAGACTCATTTTTTCTTAGAGATTGGCTAAAAGCGATTCGTAATGTCACATAGAAGTCCAGAGAAGATGCGTAAATTAAAACATTTTCAAGAATAACTTCTTTATTTCTCCATCAAACCTTAATATGTTGTGACCACTCTTCCACAATAGGGTTTGGTGAAGAAATGATGCTTTTAGTATATGAGTACACACGTTTACCTGTAGCTCTGGTCACATATATTCTGACAAGAAGCCTTACCGTCAATGAATTGCTCACATACATGTATATAAGTTGCACAGATATGAGGAAGTTTGCCTACAAAAGCGGATCAGTCTGAATGACCAATATAACGAATACGTACAGTAATCTTAGTGTACATGTACATGTATTTGACATGGTCGGCTCATGGTGCTTCATTGAAGACAATCTGACATACATGTACACAGTAGAAACTGCCTTAAGCTACCTTTCATTTATTGAACTAACGGTGGTGTTGCTTGATACAAGGCAAAAATTATACAGAAAGATCCAATAAGAGATCTATGTATTGCTTTCGATCTGCATTAGCTACAATATGCCGCCTGGGCGGTATTCATAAAATCCCTAAGGAAAACATAAGACGATTCCTTATTTTCATGAACATTCCTTAATATTACAAAGTCAATACAAGTAAAATTATTAAATAGAAATAGCTTTATATAAAATATATATCGAAATGATTATTCTAATTGATTGAAAATTTACTCAGTATTTCTGCCACAGGTGTAGACAGAAAATTACTACATAAGTTGCTCTGATGTTATAATATTTCTAAGGACTTTTATAGATGTGGGTCTAGAAGTATACCTCTTTTTAATGGTCGCTTAAGACAAGTTCTGCTGTATTTTAATACAGTTCGAAAACATGTGTTTACATTGACAAACATATTTATGGTTATTCTTAAATATAGTATCTACGTAGCGTTTGTCTCATTTCCTCCATATTTCTAAAACTTTATAATTATGTCTCATTTTAGACTGTCTGTAATGACATTCTACTTCGTCTATTATGACATTACCTCGTCCAAATACAGCAGAGTCTCACTATAGCGACCACGTGATTTATTAATACAGTAAAACCTCTCTATAACGGCCACTAAATAACATGAAATAGTTTGCATTAAAGACAGGTGGCTGGTTAAAGCAAGGTAAAAGTAAAACAGAACGCTCCTATAGGAGCGTTCTGTTTTACTTTCACCTTGCTTTAACCAGCCACCTGCCCTAACTAACACCTATTGAACACAATTTAGTGGCCGTTATAGAGAAGTTTTTCTGTATAGGAAACAATAAGAGCATGTGGTTTCTCAATGCAGTCCAAACGTGATACAGAAAGCTCCTATGGAAGCTTTCTGTATTACTTTTGTCCTGCATTAAGCTACCACGTGTTTTAAAAATCCCGTACTGTACAGACTTCATTGTACATGTATTTAAATTTTAACTTTACATGTACGCTTTTCAGTTTTCCTTAGTGACTCTGGAGCATTCAGAGTTGTAACCAGCTCACTTTAACCCGCTACAGCATAGAAACACTTTGTCATGACTGTGCAAACAGTTAGCCTCCTACAGGTGCCGTCTGGTCAGGATCTTCTCTGTATGCTTATGATATAAAATTATAGATATAATTGTTACAAGTATTGTCATTTATATTATATATATAAGTAGCTAATTGATATCCATACAGTCAATGATTTCTTGTTAAATACCCATGAGGTTAACGGTTAATTGTAACCAGTCGCTTCGTTATCTTATCCGTTTACCGCTTCGTTATCTTATCCCGTTACTCCATAAGTACGACTTTCAAAGCATTTTGCTAACAGAGTATACCCAGATCAGACGGCTCCTAGTGGAGCCGTCTGATCAGAGTCTGCTCTGTTTGTTTGTCCTATAAGATAAATATGGTTCTACTGCCTTTATAAATATGTTTGAGTGTCCATGTACTGTTATAACAATTAAACCAATTAATATTCATGATACAGTAAAACCTCTCTTAACCGGAATTCTAGTAGACAAGAATTTAGATATTTTAGGCAGGTGACTGCTTAATGCAGGGTGAAAGTCATGCAGAAAGCTCCTCTAGGAGCTTTCTGCATGACTTCCACCCTGCATTAAGCTGTCACCTGTCCCCAAGACCGATATTTATACTAAATTTGACGTCCGGTTAAGAGAGGTTTTACTGTATCATCGTTTCTAACAAAATATTCACTGAGTAACAGATTTGCTACTCTTTTACTCTGAGGTTTCGGTACTTCCACATTTTCATTTCCTACAGAAGCCGTCTTATATTGGTCTACTGTGTTTACAAAAGCATGAAAAAGCGACTCTATCAGGTGAAGAGGGGGGGGGGGGGGGCTTTCGCAAACAAAGAACATACTGGTATATAAATTATTAGCATCCATGTACATTGTATTCGATGATATAACATTCATTTTGATACATTAGTCACTAACAGTGTCTGCACGGTTTGTCCCTAAATATTCACCATTAGCTTGACCTGTGGAGTTTGAAAATGTCCAATACATGTACCTGAATTCTTTTAAAACCACGATCGGTTGGTACACAGTTTGGCTCCTGATGAGACACCCAGTTATATACTTTCATGACTGTGTCAAAACTGCTTTATTATCGCATACCCCCCCCCCCCCATGCAAAAGACCACGTGTTTCCAAATACGATTAACCCTTTCACCGCCGATGTCGCATAAATGCACCACGACAAATAGTGCAGTCCCAGATCAGACGCCGCCTTGAAAAGGATCAGGGACTTCACTTTTTCTCAATCTCTCTATCTATGTATGTGCTTTATTCCTTTGAGATTAGCATTCATTTATCTCATTTCCTTATTTTACTGAATGATCTAACAAACTTGGATTGCAGACGACAATTAGAAATTTGGTGCCGAAACGGAAAGGGTTAACAGTGATTCGATGACTGCCTAAGTACATAATTATACAGTATACCCCGTCTAATCAGAATATACATGTCTATAATTATGTTAATAATAGTGTCCTTAAAAGCAGGCGGTAGCTTAAAGTAATACAGAAAGTTCATACATGAGTCTTCTGTACAAAGTGTGCCCTGCGAAAAGCTACCACCTGCTATAGAATTCCGGAATTAGACATGTTTTGTGGTCGTATTAATAAGTGGGGTTTCCCGTATAACCTCACTAAACCGAATTTTAGTAAAGAAGAATTTAGAAACGTTTAGGCAGGTGGCTGCTTAATGCAGGGTGAAAGTCATGCAGAAAGCTCCTCTCGGGGCATGACTGTCACCCTACATTAATCTGCCACTTGTCTCCATACCGATTTTTATACCAAATTGAACGTCCAGTTTATAGAGGGTTTACTGCATACGTACATTGGTGATGTTAATTAATATGCCGATGTTTATTTCACGCTGACTATATATGTGCATTGCAGTATAACTCTCTAGACCCGAATTTCAATAAAGAACACTTTAGGTTTCTTTAGACAGGTGGTCGCTTGATGCAGGATGAAAAACATGCAGAAAGCATCCTTTCTGTATGACTTTCAGCCTGCATTGTACGCGGCCGCCTGTTTCACCGATATGTAAACTAATGCTAACGGTTGGTTTAAATTAAATTCTGACGAGAAGTTATGTTAACTTTGTTCAGCAAATCAACAAAGTTTCTATGGTATTAAATATTATCTACTTTAGTTTTCACACTTATCTAGCATTTCTTTTTAAGCCTTTACTCCATGAAGATGGATGTTACAATAAAACCTCTATAACGGCCACTAAATTGTGTGAATTAGTTGGTAATTAGGGCAGGTGACTGCTTAAAGCAAGATGAAACTAGAGGTTTTTGTAAAAAAAAACGGATGTCTCCCCTCTAATAAAAACAATATGTAAAGGGAAATCACTAAAAATGTTATGGTCTTGATGAATGATACTTCCCCTCATTATGCGTTTTCCACACTACATTTTTCAAGAAGAAAATGATAACAGCTAATAATTCCAAAAATACTGATACCAGATTTATGGCCCTTGTGCATGACACTTACTTTCATCATGCTCTTTCCAAAAATAAAATGTCATTCCAATAGCATCAGTCGAACAGGAGTTATTGATCGGCAAAAAAATGTAACAAAGGGCAATAACTCCAAAAGTATTGAAGCCAGAATTATGGCCCTTGTTCATGACACTTTCTCTCATCATGCTCTTTCCATGTATGAAGTTTCAATACGATGGCAAGAGCCATGTAGGAGTTATCGTCCGGACAAGAAAGAATTAAACAAATGTACAAGGGGCAATAACTCTAAATTTATTGAAGCTCGAGTTAAGGATCTTATGCATGACACTTTCTCTTATTATGATCGTTCCATGTATGAAGTTTCACTCCAATGGCATGTGTCACATAGGAGTAATCATCCGGACAAAAAATTGTGATTGTTTTTACAAAGGGCAATAACTCCAATATTAGTGAAGCCAGAGTTATGGACCTTGTGCATGACACTTCCTCTCGTTATGATGTTTCCATATATGAAGTTTCAATCCAATGGCATGAGCCATATAGAAGTTATCGTCCGGACAAAAAAGTGTGATTTTTTTTTACAAAGGGCAATAACTCATATATTAGTGAAGCCAGAGTTATGTACCTTCTGCATGACACTTCCTCTCGTTATGATCTTTCCATATATGAAGTTTCAATCCAATGGCATCAGGCATATTGAAGTTATTGTCCGGACAAAAAATTATGATATTTTTTACAAAGGGCAATAACTCCAATATTAGTGAAGCCAGAGTTATGGACCTTGTGCATGACACTTCCTCTCATTATGCTCTTTCCATATATGAAGTTTCAATCAACTGGCATCAGGCATATTGAAGTTATTGTCCGGACAAAAAATTATGATATTTTTTACAAAGGGCAATAACTCCAATATTAGTGATGCCAGAGTTATGGCCCTTGTGCATGACACTTCCTCTCGTCATGATCTTTCCATATATGAAGTTTCAATCCAATGGCATGAGCCATATAGGAGTTATCGTCCGGACAAAAAAGTGTGATTTTTTTTTTACAAAGGGCAATAACTCCAATATTAGTGAAGCTAGAGTTATGGACCTTGTGCATGACACTTCCTCTCATTATGCTCTTTCCATATATGAAGTTTCAATCAACTGGCATCAGGCATATTGAAGTTATCGTCCGGACAAAAAGTGTGACGGACAGACGGACAGACGGACAGGCGGATAGACGGACGGACGGACAGACGGACAGACGGACAGACAGACAGACAGACAGACAACTCTCATGAAAACAATATGTCTCCCCCATATAAATATGGGGGGAGACATAATTAAAACAGAATGCTCCTATAGGAGCGTTCTGTTTTACTTTCACCTTGCTTTCAGCAGGCACCTGCCTTTAACACAAAATACTTGATGTAATTCAGTGGCCGTTATAGAGAGGTTTCACTGCAGAAATATTGATATCATGACTATCAATTAGGTCAATAGTTATAATAGCACATGGACACAGGAACTTTTGGTCATGGTAGAAACTGTAGAATCATATACATGTACATGTATATATATATTACATGTATATCGTAAGCAAACAGAGCAGATGCTGATCAGACGGGTCCTATAGGAGCCGTCTGATCTGGGTCTACTCTGTTTGCAAAGGCGTAGAAAAGCGTATTTATGGAGTAACGGGTTAAACATTTTGCAAACAGTAACTTGTCGTCTCATTAGGATGGATTCGAGCTGGTTGACACCCGATCGATAGTTTCTCAAAAGCTTGATCGGTTCGGAATTAGCACATGCTCTACAACGTCGCCGTGAGAGACGATATTTCTTGGTGTTGACTTCAATAGTAGTTACATCATTGCGTAAATGTCTGCCTATTCCTTCGATAAATGACAGCTGTGAATGGCAGCTGTCAAATTATCGGTGAAAAAAGACAGGGTGGACTATGAAAACTGTGCAAATACAGTAGCAAATGCAGTTGCGCCCTTCTAAGACCAGGCGTCAACTAGGATGCCGAAGGGTTCCCGAATGCGGATATCGCAGATTCAGGATGATTCGGCATGCCTTCGGGATGTTCGTTAACCCTCCCTTCCGCGTCATTCCTGAACCATTCGGGAACCCTTCTGAGACTGATCGGGATGGAAACAGATTTGGCATCCAAGTTTTAAAAGTTTTAAAGTTTGGACGCCGAATCTTTTATTCGGGAAGGCTTCTGGACCTTCCGGAACCCTTCGGGAAGTTCGGGAACCCTTCGCGGTGGCTTCGGGTAGTTTCGGGAGCATTCTGCAAAGCTTCAGGATCTTATGGAACGCCATTCTGCCATGCTAATTGCTAAATACAAAATGCGAAATGATTTTTGCCATATGTGTAAATTGCTAGGGAATGTTCCAAATGATTGATGTAAATGACAAATGCGAAGTGCGCAATGCTTATTGCTAAATGCATGCTTGCACTACTGGCATTAAACAGCGCCATTTTTAAAAAGACTGTACATTTGCTAAATGCGTGTTTATTTGCATTACAGCTTATTGTGTATTGCACTAATGAATTAAAAATGACACTGTTCAATGCTAGTAATGCAAACATGCATTTAGCAATAAGCATTTTACATTTAGCATTTGTCTTTTTTATCTATCACTTGGAACATTCCGATTCTTTCCCTAGCAATTTCCACAAATGGCAAAAAGCATTTCGCATTTTGCATTCAGCATTTCGCATTTGCATGGCAGAATGGCGTTCCGAGCGGTTCCAGAGTGAAGCGGAAGACTTCCTGAAGGCTTCACGAATGATTCCCGCGGAAGGGACGCGGAAGGGTTCCCGAATCCTCGTGGAAGACATGCCGCATGTACTATGAACGATTCAGAATCGCCTCAGAAGACGCTGATGTCAGCAAAACTTATATACATGTATATCTGAAAAAGAGCGGTCGCCAGATTGCCGAAAGGATTTCGAGACATAAAATACAATATACAAGAAACTTTACTTATAGTCGGATGTTACAAAACATCTTATTGAACATGAGCCAGAAGATATTTGGCGAATAAAACAATAGCTTCTTATCAAAATACGTGAACGTACTAATTACCTATGGATAAAATACATTTATAAAGAACAGGAATAGCTATAAAATATAACATCTCAGTTTTGCTACCTATTATAAATAGCTTAAAATAGCATTAGATAATCAATATTCCTTATACTAGTAAATGGTTATCGACGAAAACGAAATAAAACACACGAGAGGGAAAGCATTTAGATGTAGCGTGTATTTGAGTCCTTACCCAATCAGGGTCTACAGAGTTTGTATTTATATTAATATAAAGATGTGTGAGTATCCTTTACTAGTAGTTTACTTACAAAGAGTGTATTTGTCTTTTACACACATTGGAGATGCTGGAAAAGGGGTTTCTTTTTTACCCACCCAAACAGGTTCAATAGTGTTTGTTATTTTGCAATACTTTTGCACGAAATATAGTCACTTCCTACTAGCATAATATTTCACGTCGACGCTGTATTTTGTGAGGTATAGTGCATGTGTACTGACCCCAAGGGTGTGCAAGTTTGGTTCAGCCAATAGGAGGAAAACTGAAGGACGAAAAAGGCATAATTAAACATAAACATCAAATTTAACGAATGTGCTCACCTTTGTCTAAACTATTTGTCCACATAAAAGGATTAAAACAAGTTTGTTTATGTTGTAAAAGTCGATGACGTCACTGCACGCCAATATGACGTCACGTATATCGCACTTGCATGTATTTTCATTCAGGGGACGAAACCGCTTTAGCAATCTTTCTTTTTCCGGGTGTTTTTTTTCCTGGGTGTTGCATGATAAAAATAATTGCTATGCCAGTAGTTTTGAAGTTAAGCTGTATTTTGGCTCGTCAGAAAAGTAGTTAGGTGCTCGCCAAGGCTCGCCAAAATACAGCTGAACTTCAAAACTACTAGCACAGTAATTCTCATATATCATGCAACTTCACCAAATACAGTCACTTCCTACTAGCATAATATTTTCCACGTCGACGTGGAAAATATTATGCTAGTAGGAAGTGACTGTATTCGGTGACGTTGCATGATAAAAAAGGATTAAATCAAGTTTGTTTATGTTCTAAAATCGACGACGTCACTGCCCGCCAATATGACGTCACGTATATTGTACTGGCATGTATTTGTATTCAGGGGACGAAACCGCTTTAGCAAACTTTCTATTTCTTCATTTTCTCCATTCTTTATTGGTGTTTCATGATAAAAGAATTACTACGCTAGTAGTTTTGAAGTTAACATGTATTTTGGCTCGTCAGAAAAGTAGTTAAATGCTCACCAAGGCTCGCATTTAACAACTTTTCTAACTCGCCAAAATACAGCTGATCTTCAAAACTACTAGTTAGCATAGTAATTCTTACGTATATGTCTATTGAACAATACGTCGAAATTCACTGTATCGTCAAGCATGTTTCAACAAAGAAGGCTTGCGCCAAACGGTTTGCAATATTTTGGAATATTTTGGCGGGAAAATTGACGGCGATGGTAGAGCCTTGTGCTAAATAGCTCAGAGCAGAGCTATTGAAGGTCGGTACGCAATGCTAAATTACGAAATGTGAAGGCTAATACTTATTTTCCTATTTTGGTACTCCTTTTGGTACCCTACTTTGTACTGTATCATGGAAATCAAACATACATTAATTATTCGTCCGCAAATAGTTTCGCCTCTATTTTATTAATATTGAGCCCAATCAGAGTTGTCCTTGCTCTTTGAATGAAAAACGAAAGCATTATATCTTATTTTCCCGCGCCTTGCATTCTGTATTTCGTAGTATGAAATAAAAATGCTCTAATCGTATTCCGTAGTATGAAATAAAAATGCTGTAATCTATACATAGTCAAAATTAAAAATTCTGAAGAGAGGTGATCCCCCGAAAGCAGCCAATACATATTGAGCAGACATTATGTTTTTCACAGCGCGGTAAGAGTAAAGACGCATTTGTCAACGGGGATATAGCTAGCGATACGCATTTATGGACGTGCGTAATGTCAATCTGAAAGGTATAAACATTATTATGGCTAAATTGAACAAAAAGGCTAAGGGATAGATTTTGAGCAATGTTGTGTCTTGTCATGTAAGCTTTAACGCATTCCCTCACGTTGACGCCTTTAGGCGTCTCTGTAAAAGTCACCATTCGAAACCATTTTGATAAACAGAGCATTTGTTTCTATAGGATGGTTTTAAAACTACACAGTTCCAAATTTTCCCAAAGGAGCAGGACTCCGGGTCCCAATTGCCATGGTGCGAACATTACATTTGGATTCAGCTACGCTCCTGGCCACACTGTCAAATGACGTAGTTTGAATGCTGGCATGATCCTAACAATCTGCAAATATGATTACGGATACTATATTCATTAAGCCATTTACACGTAAGAAATGATCACCATGAGCAATTAATTAGGTGCACGCTTATATAGAAAGTCATCTGGACAGAATAGTCATTCTTTATTGTCTCCATACATGGAGAGCTACATATACGCATAAGACAATCACATACACGTGGAAAAAGCAAAATTGAACGAGACAAGACATAATATACAGGATGGCAGAAGAACGTTTACAATATCGAATACGAAATACATGTTCATGACAGGTCAATACACTGTTACATGTAACGTAGTAATATCAGCAGAGTAAGTGAATAATAACTAGTTATTATTTTGAAGGGATGCAATATAACATACAATAATCCTGGCATTAAGAAAGTTGAAAATAATGACAATTATGGCAACAACAACAACAACAACAACTATAGTACACTCATTGTTGATATAATCATTATTATCGTCATTAGTATCATAATTAGCATTATTATCACCACCCAAATCAGTACAATTATCACTACTGACAACGAAGGCTATACAATAAGGAATCTTACCGAAACGGAATGCAAGAAACATCAGTAATACATAGACATTCGGGGTGGATGCGGTTGAAAATTACATATTCACAGTTTAGTCGATCTTGCTGAAACGAAATACAAGGCACAATGATGTCCCATTACGGGCAAAAGCCAAGACATGTTTGAGTCAGTATATATGTATATACATATACATGCTGACTTGTATATACATATACATGCTGACTCAAACGCGTCTTGCCCCAGTGATTAAGGGTCGGTAATCAATTGATTGTTTCACAAGAAGACGAGGGAAATAAACCTTATCGCAATAGCATTACGTGTAATAGCTTTAGACAACCAATGACCGTCTTGTATGAAAGAAAACTGCAGCCAAAGAGTTTCAAAGCTGGACTTCAGATGTTTGAAAGATGTCTAGTCTATATTTATCTATACCCATGCGTCCTATAAGTTTTCCTATACAGACCGATTTACGCAGGTGTTCATTGACCGTACACTGAAATATTTAGTGTAGAACAACATTCTCAACTGAGGTAGAGCATAGACTGCAACATTCAGGACATTTTGACGAAATGACAGATCGGCAGACTATAAGGTGAGCATAACGCCAAAAATAAACCGATCTCGTGAATATTTGGAAATGTAGTACCGAGGCTTTCTTGGGTTAATATAGCACTAACACTTGCATTTCGTGAGTCATGTGCAGGTTTAAAAACATGCCTGTCTAACACCGGTTTCCACGTGTATTTATTTGGGAAAATCAAAGTTTCCATAAAATAGTGTATACATGTATATACGTGAAAAGTTTAAACTCGTGTGGAATGTTAAAATATCCGGCATAAAACCACTAGAGTGTCTCTCTGCATCAACGCAGTATCGAAATAGTCCATGAACAAACATATTAGTTTGGCTAAATAATGGCAGCATAACCTACAAAACTGCCCCCAAAACTTGGGTTTCCTTATTACGAGGTTAAAGCATTTTATTTTTTACTACGGAATATAGAACTCAAGGCGCGGGACGCTCCGACAGGACTATATTCAGTAGTTTAAAATAATAATGTTCTGAGCTATTCAGCACAATGCTTTACCGTCGCCCGTCAATTTTCCTGCCAAAATGGTTCTACCCAGCTGTTCATCTGTGCAAGAGACACTGTGATCTGTTTCGCGCATTCTTCCATTTGTAACTAGCTGAGCGTCGAGATTTGACTAAAATACTGTTATTAAAGCGCCGTAAAACCCAATACAAAACAAACAAATATTAAAATCATTACAGATAAAGACAGATCAAATCCAGATCAAACTAGTTAACTACTAAGCAACATGTTGCGTCGTGCACACACATACAGCCGGGAACCCTCTCTAAACCAGAATTCTAGAAACGTTTAGGCAGGTCGATGCTGAATGCAGTGTGAACGCCACGCTTTTAGTGAGGTTTTACTGTATGTGTTAGATCTACGTGCCTATGGTGTAGCCATTGGCCCATTGCACAGGCGTTAGGCTCATGAAATATGTCTAAAATAAGTTAAAATGTCTCTTAATTGACGTTTTGTAACAATTCGGGCCGAAAAAATAAAGCGGGGCGTTTTCAGACAAAGCTGAAATTCCGTATATTCTATCTTTAGAAGCTCTTATATAAAATATACGAAATTTCAGCTTTGTTTCAAAACACCCCAAGCTTTATATGTTCGGCCCCAAATGTTACAAAACGTCAATTTATGGATATTTTAACTTATTTTAGACATATTTCATGAGCCTAAGGCCTGTGGCCCATTGGTAGTGATACTATAACATTAACTGAGTTTAATTTTAGCATAAAAGTAAAAACTATATCACAACAGAGGCAAATGTTATACAATACTGTTATATATTCTTGCTATGTATATATGCATCCCGACACACGAGATCAAACTATACAAGCAGAGAAATAGGTTATGGGCCCTACCTACATGCATGCCTCTACTAGTCTACAAGTAGTACCCCGGGGGACAGAGAGGGTTACCATGCACCCCCGTCTGACTTTTTTTCATGGGTATCAGGGTGATTAGTAGGATCTGCTGAATGGAAATAAAAATTGTACCCATGAAAAAACTCATTCCTGCTATGGGTTTTTCTAGCGTTTCCATAGCAACCAGTGGTCTTGACAACGGCGGTGGGTAAATGCTATAATGTAGTATATCTATGCTATTCGGGGCACTAAGAGTTTGAAACTAGTGCCAAACTAAAGGTAAGACATTGGTCTTAAGTAAGAATATGTTTTTGTTAATTACCTCATTTGCATAATCATGAATATTAATGAGAAACCCGAAAAATGAAGGAAAAAAGACTAGAAGATGGTGAAAACTAGATCTGAAATCACCTGTGATGGTCCAAATACACCCAAATATGTTTTTATACATAAAACATCCCCAAGGAGTGTATTATTTAAAACAAAATCGTGTCTGTGTGGCTTATTTGCATTTTTATTGCAGTATCCATAGCAGAGGTACGTCCGGGTAGCGTAAGCGCATAGAGAAGATAGCATTATATATCAAGGCCTTCGAGAGCTGGTAGCTAACAATATCAACTTGTTACCAAACATAATATAAATACACTGGTATTTGATTTAAAATGTATTGTAGTTATAAAAGTACAAAAATGAGTCATGCAGGAAATACCACATACAGAACAAACACTCGCCCGAACAGCATCACAAGGAAACAGCAAATGTACATGGGTAGAAAAAACAACAAGAGACGCACAAAGACAAAACAAACATACAATAGGAGGAAGATGGAAGTACCGCCTTGGAACGGTCAGTGACAAAAGTCACCGGGGGTTTAAACCGGTTTATGGGCGCCCAACCTCACCCTTATTCCATCCCCATCCTAAAAGACAAACAGTGTAAATAAACGTATCCCCTCTCCGACTAATCTACAACAACCGCGACAGCAAATACAGTGGTAAAGTGCATGTATAACAAAAAAACATTTAATTGAACATACTGTATCCACCTATCGCTAGTGTACTCAATGATTGAGCTGCAAACAGAGTAACTGTAGAAAAGTAATAAAGGGTACGACAAAAATGAAATAGTACAGATATCCGACGTTCTCCTTCCATTTCTGGATTTAAGAGGTCGCCTTCATAGAGTACTAAACCTTTCTTGTCGGCGTACATGCAAAGAGGCCAGCGTGATTGCCAACTGTAAAAGGGTTCACAACCAAACATGCAGTATGTTGTAATAATACAGGATCATATCCCTTTTTAATGAATTGTTTTATATATTTGATGAACAAAGTGAGAAAATGGGTATGTCCAATAACTCTACGAAGTTTGTAAATAAGTTAATTAGCATATTCATAAATATTAATGAGAACCCCTTAAACTTAGAGAAAAAGACAGGGAAATGGTGAAAACTAAAACTGAAATCACCTGTAATGCTCCAAATCGATAGAGATATGTTCTTATACATAAAGCCACCTCATTGAGAGTAATCTAGCTGATGCTATGTAAAAACGTGTTTCTATGGGTCATCTGCATTTTAGATTTTCCATAGCAAATGAACGTCCGGACAGCGTCAGCGCATAGAAAAGGTAAAAACGTTATATCACAGGGCCTTGGGCAGCTGGGAGCTAACATTATCAACATGTTACCAAATATAATTTTAAGAAATACAATGGTCTTTGATTTAGAATAGCATGTTGTTAATCAGTTCATTAGCATATTCATGAATATTAATGAAAAAAGAACGAAAGTATTTAAAAAAAATGTAGAAATGAAATTCTTAACCGTTATGCTCCAAGTACACCAAAACAAGTAAGAGATACATCAAAATATGTTTAACAATTTGTACTTTATGATTTAGCTGGTATTATATTAAAATATGATGTCTTTATCCGGTATTTGCTTTTTCGTATGCGGGTGAGAGTGTGAACCCTTCTGGTATGAAACAAATTAAGCATTAAAATACAAATAACAGACTGTTTCAGTTTCCAAGTATAATATTGAAATTTAAACCACGTTCAAATAAAAAAACTTGAAGGATTAATATTTACTTGCTTATTTATAAATAATGATTTGGGTATCACAAACGGTCATGAAATGATTTGAAGTGATTTAGGCTGTATTATGACTTGACCAAAGAACAAATTATTGAATCAAGAATTTAAACATATTAACTTAACTAATATTACCACGGGTAGGCTTGTGTCTCGGATCATATGAATTGTATACATATTTCGTGTACGTTATCCTCATCAGTACATCACAGTTATGGTGATTGAAAAAGATATTTCTATCAAAAGTATAAACTTTTGAGGAGATGCTTATCTAATGACTTGTACACTACAATCTACCAGCAGAAAATGCAATGAAACTCGTTTGTAAAGTGGAATTAGAATAGACAGTAACAGAGAGAAATCATGGCTTAGTGGTGTTTAACTGGTGACATACAATTAACTTTGAACTAATCGAAGCATGTATTATTCGGCATATTTAAAAATCATTATTTCATTGTCGCCTTAGTATATGTACAAAACATTATGTCCCTGAATACTGTAAAGAATGTCTCAACCGGTTTACAGAAAAAGACATTTCTGTGTGATACACAAATTCATCACCATAGCTGTATGCATTATAATGCAAGTTTAGTCTCAATGATAACCAGTGTCTTCAAAGATCCCCATTTTTCATCTTCTCTATGTGTCTCAAATTACAGAATGTCTACCATGACTTGTGGAGGCAAGTAACCGCAGACTCATAATGGAATGGTCCAAGATCCACATTGACATGCCTTCTGAGGCTGGGGGTACTACTGGATAGGCTATATGTGAGATCGTCCAAATTCGCACCTGATTGATGACCCATTAAATGTGTCGGACTAAGCAAATCTACGTGGTGGCAAAGATCCCATGTCAATGTTATGCAAATCATTAATTGGCTTATCTTCGCGCGTCTCCTTAGCAGCAGTTTCAATTTAGCGTACATTGTGGATGTGAACGAGTCTTATTCACCAATTAGATCAGCTTAAACATCCCAATTTACAAGACTTACTAGTGGAGTTACGAATCACGGTCTCTTTCCAAGAGTTGTTATTTGGTGATACATACCCTTTTTCCTTACATGTACTTGTAGACTCACAGTAAGCATGAAGAACCAACATAGCATCCTCACATTAGAAACTGTCAGTGTAATCAAACAGTATGAAAATGTTGTTGGCTAGCGTTCTTACTTGAACAGTCGTGCAGTTTTGTTCTCTGGCTAAAACCTGATATTAGTTTCTTCTTGTGCCGACTTCAAAACAGTTTTACTTTATGCTTTACAAATTACTTGTGTGGTGGTATAGTGGTAACGCACTTGACTATCGGTCCGGAGATCCGGGGTTCAAATCCCTGTCCCTTTCGGAAATTTCAGAGACGCTTTTCAGTGTCTCCAACCCGCACCTCCTCTCCACCCGGGTATTAAAGTGGGTACCTGTGTGGGTCACTAGCCGGTACTGCGGCTGTATGATTGCGTCATATGATAGCAATACTCAATTTTGTAGGTGAATGACTCAATGACCGGGGGAGTACATCTACAGTCGACTGAGCGGTCTTTTGGACTGAAAGTAGACTATAACTAGATACTTTACTTCTTGTTTTTTTTACTTGAACACGTTGCCTCATGTTGTCATTGTTCATCAAAAAACCTTCCAGTCAGCAGGTTTCTTTGTATCCCCCCTTACACTAGCAGCTTTTCTGAACCCCCATTTCCTCATTCTCTCCATATGTTTTTAGTTTTCCTGATACATATCTTACATGAATACTTTCAGGCGTCATGTTGAAAAGTCTTTCAGATATTTGTTTGAAGATGCCTGGAATGTCTCGCATTGAATTAAATAAAGCATTCCTGACTTCTTTTACAATGTGTTTCTCATCTTGTGTTGGTGCCTTTGTCATGTCTACATCTTCTATTAGGTATTCAGCTCCTTTGACGTATAGTATTTTGCTAAACAGCCTCCAGCATTACCAATGCTGAACGACACTGGTGCTTCATGAGATCCCCAAGATCGATATCCACATATGACCCTTATGACTGGTTTAGTAATTGCACTCAACTATGTCCGTGCTGCCAGTATACTAACACCGAACCTGCCATTGTCTTCAAATCAGTCTTTAACAACTCGAGGAACCGTGCGTGGGTTTCCAGCCTGTTGTTTATAAAAGCTTCTTTAGCGACTTTATCTTTTACATCTGCCCTGAAAGTCGTCTTCATTTTGAACAGATTATTAGACACGCAATACAAACGATATTGAGCGCGAGATTGACATCGATCATTATCACCTTGTAGAAAGTTGGTTGCGTTGATTAACGCCCATTTCAACTTTAGGCTAATTTGATACCCCAGAAAGAGGTGAGCGGATACAGAGAAAACCGGGTGTGGTGCACTACTACTTTCTCTGGTTCCATAATGGATTGAGGATTAATTCTGGAAGCATTCTGGAGAAGGCTCTTGAAGCAGATGAAGAATATGAAGAAGTGGATGGGGCTCTTTGAAGATTATTATTCGATCTAAACTTACATTACGATTAATACCGATGTGACGATAGTTAAATATATCACACAGAAAGGTCTACTGCTTAAACCCGTAGAAACATTCTTAAAATTGAGGAGCAGAATCGAAATGAGGGATGGGTTTTCCGTTTCTTGTGTTACCATCAGTATTTATTGAATTTGACATGATAATGTTTCATGCATTTTGCCATGTATCTTATTTTAGTAATGTGAAATGTATTGTTTCTAAAAATCTAGCTATGCATCTACAGCATGCACTGACAACGTTTTGTACATGAAAACAACAATGATATAATGGTTTGTAAATACATGTATGCTTTTGTTTGTAAATACATGTATGCGTAAAAAGCATTAGCCTCGATAAGTCTAATGTCACTTGTATGTTACGAAATACACCATTTAAAAAGCCTTGTTTCACTTCTACTTTACAAATCATGTTATATTACTTTTAGATGTCCTCATCAATACTGGTAATTTACACGTCATTACAAGGGCGTCTCCTCAAAACAAGATACTTTTAAAAATGATTTTAAATATCATAATCATTGCTGTGGTGTATTGATACGGATAACAACAACGACAATATACTCGTATATATCCAACTATTCAAATGAGCCGAGACATCAGCCTACACATACTGCGTTTAGTTTAATTAATAAGTTCTGGAGTCAATTATCTTAATATTTGCTTAAGTAAGACACTGGGTAAATCATTTCACGTTGTTTGTGATACCCTACTCATTTTCATGAATATAAAAGTAAGCAGATTTTAAAGTTTCATATCACACTTGGAAATTGAAACGCTATTTGTACTTTACTGTTCATTTGTTTTCATACCAGAAAGGTGTCAATCATGCCCGTATAAAGAAAATAACGGATACAGACACCATCGTTTGATATAAAACCATAATTGAATCATAAATAATTTGAAAGCGGTTGAATTATGTCGGTATACTTTGACCAAACCGGATGGTTTAAAATTCGTTCCACCATTTTTAAATGATGTCCCATCTTTTTGTTTGATTTAAGCATTAATATTCATGAATATGCTAATGAACTCGATTAACAACATGCCATTCTTAATCAAAGACCATTGTATTTCTTATAATTATATTTGGTAACATGTTGATAATGTTAGCTCCCAGCTGCCCATGGCCCTGTGATGTAACGTTTTTACCTTCTCTATGCGTTGACGCTGTCCGGGCGTACATTAGTTATGAAAACTCTACAAATCAATAAAATGCAGATGACCCATAGAGACACGTTTTTCCATAGTATCTGCTAGATTACGCTCAATGAGGTGGTTTTATGTATAAGAACATATCTCTATCTCTATGCATTTGGAGCATCACAAGTGATTTCAGGTCTAGTTTTCACCATTTCCCTGTCTTTTCTCTAATTTAAGGGGGGAGGGGGGCTTCTCATTAATGCATATGCTAATGAAATCATTAACAACAATACATTCTAAAAATTAAATCAAAGACCAGTGTATTTATTGTATCTTTGGTAACAAGGTGATCATACTGTTAGCTAGTAGCTACCAGCTCTAGAAGGTCTTGAGATATAATGCTATCTCCTATATGTACTGACACTGTCCGGACGTACCTCTGCTGTGGATACTGAAAAACGCAATAAAACGGTAAATAAGCCATGGTGATACGATTTTGTTTTATATTTATAATACTCTCCTGGATGATGTTTTATGTATAAAAACATATTTGGGTGCATTTTCAGCAACACAGGTGATTTCATATCTAGTTTTCGCAATATTCTAGTCATTTTTCGGTGTTCTCATTAATATTCATGATCATGCAAATGAGGTAATTAACAAAAACATACATGTAATTATTCTTTCTGACCCCCGAGGTCTAATATGTACACTAACCGCGTTACATATTCGGCAATGAATTACAGTCAAACCGGCCTCCAAAAAGTCAAACCGGCCTCACATGAATTATTTTTTTGGTCAAACCGGCCCCACATTTTTTTAATTGAATTTTTAACCATGTTAAATATTAATTATTTCTAGACACCCAATGTATATCTAGTTGCTTATCACATATATTTTGGTCAGTTGGAAATTCGGCAGGTATTGGCTATTTTATATACTCAGCTCGCATTTAGATTAAGTGACATTGGCGCTTAGTTAATGTCAACTAATGGCACGCATGTGTCTTTTGGTAGGTGTGATAATCCAATTAATGGCACGCGCGTGTATGTTGTTTGTGATAATTCAGTTAGACACGCGTTCATTGTGTCAGTTGAATGAACCAGAGACATAAACATACATGTATGTATATGTCTCCGAATGATCGAGAGAAAATTTCGATTTATCTTTTTCAGAACCAGAATTAACCATTTCCTTCATATAAACGTATGTGTATTCGTTTTAAGTTTTTTTTCAACCTTTACTCTATGATTTGATATTAATTAGTTTTCATTTTTATCATTACTTCGGCAGAAAATATAGAATCAGATCTAAAGTATACTAGTTGTAAGCAAACAGCGCAGACCCTGATCAGAACTTTCATATAGAAACCATGGGATTTGGGTCTACTCTGTTTGCAAAGGCGAAGAAAGACGTATTGATGGAGTAAAGGGCTGACTACAATGTATTATCATCAATGCAAACAAAGGAAACCCAGACCAGATGGCTCCGAGTCTTATAGGGTATGCTCTGTTTGCTAGGGAATAATATAGGTCTTGCTAACAAGCCTAACATAAATACTCATGGATAGAAGGGTTAAAAATATCTGTTTAATGAGCATGGAACATATACATAGAACATAATACATACTCTAAAATACATATAATTAACCTGTCCGTTGAATACATCCTATATAAAACACAGTAACATAAGTTTTTTATTTATTTCATAACATAATTTTATTTGGCATTAAATTGCACAAAGCACATATATAGCCAATTAACATATTTCCACAATTGTAAAGAACGTGTAAAGTATCGTAAAGTAGATACTTTATGGATTGTTTAACCGAGAAAGAGATTGAAGAGATCGAACATCTCTTTAAGTTTAAGTGTATTAGTGTTGTAAAGCAGTGTAGACCCAGAATAGAGTCCTCTCTGAGGACTCCTATCTGGGTCCGCGTCGATTTACAGCAATACAGTATAGAAACTTATACTTATCTATAATAGATGAAGTAATTAACATAAATGCTGTTACATATAACATTACATGTATACACCTTTTTATTAGATGGAGAAATTAACAAAGATATTTTATTACCTATATTATTATATGTATAAGCATATCATATATGTCAAGATACATAACTTGATATATTATAAAATCATGAAATCATGCAGACCCTGCAAGGATAGCCACTTGTGTGACTATCCCTTTACTAGGATCTGTATCATTTGCGAATTGCATCGTAAGACTACTAATCACTGGTGTAATTGAAAAGCAGAGTATATGTATTTCGATAGACCGTAAACAGTAGAATTTGATTCTGAAGACATAAGTTTCTCAAATTTGTTCATAGTTGGCCAATGACAGTAGTACGGCTTCAGGGATTGTTGCCTAAGTTCTCTGTAAAATGGACAAACGAGTAAAAAGTGATATTCATCTTCTATAGCACCACTGTTACATTTTGTACATATTCTGTCAGCTCTGGGTATATTTCTATGTCTACCGGTTTCTATTTCTAAGTTATGCGAGGATAGTCTAAACTTTGAGAGAGCAATTCTGTATTTATTGATTTTGATTTGATCGAGATATTTTTCCATTTCAAATTCTTGTTTATATATGCAGTACGAAGAAAGTCGTCTTGAATTATTTATTCCAGCATACCAAGATTGTCTGTATATATCTATTATACGTTGTTTGATGTAGTTATAGTTGTTATTAAGAAAGTTGGTTATGTTATTTTGATTATACCATAAGTTATTTAATCCTATTTCTGATAACATAGTTTTTACTTGATATGCCCAGTTGTTCCCCCCGTATGTGATATTATTATCTGCATCGTTTCTCATCATATTATAAACCGATTTTACAAGTATATTATTTGAGTTTATTATTTTCAACCAGTATTTTATTAGAATCAATTTTCTTTGTATTTTAAGTGGATGTCTTCCTGACTCTCCGTATAATCCTTCTAAATTTGTTGACTTTTTAACACATAAAATTTTTCTTAAGAATTTACAATGCACAAGCTCAATATCTTTGCTTTCATGAAATCCCCAAACCTCTGCACTGTAGCTGAGAATAGATCCTACCAGACTATCAAATAGTTTACATTTGTCTGAGGTTGACAGTTCAATTTGGTTGAGTATAATGAATAACTTATGCATAGCCTTTTTAGAATGGGCTGCTAGTGATTTTTGGGTCCTGAACCAGTTACCGTTTTTATATAGTTGTATTCCAAGGTATTTGAAGTTGTCAACGATTTCCAAAACAGTATCATTTATTTTAAACTCATGTTTAGTGCTACGTCTCTTTTCAAAAATCATTATTTTTGTCTTTTTTGTATTTATGTTTAGTTTCCAAGTTTTGCAATATGAGTCTAGGTCATTCAACAGTAGCTGAAGTGCATCGGGAGTTTCCGCAAATAGGACAGCGTCATCACAGAACAATAAAATGAATAATGCCACGTCGTCTATTGTAACTAGGCCATCGATATTTGGGTTGAAGCTGCTTACAAGATCATTTACAAAAAATAGAAACATAAGACTGGAGCTCGGATCACCTTGCTTCACTCCTATGTTTGAATTCAGAAACTCAGATGTTTTAGACTTATAACGAACTAATGATTTCACAACTTTATACATAGATTGCATGGCAGCAACAAACTTGGAGCTTACGTTCTCTTTTGTTAGTTTTTGCCATATATACATTCTATCTAATTTATCAAAACATTTTTCAAAGTCAACAAAGGCGCAATACAGCTTTTTTTTGCAGCTTAAAGTTTTAAGTATTATGGAATGTAGCGTAAAGATGCAATCAACTGTAGATTTACCTTTCTGAAAACCAAATTGGTTAGGTACTATTTTTTGATATGTTATTGACCATTTCGTAAGTCTATTTAGCAGAATTTGCGAGTATATTTTCCCAATTATATTTATTAATGTGATACCTCGATAATTTTTTGCATCTTCTATTTCTCCTCCTTTAAATATTGGTACTATGATACCCTCGCCCCATGATTCTGGGTAATTACCAGTATTATAAGTAATCTGTCCGTAGAGCATTTAGACTTATCCGCGGTGTTCAGGTGGAACAATCACTGAACAGAATATCGCTCTTCAAAAACGCCGAAAATTAATGTGGCCTGTTTACTGACGGAACCCAACACTGAAAACAAAGGGATTAACAGCTTAAATACATTTATGTGTTACCGCCACGTGCATATGTTAGCAATTAGTGTTCATCTTAAACAATAATAAATGGGATTAACACCTTTAATCCTTTCCCTCATATAAACATGTTTTCACGCATTTGCAAACAGGGTAGACCCAAATCAGACGGCTCCTTAAGGAGCCTATGATCAATGTCTGCTCTGTTAATTAATTAATGGAATTTGATTTTTTTTCCTTTAGTTTTTTAAAATGACCTTCCATATTTAATTATAACTATTTTGTCCTTGAATATTCGGTATGCATCGAAATAAGCATAGCATAGGGAAAGAGTTAAGTACCTTCACCGCCACATGCATAACATACCAATTAGTATTTGTGGCAAAAAATAATAACCTGTCCATTGTTCGGGTAGATTAAAGGCACACGTACATTACTAGTTAGCGTGTGTGTCTTAGAAAAGTATTAATTGTTCGGTTACATTATATGAAGACCTCATCACAGGTTTCTCGAACATTATATTTCGTGATTAAAAAAAGTAATAAAAGTATCAATAAAACATTTCATTATTAAAAAGATATATATTAGAAGCTTTTTTATTTATTCGTGGGGCCGGTTTGACCAGCCAAAATATAATAAGGAGGCCGGTTTGACCAAATTGAGGTCCGGTTTGACTTTTTGGAGGCCGGTTTGACTTGAGGCCGGTTTGACTTGGGGCCGGTTTGACCAGTTGGCTTCGGCAATATTCGGATTTTTCCGGTGCGTACCGGCACACGAACTTATCAAAGTAATCCGACTGCATTTGTGTATTGTTTTGGCTTATGGCTTTGTAAAGCAGAGTAACGTAATATTTTATCTAGTAAGCAATAAACAAATCTACATTGACATATGGACTAATTCGACGTTGGAAAAACACTGATAGGTAAGTAAGAAAAGTTTTGCATCAAATGACAGTCCCAAACGACTGTTAGAATATACGCTGACAATATTGGTCAACTTCAAGAAATAGGTCAATGTTGACAATTACGTCAAGGTCTCTCGATTAGCTATGGCTTACAAAGTTACATGTATTGAAATAAGTAGGTCAGCTGGAAATTAAAGTGGAAGTGATACATTTTCGAGGGATATGTTACATGTCATGAAAATTGTGAAGTAGAAATAGTTCTAATTCGGTTGTCAAGGTAAAAATACATGTGTAGATTATAATAACAATAACAGGTAAATATATCTCATTCATTAATAAATTCATGAATGAAATGACACGCGAAACAAGGTAACGCTACGACATACATGATCTTTAGCATTATTAAGCAAACAGTGCAGACCAGACAGCTCCTATGAACTGTTTTATCGGGGTCTGCTCTGTTTGCAAACGCGTAAGTTTACATGGATTTACGGACGTTTCGGTAAATGACCAGTTCGGTAAATTGATTTTATATAGTGAATGTTCCGGACGTTTCGGTAAAAAGGTAAATTATAGTAATTAAAGGTTTATATACCGGTATATCACACCATTTGCTGGCGGATAGCGTTTGATCTGTAGTCACTTTTATCATTATAAATGGGTTGGGTCTAAACTATACGATGTAGTTATAGAAAGGTAAATTTCTATGCCGAATCGGAATAATCGTTATGAAAGTGGGAAATCGAAAAAAAGGAAGAAAAAAGTGAAAATTGAGTGCCAGTTGAATGTATTTGCAACCCAAAATTAAAATTAGTCCTCTGATCAGGATCTACCATGCAGACGGGGAATGTAATAAAAACACGAAAACCCCTATTTGAGTTGAAAAAATTAGAATCTGCTTTAATTTAAGCGAGTTTAAAATGGTGTGTTCCTCAAATATAGAAATAAGTTTATTACAATATGTATGATTATATCATTATTCTTATAATTATTAATATTACGATTATTAATATCAATCATTTCACCTTTAGGATTAATACCATTTTTGCTTTATATTAGACTTATTAAAAATAGGACTGGATCATGTTATCCTGTCACGCATATTTATATAAAAAAATATATATATATTTCAGACCCCAATTTTTTTTTTAAGCGTGGTCTGTAAATGCGGCACGTCTTTAATTATTGTTTGCCATTAATTGTGCCGTCGCCTGTAATCAATTCATTAATTAACTAATTAACAACCTCGCTACACCCAACACTTTAACAAGATGAGCACTACTTCATTGTCAAAAAGTTTGAATCCTGGCACCTCGTAACTAGACGACTGATCAGAATCCAAAGTTTTTAACACACAAAAAGGGTATAACAACGACTCCTTCTCTGTCTGGTAAAACAATGTAGACCCAGATCATCAATTGGTTTTATCCTTTCACTGCCTTAGGTATTTGCTAACAGTTTGGATCCGTAAAGCGATGACTGATCAGAATTCAAAGTCTTTCACACACAAAACGACTATATTTCAACACCCTTCGCATGTCCATCACATTCATTGTTTGATCAGTATCCATACATTATACAACTAAAACACAGCTGCAAACGTGGCACAAACATCGTCGAACAGTTTCATTGTTACTGGGAGAGGTGCGATATAAATTTACTTAATCCTTTAATTACTATAATTTACCTTTTTACCGAAACGTCCGGACCATTCACTATATAAAATCAATTTACCGAACTGGTCATTTACCGAAACGTCCGGCACCCGTTTACATGTAGCGCTAGAATCAAGTATTTATTGTGTTAAATCTAGGTCAGAGCACTTATAACATGTTATAAGCTAATTCATATAGATAACAATTAACATATTGTTAATAGTTCGGGTACAGGTGCTGGGTGAAGAACAGTATCACTGAATGTAAGTGGCTCAGATGGTAGAGCACTCGCCCTGTAAATGAGGGGTTCCTGGTTCGAGCCCCGGTCTGCATCCTTTTCACCAGTCCTGTTACAGTTGGCGCCCAACTTAAAAATCGGACCATGTGCGTACCCATGATTTCTCACTCACTCTCATGAGTTACGAAGTGTTCCTCATGCAAGGAAAAAGGGAGAGTACTACGTAGTGTAACAGGCCGGGTATGTACAGGTGCTGGGTGAAGAACAGTAAGCGGTTCGGATAGCTCAGTTGGTAGAGCACTCACCCTGAAAGTGAGCCTAGCAGAGGGGTCCAGTGTTTGAGCCTGGGTCTGGCTGCATGGTTTTCACCAGTCCTGTTACAGTATATTTATGCCTCAATTGTTATTTTAATCCGATTTGTATGTGTACCTTAATGCTCAATGTACAGTAAAACATGTTTACTACATTAAAATAGTTACTACCATTACTACTATGACTAGTCTACTACTTATTAGTACTACAACTACTAGTACTACTACTACTATTACTACTACTGCCACTACTATCAATTACTACAACTTTGAACTATATATACTTCCTATTACTACTACTCTTTTTTTTTTAGCTCTCCAGAGCACAAAGTGCTCAAGGTGAGCTATTGTGATACCCCTGTGTCCGGCGTCCGGCTGTCTGTCCGTCAACAATTTCAACCAACTTCTTCTCTGAAACCGACTGCCCAATTGTAACCAAACTTGGTCAGATACATACTGTGGGTGGGTACTTCAAAAGTTGTTAAAAGATAGTGGGTGGGGCCGTCGGTCTTGTTGCCATGGCAACTGTACACAATATCTAGAAAAATCTTCTTCTCCAGAATGACTTGTCCGATTTGAATATAGTTTTCACCAAAATGTTTCTCAGTTGATAGACTTTGAAAGTTGTTAAAAGAATTTTGATCCGGCAAAAAACATGGCCGCCAGAGGGCGTGGTCATTTTTTCCATATATGGTAATATTGGAAAATCTTTGAAATTTTTTTTCTCTGAAACTGTAAAGCCTAGACCTTTGATATTTGGTATGTAGCATGATCTTATGGTCCTCTACAAAGATTGTTCAAATTATGACCCCCCGGGCCAAAAATGGCCCCGCCCAAGGGCTTATCAGTTTTTCATAGGAAAATCTTTAAAAATCTTCTTCACTGAAACCGTAAGGCCTAGAACTTTGATATTTGGTATGTAGCATGATCTTATGGTCCTCTACAAAGATTGTTCAAATTATGACCCGCGGGCCAAAAATGGCCCCGCCCAAGGGCTTATCAGTTTTTCATTGGAAAATCTTTAAAAATATACTGAAACTGTAAGGCCTAGACCATTGATATTTGGTATGTAACATGATCTAATGGTCCTCTACAAAAGTTGTAGCTGTGGCTTGTGGTACGTCCTCTGCCAGAAATGTTTAACTTACAACCCTGACCACTGGGCGAAACTTGGCCCTGCCTCAGGGCTTATCAGTTTTTCATGGGTAAAATATAAAATTTTATTTTTCTCTGAAACCATAAGGCTTAGACCTTTAATTAATGACATACTGCTTTGCCTAGTGGTTCTCGACCAAGGTTGTACACATGATTTCTTATGGTCAAAAATGGCCCCGCCCCTGGGGTTATCTCAGGTGAGCGCTTCAGGGCCTCATGGCCCTCTTGTTTTACTAATACTACTATTAATTACTACTATTGCTACTACTACTGCTACAATTACTACTACTGCAACTACTGCTACTGCTACTATTACTACTACAGACAGACAGACAGACAAATCTTTATTTCCTTCTCATGGTAGATAGCCATGTACATGTACATATAGGCATCATAAATTAACATATGAACATGCATATATATAAGGCGACAAAGAAAAAAACAACAACTATTTCCATCAAGCCAAACGTCAAGCACTTAATTTCTCTCTCCACAATTGACCTCGATACATTAATATCATATATATAAGTCCACGTGGGATATGCGTATCTAGTGTCCGGAAACTTGTACTGTTACTCGTTCAATTGCTTAACTGGAGTTGATCAATCTTCAATGCACAACTCGAGACATACCACACATTTAGCCATTTCAGTGCCAGCATCGTTGTCAGGTAGACAAGTTTCGGCCTGCCTCAAGAATTGGAGTGGGAACTTGTCCAGTTTCTTTCTAAGAAGATAAACAGAGTGCCTAACAGTTCAGATCCTGATGAGACGCCAAGTTAATCGCCGTCTCATCTGGATCCATACTGTTAAAGTGTTTGTATATGATATCACAGACCTGTCTTTGTGGCACTGAAGGGGTTAAATTAACATGCATAAAACATTACGTTTTAATTAGTTTCACTAATGGTTCACACCTACATACATCATACAACAGGGCCATACAGTCCCACATGTAATCATGTGTAAGAGTCAAGAATTCGCACTCTGACGCACTCCTAGGTTCAATTGGTGCACCTAGGAAACGCAGAAAAACATGTTTGCTATCAAGACCATTAATTAACTTCATCTATAAAGTCTGAGCCGAATTGTTTTAACAATTCTGCCTATAAATGTTTCCGTCCGCTATCAGTAGCAGAACACTCAGTTACTATATGTGTCAGTTCATCATCACATTCCTTGCTACACCACTGACACGTTGCGTTACACACAGGAACAGTCCGGGACCAAGCTGAGGCTTAAATATTTCACATCTTAGTCTCTGAGATGTATTATTATACATCTGATGCAGAAAACACGGCTCAATACATGTATGCAATACTTTGAAATAATCAAAGTCATTGTCAAGTTGCATTCGGTTTTGCCATACTTGTGTCTCTAGCCTTATTATTGCATTTCCACTGTCTCTTTCCAGTATCGTTTTGCCGGTATAATGTTTTCAGTTATGAAACTGTTCAGTATGTACTGTAAATCATATTTTCGCACTATTTTGCATATATCTGGTACAAAACCATGCCTTACGGATCGCCTGTCATTTAGATAGAGCAAATACTTCATTACTAAAATCTGTTTACTCAAGGCATTCACTTGGCATTGACAAGACTTTATGCACAAAGTTCAACTTTCTCTTGTCCACTTCTGCACTAAGTTGTATCAGACCCAACATCGGCTCACATAAAATAATTATATCAGATAGAGCTCTAACATGAAAACCCTGTATAGCTTTAGCAACGAAATGTTGTAGCTTGTTCAAGTTAAAAATATCTGTTGCTGTCATGCTATGCCATAGTTCCGACCCATACAGTGCCACAGGCATCACAATTCATCTGTAAATGTTTGTCACTGTCAGTTGATTGACTCCCAGTGATCTGAGGCCTAGCCCTGACATTGCATAAAACGCGTTTTTTGCTTTCTGGCATCGTTCTTTAATTCTAACTTGCAACCTTCATATTCGACGTTTGCAATATACCTAAATGTTTCGTCTCTGTCTGGTCACTTTTCAATCTTGAAATTCCATAGTAGATATCAACTGGGAACCGATTGCGTTTACTAGTGTAAGTTATGACGCACGACTTTTCAATGCTTACGTCAAATTTCCAATGTGTAGCATAATTACGCACTACATTTTTGAGTCTCTGTAAATTAACAGGTGTTATAGAGACTAAGGTTATATCATCTGCAAACGAGGGGTTCCCGCTAGAGACAGAGCCAATTCTTATGCCATTCCCACTTGTTTCCAGATCATAAAGCATGTCGTTTACAAACACAAGATAATAAAACGTCGATAGTACCCCTCCCTGTCTGACACTTCGATTCACTATCACTGGCTCGGATATACAGCCGTTTGTCCTTACCACGCATGTAAGATTCCTATAACTGTTTACAAGTAATTGTAGTGCTTTTCTTGATATCCCTAATCTTGCTAGCTTATAAAAAAGACCTTCATGCCAAACTACATCGAAAGCCCCTTTTATATAGTTTAATCATATTTTATTGCTTGTTATAATACATATAACATAGTCATACATACAACTATATACATGTATATATATATAATCTAAAACTCAAGCAAAAGGGTTGGGCCACAAGTTATTGCAACATTAGATTCGGCCCTCCCCCTTTTATATCCAGAATAGCCGGAAAAACATCAGATTGCTGATCTGCCTGGTGAAAAATTGCCTCTTGAAGATTGAAGGCTGCCATAATACAACTAAGGTCTTTCTGGAGGCCTTGTTGCTGCGGGTTCGGGAAGTGAGGACATTGAACACTGGTGTATTTGCCTATACGATTCAACAGCACTCTTTCGAATAGCTTGCTTAAGCAACATAGGAGCGAAATAGGTCTATAGCTTGAAGGAGATGACTTATCCTTTCCATTACCTTTGTAGATCGGTATGATAACGCTCGTTTTCCAAATTGCATGGACATCTTCAATTTCAAGGATAGTATTAAAAAGCGTTACGATAGCCCGTTGGAGCTCTGGGCCACCATTAATAACATGCTCATTGTCAATACCAGGGCTTTTCCTTTCTTAATTGCCGAACACTGTGTTCGGCTTCCGGTTCCGTAACAGGTCGATATATAGCTGTGCTCCTGTTACAACTATTGCTACACTGTCTAACTATATACTCCGAAATAGCAGGATCAGCGGGACAAGTATGGTCACCCAAGAAAGTCTGCCTGAAATGATTCCTAAAACCAATGATGAAATCATCATTCTCAAAACTTTCTTCCCCGATAACCAACCTAGTGCAAAAATACTTCGAATAACCTTTCCTTTTCTTTAGTAATTTCCACAACAAACAGTAATCGGTTTCCGAAGCGCGTTCTATTTCATCGACACTCTGTCTCAGAAATTTATCAGCCTTTAATCTCTGCAACCCACGGAATTCGGCTTTAGCTCTTTTATAGTTTCTGAAAGACTCAAACTCATTACCACGCGGCCTCCCCACTGCCAGCCCATTTCTTCTCAACGCCGTGATTCTGTATACGCCGATTTCAGTGCCGCTGTTCAATATGGCTTTGCATATATGGATTGAACTTGCTATGCGGGAGTACTTATTCAGCTCGGAGAGCAGCATCGGTAATAACAGAATTGACTTCATCGGGGGACATCGCTGCTGGATCTCGCAATTGGCAGCAATACCGATTCAGCATAATTATGCTCGTTACATTTATGCCAGGCCACTCTTGGAGCTCTCAAGTCTCTGTTTGGGAACCGGCGGTTAGTCCATAACGCAATAGTGGCCCTAATTGGCAGGTGATCTGACGTCACAACTTCCAATTTCCCTAATATCGCAATGTTAAGCACATTATCTCTAGAGGTACGTTCGACTAGGATGTGATCGATCAGTGTTTTGGCGGGCACGCACGTATAATTTGGATTAACTGGCGGTCTCAACTGTACAACATCGCACAAATTTTGCCTGTACAAACTCAGTGAGAACTTCCAACTTACGATTTACAAATTTAGAGTGCTAGCCAGACAATACCTGTCCATTAGTCGCCCGCTATAATAACCGTACCGAGCGTGCAGTAAAGCGAATATAGTGCTTGTAGCTCACCTAGCGTTTCTCTATAAGCCTCTATACTATTATCCGAGGGTAGGTAACAGCAGAACACGAAAAGCGAGTTAGCTGTCTCTAGTTCTACCTCTATACCCAATATCCTGGTACCTGATATCAGAGAAATAGAGGATATGCAGGGTTGCAAGGACTTCTTAAACAAAATAGCAGTCCCACCCTTCCAGCACCTTGCGGCGCCATACTGGTCCATACTAGTATCGACCGAGAATACATTGGCATAGTTACCATGTATACTATCGAGAAAAGTTACAGAATGCCGGAATAACTTATGTTCTGTCAAAAGTGCAATGTCAACGTTGTATGTTTGCAAGTACTCCGACAGTGTCAGTACGATGACGACATAATACCCCTTACGTTCCAGCACAACAGATTCAGAGCCGTTAGCATAATTATAATTAGCATAATTATAACACGGTTCTCTTTCATGACGCTCTCTGTCAAACCGTATGCAGTTTCAGCCACTATTGGCCCACGAGCCAACGTCTCCATTCCAGTCGTCAACGTCAGATCTACCCCATTCCGTGTACCCACATATGTCACTGTCTCCAGTATTGTCGTAGGATCCGTCCATATGAGGGTTAGCGTGCAAATGGCCGTCATTATTGTCACTCATTCCCTCCCTATACGAACTACGACCGTCAGTATTGTTTGTATACTGGAGATCTTCGTCTGCGGTATGGGCGCCTGTTAGATCTGGCCGTATTCAAATTCTCCCATGCTGTTCTATTCCGCCACTTCCAGTAAGTTATTTCTGTTGGCCAGAACTGAGTGGAAAGAACTGCAGTTTCATCGGAGTAATAGACATTTACCCTAGCAGACGATCCATATATAAATGCCCATAGTACATTGTTATGTTAGTCGGCGTCACATCCTTGCCTAACATATACTCATACAAGTCAATTTCTCGCACCTCAGGATCAATATTGCCCACGTGTATCGTGACTATTTTCTGCTTCTTCACTGCAACAAATGCATGTCTGTTTGTGGTCGCTTTTTTCTGATCTACAATTGACACTGCCACCTTTTGTGCCGATTTCTCCGTGTCCTCTATTGCCCACAGTTTCCATTGAGACAGAGCTTACTTCAATGTTTGCAAGGTCAGGGTCACTATTCAGATCTACCTTCTCTGCCTTCACGTGAATCTTACCTGTCTGCCGTTTCACTACTGCACTGTATGACTCCCTATCCCGCCCAGAGCTCTTTTCCCCTTTCGCTTCATACAGACGCACTTGCATTCGATCATGCTCTGTCCCTTCCATCTGCTTTTGTAGCAGCTCCCTGGCTCCAGACTCTCGTCTCTGTTTCGAACTTCAGGATATTGCTGTTGTTGCCGTTCCGGTGGCCTTTTACTGTAACATACTTCCTGTTGCCGTTCCTTTTGCTCCTGATCCTTTGAATACTGACAGCAAGCATCTGATTGCAGTCGGTTTTCCAGATGCTGCCTCTGCTGTTGCCGGTGACTACTGTGAGAGTGTAGTTGCCCCATTCGCTGCCGTAAACGGGTATTGCCCTTCAATCGCCTTCTCTATCGACTCGACTTGGGAGCACACTGTGCTAGTATCCGAGAGTGTCTTTTCGAATCTGCAAGGTATATCTGCTACAGATCTCGACAATATACTATTCACCTTCGCATGAATAACACCAATGTTCGTCATAGCACTTTGCAGATCACTACTCATCCTTTCCCTGTTCAGCTTTTCATCCACTTGACTGCGTTTAATTTCCTCTACGTCGTCGCATATCTGCAAAATAACACTTGCATCATCGACATTCTGCAGGTTGCTCGTTGGCGTCTCCGTCAGAATCCCGCAACCTTCATTGGCAACACCAGTCTCATCTAAACACACATATGCTGTGGAGAAAACTTCGTAAATATCCTTAGACTTTGCCCCACTATTTAACATCTCAATAACGTAACAGTCATTTGCAAGTTTCCTGTTTTTACTGGTATGACCAGAATTCCTTCATGCTAGGAGTTTACCACAAGGACTGTCTGGATGTCTTGCGGCCCGGTCCGCTAGTGGCGTCCAATATTGCTCACCTCGTCGGCATCCCGATACAACCGCAACATCTCTCGTACATACTGATCTCTGGTAAGATTACGCAGCGCTGAATCTAGGTCCTGGTAAAACTGTTGGGGTCGCATGCATTGGCTATAATCTTCATTATCCGAATCATACTATTACTACTACTGGTAGTAGCCGTGGCTTTTACTATTATTACTACAACTATTACTACTACTACTGCATGTAATAATAAGAAGAAGGAGAACAAGAAGAGAAATTCTGGGTCTTTAATGTAGGCCGGTAGTACTAGTAATATTGGGTTAGGTTATTGGGGTTTGCTCTGTGTGCTTATAAATTATAATAGATCTGATTCTACTGTTCCCACCAGTACCAAACATTCATACATACCAGTATGTACATATATGCCGATTAGTAAAATTCAGCTAATAAGTATTCATGATATAATTATTCACACATGAATATGCAACAGCAACAGGGTTAGCTTAAGTTATACTATATTATGTAATTTCAAAGAGAGTCAAAACTCTATAATTATGTAACTTCATAAGAAAACAGAGCAGACCCTTGATGCAGTGCAAAAGTAATGCAGAAATTAAGCTTCTTCATAGAAGTTTTCTGTTTCACTTTGAAGTGCATTAACCCTTTCCTCCATAAATAGGCCTTTCTACATCTCTGTAAAAGTCACTTTTCGAAACCATTGTGATATATAGAGCATTTGCTCCTTAGGAGCAAAGATGTTTATCACAACAGTTTCAGAACTACAAAATTCTAAATTTTTCTTTTCTCTAGTTAATGCTTCTTTTCGGTAGATTTATTCAAAGTCGTTTGATCTAAAAAATAGCCTATGAGGGAAAGGGTTAAGCTATCTGTAATTACCTGCCCTCAAGACCAATAATTAGACCTCTCTTTGATGTCCGCTTAAGACAGGTCGTAATGTACTTATTGCCATAGCCCTATTAAGTGATGAAGGTTTATTTGCTTTAATTCTTTGAGTTTACTAGTACTTGTAAACAGTTTAGAGTTAGATCAGAGGGGTCTTAGAGGAGCTCTCTTTCCAGGGTCTGCACTGATTCTTATTGAAAAGATGTCTCTATCAGGTGAGCAGTTAAACCTTTGCAAACGAACAGTCTGATCAGGGTCTGCTCTGTTTGCTTATGAATGTGTACAGAGCTCCAGATAAGATGCGTAAATTAAAACATTTTCAAGAATAACTCCTTTATTTCTCCACCAAACCCTATACTGTGACTACTCTTTAGAGTCGTCTCTTTAAGACGATTCTAAAGAGTGGTCACAGTATAGGGTTTGGTGGAGAAATGACAAATTTAGTATTTGGGTACGCACTCTTATCTGTAGCTCTGTGTGTACCAATACCAAAATGTTTGCTTATAATGTGTACCAATACTAAAATGCCCTTTATGTTATAAAGAAATTTGCTAATAAACATTCATGATGTCATTATTACTTGAATTGATATTGAACAGGGAAAGGGTTAATACCGAACTATACATATTTCTCATCTAATGAAATCATTTGATTGGCATATATTTTTATTTTTAGCTCACCAGAGCACAAAGTGCTCAGGGTGAGCTTTTGTGATTGCCTAATGTCTGTCGTCCGTCAGTGTCACTGCGTTTTCAGTCATCAACAATTTGAACCTTTAAAAATCTTCTCTGAATCTACAGGGTTCTCAGCTTTCATATTTGGCACATAGCATCATCTGTAGGTCCTAAGCCTACAAAAGTTATTTAAATTATGTCCCTCGGGTCAAAATTGGCTTGCCCCAGGGGTGCCTTGTTTTCTATAGAAGCATATATAGTAAAAACTTTGAAAATCTTCTCCTGAAACAGGAAGGTTCTCAGCTTTCATATATGGCACATAGCATTATGTTTAGGTCCTTTACAAAAGGGTCCTTTACATGGGGTCAAAATTGGCCCGCCCCGGGAGTGGCCAGTTTCCAATAGAAACATATCTATAGTAAAATCTTAAAATTTGAAAATCTCCTCTGATTGTTTGGTGAGCGATGTCAGGGCCATCATGGCCCTCTCTTCTATAGAAACATATATAGTGAAAACATTGAAAATCTTCTCGTCTGAAACTGGAAGGTTTTCAGCTTTCATATTTGGCATGTAGCATCATGTTCACGTCATCTGCAAAAGTTATATAATTAAATTATGCCCCTGGGGTCAAAATTGGCCCTGCCCAAGGGGTGGCAAATTTTGTATAGAAACTGTCAAACATATAGTGAAAACTTTGAAAATCTTCTCCTCTAAAACTGAAAGGTTCTCAGATTTCAATTTGGAATATAGCATCATGTTCAGGTCCTCTACAAAATTTATATAAATCATGTCCCTGGGGTCAAAATTGGCCATGCCCCAGGGGTGCCTTGTTTTCTAATGAGACATAGTCATAATTTTGAAAATTTTCTCCTCTGAAACTGGGAGGTTCTCAGCTTTCATATTTGGCACATAGCATCATGTTCAGATCCTTTACAAAAGTTATATAAATTATGCCCATGGGGTCAAATTTGGCCCTGTCCCGAGGATGGCCAGTTTCCAATAGAAACATAGTAAAATCTTAAAATTTGAAAATCTCCTCTGATTGTCTGATGAGCGATATCAGGGCCATCATGGCCCTTTTGTCTATAAAAACAAATTCAATGTATAGTAAACACATTGAAAATCTTCTCCTGAAACTGTAAGGTTCTCAGCTTTCATATTTGGCATATAGCATATCATGTTAAGGTCCTCTGCAAAATTATATAAATTATGCCCCTGGGTCAAAATTGGCCCTGCCCAAGGGGTGGCCAGTTTCCTATAGAAACTGTCAAACATATAGTGAAAACTTTGAAAATCTTCTCCTAAAACTGGAAGGTTCTCAGATTTCAATTTGGAATATAACATCATGTTCAGGTCCTCTACAAAAGTTATATAAATGATGTCCCTGGGGTCAACATTTGCCATGCTCCAGGAGACTGCCTCACAATGTAATCTACAGAAACTTAGTCAATTTTTTAAAACTTTTCTCCTCTGAAACTTGAAGGATCTCATGCAGCTTTCATATTTGGCACATAGCATCATGTTCAGGTCCTCTACAAAAGTTATATAGATCATGCCTCTGGGGTCAAAATTAGCCCCAACCCAGGGATGGCCAGTTTCCAATAGAAACATATAGTGAAAACTTTGAAAATCTTCTCCTCTGCTTGTCTGGTGAGCGATATAAGGGCCATCATGGCCCTCATACAAAATTGTTCAAGATTATTTGGACATGGAGATGTGAGATTAAGGATGAGTATTCTATGTGTATTACTGTAAAATGTTTGTCCTTATTTTCAGGCTGTTGAATTTTATAGATATTGTTGATTCTATTTATAGACAACTTACAATGGAAAGTGAAGAAGTGGCAGAAGAAGGAGAGCTGGAAGACTCTGGGGGTTCAAGTAGTCCGGTGGAGAAGGTCAACAACTCTAGGTAAAAGTTTTGTCTCCCAGGCCCTTTGATTGTTTGCGTTTTACAATATGGAATTTCATGTTTGATTACGAAAGAGCAAAATGTTGATTGTTCAAGCCTTGTCAAGCCTTGTAACAGAACCGTAGATAAAATACTGTTTTCAGTCAAAGATAAACATGCATACAGTAAAACCTCTCCGGCCACTTAATTAAATCAAGTATTTTGTGTTAAAGCTAAGTGGCTTCTTATGGCAAGGTGAAAGTAAAACAGAACACTCCTATAGGAGCGTTCTGATTTACTTTAACCTTGATTTAAGCAACCACCTGCCCTAAATACCGACTAATTACATGTAACACAATTAAGTAGCCATTATAGAGAGGTTTTACTGTATTTGATTACTGGTACTAAACTCTACGTTTCTCTACCAGACTCTTTGTGGTGACCCCTTTACGAGAGGATTCTGAAGGGTGGTCAGAATTTTGTGGAGAAATCAAGAAGCTATTTAATTAACCCTTTCCTCCATAGGCTATTTTTAGACCTAACCTCTTTGAATGAATCTACCCAAAAGGAGCATTTACTAGAGAAAATGGAAATTTTAGAATTTTGTAGTTTGAAACCATTGTGATAAATAGGGCATTTGCTCCTATAGGAGCAAATGCCCTATTTATCACAATTGTTTCATTAAGTGACTTTTACAGAGGCATAGAAAGGCGTATTTATGGAGGAAAGGGTTAAAACCCTTTTTCTCATGAATAATTATTTAATAAATGATTACATCATGAATATTGGTTTTTTTTAATTATTGTATGAACACAGGAGCCATTTGATAGGTTTACCCTGTTATCAAAGGCATGAAAAGTAAAGCCTTAAAAAAAGATCATTGTATGCATTTTATCTATGTGTCTGTTGTTAGACTATTTGATATGAAATGTAAATATATAGGCTAGAGCTACAGACTACGGTGTGTGTACCCAAATGCTAAAATCGTCAAATCTCCACCAAACCTGTACTGTGGCCCCTCTTTTGAATCGTCTCTTCGACTATTCTAAAGAATTCTAAAGAGTTATCACAACATAGGGTTTGGGGAATAAACAAAAGAGAAATTTAGTCTTGAAAATGTTTTAATTTGCGCATCTTATCTGGACCTACAGAACAATGATAGACATAAGGGTCCTGAGTTTCTTGAATGAAAGCAAACGTTAACTGAGTTTATTTTGTTCCAATTGGAGTAATAAGCTAGGCATGGATACATTCAATAATTGTCAAAACAGCAGTTTGTTCTGTGGGTAATTTAGTTTAATTCAATACTCAATAAAAGTCTGTAATAATGAAATATATCTGCAAACAGAGTACAGCCGGATCAGACATCTCTTTGAGGAGCTGTCTGTTCAAGGTTTGACCTGTTTGCTTATGAAGTATTATTGATATGATTAGTTTCAGCAAATATTTTTTGTTCACATGCCACTATAGAATTCAGTTAGTTAATAATTAGTAATAATTTCTATTTTAATATGAATATCCATGTAGTATTATTAGGGTTAATGATTGCTGTATTGTTAGCTTGTACAGAGTGAAAAATGTTGAGCTATTTAGTGAGATTTACCCTTTCCCTGATATTGACGATTTTTGGCGACTCTGTAAGTCACTTTGTGAAACCATTGTGATAAATAGAGCATTTTGTTCCTATATAGAGTAATAGGAACAAATGCTCTATTTGTCACAATGGTTTCAAACTACAAAATTCCAAAATTTTCCTTTTCTCTGAGTTAATGCTCCTTTTCGGTAGATTTATTCAAAGAGGTTGGATCTAAAGATAGCCTATGAGGGAATGGGTTTCGAACACAACAGACACTTTTTAACGCCTTTGCAAACAGAGTAGACCCATATCTCCAGACTCCAGAAGCCACCTGTAGGAGCCATCTTATAAGGATCTACCCTGTTTACTTATGAAATAATTTAGATCTGATTCTTCAAAATTCCTGTGTACATATGCATCATAAAATTGCATCTTATTAATATTCATATGCACTGAAATTCAGATGAATTGACACTTCTAGATCAGAAATCGAGAAAAAATTAAGTGCTAAAATATTTGAACATTATTATACTGTACATAGCATTTGATACAGCAACAGTACAACACAAAATGATACCTGGCTGATTTCAAAATAACTTTTCTTCATTGTTACTCTAAACTATGAGGATACAGAAAACAATATCATTTTCTCTGATGTTGTAGATGACAACAGAGAAAACAGGAATTAGCTGGCATACCAGAAGAGTTAAATAACACATTTAATTATTGTCCATTATTCATCTGGATGTCTGCAATATTGGAAATAATAGATCATACCATTTCTTTATTCTGAACTCTGAATATCTGTTCCAGAAAAAACCCTGACACACTGTGCAGATGCAGATCAGAGAGTTACATCTGCACTTCTCTTATCTGAGTCTCCACTTTAATGAAAAATATTTAGAATATACAATTTCAAATTTAAAATGAGATCAGATATTAAGCTAAACCTTAAGTTATAGTGTGTTATTATGTTTTGTTTGGAATGTTTTTGAGGACCCTAGGGAAGATAAGTTGATAGATTGATTGAGTTACTCTTAGGCTTTACATTCATTCATTCCATTCCATCTGTTTCTTTCATAAACATTTTGCATACAGTTTGGATCCAAATGAGACGTTGAATAACTCAAATGATCATTAGGTTAGCTTAGTTTACACTCTAACTGCATTTTTCAAAATTTAAAGCAGAGGACATTTAATTTTAACTAATAGATGTACTGAGCTAAAACTATTTTCTTATATTTATGGTAATGACAGCATGGGTAAATGACATCACAAATATGTGGTTTAATGGCGCGTGTATACATCCACCATTCCACCTGAATCACAGTGTCTTAATATTTTCATCAGATACATTAACAAATTCATCAGATACGTTAAATGAAAATTCACAGCCTCTGGAGAGATTTGACTTCCATTCATTCTTTTATCATAAAATACCGCTACAGGTATTCCTTTAGGTGTTGAAAATTATTTTTAAAACCTTCAGATATGTATAGAAGCCGCAGTACAACCAAACACACCAACAAAAACCACCATCAGATACGTTAAATTAAGAAACACCTTGTCTGAAGTCATTGGCATCTTAAAATAAACGATATATCACAATTTTCACCATGATTCTATAGATTCTTACATGAATAAAAATGCAAATAATAAAGTAAAATTATACTTAACTCACCTGATCTTTTTGGTACACACCATATGTCTTTAATACTCTTTTAGTAGGATTTAGATAATGTGCGAAGAAAAACATTCAACCTCGTATTACATTCTCTGCAGTATATGGCGTACTTATATAGTATGACTCAATTACTAAAACCAATAAGAATAGTGAAATTTCTTGGAAATAAGTCAGAATTGATGCAAGTGTAATATTTTGTTAACCTATCTGATGAAACATATCTGATGCAATGATATTGTAATAATTTTATGAAAATATATATGCTTGGTTATTGATTAATTTCTTTATTTTACTCTTCCGCTGCCACCTATTTAATTCATCCTCTCCTAGGCTATTTTTAGACCCAACCTCTTTGAATCTATCTACCAAAAAAGAGCATTGACTATAGGAAAGGAAAACAAATAGAATTTTGTAGTTTGAAACCATTGTGATAAATGGAGCATTTGCTCCTATATAGGAGCAAAAATTTTAATGCTCTATTTATCACAAGGTTTCATAAAGTGACTTCTATAGATCCACAAAACTGGGGATAATGTGTTAATACTAAAATAGAACTTTATTCTAAGCTTTGCCACTCTGGTTTTAACTTAACATGGAACTCAGCATAACCAAAGCAAAATTTCTACTACTGGTTTATTCACATTCATTCCACATTTATTCACATTTGCTGTAAGTTACATTTGTTCAGTAAAATCCAAAAAGAATAACTTCTGAGCATAAAACTAAGAATACTTTCAACAGAATATACTGGAGCTTACTACATGTACCACACTTCTAATTTCAGTTTTAGTTCTCAGTTCTCCCAAACTCTCTTATTCCCACACTTTATGTAGGCTACCTCGAGTTGGTATAGGCACTGTCAATGACGGTAGGCGCGGTCAATGTCAACTAACCGAACCATGGTCAAAGAACTGACAGTGTCTGCAGGGTCACTGAACTAAACGTAGGTCACAGGGTTAAGGGACCGACAGTGACGGTGGGTTCACTGAACTAACCGTTTGTTACAGGGGTTAAAAAACTGACAGTGACAGTGGGTTCACTGGACTAACTGTAGGTCACAACTCACAAGGTTAACCCATTACCTCATAGGCTATTTTTAGATACAACCTCTTTGAATAAATCTACCGAAAAGGAGTATTAACTAGAGAAAAGGAAAAATTTAGAATTTTGTAGTTTGAAACCAATGTGATAAATAGAGCATTTGCTCCTAAAGGAGCAAATGCTCTTTTTATCACAATGGTTTCACAAAGTGACTGTTACAGAGTCATCAAAAGTCGTCAATATGAGGGAATGAGTTAAGGAACTGACGGCAGGCACTGTCACTGACGGTACATTGGCACCGTCAATGTCGATAGATCGGTACATTGCAAATGCTAACCAACAGAATCAAATACGTGTACCATGTTTCCGCTTATAAATTTGCAACAATATGTGGATGTTATGGTCATGTTTGATTTTTGCTGTAATTGTTTGGAAGAAAAAGTTTCCTTTTATAACTGAAAAGGTGCTTAGAGACGTAAATATTTTCTGCCATGGAAAATATGTGTACAATTTTAAAGTATAGTTTAACATGCCTGATGATACATGGGGATTGGTGTCCCAAACTCCTCATTCAATTTTAAAGTTATTCAATTGGTACTTGCCATACATAATAACCACAAACAAATGTGCAAGACGCAATTTTCATGTGTACAGGCTATAATTATAAACAGTGGTATCAAAATGTATAAAAACAATAACAAAGTGAGTAATGCCACAAGGAAAAGTGACTAGACATTTAATAGCAACAAAGATTTACACCTTGTAATATTCACAGAGCAAAACCCCGTAACCCATTCCCTCATAGATTATTTTTAGACCAAACTTCTTTGAATACATCTACTGAAAAGGGGCATTAATTACTACAAAAATGGAATTTTTTAGAATTGTGTAGTTTTGAAACCATTGTGGAGCAAATGAAAATTGCGTCTTGCACATAATCACAAACAAATGTGCAAGACGCAATTTTCATGTGTTTACTGTTGGGAATTGCAGAATTATCTCCCCTTGAACTTGAGTATTTTCTGTCATTTTGGCATGAAACATGTGGAGTTGGTGTCACAAACTCCTCCTTCAGTTTTAAAGTTATTTAGAGTATAAGTAGTATACATGTACATTTATAATAACCATGCAAAACACTCAATTTTCATGTGTTTAGAGCTAGGCATTGCAGAATAATCTCCCCTTGAACTTTGAGTATTTTTTGTCATTTTAGCATAAAACATGGGGATTGGTGTTGCAAACTCCTCCTTCAATTTTAAAGTTATTTGATTGATATTTTCCATACATAATAATCCCAATTAGCAGATGTGCATGACATAACTTTCATGTGATTAGCGCTGGGCATTGCAAAATTATCTTATGAACTTTAAGTATTTTTGTGTTTTTGTCCTGTTACATGGGTAGTTGGTGTCACAAACATGAATTTGCAATCAAAGCTGCTGTGTAGGGGTATTTATCACCTTTAGTGATAGTTCTAGTTTACATATGTTTCACTACTGTTTTTCCATGCCAATGAAACTTCACATACACATTTAATCACCATCTGTGCTATCATTTGGTACCCCACCCATGCTGCGTTCAAGTCCAAAGTCAAGACCAAATTACTTGGAAATTTTACCTGCAGTTGGTTGTTACAATTACACGCATTTGGTTGTCACAGTTTTTTCATTTTCTAATATATCTAACTAACCACTATAGCTATTGGCATTGAATTGCATATACACATTAAACACCATCCATAATTTCATTGCCCACCCAGCCCATGCTGCCCGCAAGCCCAAGTTCAACGTCAAATGACTTAGGAAATTTAGTTTTACATGCAGCTAGGCAAGCACCACCACAAGGGCATCGCTATGTCTTACAGACACAATTTTATAGTTTTATATTTTAATTTAGTAAAACTCCTTTAAACAGGACATTCAGTTTAGTATAGATATCCATATTGGGAGACAGGCGCCAGCTGAATGTAGGGTAAAAGTCTTGCTGAAGACTCCTGTTTGACCTTTCTGCATGACTTTTACCCAGCCTTAAACAGCTGTCTGCCTAAAAGTCTCTAAATTCTTCTCTACTAGAATTCCGGTTTAGAGGGGTTATGCTGTACAAGAATTCAATAATACTCATATTGGTTAGAGTTTGGTATGAATATTCATTAAGTAAATGTTTATTAGGCTGTCCAGAAAGCTTAATGAGAAGATGCGGAGAGACCGACTGAATGGTCTGATTGCAGAGCTGGCAGAGGAAGTACCTACAATCAAGTATGCACATCGGAGACTGGACAAGTCCTCAGTCCTACGTCTTACTGTAAGCTTCCTCAAATTACATCAAGGTAAGCCTGCAGAATTCTTACAAGACTGTTTTTGTTAAGCCCGCTTGTGGTCAGCATGACTTAATTTGTCACAATGACAATTTCATGTATGTATAATTGTATGCATGTGTGCATCCGTCCATCCTTGCATCTGCAACAGGTAAAGCTGCATACTCAAATGCTAAAATCGTTATTTCTACACCAAACCCAGGTATGTTGTGATCACATTTTAGAATTTTTGCTTCAAAACGATTCTGAAGAGTGATCACACCATCTTATCATTCTGGAGTTCTTTTGACAGAATGCAATATTATTTGAATCCCACCTTAATTGTGAGTAGACCATATCGAGGGCTTGGTGCAAAACTATTCTAACTCCTTCACTTTGTGAAGGAGTTAGAATAGTTTTGCACCAAGCCCTCGATATGTAGGGCACACTTGTACAATTACATGTACTCTACTTGCATATTTGGCTTCTTCATTTTTTGAAGGAAAAAGTTGGGGCATTGCCCTATAGTATTGGTGTCATGTCATCGTTCTGGTCATGGGCATTGTCATTTTGCTATAATATTGATTTTTGTCAGCGTTCAGCATCAAAATTTCTACAATCTTGTTGATTTCAAGGATCATTGCTCTTGTGTGTATATGTAATCCTTTACTTCATAGACATGTCTTTAACCCAACCTTTTTTTAATTGATCTGCCAAAATGGAGCATGTACAATGTACTAGAGAAAAGGAATTTTTTAGTTTTAATGAAAACTTCGAAAATCTTCTCCTGATTTGTGTGAGCGATATAAGGGCCATCATGACCCTCTTGTTTAAACTACTATACTTAGTTCATGGTCTCTTAAGACATGTTATAATATATAGGACTATATATATGATTCTTTTTTTTTCTCCATGGATGACTGTATTCCACAAACAAGGGGAGCAGAACCTGATCAGATGGCTCCAGCAGGAGCCATCTGATCTGGATCTACTCTGCTTGCAAATATGTCAAAAAGCGTCTTGATGAGGTAAAGGGTTTAGTCATGATAGATGACTTCATTAACCCTGTACTCCATATATATATTACACCTTTCTAGGCCTTTGCAAACAGAGTAAATCTGGATTAGATTGCTCCTTTAGGAGATGTCTGATGAGGGTCTGCTCTGTCTACTTAAAGTATAACTCATTCCTCCATAGGCTATTTTTAGAGCCAACCTCTTTGAAAAACACTACAGAAAAGGAACATTTCCTAGAGAAAAAGAAAATTTTAGAATTGTGTAGTTTTAAAACCATTGTGATAAATAGAGCATTTGCTCCTATGGAGCAAATGCTCTATTTAACACAATGGTTTCAAGAAGTGACTATTACAGAGGCGTAGACAGGCGTATTTATGGAGGAAAGGGATAATGTACATAAGATTCTACAGTTTCTGCCATGACAAAACATGCCTCTGTCTATGTACTATTGTAACAAGTAATCAAATTACCAGTAATCATGTCACATTTCTTACATGAATACTGATGGAGTAAAGAGTTAGTAAAAAGGGCTTATGTTCCATGATGTTATATTTCCTTAGGTTTGAAAAACAAGAAATTTGCCAGGGAAAATATCTTCAAGACCAAGAATGTTTATTCAAGAATCAGTAACTATATGGTAAGTGTGTCTGTTATAAACTGGCTTGTTTCTTGTACAAAACGATGTACAGTAAAACCCCTCTAATAAGACCACCAAAAAGACGTATAATTCTAGACGGTAGAGGCAGGTGGTAGCTTAATGCAGGGCAAAAGTAATGCAGAAAGCTCCTAGAGGAGATTTGTACATTACTTTTGTCCTGCATTAAGCAACCACCTGCTTATAAAGCCAACCATGTTTATTTATTAAGTGGTCACATTAGAGGGGTTCTACTGTACTATATATCAGCTCTAAATATTTTGTCACAATGCCTGCCCTCCTTACTGATTTGCCAAACTTAAAAGTGTGTGGTCTACACTATATGCCATTTGTAGTGTTTACTGGTTAAACAATTTGATAACTTTACATGGTACTTACGGAGTAGCAAAGTGTGCTCTTAACCCTTTCCCTGTTCTAGGTTTATTTATTAACCCTTTCCCTGTTCTAAGTTTATTTATTAACCCTTTCCCTGTTCTATGTTTATTCCAATTTCCAATACCTGCTGAATATTCATGGTCAAAATAGTTGTAGTGAAAGGTGGACCATTGTAGCCATTTTAGAAACTAAAGAAACAGATCTATCAAATTCCGTTAGCAAACAGAACAAACTCTCATCAGACGGCTCATATATAGGAGCTGTCTGGTCTGGGTCTACTCAGTTTGCAGATGTGTGAAAAGGCGTTTATATGAAGGAAATGGTTAGGGGAGCAGTTGGTCTGGCAATTTATTGTTAGCCAACGTATTTCTGTCTGATTATTTATAGTTATCAAGGTTTGGATGTTTCTTCAGTTTTTTGTAACCTACCACTGCCAACAGCGGTGACCCCGATAACAGTCTAAAGTTGTTATTGAAGAAAATCCCTTATCTATGTATTTATTGACCAACAAATTTAATATAGATGTGTCATTAATATTAAACCCTTTATTTCTTAAATACACCTTTCTACACCTTTGCAAACAGGGTAGACCAAGATCAGACAAATCAATTAGGAGCTGTGTGATCAGGATCTGCTCTGTTTGCGTACATAATATAGATAATGGTTCTACTGTTTCTGTCACGGTAAACAAATGAATGTGCTCATTTACCATTATATACTTTAATTTAATTAATATTCATGATGTCATTATTTATTGGTTAACTATTCATGGAGTAAAGAGTTACGGGTTTAAAAATGAGATTAAAAGGTTTATTAACCCATTCCCGCATATTGACGCCTTTTGACGCTTCTGTAAAAGTCACTTTATGAAACCATTGTGATAAATAGAGCATTTGCTCCACAGGAGCAAATGCTCTATTTATCACAATGGTTTCAAAACTACACAATTCTGAAAATTTCCTTGTCTCTAGTTAATGCTCCTTTTTGGTAGATTTGATCAAAGAGGTGAGGTCTAAAAATAGCCTAAGTGGGAATGGGTTAAGGCAGTTCCATCATGGGTTTATTAGAATCAATCTATAAAGTTAAATGGTCTTTTACCATTTCCCTGTTCTATATTTATTCAAAATTTCAATACCTACTGAATATTCGTGGACAAAATACAGAAACTGGTACATTTTAGAAACTGAAGAAAAAGTATACTATTAGCAAACAGAGCAGACCCTGATCAAACGGCCCCTGCAGGAGTCGTCTTGTCTGGGTCTACTCTGTTTGCAAATGTGTGAAAAGGTGTTTATACATATCAAGGAAAGCGTTGATGAAATTATTGAAAAAATGTATGTGTGCATATCCCCTACACTACTTAAGCTAGGATCACCAAATATGGTGTTTGAGTACATCTTGGGATGGGAGAGTGTCATGTACTATTTATAAGTCAATGTGACCTTGACCTTGGACTTCATTGACAAAAAAGCTTCTCCACAGCATATCCTACACTGAATCGCCTAGGATCACCAAATTTGGTGTGTGAGTTCATCTTTGGATGGCGGAATGTCGCATACTATTCGTAGGTCATGTTGCCATGACCTTGATCTTTGACCTCAATTACAAAAAAACTTTGTTGTTTGGGGTAACTTGGGTTCAAATTCTGGTCATACTGTGCATTCTTTACTTTCATTTTGCAGTTGCATATGCAGGCCTGCTTACAAAATATATTTCATTGTCAGTGCTAAGATTGCTCAGGGGGCATTTGTCACCTACTGTGACACATTTCTTGTTTACATAAATATTCAAGGAGGAAAGGGTTAAAACAGTTAAATATTATTGAGATATACATGTAGCTGTGTTTTGATTGGATTTCCAGATGAATGATGGGATGCTGATGGTGTTTGCACAGTCGGGAATGATTCTGTATGTCTCACCAGCCGTGAAACAGATCCTTGGCCATCACCAGGTAGAGTATACAGTAAAACCTCTCTATAACGACCACTAAATTACATCATCGAGAGAGTTTCTCTGGTTCTTTTAGCTGCTCAATGTAAAGCACTGATACATCAGACCACGGTTTATAGCCAAAGGATTTGGTCCGAAGGGGGATCATAACGGGGCCCCTGGTATTGTAGTCGAGTGTGTTAGCCACAGGGGGCCATTTCGTGGTCTACATGGTTTAAAAAGTAAAAAAAAAATGATTGGGTCGATTTAGTGTTATATTATATACAAGTGTGTATAATATAACACTAAATAGACACAATCATTGTTTTTACTTTTTAGACCATGTAGACCCAAGAAATTGCCCCCTGTGGTGTTAGCCACATGACTACGTCCACCGATGGGTAGAGTATGAATAGCAATACAATAAGTACTGATTTAACCCCTTACCTTGTGAGTATTCTTGTAAGAAATAATGAAGAATGTCTATTAACCATCTCCTTCGTTTATATGCCTTTTCACACTTTTTCAAACAGATTAGACCCAGATCAGGGGCCGTATTCTAGTAGCATCTTAAGTTAAAAAAATATCTTAAGTAAATAACAAAATCTTAAATCCTGTCATTATTTCTTAAGTGGTATTCCAGAAGCTTCTTATCTTAAAAAATTCTTAAGTCTGGCGATTTTCTCCTTCATTTAGATGCCTTTTCACACCTCTTCATACAGAGTAGACCCAGATCAGATGGCTCATGTGTGTGCCCTCTGATCAGCATGTGCTCTGTTTACATATGAAATTATGTAGATCTGATCCTTTAGTTTTTGTCTAAGCCACTAATTCCTGTTTTACTTTTGATATTACCAAATTGAATTAATGAATATTCATCAAGTAATCAATTCATGCATAAGGGACACATTAAAACATAAAATTGTACCAAATGGCAGAAACTGTAGAATCAGAAATGTATGATTCCATAAGCAAACATCGTATACCCTTAACAGATGGCTCCCACAGGAGCTGTTTGCAAGAGTGTTAAAAGGCATCTCTATCAGGTAAAGGATTAATCCATTACCTCATAGGCTATTTTTAGACCCAACCTCTTTGAATAAATCTACTGAAAATGAATATTTACAAGAGAAAAGGAAGAGTTTAGAATTGTACACCTTTAAAACTATTGTGATAAACAGAGCATTTGCTCCTAATGGAGCAAATGCTGTATTTATCCCAATGGATTCAAAGAATGATTTTTATAGGAGCGCCAGAAGGCATCAATTTGAGGGAATGGTTCAATATGAGGGAATGGTTCAATATAAGGGAATGGGTTAACCCTGAACATTTATCTCTTATCTGTTGAGTGCTGTGTCGTCAACTGGCATGCATCCTGAACAATTACTGACTGATATTCAAAATATTTTTACAGACACATGTTCCTTGATTAATCATCACCCAAATCCTTTCAAAGTTATATTCAAAAGATAATAACATATGGGCTGTAAAGGCAATGCTTGATATTCCATATATGGCCATATAGTGAAATTTAAAAAAAAAGAATCTTCTCAGAAATATCGGGTCCAATTTCTTAAATAATTTTACTGAACTATTCCTTATCAGAATACCTTCAGAATTTTCCTTTACATTTTTTATGCCCCTAAAGAGAGGCATACAGGGTATAGTAATCACATTGTCTGTCTGTCTGTCTGACTGTCTGGCTAACTCTGTCTGTCTGCTAGTCCTGCAAATGCTCACCAACTTAAGGTGATGTGTCGCGATAAAGAACTAGATACCTATCTCAAAGGTCAAGGTCACAATTGAGGGTCAAAGGTAAAAAGTAGGGACATTTTGTCATTTTCACTGTGTAACTCCTACATACATGAGTGGATTTCAAAATAACTTGGTACAGATATTTACCAACTTAAGGCGATGTGTTGCGAATAAAAACCAGGTTCCTATCTCAAAGGTCAAGGTCACAATTGGGGTCAAAGGTAAAAAGTAGGGACGTTTTGTCATTTTCTCTCTGTTACTCCTACATACATGAGTGGATTTCAAAATAACTTGGTACAGATGTTTACCAAATTAAGGCGATGTGTAGAGAATAAGAACCAGGTTTCTATCTCAAAGGTCAAGATCACAAATGGGAGTAAAATGTAAAAAATGGGGACATTTTGTCATGTCTGCTCCCCTCCCATCAGGTTGTATACAGTATTTGGGCACCCTATTCTGCCCTCCCATCAGTTGGTATACAGTATTTGGGCAACCTATCTCCCCTCCCATCAGTTTTTATACAGTATTTGGGCACCCCATCTGCCCTCCCATGCCTGTACAGTATTTGGGCATCCTATCTGCCCTCCCATCAGTATGTATAAAGTATTTGGGCACCCTATCTGCCCTCCCATGCCTGTACAGTATTTGGGCATCCTATCTGCCCTCCTATGCCTGTAAAGTATTTGGGCACCCTATCTGCCCTCCCATGCCTGTACAGTATTTGGACATCCTATCTGCCCTCCCATCAGTTTGTATAAAGTATTTGGGCACCCTATCTGCCTTCCCATCAGTTTGTATAAAGTATTTGGGCACCATATCTGTCCTTTCATGCCTGTACAGTATTTGGGCACCCCATCTGCCTTCCCATGTCTGTACAGTATTTGGGCATCCTATCTGCCCACCCATCAGTTTGTTTATATTATTTGGGTATCTCCCCTCCCATCAGTTGGTATGCAGTATTTGGGCACTTATATACAGTGTTTGGGCACTCTATTTCCCCTCCCATTGTACAGCTGATGAAGTTATTTTTGCACCATTTTGATGACTTTTTCCCTGTTTAATATTCATGGAACTATTTTAAAGCATTATCAACAAAGGAATTTTGACTTTTGACATTGGAATATTTGCCATGACAACTGTATTATCATATTAATATTATTCCATAAGCAAACATGGCCAACCCTGATCAGGTAGCTCCTTTAATGGTCATCTAATCTGGGTCTTCTCTGTTTGCAAAGGTGTCAAAAAGAATCTCTCAGTCGCGGCTAGTCTTCTGTTTGATGATGTGTTAACCCTTTCCCTCATATAAACGTGTTTTCACGTATTTGCAAACAGAGTAGACCCAGATCAGACGGCTCCTAGAGGAGCCGTCTGATCAGGGTCTGCTCTGTTTGATAATGGAATTTTGCTTCTTTACTTTCTAAAATGGCTACAATGTACCACCTTCTCTGTTTAGACCATGAATAGTCAGTAGGTATTGAAATTTGAAGTAAACATAGAACAGGGAAAGGGTTAATCCAGATGGGCAATTTCATGTCTCCATGGCAATCTTTTATGAGATGACCAGTTAACCCTTTCCCTGTTGTGATTTATTCCAAATTTCAATACCTACTGAAATTTCATGGACAAAATCACTTGTAACTATCAAATATGGAAGGTATAACATTTGACCAGTTTAATAAGTAAAGAAATAGATCTTTCAAATTCCAATAGCAAACAGAGCAGACCCTGATCAGACGGCTCCTATAGGAGCCATCTGATATGTGTCTACACTGTTTGCTAATGCATGAAAAAGTGTTTATATGAAGGAAAGGGTTATGCTATTTTGCTTTTTGTCTGGGTCTAAACTGACTGTAAAGGATGATGCACAGCCTGCACTATTACTCTAATAGTTCTGAAACATATAATCACAGAATCACAGAACAGACAAAGGATTGTCAAGAATCTACTATGTACATGGACGTGACATTAGTCCTGAGTTCGTGGCTAAAATAACCAAGAATTTCATTTACCAGTAACCATGAAAATAAAGGCTTAACCCTTTCCCTGGTCTGTGTTTATTCCAAATTTCAATACCTTCTGAATATAATGGACATAATAAATGTAGTTACAATGAAATGTTGAAGGTGGAAAATTGTAGCCGTTTCAAAAAATAAAGAAACAGATGTATCAAATTCCATTAGCAAACAGAGTAGACCCTGATCAGATGGCTCCTATTGGAGCCATCTGATCTGAGACTGCTCTGTTTGCAAATGCGTGATAAGGCATTTATATGAGGGAAAGGCTTAATTAGCGATGTGGACTATATTTTGTAGAGGAAGTATTGATCCACTAGACGTTAAGGCTTCACCCTGTAAATGCTGTATTTTCACTGTATGATAGCCCATCATATGTTTAACAGTTGTCCCCATTCTGTATGAAAGGTTAAATTTTATTGAAAAAGAATTAAGAAAAACAAAAAGTGCAACCCTGGTTAGAGGACTTCTGTAGAAGCCCCTTGAGCTTGGTCTACACTGTTTGCAAATGGCATTTAATTTTTCCCACAGTCAAAGTATGGAACAGTCTAATATTTACCCAATTTGTGTCATTTGTAGGCAAAACAAGATGAAAACAAGACTTTCTTTGTCTCTTGTTATAGCAACAATTATTTCCCTTCTGGAAATTTCAACTTTAATTATTTTCTTTAAAAGTACATGATTGTATGAGTCATGCAGGAAACATCGCATACAAAACACACAATCGCCTGAACAGCAACATGACGACAAACAGCAAATGTACATGTATATAATAGATACAAAGAGACACACAAAGACAAAACAAACATACAATAGGGGGAAGATGGAAGTACCACCTTGGAACGGTCAAAAGTCACTGGGGGGGGGGGGGGGGGGGGGGGGGGGTTAAACTGGTTTTTGGGCACCCAACCTCACACTTATTTGTTTGACGTTTCATACAGTGTCCATCATTCCTGTAGGAGCCTTCTGATCAGGGTCTACTCCGTTTGCTTATGGAATAATACAGATCTTATTCTACTTTTCCACCATGGCCAAAACCTCCTGTATCCATTTATCCCAATTCTCATCAATAATTAACCCTAATTGTACTGGAAAAAATAATGTACGCCAAAAATATGATCTGTTAATTTTTAGCTCACCTGAGTATGTTCAGGTGAGCTTTTGTGATAACTCATTGTCTGGCATCCAACTGTCCATTCATCCATGTCTGTCCATCTTTCCATCTGTCAACAGTTGTTTTAAACATCTCCTCTGAAACTACATAGCAGAATGTAAACAACCTTTACCTTAATGATTTTGTATCACACTCTATCAAAATTGTTTGAAGAATCTGGATCCATGTAGAACTCTTGTTGCCATGGCAACCAAAAGAAAAATCTTTAAATATCTTCTCCAAAACCAATGGACAGAATTAAATGATATTTGATAGGAATACTCTTCTTGTGACTCTCTACTAGACCACTAGACGGGAGACCGCAGAAAAAACATGGCCGTTGTCTAGACCAAACCTCCTTCTCCTTCGACGAAATGACAGAGTCATGATCAGACAGATCTGCAAGGTAAAGCCAGAAGACGTGGCTACTGTCAGATCGAGCGAGTTACTGGCAAGACTTGGTATTGACGACCTTGATGCCATCCTAAGGGAGAAGAGGCTACGCTGGTTTGGGCATGTGGAAAGATCCAACAGAGCGATCAACAATGTCTTCAACATGGAGAAACGGGGAGGATGTCAGCTTGGAAGGCCCAAGATGACCTGGAGAGCACAGACAGATAGAGACCGTCATGAGTGGGGACTGCAAGAGGTTGACCCATGTGACAGGGAAGCCTGGAGAAGAAGTGTAAAATCTGCCATGCATGCAGCGAGCCAGTTGCTTGGAAGGGAGCCCACCGAAGTGGAAGATGCTCCTGCACCTGCACGTTAATCAAAAGACCGATAACCACCAACCACCTACTAAAATTGCTAAAATCATGTTGATATTTAAAAAAACATGGCCGACAGGTGCGGGGCTAAATTTCTATATATAGCTATACAGAAAACCAATAAAAATCTTCTCCAGAACCGGTGGTCCAATTTGAATGGTATTTGGTAGGAATAGTCTTCTGGTGACCCTTTCTGAAAATTGCTAAAGTCACGTTAATATCTCAAAATGCATGGCCTCCAGGTGTGGGACTAGAATTCCTTGTATAACTACATGTACATGTATATAGAAAAGTATAAAGATCTGCCTTTCCAAAACTGGTGGTCCAATTTGAATAGTATTTGCGTGGAATAGTTGCCTGATGACCTTTATGAAAATTACTAAAATCATGCTGATAAATCTCAAAAAGCACAGCTGCCAGATCCGGGGCTAGATTTTCTTATATGACTAAATAGAAAACTTAAAAAATCTTCTTCTCGTTAATTGATGTTGTTATTTTGCTTATTTTTTTTCCAGAGTGACATGATCGGCTATGATATTTCTCGTTTTGTGCACCAAGACGATATGGAGTGTTTTCTTGCCCAATGTCAAGGCACTTGTGCCACTGACAAGGAAGCAGCCTTTGCTTCATTTGAGGAAAATGACGAAGTCAATCGAGCTCACAATGGTATGGTTCTATGTTTTCAGTATGACATTCTTGAGGCTTACTGTAATCATACCCCCTACATTGAAGTGTTTGTGGGTGTGTGTGTGTGTGTGGGGGGGTGTATACTGGAATCACTCCGTCCATCTATCCATCCATAGTCTGTAGAAGACATTTGGTCCAGAGCTTTACTCTGCCATCCTTCAACGGAACATTTTAAGCTCGTCTGTTTCGAAGAAAAGTTGAGCTATTGTAATCACTGGGTCGTAGGCTTAGGCGTTGTCATCATCGTCGGTGTGCAAAAACTTTACTGTAGCTCATTACTCGAAAAGTAAAAGAGGTATCAACACGAAACTTAATAGGTTAGTAGATCTCATTTAGGAGAAGGCCACAATATAAGAACCATAACTCTTGATTTTAAATTTTTTGAAGTTATGGCCCTTTATTTTTCCATTTTTTTTTTTTAAATCAGCTGGACAAGCACCGAATCAGACGAGTGTTGGCTCCACACACGGCTTCTGTTGAATTATGCAGTATTGTTGATCACCATCTGAAATTGTGCTTTTGTGACTGCAGTTTTAATTCATCATTTTGTTATTGAATTATCTCTGTTATCTTTATTCAGCCATGTCTCAACAGAATTTTGTTTTAATTGTGTATTGTTGAACACCATCTGAAATTGTGCATCTGTAATTGCAGTTTTGATTTGATTCTTCATTCATGAATTATCTCCCTTTTCTTAATTTTAATAAATGAAATTTTGTCTGGAGCTTTTTCTCATACCACAACAGAACTTTTTTTTAGATTTTGCAGTATTGTTGAACACCATCATTCTGAAGTTGTGTACCTGCGATAAAGGTTTCAATTTGTCGCTTTGTGCATGATTGAATTATCTCCCTTTTCGTAATTTAGCAAATGAAAATTTAGTGGTCCTGAGCTTTACTCTGTCATACCTCAACATAACCTTTTTAAATTTTGAAGTATTGTTGAACACCATCTGAAGCTGTGCACCAGCAATAGGTGTTTTGATTCCTGCATATTTATGGAAAAAAGAGTTAATGTCTTTGCAAACAGAGTAGACCAACATCAGACAGCTTACAGAGTAGACCAACATCAGACAGCTTACAGAGTAGACCAACATAAGACAGCTTACAGAGTAGACCAACATAAGACAGCTTACAGAGTAGACCAACATCAGACAGCTTACAGAGTAGACCAACATCAGGCAGCTTACAGAGTAGACCAACATAAGACAGCTTACAGAGTAGACCAACATAAGACAGCTTACAGAGTAGACCAACATAAGACAGCTTACAGAGTAGACCAACATAAGACAGCTTACAGAGTAGACCAACATCAGACAGCTTACAGAGTAGACCAACATCAGACAGCTTACAGAGTAGACCAACATCAGACAGCTTACAGAGTAGACCAACATCAGACAGCTTACAGAGTAGACCAACATAAGACAGCTTACAGAGTAGACCAACATAAGACAGCTTACAGAGTAGACCAACTTCAGACAGCTTCAGTAGGAACTGTTTGACAAGGGTTTGCTCTGATTTCTTGTTGAATAGTGTAGATTTGATTTTACTGTTTCTGCCACAACCAAAATATTGTGTGTTCATAATTATGTCATTCTGAAATACATGTATCCTCTAATTAACCCATTACCTCATAGGCTATTTTTAGATGAAACCTCTTTGAATAAATCCACTGAAAAGGAGCATTAAGTAGAGAAAGGATTTTTTTTAGAGTTTTGTAGTTTGAAATGATTGTGATAAATATAGCATTTGCTCCTATTGGAGCAATTGCTCTCTTTATCACAATGGTTTCACAAAGTGACTTTTACAGAGTCGTCAAAAGTCATCAATATGAGGGAATGGGTTAAGATAGTATACATATTGTAATCCTCCTTGTTTGGGTATATTTTCAGTTCATATCCTTGGTCCACAGAAGAATTCATTTTATGCAAGAATGCTGAAGATTTCCAAGTCAGTGAAGAAAAAGGACAGAGGAGAAGAGGAGATAAAGGAAGAGGACTCATATGACCTGATGCAGGTCAAGACATACAGGGAACAGGAAAACACTAGACCAGGTAGTAGCCAGTGGGAACTTCAGGAAACAAAACCTAGCAAGTAGCTGAAAATAATTGTTATGTGTTATAAAAAAAGATAGACCCTAGATATATATCTAGAATCTACTATAAATATTGTAGGGTGACATCTGATTTCCCTGCTGTTCAATCGCAGGAGATGACTCATGAGGTACAGAGTGTTGTGGAGCAAATGCTCTATTTATCACAATGGTTTCATAAAATGACTACAGAAGCGTCAAAAGGCGTCAATATGCGAGAATGGGTTAAACCATGATGAAATGATAGACCATTCCACTTTGAATATTCAGCATTCTAAGTAAACCCATATCTGATAAAAATGATTTTTTTTGCCTTTGCAAACAGAGTAGACCCAGATCAGATATTTCCACTGTTTTTTATGACTAAATATGCCGTGTTCAATTGCCATTATAAAACTCCAAATAATTAATATTTATGATATCATTATTTCTTACTTGAATATTCATCAGGGAAAGTTTTGAATAATCAACAGATAAGGTTTAACCATTACAGGGGAAGAGCTGTGGATTGTGGCCAGTGTGAAACCATTTGTTCAGGAGACTATTAAGGAAATAAGTGTGAGCATTTCGGAGTTTCAAAGAAATAACGAGTTTGCATCAATGCACAGTCTGGATGGGAAGATTGTGGCCTCTGAACACAGGTAAGTAAATATAAACCCTTCGCTTGCTATTCACGTCAATATACCTACCTGTAAATAGTGAAGACCCAGATGAGACAGCTCCTGCAGGAGCTGTTTCATCAGGGTCTGCACTATTTACAAGTTGGTTGTGCAATCAGTGCACTCCACAGCAGTGATTGCACAGCGGAAAACTTGTACACAGTGAAGATATATGTAATTATAGAACAGGACATGGGTAAAAAAGGAGAAATGTATTTTAAGATTCAGCAAGAGAAGGGTTAAAAGGCCACCTAAGAATCTGTGATACCATATAGAGGATGCAGTTTTAAACTGTCATAACTAGTCTACAATATTTTAAGTGAGTGCATGATGACCTTTACAAACAGTTTTGATCCAGATGAGACACTGAGTTACCCAGTTTCTCATCAGGATCCAATATGTTTGACATTGTGATAGCGGTTTTCAATAGAAATAAAAGTAACACCATTTTTCACTATTTTAGGATACCAATTCTTATAATGCTTACAACATTTCATATTAATGCAGTTACTTCATGTTTGTGCTCAACCCTCAATATGCAGATTGAGGAATTAGATAGTTTATCTGTATTCGATATGTTTAACCCTTTCCTCCATATACTATTTTTAGACCCAACCTCTTTGAATGAATCTATCGAAAAGGAGCATTTACTAGAGAAAAGGAAAATGTTATAATTGTGTAGTATTGAAACCAATGTGTAGTACTGAAACCATTGGGATAAATAGAGCATTTGCTCCTATGGAGCAAATGCTGTATTTATCACAATGGTTTCAAGAAGTGACTATTAAAGAGGCGTATTTATGGAGCAAATGTGTTTGTGGAGACAGAAGATTTGTGTTTTATGATAATGAAGTAATAGAAATTAAGCATGACCTTATTGTCATTGCTAAAATGCTTGGATCCAGATGAGATAACCCAGTGTCTGATCAGGATCCAAACTGTTTACATACTAATAACGTATGATGATATTTCTATTTAATTCATTTTAAAAGATAGAATGAAAATATTGGTTTTCCATCATTACAGTTGACTTCAATTATATAGGGGAAACAACTGTTGTATATAGGTACATTAACATTTGTCAGAGTTATTTACCTTTGAATAATGTCACATTATGTGCTACTATTTTGTATGAGCCTTTATGGGAAAAATAATAACAACTAAATATGGAAGGTTGAACATTGTAGCCATTGTAGAAAGTAAAGAAACATTTTTCAAATTCCACTAGCAAACAGAGCAGAACCTGATCAGACGGCTCCTATATGCAAATTTATTAAAGCATGTTTATATGACGGAAAGGGTTAAGCTTTTACCCTAGAGAGACACTTTTGCAAATAAAGTAGACCAGATAGGACATCTCCTTCAGGAACCACCTGATCATGATCTACTCATGATCATGGTCTACTAGACCTGTCTACAATTTCTGTCATATCCAAAACATCCTGTGTTCACATGCCATTATAAATTAATCAGCTATTATTCCATTATTTGTTCATGAATACTCATGGAGTAAAGGGTTATTATGAGTGTTACTAGCATTGAAAACAGTTACTGTATTTGCTGTAGTAGTAGCAATAGTAGTAATAGTAGTAGTAGTAGTAGTAGTAGTAGAAGTAGTAATAGTAGTAAATGTAGTAGTAGTAGTAGTAGTAGTAGCAATAGTAGTAGTAGTAGTAGTAGAAGTAGTAATAGTAGTAAATGCAGTAGTAGTAGTAGTAATAGTAGTAGTAATGGTAGAAGTAGTAGTAATATTAGTAGTAGTACTAGTATCAATGGTAGTAATAGTAGTAGTAGAAGTAGTAATATCAGTAGTAGCTGTAGTTGTGCATATTGTCTTGGTTTAAGCCTTTGCCTGATAGGGACATCTTTTCAAGCCTTTGCAAACAAAGTAGTCCCAGGTCATATTAGCTCTTGTAGGAGCTGTCTGATCAGGTTATGTTTGCTTATGGAATTACATGTATAAACATCTGAATCTACAGATCTTGCCATAACCACAAATTCTTGTGTTCATATGCTATATTATAAAAAATCAGCTAATAAATATTCATAGTGTCATTCTTTCTTACATGAGTATTCATGAGGTTAAGGGTTAACCCTTTCCTCCATAGGCTATTTTTAGATCCAACCTCATTCATTGAATCCACTGAAAAGGAGCATTAACTAGAGAAAAGGAAAATTTCAGAATTTTGTAGTTTGAAACCATTGTGATAAATAGAGCATTTGCTCCTATAGGAGCAAATGCTCTATTTATCACAATGGTTTCATAAAGTGACTTCTACAGAGGCGTAGAAAGACGTATTTATGGAGGAAAGGGTTAAATACTTACATTTTGAATCTGGGCTTTTTTCTGTATTGTGTTTCATTTTGTTATTTCTGCATAAGCTGGTCTATTTTAGACCCATTGCATTCAGGTTAATTTTAAGTTTATTTGAAATTGTAAGTTTAGAGATTCTTCTCTGAATAATAATTGAATACATGTATGTGACATATCTCGGTTGTCCCCTGTGATTTCAGGTCATCACTGTTTCATGGTTTTATGGTGTCGGAGGTGCTTGGAAAGTCACCCTACTTATTAATATCAGATGATGATCTTGAATATGTATGTCGGAGTCATCAGCTAAGTGAGTATATAACACTTCACAATAAAGTATGTAGGATGTATATTAGCTTAGTCAGAACCCTAATCACCGTAAGTATTCAGACACCCAGTCGCCCTTTACGATCAGTTTTTAAAGTTGAATAAGTTGATTTGGCAAAGTGTTTATCGATTTCCAATTAGACTGTTATAGCAGCAGATAATGTAGACCCTGATCTTTGATCCGGGTCTGCACTATTTGCCTAAGTGTTTTTGTCTGAATTCTTCAGGTAATTATGATAACCCTTTCCTCCATAGGCTATTTTTATACCCAACCTCTTTGAATGAATCTACCGAAAAGGAGCATTAACTAGAGCAAAGGAAAATTTTAGAATTTTGTAGTTTGAAACCTTTGTGATAAATATTTATCACAATGGTTTCAACTGGTGATTTTTACAGAGGCGTAGAAAAGCGTATTTATAGAGGAAAGGGTTAAGAAACAAATATGATTGCATCTGCTTAGCTTAAGGTGGGACTCACATGGCATATATAGTTGAGATTGAGAAAACTGTCACTTGGACATTTATAAACTCCGTCTTGGAACACTAGTTATATTTTATTAACTCTGTCTTCGAACACAATTCGTGATTGGGATCTACACTGTATGTAATGGCAGTTGAAAATGAAATTAGATTCTAAAGAATGATTAAAAGTGTAGATCCTAATCAAACCCTATATTTCCATTTTTTCTTTGTAGGGTTTAACCCATTCCTCCATTGGCTATTTTTAGACACAACCTCTTTGAATGAATCTACCCAAAAGGAGCATTTACTGGAGAAAAGGAAAATTTTAGAATATTGTAGTTTGAAACCATTGTGATAAATAGAGCCATTGCTCCTATGGAGCAATGGTTTCAAACTACAAAATTCTAAAATTTTACTTTTCTCTAGTAAATGCTCCTTTTGGGTAGATTCATTCAAAGAGGTTAGGTCTAAAAATAGCCCATGGAGGAAAAGATTAATATCTGGAAGAATTTGAAACTGCAGACATTACATAGTACATGGTTTCAGATTTATGCCAGTTAACTTTCAGCACTCTCAGCATTTATCATCTGCACATGTATTCATCTGCTTAAAGTAAGAAAGTAATTTGTTCTTGCATTTCTTTTAACCCTTTTACTCCATGAATATTCATGTAAGAAATAATGGTGTCATGAATATGAATTAGATTCACTTTGATAATGGCAGATGAAACAGGATATTTTGGTCATGGCAGAAATTGCAGATTCATATCTATATTATGTCATAAAAAACAGAGCAGACCTTGATCAGATGGTTTCTACAGATTTTCTATTGAACCCAATTCCTCATATTGATGCCTTTTAGTGCTTCTCTGTAAAAGTCACTTTTTTAAACAATTGTGATAAATAGAAGTGACGATTCTAAAGGGTTGTCACACTGTAGGGTTTGGTAGAAAAATGACTTGTTTAGTACTTGTGAATGCATATTGATCTGTTGCTCTGATATACAGTACTTTTATTGTTTATATCAAAACATATACATATAGTTTTTTGCATATCGATCACATATTGAAGGAATATCGAAGTTTATTGTGACAACAAAGACATTACCATTACTTTAAGTAAAATAGCTTGAACATGTTTCCTCATTATCCTGTCAATTTGCAATTAACACTTTCCTTCATATAAAGGCCTTTATGCAGGGTCTGCTCTGTTTGCTTATGAATATAATATAGATATAGATAATATGATTCTTGTTTCTGCCATGGAAAAGAAAAATCCTGTGTCCTTGTGCTGTTGTAACATTTAATCTAATTAATATTCATGATGTCAGTACTATTTCTTACATTAATATGGAGTAAAAGATTAAACAATATATGTCCACAAGACACCAGCCATCAAGTGCTTACCTCTTTTAAACGTGTTTTCATGCATTTGCAAACAGAGTAGACCCAGATCAGACGGCTCCTAGAGGAGCCGTCTGATCAGGGTCTACTCTGTATGCTTATAGAATTTCAGAGATCTGTGTCTTTACTTTCTAAAATGGCTACAATGCTCCACCTTCCATATTTCATTTTAAATATTTTATCCATGAATAATCAGTAGGTATTGAAATTTGTAATACACATAGAACAGGATTAATTATTTACCATTTGAATGCGGGAAGCAGGGCTGGTGTATTGAATGTTGGTAATAGGTGTACTAGCCTGGCATACACTGTAGAAACAGAGCAGAGGGGTTCTAGCAAAACCCTCTGCTCCTATCAGGATCTGTCCTGTTTGTCATTCAATATCTTGTAGCAAGCTTAAGCAATACACACTGAATGGACTCCATAGTAAAACACTGAAGAGTCAATCTACTTTGAATACCGAACATTTAACCCTTTCCCTATTCTGTGTATATTACAAATTCCAATACCTGCTGAATATTCATGGACAAAATAGTTAAAAAGAAATATGGAAGATGGAACATTGTAGCCATTTTAGAAGCCATTCTAGGAGCCATCTGATCTGGGTCTACTCTGTTTGCAAATGTATGAGCCATCTGATCTGGGTCTGCTCTGTTTGCAAAGGTGTAGAAAAACATATTTATGTAGTAAAGGGTTAACCCTTTCCCTCATAGAAACGTGTTTTCACGCATCCTAGAGGAGCCGTCTGATCAGGGTCTGCTCTGTTTGCTAATGGAATTTGATAGATCCGTGTCTTTACTTTCTAAAATGGCAACAATGTTCCACCTTCCATATTACATTTTAACTATTTTGTCCATGCAGGGATCATAGCGACTCCTACTTTTCCTACTTTTTCCTACTATTTCCTACTTTTTAAAAGTGCTCCTACTTTTTCCTACTTTTCCAAAAAAAGCTCCTACTATTCCTACTTTTTCACTTGAACTGGAGCAAAAAAAAAAAAGAGAAAAAAACAACAACAAAACCTTAAATTAGTTTGCCAATTGCTGTCATTTATGATTGTGATTCAATAATAGGTAATGTTAAGATTTACTGATTATGCATTAAATATTATGAATCATCTGGTCAACAAACCCTATACTCTAGGGTTAGAGTAAATGAGAGTACTCAGAGGAATATTATTATTTTTTAGCTCACCTAGTATGAAGTGCCAATGTGAGCTATTGTCTGTTGTGTCCGTTGTCGTTCATTATCATTTTTTTCTTAAAATGACATCTCCTCCTATACTGCTTTCTTGGTTTTTACCAATCTTCGCAGGAATGTTCCTTGGGTCAACCTCTTCCAAACTTGTTCAAAGAATTTGATTCCATGCAGAACACTGGTTGCCATGTCCAAAAAGAACTAAAAACTTAAATCTTCTTGTAAAAAAAAGCTGTTAGGCATAGGGCTACCATATTTGGTATGCAGAATCACCATGGGGTCACAAGTTTCACATAAGATTATATAGTAAAAACTTTAAAATTCTTCTTGTCCGAAACTGAAAGGCTTAGAGCTGTGATGTTTGGTATGTAGCACCATCTAGTAAACCTTTATCAAGATTGTTCAAATTAGGCCCCTAGGGTCAAAATTGGTTCTGCCCCGGGGGTCACAAATTTTATTGAAAACTTTAAAAATCTTATTGTCAAATTCCGTAAGGCCTAGAGCTTAACCACATTTGGTATGAAGCGTCATCTGATGGACCTCTACAAAGATTGTTCAAAGTTTGCCTCTGGGATCAAACTGGCTCTACTTTGGGGGTCACAAGTTTTACAAAGGATTATATAGTAAAAACTTAAAAAGCCACTTGTCTGAAACCCAAAGGATTAGTTCTGTGATATTTGTTTTGTAACATTATCTAGTAGATCTCCTCAAATATTATTTAATTTTTGTCCCAGGGTAAAAGTGACCCTGCCCTTTGGGTTGTCGGTTTACATAGAGTTATATAGTGAAATCTTCAGTTCACACATCTTCTCTGAAACTAATATGGTCAGAGCTTTGATATAGAAAACAAAGCAAACCAGGTGAGCGATACAGGGCCATCATGGCCCTCTTGTTTCTTTACTAAGGAATTTTAGAGACACTGTAGAGTCTATCTCCTTCATAGGCAAGAACATTCAAGGGCGGGATTGAAGACAACCGTTTCTGAAATGCCTCCTTTGAATTAAAATGCCACATATTCACCATGATAATCTCAGTTTTTTCAAAATTTTCGCCGCAGCGCTTGGCAGGAGGGGAAACCCCTCCCGCACCCACCCCTTATGACCCAAAATGTCACCCCATCCTAAAATCTTAGGGTAGGCTCTGGTCAATAACATCTGATCATGGTATATGAAATTGTATATTTTGCAGAAGGGGAGGGGTGGGGGGAGCTGGATGCTGAGTTGAAAGGCTCTTTGATTGTACAGTGTTGTGATGGTTACTAAGAACAGTCTTCCCCCTGCTTCTTCATAAGGTTGGTATGTGACTTGTGTGTGCCCCTCAAAGTACTGCAGAAGCAAAGAGCCTTCCAATTCAGCACCCAGTGGTCTAAGATTGAGGTAAACTGAAACCTATCATATGATATAAGGTATAGCTTTGTGTTTATAAGTTCCTACTTTATTGTTTGAATTCCTACTTTTTCCTACTTTTCTCCTACTTTTTTATGGTTTGAGTTCCTACTTTTCTCCTACTTTTTTGTGACATGCCACTATGAGGCCTGTCCATGCATATTCAGTAGGTATTGAAATTTGGAAAGAACATAGAAGGTTAACTGCACGCTAGCAGCGAAACCATGATTACCTGTTCAAATAGTTTGGAGCCAGATGAGACACAGCATAAATGTGGCATCTTATTAGGAACCAAACTATTTGATACGTTGACCACATGTTTCCAAAATAATGAGAGAATATTCTTTTTTAAATTAAAGCAGACAAGAATTGTTGCAGATATAGAGGATCTGTTGCGAGTTGTCTTTCAAGATCACATGAGCCTTAGAAAATGTTATTAAGCAAGCCTTGGCGAGCTAAATAACATTTTCTTGGTGAGTTTAGGAACATGTGATCTTACAAGACAACGAGCATCAGATTCTTTTTCTCACATAACCAAACAGTGTAGATCTAGATCTATTTTCGCCCTTTTAATGACATGTAAACATCGGTGTTCCTCCAGTTTGAAGTCATATATAACATATGACATCATATATATTCTAAAGTGATCTTACATGTGTTACTGATAAGAGAATCTTAACCGGTTGTTCTAACCCGGAGACCCGGAGATAAGTGAAGTTATGTGAGAAAAAAATGTCTTAGCATGCAAAGTGTTAAACATGCAAAGAATGAAGTGTGTCACAAGTACATGTAACTTTCCATCATGTAGTGCATAGCCTTGATAGCATGTTAAAAGAGGTTGAATGGAATTTATTGTGGAATAGTATTCTAGAACATTTCCGTCTAAACCCTAATGGTTACTGAAAAATATAATAATATTTGCTAAAACACTGTTCTTTTGCAATTTATGATACTTGATCATATATCAAACAGCTTAGATAGATTTGGATGAGATGCCATGTTGCTCATTATATGATCATATATCCAACAGCTTAGATCTGGATGAGATGCCATGTTACTTAGTATATGATCATATATCCGACAGCTTAGATCTGGATGAGATGCCATGTTACTTAGTATATGATCATATATCCGACAGCTTAGATCTGGATTAGATGCCATGTTACTCAGTATATGACCATATATCAAACAGCTTAGATCTGGATTCAAAGGCGTAGAAAGACATATTTATGGTTAAGTGGCAGCTCTAGAAGTGTTCTTTAGGATCTCTCTGTATTCCTTTCATCCTGCAATTTAACCCTTTCCTCCATAGGCTATTTTTAGATAGATCCAAACACTTTGAATAAATTTTCCGAAAAGAAGGATTAACTAGAGAAAAGGAAAAATTTAGAATTTTGTAGTTTGAAACCATTGTGATAAATAGAGCATTTGCTCCTTTAGGAGCAAATTCTCTGTTTATCACAATGGTTTCAACAGGTGATTTTACAGAGGTGTAGAAAGGCGTATTTATGGAGGAAAGGGTTAAGTTACCACCTATAAGAACCCTTTACCTGTAGGAGCTATGTGATCAGAGTCTGCTATGTCTGCTTATAAAGTAATATGGATCTGATTAAAATTTTGTGCCAAGGAAAAAAGAAATCTTGTCTGTTGAATGCCATTATAAAAATTTCATCTAATTTGTATTCATTGTGTTGTTTCTTCTTTCATGAATATTCATTATGTACAAGGTAAATGCATGTCATTTGATGTCTTCTTAGTGTCTCCATGGAGATGTGGGACTCTAGTGTCTCTCTTGAATATTCATTTAAACAATAATGAAAATATTTATGAGCCAGATTTTTATGATGACATATTATGTACACAGGATGTTTTGGTATCGGTAGAAACTGCAGGGTCAGATTTACAGTAGAACCTCTCTATAACGGCCACTAAATTACAATAAGTATCTTGTGTTAAAGACAAGTGGCTGTTTCAAACAAGGTGAAAGTAAAACAGAACGCTCCTATAGGAGCGTTCTGTTTTACTTTCACCTTGCTTTAAGCAGCCACCTGCCTTAAATACCAACTAATTAAAACAATTAAGTGGCCGTTATAGAGAGGTTTTACTGTAGATCTCACTCTGCAACTTCATAAACAGAGCAGACCCTGATGACCTTTAGAAATGTAAACAGTGTAGATGTGGATACAATGTCAAGTAATTTTGCATCCAATATCTGAGTCCAAACTATTTGGCACGTGAAACTGAAGCAAAATGTACTTTTAGAATTAACACTTTCTTTCATATAAACATGTTTTGACGCATTTTCAAACAGATTAGATCCAGATCAGATGGCTCCTATAGAGCAGACCCTGATAAGATTGTTCCTATAGGAACTGTCTGATCAGGGTCTGCACTGATTGCTAATAGAATTTGATAGTTCTATTTCTTTACTTTCTTAATTTCAGCATAACTATTGTGTCAATGAATGTTCATTAGGCATTGAAACTTGTACTCAATTTTATATAGAACAAGGATAGGGTTAACCACCATGTACTTTAGAATTAACCCTTCACTTGTTGAATAATCATGTATGAAATAATGAGATCATGAATGTCAATTAGATGAATTGTTATGATGTCATATAACCCTTTCACTCATATAAACGTGGTTACACGCATTTGCAAACAGAGTAGACCCAGATCAGACGGCTCCTAGAGGAGCCGTCTGATCAGGGTCTACTCTGTTTGCTATTGGAATTTGATAGATCTGTTTCTTTGCTTTCTAAAATGGATACAATAATCCACCTTCCATTATTTCATTATAACTACTTTGTCCATGAATATTCAGTAGGTATTGAAATTTGGAATAAACACAGAACAGGGACAGGGTTAAACACAGGAATACTTGGTCATGGCAGACACTGTAGAATAGGATTGGATATGCTATTCCATTAGCCAACAGATTAGACCCTGATCAGACAGCTTTTAGTGGAGCGGGCACTACACCTGTCAAGCTGTTCAGACAAATGCTACTTAGTGTTGAAAATGCTAACATTTTACCGGTAAAATGTACATGCATATTAACATGTTTGCAAACAGCGTGGACTTAGATCAGACAGTTCCTGTAGGAACTGTACAGACAGATGCTACTTAGTGTTGAAAAAGCTAACACCGGTAAAATGTACATGCATATTAACATTTTTGCAAACAGAGTGGACTTAGATCAGACAGTTCCTGTAGGAACTGTACAGACAGATGCTACTTAGTGTTGAAAAAGCTAACACCGGTAAAATGTACATGCATATTAACATTTTTGCAAACAGAGTAGACTTAGATCAGACAGTTCCTATAGGAACTGCCTGATCAGGAACTGCGCTGCTTGATTAACCCTTTACTCCCTTTACTTTTAATACACAGTAAAATCTTCAAATTACGTAGTATGAATATCAGCCTTGGAGACAATTAAGGGCAGCTTAAAGTAGGGTGAAAGTCATTCTGCATGACTTTTTCCCTGCATTAGCAGCCACCTGCTTTAAAGAAGTAAATTCGTCTCTACTAGCATTCCGGTTTAGAGAGGTTTTACTGTACTTGCAAATAAAGCAGGCTCATATATGACTCCTGTAGAAGTCTTTGATCAGCATCTGCCCTGTTTGCTTTAAAAAAAAACCATTCTGTGTTCATATACCATTATAAGAATATCAACTAATTAATATTCATGATGTCATTATGACTGTGCTACATAAATATTCATGTTGAAGAGAGTTAAATATTGTTTTTCAATTCTTCTTCATTTTTAGCTCACCTGAGTACAAAGTGCTTAGGATGATCTTTTGTGATCGCCTGATGTCCATCGTCTGTCGGCGTGCATCATGCGTCGTCAGTCATCAACAATTTGAACCTTTAAAAATGTTCTCCTCTGAATGTACAGGGTTCTCAGCTTTCATCTTTGGCACATAGCATCATCTGTAAGTCCTCTACAAAAGTTATATGGGGCGGGACCAATTTTGACCCTAGGGTATAATTTATAAAACTTTTGTAGAGGACATGAACATGATGCTATGTGCCAAGTATGAAAGCTGAGAACCTTCCAGTTTCAGGGAAAAAGATTTTCAAAGTTTTCACTACATATGTTTCTATAGAAAACAATGTACTCCTGGGGCGGGGCCAATTTTGACCCCAGGGACATATATGACCAGTTTTCTAAAGCAGCCTGCTGTTTCAATCAGATCCTTTGCTGGTCAGTGGTAATTATGTCAAGCAGTATACTGCAGACAGGTGTACTCACTGTGTTACAGTGTAGTAGGCTTTGGAGCTTGGAGTGCTGCGGCTTATAATTATGTGGAGAGTTATGACCATGATGGCCATTTCTTAAACCTTTTGAATATTCATGTAAGAGATAATGACATCATGAATATTAATGAACATAATTTCTTGTGTGATGATGATCACTAAACTCAGATCTATATTATGTCAAAAGCAAACAGAGCAGACCCTGATCAACCATCTGATCCGGGTCTACAAAGGTTTGCAAATGCGTAGAAAGGCATATTTATGGAGGAAAGGGTTAACAACACCATTATTCCCCCCATCGGCGCCGTGTTCTGTAACGAAACATATTGTGAAAACCTTGAAAATCTTCTCCTCTGAAACTGTTAGGGCCTCACCTTTCATATTTGGCACATTGCATCATCTTGGAAGTCCTCTTCAAAAGTTAAATGAATTATGCCCCTGGGGTCAAATGAAGCCCCACCCCAAGGATGGCCAGTTTTCTATAGAAACATAGTGATAACTTGAAAATCTTCTCCTCTGAGTGTCTGGTGAGCAATATCAGGGCCATCATGACACTCTTGTTCTCACTTTATTTAAGTAATTAATTCTCGCATTAACTTCTCCCTTTTGAATATTCATGTAAGAAATAATAACATCATTAATATTTATTTATTTTATAATGATGTATGAAGACACCCCATTTTGCAGAGTCAGATTTTGATACTAGACAATAAGTAAACAAAGCAGACCCTGACCAGATAGCTTCTATAGGAGCCACCTGCTCTTGGTCACTGTCTGATCTTGGTCGGAGTGTTCTGTTTGCAAATACATGAAATGGCATTTATATGAAGGAAAGGGTTATTATTCGTGAAGTAAAGAGCTAACCCCTTGTACCTCATGAATATTTATGAAAGAATTCATAACTTCATTAATATTAATTAACCCTTTCCCTCATATAAACGTGTTTTCACGCATCTGCAAACCGAGTAGACCCAGATCAGGCGGCTCCTATAGGAGCCGTCTGATCAGAGTCTGTTCTGTTTGCTAATGAAATTTGAAAGATCTGTTTCTTTAGTTTCTAAAATGTCTACAATGATCCACCTTCCATTTTTCATTATAACTATATTGTCCATTAATATACAGTAGGTATTGAAACTTGGAATAAACATAGAACAGGGAAAGGGTTAACTAAACTTTTATTATGGCCAACAAATAAGAGAACATTTGGCCATTTCAAAAACTGTACAATCAGACCACTCTTATCCCATAAGCAAACAGAGTAGACCCTGATCAGATGGTTCCTTTGGGAGGCATCTGATCTGGGTCTACTATGTTCACATTAAGGCTTGAAAGAGCATGTCTCTCCGGTAATTAAGGGTTCAAGATGACAAATTGATCTGTGTTCAAGGGCATGGTACTTGAGTAAGTAGATCAAAGATGAGCTCTTACCAAGATCATTGACCTACAAACCTATTACTAATCTGCAGTACTAAGTGGGCTTGATTACTGGTACATATATTAGCTCACCTGACACAACCTGCCAAGGTGAGCTATTGAGATTGCACTACAGTAAAACCTCTCTATAAGGGCCACTAAATTTCATAAAATATTTTGTGTTGAAGGCAGGTGGCTGCTTAAAGCAAGGTGAAAGTAAAACAGAACGCTTTCTGTTTTACTTTCATCTTGCTTTAAGCAACCACCTGCCCTAGATACCAACTAATTAACAGAATTTAGTGGCTAACTTTGGCTATTATAGAGAGGTTGTACTGTATGTCCTCCATCATCTGTCATCAATAGTTTTATGAATGTACAATAATTCAGTGACTTCATGAATATTCATTAACTGTACACATATATTTGTAAAGCCACTGAACAAATAATTTTTTTATCATGGCAGAACTTGTAGAACCTAAATTATGTTATGTCATAAACAAACAGAGAGAGTCCTGATCAGGTTGCTCCTACTGGAGCCATCTTATCTCGGTCTACTTTGCAAAGGTATGAAAAGAAAAGATGTTTATCCCTTTCCCTCATACATGTATAAACAATGTTTTCACACATTTTTAAACAGAGTAGACCCACATCAGAAGGCTCCTTTTGGAGTCGTCTGATAAGGGTCTGCTCTGATCTTATGGAATTTGAAGAAATCTGTTTCTTGACTTCCTAAAATACCTTCCATATTTCATTACAATCATTTTGTCCACATATATTCAGTAGGTATTGAAATTTGGAATGAACTTAGAACAGGGAAAGGGTTATATGAAGGTAAAGGTTGAACAAACTCTCTATCTGTACCACTGACTGGATTTTCACCAAATATCACAGGAAAAAAATGCAGTTAGCCCTTTACCAGATATATAAATAAATTGTTCAGTTCTGCTGCATAATGAGGTCACAGGAGTCAACAAAAGATTTTTTAATTTCTTTAAACAAATTCTCTTAACACATTCCCTCCTAGTTACGCCTTTTGGCGCCTCTGTAAAAGTCACATTTTGAAACCATTGTGATAAATTTATCACAATGGTATCAAAACTACACAATTCTAAAATTCTTCTTTTCTACAGTTAATGCTCCTTTTCGGTAGATTAATTCAAAGAGATTGGGTCTAAAAAATAGTCTAGGAGGGAATAGGTTTAATTACAGAATAGATTTCCTCCTAATTTCACTGGAATTATTAGGTTTATATAAATTATTCTGGTTCACGGCACTATTTGGTCATTGGAGCTAAAAATAGATTTTAATGAACAATATCTTTAAATGACATTTCTTCCTAAACAGTGATATGGATTTCTAACAAATTTAACAAGAATGCCCCCTCAATGAGATTTTAACAACACTTCACAGGAATGATGTACAGATGGTCCTCTATCATGGTTATATAAATTGTTTTGAATGGTAGTATAAGTATCTCAATAACAAAAAATAGATTTCAATGAATTATTTCTTTTAAATGATATCTGCTCTTGAACTGCAGAATGGAATTTCATCAAATTTCAATTGAACGCATCTTAGATTATCTTCTATAAAAATGAAATGCAGTGGCCGGGACAATTTCTGCAAATGTTCATTATAGATAAATTGGCCTATGAATCAGGTGAACAATATAGAACCATCATTTCCCTCTTGTTTCTGGTTTGTATCTCGGGCATTTACTAAGTATCTGGGAATATATCTTGACCTTGACTGCAATTTAACTTTTTTTGCAAGATAGCAGCGGATTGATAATTTATATAAACAGTTCACATAGATTCAAGTGAGTAATACTGACTGTATGACTATGTTTAGATTCAGGCATTGCAGAAATGTCTGCCTTTGAATTCCAAATGTTTTTTGGCATTTAACATGGGGAGTTGGTGTCACAAACTCCACCTTTAGCTTGAAAGTTATTAAATTTATATTTGGCATGAATACTAATCATGAACAGTAGATGTGCAAGATGCAATTTTCATGTTTGTAGCGCTAGGCATTGCAAAATTATCTCCCCTTGAATATTGTTGTCATTTTGGCCAGTAACATGGGTTGTTGATGTTGCACATTCCTCCTTCAGTTTGAAAGTTGTTGAATTTATGATTTGCATACATGTACATCATAACAACTAATAGTAGATGTGTAAGACACAATTGGCATGCGTTTAGTGCCAGTCATTGCAGAATTATCTCCCTTTGAAATTTGAGTATTTTTAGCTCACCTGAGCAAAGCTCAGGGTGAGATTTTGGGATACTTGAATGTCCGTCGTCAACAATTTGCTTGTGAACACTCTAGTGGTCATAATTGTAGTCCAATCTTCATGAAACTTGGTCAGAATAAATGTCTTGATAAAATCTCGGACGAGTTCGAAAGTGGGCCAAGTTGGGTTAAAAAACTAGGTCACTAGGTCAAAAAATAGGAAAACCTTGTGAACCCTCTACAGGTCACATTTTTATCCCAATTTTCATGAAACTTGGTCAGAATGATTGTCTTGATAAAATGTCGCAGGATTTTGAAAAATGGGTTATGTGGGGTAAAAAACTAGGTCACTAGGTCAAACAGTAGAAAAACCTTGCGAACACTCTAGTGGTCACAATTGTAGTCCAATCTTCATGAAACTTGGTTAGAATGAATGTCTTGATAAAATCTTGGATGAGTTCAAAAGTGGGTCAAGTGGAATCAAAAAATAGGCCAATAGGTCAAACAGTAGAAAAACCTTGTGAACACTCTAGTGGTCACAATTTTAGTACAATCTTCATGAAACTTGGTCAGAATGAATGTCTTGATAAAATCTTGGACGAGTTTGAAAGTGGGTCAAGTGGAGTTAAAAACTAGGTTACTTGGTCAAACAGTAGAAAATCCTTGTGAACACTCTAGAGGTCACATTTTTTGTCCAATCTTCATGTAACTTAGTCATAATGATTGTCTTTATAAAATCTCAAACGAGTTTGAAAGTGGGTTATGTGGGGTTAAAAACTAGGTCACTAGGTCAAATTGTAGGAAAACACTCTAGAGGTCACATTTATAGCCAAATCTTCATGAAAATTGCTCAGAATGATTGTCTTAATAAAATCTTGGACAAGTTTGAAAGTGGGTTATGTGAGGTCAAAAAGTAGGTCACTGGGTCATATCTTAGAGAAATCTCGTTTACACTCCAGTGGCCACATTTTTAGCCCAGTGTTCCTCAAACTTGCTCGAAGTGTTTGTCTTGGTGATATCAAGGTTGAGTGTGATCATGGGTTGGTAGGGAATAAAAAGTAAGTCACTAGGTCAAATCTTAGAAAAAATACTTCAGAGGGCACATTTTTAGCCTAATCTTCATTGGTCAGAATCATTGTCTTGATAAAATCAATATACTAAATCTTTGAAAATCTTGCTCTGCAGAACCACTGCTCATGATCCACTGCTAATCATCCACTATCAACATTGTTCATACATTGTCCCTAGGGTCAATATTTACCATACCCATGGGCTACCCAGCAAAAATCTTAAATCTATGGTAATCAGGTGAGCGATTAAGGGCCATCTTGGCCCTCTTGTTTGTGATTTGGGCCTGTTGGCTGTAACATGGGTAGTTGGTGTCGCAAACTCCCTCTCAATTTCTTTAAAGGATTTCAATCAAAACTTATATGCATAGTCTATATGAAGTGTATTTGTACATTAAATAATTTTTATTTGCCTGTCTCCAGGTTATATGGAGTTACCTGCTTTGAACTTAGATATAATGGTTTGCTGATGTTGTGGGGTAACTGTGAACTTCTGGTACAAACTACTTCTACAGTTTTCATCAGATGTCTGTGTACATGGTCTCTTTGAAGTGTAGATGTGCATAACATAATTCATTGCAGTATCTAACAATTCATGCAGGAGTTATGTACCCCTGGACTTGAACCATGTATGTTGCTGGCCAATAGAGTTTGTGCAGTGATCTGCTACAGATTTCAATATAGTTCCAGAGCTACAGATACCAAAGCGTACCCAAATACTAAAATCGTCATTTTTCTCCACCAAACTGTATACTGTGACCACTCTTTAGAATCATCTCTTCGAGATGATTCTAAAGAGTGGTCACAGTATAGGGTTTGATGGAGAAATAAAGGAGCTATGCTTGAAAATGTTAAAATTTAACATCTTGTCTGGACCTCTGTAGTTCAATTAAAGTTGATACACATTACCTGTGAAGTGTAGATATGCATCATGCAAATGTTTTCAGTATCTAACATACGGGACTTATCATCTCTTGGACTTACTATCCATCACTTTTAGTGATTCAGTTAAACCTCTCTATAATGGCCACTAAAATGTTTTAATTAGTTAATCCTGCACCGCATAGCGGAGGGGGGTTATAGGAATGGCCTTCGTCTGTCTGTCCGTCCGTCCGTCTGTCTGTTTGTCCGTCCGCACTCATGAAAGGGTAGTTGTGTGACTTTTTTTAACTAGTCCCACAAGTAAAATCATTAACCTGGCCATCTCTTGTAACATTAACCTGGCCATTTCTTGTGACATTAACCTGGCCAGTTGTGGGACATAGGGTTAGGGTTAGGGTTAGCTTCCAAATCATTCTTTTCCAAAGTTAGAGCCAAAAATAGTTTTTCTTGTGGGACTAGTCACACAAGAAAAGATCAAAGGAAAAAGTCACACAACTACCCATCCGTTAGCATGTCCGTCTGTCTGTCTGTCTGCCTGTCTGTCCATAACAATTTCGTGTCCGCTCCATATCTCCTATACCTATTTCAAGAAATTTGCCTCAAATGTTAACCAAGTTGAGACGATGTGCAGAACATATGTGGCAGATATGTCGGCTCAAAGTCAAGGTCACATTTGAAGGTCAAGGGTTTTAACCTTCAATTTCCATTGCATTTTTGTGTCCGCTCCATATCTTCTAAACCCTTTGAAGGATTTTCATAAAACTTGAGTCAAATGTTAACCAAATTAAGACGATGTGCAGAACACATGTGGCAGTCATGTCGGCTCAAGTTCAAGGTCACATTTGAAGGTCAAGTGTTTAAACCTTCAGTTGCCATTACGGTTTCGTGTCTGCTCCATATCTTCTAAATCCTTTGAAGGATTTTCATAAAACTTGAGTCAAATATTAAATGAATTGAGACGATGTGCAGAACCCATGCAGCTGTCATGTTGGCTCAAGGTCAAGGTCACGTTTGAAGGTCAAGTATTCTAACCTTTAATTTCCGTTACATTTTCGTGTCCGCTCCATATCTTCTAAAGCCTTTGAAGGATTTTCGTAAAAGTTTAGTTAAAAGTAAGCTAAATTGAGACGATGTGCAGAACACGTGCCAGTCATGTCGGCTCAAGGTCAAGATCACATTTGAAGATCAAGTGTTCTTACCTTCAATTTCCATTATAGTTTCGTTATCTCCTATACCCCTTGAAGGATTTTCAAAAAACTTGCCTCAAATGTTAACCACGTTGAGACAATGTGCAGAACATATGTGGCAGTCATGTTGGCTTAAGGTCAAGGTCACATTTGAAGGCCAAGTGATTTAATCTTCAATTTCCATAACATTTCGTGTCCGCTTCATATCTTCTAAACCATTTGAAGGATTTTCATAAAACTTAAGTCAAATATTAACCGAATTGAGATGATGTGCAGAACACATGTGGCAGTCATGTTTGCTCAAGGTCAAGGTCACATTTGAAAGCCGTGTTCTTACCTTCAGTTTCCATTATATTTGATAGACCATGTGTACTCTAACTTTGACACCCAGTCCGGAGTGTTTCCACTACCTTACACAGACCATTTCTTGACCTGGATTGTGCTACCACAGTGAAATCATTATTGGTAGTTAACAATTACAATATTATTACACTTTGTCAAATTAAATACTATCTTGTCTTGTGTTGTCTTATTCTTATGCATGAAATGCAGTTTTAAAACCCATTGTATCACCTTAAGGTCAATGTCTTAATTTAGGTGGCGGCAGTGGGGGATATAGCTGTCCTTTGGACTGCCTTGATGTTACTTGTGGCAGGTGGCTACTTAAAGCAAGGTGAAAGCAAAACAGAATGCTCCTATATGAGTGTTCTGTTTTACTTTCACCTTGCTTTAAGCAGCCACCTGCCCTAAATACCAACTAATTAAAACAATTTTGTGGCCATTATAGAGAGGTTTTACTGTAGTTCTAGATAAATATTCATGTAGGAAAATAAAGGACATCATGAATACGTACTAAACTGTTAGCAAATTTATTTAATGACACAAGAATTTCTTTTAAACTTGGTAGAAACTGTGGAATCACATATATAAACATGTAATTCCATAAGCAAACAGAGCAGACCTTGATTGCGTGACAGGAGCCGTCTGTTTTGGGTATACTCTGTCAGATAAAATGTTAATATTCATGATGGCATTTTTTTCTTACATGAATATTCAAGTAAAGAGTTAATGATATTATCATTATCAAAGACTCTTAGTAGAGTTAATAATACAGTGAACCCTCATTACAACGGAGGCGTTTGTTTCAGGACATATTGCTGGTATAACGAGGTTGCCGTTATAAAGAGTTTAAATATGAAAGGAATCATATGGCCAGTTTAAAACTAGTACCAACAGGTGAATGCTTACTGCTTTTTGCACTTCTTGTGTTCTGCATTAAACAATCACCTGTCTTATTGGCATTGTTCATATTTATTCAGTGGTTGTTTCAAAGATGTAACACTAATTTTGTTTCAAGGCATACTGTTGTTATAACGAGGGTGCCATTGTAAAAAATGCCGGTATAATGAGAGTGCACTGTAGTAACCTTACCAAGAACTAATAGTAGAGTTAGATATTATCATTATCAAAGACATATAGTAGAGTTAAAGATATTATCTTTATCAAGTAGATTTAATGATAGTATCATTCTAAAAGACTTTTAGTAGAGTTAATAAATGATATTATCGTTATGAAAGACTTATTGTGTTCTTGTTATTTTGATAGTTATGACAGACGAGGAGATTCCGTCCACTGTGTTCAGGATGAAGACATTGATGGGAAAACCGATCTACGTCCAGTCTCGATCTATAATCATCAAGGATAAGTGGACGAAGGAGCCAAAAAGTATTGTCAGTGTTAATGAAATCTTAAGGTATGAGTCACATTCAGACAGATACCCTAATAAACCTTTTTGGACAGCAAGTCTGTAAAGCTCAAAAATTAAAATTTGCCCCATTTTGATGTCCTTAACCCTTTCCCTTATATAAACACCTTTTCATACATTTGCAAACAGAGCAGACCCAGATCAGACAGCTGCTATAGGAATCATCTGGGTCCATGCTTATAAAACTTTTAGTTGAGTCTGAGATCGTTCTCAAGTTTTTGATTGGTCAGATTTGAGCCAAAGGCTCAAATCTGACCAATCAAAAGCTTGAGAACTCAAATCTAACCAATCAAAAGCTTGAGAACAAAACTCAGACTCAACTAAAAGCTTTATAAGCATGGACCCTGATCATGATCTGCTGTTTACTTATTAAATTGTAATTGTTCTGACTCTACAGTTTCTACCAATACCATAACATCCTGCTATAATAGAGTATGATTTGTACAGTTTCTGCCATGGCCAGATATTGGAGTGCTCATGTGCTATTATAACAATTAATCTAATTAATATTCATGATGTCATTATGTCTTACATGAATATTCATGCAGTAAAGAGTTAAGCAACCACAAGTGGGCAATCCTCCATAAATACGCCTTTCTACGCCTCTGTAACAGTCACTTCTTGAAACCATTGTGATAAATAGAACATTTGCTCCTATAGGAGCAAATGCTCTATTTATCACAATGGTTTCAAACTACAAAATTCTAAAAAAAATCCTTTTCTCTAGTTAATGCTCCTTTTCGGTATATTAATTCAAAGAGGTTGGGTCTAAAAATAGCTTATGGGGGAATGGGTTAAAGATGTAACACAGAGGTGGGGGATTATTAGTAGAAATGCTGTATTTATCAGTTAGCCCTTTCCCTGTTCTATGTCTATTTCACATTTCAATACCTACTGAATTCCCATGGGCAAACTAGTTATAATGAAATATGGAAGGTGGGACATTGTAGCCATTTTAGGAAGTAAAGAAACAGATCTTTCAAATTCAATTAGCAAACAGAGTAGACCCTGATGAGACGGCTCCTATAGGAGCTATCTGATCTTGGTTTACACTCTTTGCAAATGTGTGAAAACACACTTATGTGAAGAAGAGGGATAAAGCTGTCAAATCAGTGACAAATTAACTTATTCCAGCTGTAATAACAGATACCGCTACAGGTAGGATGGATAATATGCTGAGTAAATAGTTGTGGTAATGTATTTATTTCTTATTTTAGCAATGACAAAGGCCAAATGATGTTGGACTATCAAAAAGAGCAGGTTGAAAAATTGACAAAAATGTCAGATATGCAGTCTGCTATAGCCTCAGGGCAAGAGAAAGAAACAGACAGAAAGTCAAAGTGTCAAGATTCGGACAGACAAGGTCTAATTGATTCCAGAGTCAGTGATAGTGATTCAGAAAGCCATTCCTCAGGCTCAGACTTAAAAGATGAGCAAATGTCCTAGAAAAGACTGTTAACAGATGATGTCTTAGAAATTCACAAGTGTACAGGGAAAAGTTTGGGGGAGATTTATGAGGAAAAGGCCCTGACTTATTCTCACAGACTACAACATATTGACAGTCCTACCTCTTCATTGAGTTCTGACAGTGGGTCATATTCTGTGAAACGCTCGCATGAATCCTTGGACAGTGAAACCAATGAAAACAGTAAAGACTCGTGCTCTGACGATAGTCTTCTCTCGGGAAATCAGTCATCATATCATTCATTTTCGGTTGGACAAAATCTGCCAGATTCAAGTGAGGATAAGAAGACTGAGGAAAATTGGCCAGTCAGTGGTACCAGCTCTAAGCCCATTCTGAAGGGTATTTTAGAAGGTCGTTTGAAGTTTGTTGGACAGAATAAGTATGTTGTTTCCCAGGCTCACCATGACGTTGCCAGTGCAGTGAGTTCAGATGATAGTGACAGTAAATGTTCAGTGGCAGGATCAAATTTTAGTGTGTCCTCAGATTGTGAGAGAAATGTAGTTGCCATTTCCCCATCATTTAGTGGTGATTATAGAGAAATAAACCATGGAGCAGGAGCTGCAGAAAGTGAGTCACAACACAATGAATACATTGAGGGCTGAGTGTAAGACTGTAATAATAACATTATTTGGCCTTTATTCAATAAATACAGTAATTTACACTCCTCTAAACAGCACGTTTAGTTTAGTAAAAACATTGGTCTTAACCCATTCCCTCATATTGACGCCTTTTGACGCCTCTGTAAAAATCACTTTTGAAACCATTGTGATAAATAGAGCATTTGCTCCATAGGAGCAAATGCTCTATTTATCACAGTGGTTTCAGAACTACACAATTCTAAAAGTTCCTATTCTCTAGTTAATGCTCCTTTTCAGTAGGTTTATTCAAAGAGGTTGGGTCTAAAAATAGCCTATGAGGTAATGGGTTAGGACAGGTGGCAGCTTAATGCAGGGTGAAAGTCTTACAGAAAGCTCCTATGGAAGCTCACTGCATGACTTACACCCTGCATTAAGCTGCCACCTGCCTAAAAGTATGTTAATTTTCCGCTACTAGAATTCCAATTTAGAGGGTTTTGCTGTAAACCTTTTCACACCTTTGCAAACAAAGAAGACCCAGATAAGATGGCTCCTGTAGGGTTATCAGGGTCTGCTTTGTTTGCTTATGAAGTAATAAAAGTATGAGTCTACAGTTTCTGCCAGGGTCAGATGGGTCGTTAAATCATATGCCATTATAAAAATTCAGGTAATAAATATTCATGATGTCATTATTTCTTACATGAATATTCATAGTTTAAAGTGTAAACCTTTGAAACAATTATTAATTGTTTTCCTAAAATAGTTAAATTCAGTTTTCTCTCATTTGTATTGAAAAACGTCAAACAGTTTGCATCCTGATGATTCCAGGTTACTAGGCATCTCATCTTGATTCACACTGTTTGTGAAGGTTATCATGAGATTACCCCACTGATTGGCTGCGGCAAAACTTGCTAAAGCCACAGCCACCCTTTGACAGAAATTCAATTCAAGAAATTTGTTCTTCTATTCCTGGTAGCCACCATATTTAATGCCCGTAACACATTTCCAAGGACATGTTTTACTTGACAAAATCAGATCTATATCATGTCAAAAGCAAACAGAGCAGACCCTGATCAGACGGCTTCTATAGGAGCTGCTAGGTCTATCTAGGTCTGCTCTGTTTGCAGATGTGTGAAAATGTGTCTATATGAAGGAAAGGGTTATCATCACAGAGCCATATATAGATATGTGTAATCAAAAAGTAAAATCATCGTTTTTTAGAAATTTGAAACCATTCTGATAAATAGAGCATTTGCTCCTATAGGAGCAAATGCTCTATTTATCACAATGATATCAACAGGTGGTTTTTATAGAGGCGTAGAAAGGCATATTTATGGAGGAAAGGGTTAATTACAGGCTGAAAGCAGTACAGAAAGATCCGAGCTTTCTGCATTGCTTTCATTCTGCATTAAGCAACCAGCTATATTCAAAGCACCAAAGGATCCTTTTAGAAACTGTAAATGAGTGTTTATTATAAATGATTTGGTATGACAATTCTTCACCATTTGGACATCTTTAATTGAAATTAATGATCCAGTCTCAAATAGGGTAAACCCAGATCAAACTGCTTCTTCAGGAGCCGTCTAATTGTGGTCTGCACTATTTGCCTAAGTTTGTCCATATGTTTAGGTTAATTAGGTAGAGGTGTCATGGTTAGAAATCATATCAATATATCATTGATATCTGTCGGTCGATCACCTATAGATTTTGATTTTTAGATATCAATGTAAACGAAACACAGAGCTGTCCCTTCAATGCCATTTATCTGTTTCTGTTAGCACACAAGCAACTTTTGATATATGGCTAAGCACATGCACAAATACAGTTTGCCATTGTTTACATTAGTTACACAAATCTAAAACTATTTTTTTAAGTGTCATTTTATGATTTCATTTTACTTCATTGTAATTAGCTGGATGTCATGATATTACTGAAATACTATTAAAATGATGTAAAACCAAATAAAAAAAAATAATTTTTTTTTACAAAATTTTACATACATGATGTGTTTTTATGTTCTCTGTTGGCAGGCTTTGTGCCTATTCAGTGTCCCAACATTGGTTCTGCTACAGTACTGGAGGACAAACCTGTAAGTATACACATGTTTTCTAAAGATTCATTTTCTTATTGTATTGACCCTTTCCTCATATAAGCACATTTTCATGCATGTGCAAAGAGAGTAGACCCAGATCAGGCGGCCCCTATAGGAGCCGTTTGATCAGTGTCTGCTGCGTTTTCTTATATAGCTTGATAGACCTGTTTCTTTACTTTCTAAAACAGTTACAATGTTTCACCTTCCATATGTCTTTATAAGAACTACTTTTTCCATGAATATTCAGTAGGTATAGAAATATAGAATAAACATAGAAGAGGGAAAGGGTTAAATGTTAATCACAGGCCAAGTGGCTACAGTATTTTAGCTCACCTGAATCTACAGGGTTCTCAGTTTTCATCTTTGGCACATAGCATCATCTGTAGGTCTTCTACAAAAGTTATATAAAGTATGCCCCTTGGGTCAAAATTGGCCCTTCCCCAGGAGTGCCTTGTTTTTTATAGCAACATATAGTGAACACTTTGAAAATCTTCTCCTCTGAAACTGGAAGGTTATAGCATCATCTTATGGTTCTGTACAAAAGTACAGATATATATATCTGCTTAGTTCTATTTTTCAAGCCTCTGACTGGTCATACTTTAAGTGAAATTATAAGTTTGACCAATCAGATCCAGGAGAATGAGCTGAGTCTCAAATTCTCTAAAGTTTTATAACCTTTGGATATGGACAAATTTACATCTGTATTTTAGATGGAGAATGCAGACATCTGCAAACACTTCACCAAGCAGTTGCTGACGAAGTATGGGCAGATCAAGGACACCTTCTCCAGCCACAAACTGACCATCGCTGCCTTGAGAGAGGACCTGGAGAAGAGTGAGGTGTTACACACAATGAACACTGAACAGCAACAGATGCATAGTGGACTCATAAGCCGTCTTAGGCAGGCAGAGGTACAAAGAATGTTCAATACTCTAATTTACTATAAGAGCTCAAACAGATATACTAAGATATATAAGCTTTTTAAGGAGTTATTTTATCAGGGTCTACACTATTTGTTATTATACAGGTTTAATTTAAAGTTATCAAAGTGGTGGCAAATTAATTTGCGAGGCTGCACTCTTTGCCGACATTTTGGTCTGCACTCTTAGCCTATATTTTGGTCTTCACTAATTACCTGATTTGGTCTCCACTATTTACCTGTTTGGGTCTTCACTATTTATCTGTTGGGTCTTCACTATTTACCTGTTTGGTTCTTCCCTATTTATCTGTTTGGGTCCCCACCCTTTGCCTGTTTGGGTCTTCACTATTTGTTTGTTGGGTCTTCACTATTTATCTGTTTGGTTCTTCACTATTTACCTGTTTGGTTCTTCCCTATTTATCTGTTTGGGTCCCCACCCTTTGCCTGTTTGGGTGTTCACTATTTACCTATTTGAGTCCTTACTACCTGTATTTGCCTGTTTGGGTCTCCACTATGTACCTATTTGAGTCCTTACCACCTGTATTTGCTTGTTTGGGTCTCCACTATTGGTGTAAGTTTTGGTCTGCACTATTTGCTTACATTTGGGTCTTCACTATTTGTCTTCATTCTGCATTAATTTCCGGTCTGCACTATTTACCTGTCTATCTGAATATTAAGGGTTATTTAAGAACCATGACCGTTTCTTTTCTTTTATCAGTTTCTGCACATATCTCAAAACATTTGCTCACTCTTTCTGTCTTTCTCCTTTTTCTCATTTGTTCCTTCTAATCCCATCCTGTAACTGAAACCATTCAAATACAGTAAAACTTCTTTTTTCACTTTAGTTGATGAATATTCATGTAAGAAATAATGATTTTATGAATATTAATTAGCTGCATTTTTATGATAGCATAGCAGGAACACAAGAAATGTTTTACAATGACAGAAATAATTGAATCTGTATTATTTCATTAGGAAACAGAGCAGACCCTAATCAGACAATTTTTTACAGAAGCTGTCTGATCTGAGTCTAGTCTGTTTTCAAAGACTTAAATAAGCTGGATTATTAACCCTTTACTTTATAAATAAAACCTTTCTACAGAGTAGGAGTGTCTGATCAGGGTCTGCTTTGTTTGCTTATGACACAATATAGAAATGTTTGTACAGTTTCTGCCATACCCCAAAATTCCTGTGTCCATGTGCTATTTATAAATAACAATTAATCTAGTTAATATTGATGATGTCATTATTTCTTACATGAATATTCATGGAGTAAAGGTTTAAGTAAAGGCTTAAATGAATAGGCAAAGGAAGTGATGTTGCTGGCCTTAAATCAGATGGTTAATGTAAAAAAACCACCTAAGGAGTTTGTGCATTACGTTTAATGAGTTTATGCATTACGTTTGTGCATAATATGTTTAAGGAGTTTATGCATTACGTTTAGCCTGTTTTGTAAACAGCCTTGATCCAAATGAAATGCTGAGTATTTAAACAAACTTCATCAAGAACCAATCTTGACTATGATCTAATTAAAAACAGATGGAAACAATATACGATATACTTTTAGAAATGAAGACATTGTTAAATACAGAAAGCTAGGATTTTCAATATACATGTACATGTACAGTAAAACCCCTCTAAACTAGAATTCTAGTGGAGGAGAATTTAGATACCTTTAGGCAGACGATTGCTTAATGCAGGGTGAAAGTCATGCAGAAAGCTCCTAGAGGAGCTTTCTGCATGACTTTCACCCTGCATTAAGGGATCACCTGTCTCCAAGACCGATATTTATACTAAATTGAACGTCCGGTTTAAAGAAGTTTTACTATAGTTCTTTTCTTCTTCATTTTAGGGTCAGATTAGTATTCAAGATCAGCTGCTAGCAGAACTGGAAGAGGAGTTAGATGTTCAGAAAAGCAGCTACCTAACGTATTGAGTTCTTACATTCACTAACTGGATCTTCAGCAGCTGTCCTCGTTTCACTATATAATAAATATTAACCGTTTCCTCCATAAATACGCCTTTTTACGCCTCTGTAATAATCACTTCTTGAAACCATTGTGATAAATAGAGCATTTGCTCCTATAAATTTATCACAATGGTTACAAACTATAAAATTCTAAAAATTTTCCTTTTCTCTAGTAAATGCTCCTTTTGGGTAGATTCATTCAAAGAGGTTGGGTCTAAAAATAGCCTATGGAGGAAAGGGTTAATGGATAAGATGTGTAAAGTAAACTAAAGACTATCTGATTTATTTCTACACTAAACCCAATGGTGTCACCACTGTCAAAATGGTTTCTTTGAAACAGTTGTCCTATGTTTATTCCAAATTTCAATACTTACTGAATAATCATGGACAAAATATTTACAATGAAATATGGAAGGTGGAACATTGTAGCAATTTTAGAAAGTAAAGAAACAGCACTATCAAATTCCATTAACAAACAGAGCAGACTCTGATCAGAGGAGCCGTCCTGATCTGGGTCAACTCTGTTTGCAAAGATGTGAAAAGGCGTTTATATGAAGGATAAAGGCTGCTTAGGGTAAAGGAGCCTATTTTGTAAAGAAGAAGTTTTTTTATACTTATATCTTATACCTTTGAGAACTTAAGTTACAGTCAACTTGTTTTAAGTGACCATTAGTTTATTGAATATAGAATTTTAAAAAAAAACATATTTTTTTTAAGCAAGGCAAAATAATGCAGAAAACACCAAAAAGAGCTTTCTGCATTCCTTTAATCCTGCATTAAGCTACCACCTACTCCTGTGACCCATAAAATGGGTTCCTGAGAAGGTCACTAGCCAGTACTGTGGCTGCCTTACAAGAATTAACAGAACCATTAGAAAAAAACTCTACATGCTGCAAGGTTATAAAACTGTCGTCTGAGACTAGTCTGAGTCTGGGTTTGCTCTCAAGTATCTGATTGGTCAGATTTTGAGCATGTTTGAAATTGAACTCAGATTTGGGTAAAAAGTTTTATAATCTTAGGACCAGGACTTTGCTTTATAGATAAAAAGATTATGTATTTTTTTGCATGTATACATTCATCTAAAAAAAGTTTTTTTTCTGATTCATTGAACAACATTCAGAAGGGCTGAATATTAGAGTTTGAGCATGACATTTTATCCAGCCAAGTAACATTCTTCATGTATATTGTATATACATGTTGTTTGACTGTATTAGGATGATTTGTTATGTCTTATTAACCACTTCCCTCATATTGACGCCTTTTGACACTTCGGTAAAACTGACATTTTGAAACCGTTGCGATAAATAAAACATTTGCTCTTATGGAGCAAATCCTCTATTTATCAGAATGGTTTCAAATCTACACATGATCTCAAATTTTCCTTATCTGTAGTAAATGCTTGTTTTGGGTAGATTTATTCAAAGAGGTCGGGTCTAAAAATAGCCTATGAGGGAATGGGTTAATATAGTCTGTTGATTGATGTAGGTAATTTCTGAGTACACTGTCATTGGCAATGAAGATGATCAATGCACTGCATGGTGAATGTGAGTTAACCCTTTCCCTCATATAAACTAGTTTTCACACATTTGCAAACAGAGTAGACCCAGATCAGACGGCTCCTATAGGAGCCGTCTGATCAGGGTCTGCTCTGTTTGCTAATAGAATTTGATAGATCAGTTTCTTTGCTTTCTAAAATGTCTACAATGTTCCACCTTCCATATTTCTTTATAACTATTTTGTTAATGAATATTCAATAGGTGTCGAAATTTGGCCGAAGTGCAGAACAGGGAAAGGGTTAACTTAGGTTGTGCAAACAGTATAAACTTCATTCAAAGGAATTCTGAACCCATTACCTGTTAGAGGCTTTGCCAATAGATCAGACCCAGATCAGGTAGCTCCTATTAGAGCCACCTGGTCAGGTTGTGCCCTGTTTTGCATATAAAATAATATAGCTACGATTCCACTGTTTATGCCAGGGTAAAACGTTTTCCGTAATAAAACTTCAGGCATTTAATGTACACATTGATGATTCATGAATATTCATTAGGTAAAGGGTTAATGAGTTCTCTGATTGGGGTATGCACTGTTTACTGTTCCAATATCTTTACAACATATTTTACACTCATATACTAAGTGGACTGTTCTGTAATTCAGTGATGGGCTTGTCCATTATAAAAAAGATTTAACCCTTTACTCCATAAATACTGTTTTCTATGCCTTTGCAAACAGAGCAGAACCAGATCAGATGGTTCCAGTTGGAGCCGTCATATCGGGGTCTGCTGTGTTTGCTTGTGAACTAATACAGACTGATATGATTCTATAGTTTTTGCTACGGCCAAAAGTTTCATTGTTCAAATTTCATTATTAATGTGTAGATCTAATTATAAAAAATAATTCCATTTTCATACAGTAATAAATTTAGAATCCTCTCTTCAGCTGATTCTACTGAGTGGTCACAACATAGGGATGGAGAAATGATGATTTTAGTATCTTTGTATGCACACTTATCTGTTATTTGTTGTTATTCATAGTGGAAAGGATTAACCCTTTTCTCCATAAATACGCCTTTCTATGCCTCTTGAAACCATTGTGATAAATAGAGCATTTGCTCCTATAGGAGCAAATGCTCTGTTTATCACAATGGTTTCAAACTACAAAATTCTAAAAAATTTCCTTTTCTCTAGTAAATGCTCCTTTTGGGTAGATTGATTCAAAGAGGTTGGGTCTAAAAAATAGTCTATGGAGGAAATGGTTAACATGATTTTTCATGCCTTTGCAAACTGTAGAGCCAGATCAGATGGCTCCAGTATAGTCTGCTCTGTCAACTTGTGATATAATATAGATATGATGCTACTGTAGTTACTATAGTCAGCATTTCTTGGGTCTATGTGCCAGTATAGAAAATAATCTAATTAATATTCATGATGTCATTAGTTCTTACATGAATATTCATAGAGTAAAGGGTTAACCTTTTTCTCTATAAATATGCTTTCTTTACATCTTCGCAAACAGACTAGAGGAGCCATCTTATCAGGGTCTGCTTTGTTTGTTTACGATATAAAAAAAGTACCTAGTTATAGTCTACTTTCAGTCCGGATGACCGCTCAGCCGACTGTACATTTATTCCCCTGGTCATTGAGTCATTGGCCTACAATATTGAGCACTGCTAACATGTGGCGCAATCATGCAGCCGCAGTACCGGCGAGTGACCCTCACAGGTACCCATTTTAACCCCTGGGTGGAGAGGATGTGCGGGTGGGAAACACGGAAAAGTGTCTCTGAAATTTCCGGGTGGGACCGGGATTTGAACCCCGGACCTCCGGACTGATAGTCAAGCGCGTTACCACTAGACCACCGCCACCTACGATATAATATAGATTTATTCCTCAGTACCTGCAATGGCCAAAACTGGCTGTTTTCAGATGTCATTATAAGTATTTAGTTAATTAATATTCAAAATAGCATCAATTCTTACATGAATGTTCATGGAGTAAAGGGTTGAACTAAAATAGTACTGTGGTACTAGCTCGTGCCAAACAGTTTATGTGTGACTTGTAGTTACTGATCATTTAGTGTGTTCATAATGAAAGGTATGGCAGCTAGCTGATTCTTGATATATTATTATCCCTTTGCCTGTTTAATATGTATACAAGATTTCTTCACCTCATTATCATTTATTAACAGAATCAATACAATGGAACGTGGAAAAGTGAAAATCTCCACTGCTGTATAATTGTATATAAACTGTATAATTAGATCTTTAGATTTCCACAAGCAAACAGAGCAGACCCTGATCAGATGGCTCCTCTAGGAGCCATCTGATCTGGGTCTACTCTGTTTGCAAATGCATAAAAAAATTTTTTTATATGAAGGCAAGTATTAACCTTTAACATACTGAGTACATGTTTACACTCTCAAAATATGGTATGCACCTGATTTAAAAACACAGCCTGTAGATCTTTTTCTACAAATACACAATCCAAGTATCAAACAAGTTGTTGTTTCGTTTAAATCTATAATTATAATAAATAGCTTGCTAAGATAATCAAAGGTTGGATGGTAGCTTGTTAAATATTAACCCTTCGCTTGCTGAATTTTAAAATACATTTCTCCTTCTCTACCCATATCATGTTGTATAATTACATATATATCTTCACTGTGTACAAGTATTTTGCTGTGTATTCACTGATGTGGAGTGCACTGGTTGCACAATCAACTTGTAAATAGTGCAGACCCTGATGAGACAGCTCCTACAGGAGCTGTCTCATCTGGGTCTTCACTATTTACAGGTAGGTATATTGACGTGAATAGCAAGCGAAGGGTTAACTAGCAATAGTCATGGTGTTGTTTGACATTTTGCAAGTTTGTAAACTGTAGATTTAACCTTTTCCCTCATATAAACGTGTTTTCACGCATCTGCAAACAGAGTAGACCCAGATCAGACGGCTCTTAGAGGAGCCGTCTAATCAGGGTCTGCTCTGTTTGCAAATAGAATTTGATAGATCTGTTTATTTACTTTCTAAAATGACTACAGTAATCCACATTCAAGATTTCATTATAGCTATTTTAGTAATGAATATTCAGTAGGTATTAAAATTTGAAATAAACGTAGAACAGGGAAAGGGTTAAATAACGGGGTAAAAGGTTTGTGAGTCAATTGACTGAATGAATTTGTGATAGCAAAGTTTGAAGATCCAAGTCTGAGGGCTTCTCTATGAACCATCTGACTTGAGTCTAAAATGATTACAAATACTGCTCAACTTTGTCATTTGTTTTCAAAGGGTTGATATGAAAATGCTCTGTCCTTGTACAGTGCATTGGTAATTTTACAAAATTTTAATGTTGTTGAAAGTTTTGCAGCATTATATATATAGTAAATGTTATAATACTAGTCATGATTGAATGTCATTTATTTGTATTCATGAGTGTAAGCAGTGATTGTCATGAATTTCACAAAATGTAATCAATGGTTGTCATGATTTTCATGAAAAACTACTAGTGGTTATCATGGATTTCATGAAATACTACCAGTGGTTATCATGGATTTTATGAAAACTACCAGTGGTTGTCATGGATTTTATTAAAACTACCAGTGGTTATCATGGATTTCATGAAAAACTACCCGTGGTTATCATGGATTTCATGAAATACTACCCGTGGTTATCATGGATTTCATGAAAAACTACCCGTGGTTATTACCATGGATTTCATGAAAAACTACCTGTGGTTATCACGGATTTCATGAAAAACTACCCGTGGTTAACATGTATTTCATGAAATACTACCCGTGGTTATCATGGATTTCATGAAATACTACCCGTGGTTATCATGGATGTTCATGAAAAACTACCCGTGGTTATCATGGATTTTATGAAATACTACCTGTGGTTAACATGGATTTTATGAAATACTACCTGTGGTTATCATGGATTTTATGAAATACTACCAGTGGTTATCATGGATTTTATGAAATACTCCAGTGATTATCATGGATTTTATGAAATGCAAGCTGTGGTAGTTATGAATTTCATTCAGATATAAGCACTGACAGTTTGGACCTACAAAAAATAATTGTCATGAATTCTATAAGATTATATTAAGGATAGTTGTGATAGCAACAGTCATAAGAAATGGTAGTCTTCACAAACTGCAATCAATAATGCTCATGAATTTCACAAAAAACCAATCATTTATACTCATGGATTTCACAAAATACAATCATTTATACTCATGGATTTCACAAAATACAATGATTGATACTCATGGATTTCACAAAATACAATTAGCTCATGCATTTCATGACATGCATTCTTTCTCTGATTTATGAATCACCCATGATAATGTATCTTTAACCCTTTCCCTGTTCTATGTTTATTTCTAATTCCAATACCTACTGTTTATTCATTGACATAATAGTTATAACGAAATATTGCAGGTGAAACATTGTAGCCATTTTAGAAAGTAAAGAAACAAATCTTTCAAATTCCATTAGCAAACAGAGCAGAACCTGATCAGAAGGCTCCTGTAGGAGCCGTCTGATCTGGGTCTACACTGTTTGCCAATGTGTGAAAACACGTTTATACGAGGGAAAGGGTTAATCCATTCCCACATATGGCTACACCTGCAAACGTCACTTTTTGAAACCATTGTGATAAATACAGTATTTTCTCCTAAGGAACAAATGCTATATTTATCACAATGGCTTCAAAACTAAACAATAGTAAAAGTTTCCTTGTCTCTAGCAAGTTCTCCTAAAGAAAATAGGCAGTGAGGTAATGTGTTAACCCATTCCTCCATGGGCTATTTTTAGATCCAACCTCTTCGAATGCATCTACGTACTTAAAAGGAGCATTAACTAGAGAAAAGGAAATTTTTAGAATTTTGTAATTTGAAATCATTGTAATTTGAAATCATTGTGATAAATAGAGCATTAAAATTTGCTCCTGGTGGAGCAAAATTTTATGCTCTATTTATCACAATGGTTTCAACAGGTGACTTATACAGAGGCGTAGAAAGGCGTGTTTATGGAGGGAAGGGTTAAACATTAGTGAACAGTTTAGATTAATACAGCCTTATTCACATTAACAAACCTAACATCTGACCAGGGTCTTCACTGTTGATATACTCATCTGAGAATTTGCGGTGTTATCCAAATGGACAAACATAATAGATCCTGATGGAATATCATATCAGTGATGTAGTGACTGACCTGGATCTACACTGTTTGCATTGTGATGAACACTTTCCCAGTTCTTTGTGTATTCCAAATTTCAATCCCTACTGAATATTCATGGACAAAATAGTTATAATGAGATATGGAAAGTGGAAAATTGTAGCCATTTTAGAAAGTAAAGAAACATCTTTCAAATTCCATTAGCAAACAGAGCAAACTCTGATCAGACGGCTCCTGGGTTTACTCTATTTGCAAATGCGTGAAAACACGTTTATATGAGGGAAAGGGTTAAGGAGTGGCTCATATGCAGTAGCGTAGCTGATTCCAAATGCTATGTACGCACCGTGGTTATAGGGGTCTGAAGGCATACTACCTGGGGAAAATTGTGTAGTTTTTTAACCATTGTGATAAAAAGAGCATGCTCTATTTATCACAATGGTTTCAAAAAATTACATGTACAGAGGCCTCAAAAGGCATTAAAAGGCGGCAATATGAGAGAATTGGTTTAAATGTACATGACAAGATAGAGCGTCTATCAAAGTCTACCCCCTTAGCCTTCGAATTGTGTTCCATTTTTGCCACAATAATGTTTTCACCTTTCAAATGGATGTTACGCACGTGCTTAAGTGCGTATCACTAGCTACGCGCCTGATATGAACATAAAATAGTAAAACTATACCTCATATTAGTATCTCAATTTTTGCCAAACCTTGTTGTGGTCAGCACAACATACTTGTCACAGTGGTGGGATGTTTATGAGCGACAATTACATGTATGTTAAGGCCATACTTTTGTTTGTATTAATTGAATTCGGTATAATTTGATGTACATACTATATCTATATTTGAAAGTGATACCTTTTGATGCCTTTGCAAACAGAGTAGACCAAGATCATGTGACTTTCTGACCAGGGTCTGCTGTGTTGGCTTATATGTTACATAATCTTACTGGTTGCCATGACAATACAATTGTTTTATATTTTATATACAAGAATCACATGAATTAATCAAAATGGATGGAGACTTACATGCCTATTCATTAGAGTAAGGGTTGATCATTGTGAAGAAGAACGAACCTCTAGCATCAACATTGCCTCTGAAAATCTTATTATATGCATGTAGATTAACTCTTTGCACGCTAAGTAATTTTTCATCTGCAACAATTGTCGTCTGCTTCAATTCTTGAAATAAACTTTCTTTGCAAAAATATGGTCAAAATGACAAACAGTTTGGATCCTGATGAGACGCCGCATTATGCGGCTTCTCATCTGGATCCAAACTGTTTGCATGGGTTATCACAGTTTCACCACTAGCGTGCAAAGAGTTAACCCTGTTTTATATTTATTCCAAATTTCAATACCTACTGAATACTCATGGACAATAAATATATAATGAAATATGGAAGGTGGAACATTGCAGCCATTTTAGAAAGTAAAGAAACAGATCTTTTTAAATCTTTTAAATTTTAAATTCCATTAGCAAACAGAGCAGACCCTGATCAGACAGCTCCTATAGGAGCCATCTGTTCTGAGTGTACTCTTTGCAAATGTGTTTATATGAAGGAAAGGGTTAACTGATTTTTATAGTGGCATATGTACAAGGTAATTTTCATCAATTTCAAAAACTGTATACAGTAAAAACCCTCTAAACTGGAATTGTAGTTTAGAAGAATTTAGATACTTTTAGGCATGAAGCAGCTTAATGCAGGGTGAAAGTCATGCAGAAAGCTCCTAGAGGAGCTTTCTTCATGACTTTCACCCTGCATTAAGCTGCAACCTGTCTCCAAGACCGATACTTGTACTAAATTGGACATCTGGTTTAGAGAGGTTTTTACTGTAATCATATCTATACCTTTCTATAGACACACTGAGCAGATCCTGTATACAGCTCATATATATAATTGTTTTGGGGCAAGAGTGGGTCTTTGGAGAGGAGAGTGAACGATAAATACATAGATTGGTATCTACTTTATTGACCCTTTACCTGTTGAATATTCATGTAAGAAATGATGACATCATGAATATTTATTAGCTGGTTTTATAGTGGCATATGTATTATAATTTCATTAGCAGACAGAGCAGACCCTAATTAGATGGCTCATACAGGAACAGTCTGATCCTGGTCTAAGTGTTTGATCTTGTTTGCTAAGGCCTGAATAAGCATTTGTACGAGGAGGGAAAGTTAGTGTAATGTTTGCTTCCATTTCTATTCAAAGTCAAATTATGTCTCATCAAACGGATAAAGAAACGTGACCCAATTCATGTTTTGACTTTGAAGCAGACCTACTGATGGGTTAAAACAATCATAGATCTTAGTGCAGCTGAGTGCCCCTTTTCTTTCATCTCCATTGAATATGAATCATGATTTCTATTTTCTTGATCATTTTGAACCTCTTCAACTCATTCCCTGTTGAATATGCATGTAAGAAATAATGACATCATGAATATTTATTAGCTAAATTTTAATCATGGTAACTTAACCCTTCGCTTGCTAATCGCGTCAATATACCTACCTGTAAATAGTGAAGACCCAGATGAGACAGCTCCTGCAGGAGCTGTCTCATCAGGGTCTGCACTATTTACAAGTTGATTGTGCAACCAGTGCAGTCCACAGCAGTGATTGCACAGCGAAATACGTGTACACAGTGAAGATATATGTAATTATACAACTGGGCATGGGTAAAGAAGGAGAAACGTATTTTTAAAATTCAGCAAGCGAAGGGTATAAAACAGGAGGTTGCTTAACTCTTTACCTGTTGAACATTTATTAAATATTTTGTCACCTCATTTACCCTTTCCTCCATAGGCTATTTTTAGATCCAACCACTTTGAATAAATCTACCGAAAAGGAGCATTAACTAGAGAAAAGGAAAATTTTAGAATTATGTAGTTTGAAACCATTGTGATAAATAGAGCATTTGCTCTATTTATCACAATGGTTTCACAAAGTGACTTTTACAGATTTGTCAAAAGTCGTCAATATAAGGGAATGGGTTAATACTCATAGACTGTGTGAGAATGAATTACATGGAACATGTTTGTTTTTTTACCACGGTCAAAACTGCAAAACAGTCAAAACTCCTATAGCAGCCATCTAATCAGGGTGTAAAAATGCATTTATATGAATGAAGAAACCCTTTACCTGATGAATAATCATGTAAGAAATAATGACGTCATAAATATTTAGTTGCTGAATGTTTATAATGACATATCAATAGATTAATTTTTGCTATGGACAGAAACTGTTGAACCAGGTTTTCATTATTCCATATGCAAACAGTGCAGATCCTGAAAAAGTCATTTCAATCAACGGATTTACCCTGTTACTCTATAAATACACCTTTCTTCACCTTTGCTAACAGAGTTAACCCTTCGCTTGCTATTCACGTCAATATGCCTACCTGTAAATAGTGAAGACCCAGATGAGACAGCTCCTCCAGGAGCTGTCTCATCAGGGTCTGCACTATTTACAAGTTCATTGTGCTACCAGTGCACTCCACTGCAGTGATTGCACAGCGAAATACTTGTACACAGTGAAGATATATGTAATTATACAGCAGGGCATGGGTAAAGAAGGAGAAATGTATTTTAAAATTCAGCAAGCGAAGGGTTAACCCACATTAGGCATCTTGTATAGGAGTCATCTGATCTGAGTTTGATTTTATATAGATATAAGTCGACAGTTTCTGCCATGGCCTAACATTCCTATATCCATGTGCTAGTATAATAATTAATGTAATTAATGTTTATGATGTCAAATTTCTTACATGAATATTCATGGAGTAAGAGGTTAATGACAACAATGCATTACTTTCATGATGCATTCAGTGCTGTACCACCTGTCATTCATCAGATATGTAGAGATGGTTTTTATGCCTCTACAAACAGAAAGGATCTTGATCAGGATCTGTTCTCCTTGTCTGTGGAATCATGTAGATTAGATTCTACAACGTATACTATATTACTAAGTACATGTATTACTATTTGTGTTTATATGCTAGTTTAAAAGTGCAGTAAATTGATATTCATGAATTCATTAGTCTTACATGAATATTCATCATTTAACCCTTTACTCCTTAAATACTAACAGAGTACTACCTGTGTGAGCTGTGGAATCAGGGTCTGTTCTGTTTGCTTCTGAAATAATATAAGTCTGACTGTACAGTTTTTTTCATGGCTAAACTATTCTGTGTTCTGATGGCATTACAGTACAACCTCTCTATAACGGCCACAAAATTACATCAAGTATTTTGAGTAAGGGAAGGTGAAAGTAAAACAGAACGCTCCTATAGGAGCATTCTGTTTTACTTTCACCTTGCTTTAAGCAGCCACCTGCCCTAAATACGAACTAATTAACACAATTTAGTGGCCATTATAGAGAGGTTTTACTGCATAAATTTAATCTAGTTAATATATATGATGTGATTAATTTTTACATGAATAGTAAAAGAGTTAACACTTATAGGAGTCACTTAACCCTTTCCCTCATATAAACGTGTTTTCACACATTTGCAAACAGAGTAGACCAGATCTAGGAGCTGTCTGATCAGGGTCTACTCTGTTTGCTATTAGAATTCTATAGATCTGTTTCTTTGCTTTCTAAAATGGGTACAATATTCCACCTGCCATGTTTGTTTATAACAATTTTGTCAATGAATATTCAGGAGGTATTGAAATTTGTACTAAACTTAGAACAGGGAAAGGGTTAATCGGGGTCTCCTGATCCTCTTGATTGCTTAAATTTTTATAGAGGTCATTTTACAGGTTCTTTCAAGAAATAAAATCTCTTTGTTAATGTGTCATTACATACATTTAATAAGTGAATGATAACTTGTAACATAAATATTCAACAGGGAAAGGGTTAACCCTTTACTCCATAAACACACCTTTCTATGCCTTTGCAAACTATGCCTTTGCTCCTGTAGGACACGTCTGATTAGGGTCTGCTCTGTTTGCTTATATTATGAAATGATATAGATATGATTCTACAGTTTCTGCCATGGCCAAATATTCCTGTGTCCATGTGCTATTATTACAATTAATCTATTTAATATTCCTGATGTAATTATTTCTTACATGAATATTCATGGAGTTACAGGGTTAATGAAGAATATAATCACTTGGTAAGTAGCGATCTTATAAACACACGTTTTGTATAATCCTACCAATACTTGTCGAGACAATTGCTGTACTTAATGTTTAACTGTTTACTACTTGAAGGAGGAATAATGACTAAGAACATTAATTGGCTGATTTCTTATAGTGGTTTATCACAAATGAATTTTTACCATGGCAGAAACTGTGGAAAAGATCTTCGTTATTTCAGAAGCAAGCAGAGCAGTTCCTGATTAGATGGCTCCTACAAGATGTGTCTGATATGGATCTGTTCTGTTGGTAAAGGTGCCAAAATATGTCTCTATAGAGAAACAGGTTAATGGTTAAATTACACTTAAATGCGTGAATTTTAATAGATGTATCTCTCATATCACTCACACCATTGTTTGATGGTCTCTTGACCTTTAAAAAGCAGGGTTAGTAGAAATGAGGAAAGCTTATAGAAGTTTCCTGTTTATAGTTTATGCTTTAAGTTTCCCTTTACGTCATGAGAATTTATGCAGAAAATAAATACTGCATGAATAATAATTAACCTGTTCTCTCCTATTGATGCCTATTTGCGCCCCTGCACAAATCGTATTTTGAAATCATTAAGATAAATGGAACATTTGCTCCATTATCAAAATGGTTTCAGAACTACACACTTTTAAATTTTTTCTTTTCTTTAGTTAATTCTCCCTTTCGGTAGATTAATTCAAAGAGAATGGGTTTAAAAATAGTCCATTTTTATGGCGGATTATGAAGGGATGTTTTGGCTTGGACAGAAACTGTACAATAAGATCTTTATCAGCTGATTTGAGAACAAAGCATACCCTGAGATGAGCTTATTCCCTATGCAAAGTATTATCTGTTATAAATGCCACCGGGTGTATTAAACTTTCTAAAAGGAGCTTCTTGCATTTTGCCCAAAGGTGGTTGCTTAATGCAGCTTCAAGGAACTTTCTGCATTGATTTCAATCTGCATTAAGCTACCACCTGTATTTTGAAAAACCTATTTTTCTTTTTTTAATGGTTATTTTATAAGATTGTAGTTGTTTTATTCATCATTAGTTTATCCCCCAGAAGTAAGGAGATGTTTATTAACCCTTTCCCTCATACAAACGTGTTTTCACGCATTTGCAAACAGAGTAGACCCAGATCAGACGGCTCCTAGAGGAGCCGTCTGATCAGGGTCTACTCTGTTTGCTATTAGAATTTGATAAATCTGTTTCTTTACTTTCTAAAATGTCTACAATGTTCCACCTTCAAGAATTCTTTATAACTATTTTGTTAATGAATATTCAGTAGGTACTGAAAATTGGCCTAAATATAGAACAGGGAAAGGAAAGGGTTAAAGTGGGGGTGTTTGTTAGGGAGAATATATGGAATATGGTGCAAATGATTCATATGCAGGGAGTAAAGAGTTAACCACTTGATTGTAGGTACAGAGAGTTTCCTTTGCCTGTACAAACAATATAAACCCAGATCAGTCCTCTGATCAGCACTGTTAGTCATTGAAAATCCTCTATTAACCCTTCGCTTGCTATTCACGTCAATATACCTACCTGTAAATAGTGAAGACCCAGATGAGACAGCTCCTGCAGGAGCTGTCTCATCAGGGTCTGCACTATTTACAAGTTGATTGTGCAACCAGTGCACTCCACTGCAGTGATTTCATAGCGAAATAATTGTACACAGTGATATGTAATTATACAACAGGGTATGGGTAAAGAAGGAGAAATGTATTTTAAAATTCAGCAAGAGAAGGGTTAAATATAAACATTTGATAATGAATGGATTTAGCAGTTAAATAAAGATGAACCATTCTTATCTGAAATTCAACATTCAAAAGTTGAATCCAGCTGTGACTCAGCTCCAATGCATCAACCCATACAGTGCGGGACATGAGTCACTAAAGTCCTTTGCAAACAGTGTAGATCCAGGGTCTGCACTGTTTGTCATGTTACACTTTTCTAAACATTCACCTTAAACTTGACCTGTTTGAATCTTGCAATAGTCCACGAAAAGTCAGCGGCGTAAGGGATAAAACTTGAACTTTCTTTCGATGAATCAGTGATAGACCTTTGCAGACAGATTGGCTGTAAACGTGACAGGATATAACTTGTCATTTTCATTAGGAGGCTCCTACTAGGAGCTACTGTATATATTTTGACAACATCATATTTAGATGTTTTACTTTGGAAAAACAGTTAAAACTTTTGTGGCATTACTGGGAGATTGAGGAAATGTGTATTTCACAGGCGAAAAAATGTAATGATTGTAAAACTGAATAGTTTGGAATTGGAAGCAAGTTTTTGTTCATTGCTCACTTGCTAGGACAGCTACAAGGTCATATTTGATGAGACCATTCAGATCAAGAAGTTATGCTTGAACTTTGAGTCTTACCCGTTTGAGTCATGTTAACGTTTTACCTGATGAATATTAAAACATCATCTCCTAGGGATGCATTTTTGCGCAGCTATAGAAGTCACTTTATGAAACCATTGTGATATATTAGAGCATTTGCTCTTATAGGAGCAAATGCTCTATTTATCACAATGGTTTCAAACTACAAAATTCTAATGTTTTCCTTTCCTCTAGTTAATGCTCCTTTTCGTTAGATACATTCAAAGAGGTTGGGTCTAAAAATAGTCTAGGGGAGAATGAGTTAATGTAACAAATGATAACATCAGTAATACAGCAAAACTTCGATTATTTGAACACTAAAATAACGTATTATTACCGATCTTTAAGACAGGTGGCAGCTTAATGCATGGTGAAAGTCATGCAGAAAGCTGCATGGTGAAAGTCATGCAGAAAGCTCCTCCAGGAGCTTTCTGCATGACTTTCACCATGCATTAAGCAGCCACCAGCCTAAAAGGGTCTAAATTCTTCTATACAGAAAATTCGAATAATCGAGATTTTGCTGTATCTCAGTTACATAAATTATTATTTTAATTGAATGCATGTATGTTCACATGCATGTCTTACCATAGCAGACATTTATGGAAACGGATATTGTATTCTCCCCCACTCTAATGAATGTCCTGTTGGTTCTGAGGGGAAAACTAACAATTAATACAACAATTCGAATACTATATAATAACCATTAAATTAAGATATAGGTTTCAAAATATAGGTGATAGCAGCTAAGCTGAGTGTGGGCTAAAAGCATTGCAAACAGTTCCCCTAGGAGCGTCCTGTATTGCTTTCATTCTATATAAAACCCTTTACCGTATAGGCTATTTTTCGATACAACCTCTTTGAATAAATATACCGATGAGGATCATTAACTATAGAAAAGGAAAATTTTAGAATTTTGTAGTTTGAAACCATTGTTATAAATAGAGCATTTGCTCCTATAGGAGCAAATGCTCTATTTATTACAATGGTTTCACAAAGTGACTTCTATAGAGTCGTCAAAAGTCGTCAATATGTGGGAAAGGTTTTAGCAACTGCCTGTGTATAAAATGCTAGAAGCTGATTTTCAAAAATTGTAACATCTTTGGGAGTGTTTATCAGAGATAGTACCATACATGTCTTTACAAAGAAAATAAACACATCTCATGGTCTGCTTTGTTCATATGGAATGATATACGGTAGATCTAACTCTACAGTTTTTGCCCAAGCCAAACATTCCCTTCACAAGCCGGAAATAACTTCAGAAATATTAATTAACTTAAATTTCAGCAGTCTGATCTGGATCTTCTCTGTTCGCAAAGGCTTTACCTCCCCCCATTTCCATCTACCCATCCCATTTCCTTCTTCTTTTGGCAATGTTTAGCTCTTTACCTGTAGAAATATCCTTTGACACATTGCAAACAGAGTAGACCCAGATCAGAAAGCTCCTGTAGGAGGATTCTAACCACGGTCTACTCTGTTTTCTGGCATAATTTTGTACATGTAGCTGTTTCTGACAATCAGACAATCATGTGTTCATTTGCCATATAAAAGTTACAGCTCATAAATATTCATGATGTCATTTATTACCTTCATTAATATTCATCAGATATAGGGTAAAACATGAATAACACTACAGTAAAAACTGGATACTACTATGCCACTTAAATACATACCATTATTGATCTTTTATACAGATGGCAGCTTAATGCAGGGTGAAAGCCATGCAGAAAGCTCCTCCAGGAGCTTTCTGCATGACTTTCACCCTGCATTAAGCAGCGACCTGCCTGCAAAGTCATAACTTTTTCATTACTAAAATTACATAGCATCGAGTTTTTACTGTATTCATGATTGTTGCTAGAAAATAATGTTTGTGTTGTATAATTATTGTTGTAGCTATTTCATTCAACATATTCCAGTTGTCAATGTATTATTTGTTAGATATTGCTCAGTCACTTCAGTACTTTTGTGGTTCAGAACATTGCTCAAGAATGAATTTATTTTTAATCATCCATAGTGTTAAAACATATTGTTGAGAAAATATATTTTTAAGAGTTTATCATTAGCCTTGGACCTTATTACTATTTATGGAAGAAGTGAATTTAAGCTTAGATAGAATTTTCGCGATTTTTTCCCACTGCAGAAACCGAAGAATCAGAAGATTTTTGTTTTATTATTTTACATGCAAACAGAGTAGACCATAGCCAGACATCTCCTACTGAGTCTACTCTGTTTGCATATACGGGTTAAAACATCTGTGATATTTTATTGTCCATCTATTCATAATATACATACAGGTAGATAATTCTCTTAACCCTTTCCTCCTTAAATACGCCTTTCTACGCCTCTGTACAAATCACTTGTTGAAACCATTGTGATAAATAGAGCATTTGCTCCTATGGGAGCAAAATTTTAATGCTGTATTTGTCACAATGGTTTCAAACTACAAAATTCTAAAAAAAATTCCTTTTCTCTAGTAAATTCTCCTTTTTGGTAGATTTATTCAAAGAGGTTGTATCTAAAAATAGCCTATGAGGGAATTGGTTAAGAGTGAATGAACTGTTGGGTCTTTAACCCTTTACTCCATAGAGTCATCTTTGACACCTATGTGAATGGAGTAGACCCAGATCAGATGGCTTCTGTAGGAGCAATCTGTCCAGAGTTTGTTCTGTTTGCTTATAGAATGTCTTAGGTCTGAATTTATTATATTTGCATAGCTATATTTTCACTTGTTTTATATAACAATATAGAATAATGTTTATAATGAATAGAGTCTCAATATAGAATAATGTTTATAATGAATAGAGTCTCAATATAGAATAATGTTTATAATGAATAGAGTCTGCTATGAATAAGTTTTGAGTAATTTATTAAAATATACAGTTGAACTTCCATATCTAGAACTCGGATAACTCAAACTTTGTGATAACTCAAACTAATAGTTTGGTCCTTCCAAAACTTACAACACAGAATTGCTCTTAACAGGGATAGGTAAAGAAGGAGAAATGTATTTAAAAATTCAGCAAGAGAAGGGTTAAATGTATTACTAGGCATATCTAGAAACACATGTGACAACTTAATGCAAGTCTAAAGTAATGCGTTAAGCTCCTGTAGGAGCTTTCAGCATTACTTTAGGCCTACATTAAGCTGTTGTCCAGATCAGAAATCAGATAACTCCAACTTGTGTTATGTGTATGGTCCCTTTATGTTTGAGATATCGAAGTTCAACTGTATAGATGTAAAATGGCCAAATGCAGAAGGCTCCTTTTAACCTTTCCCTGTTCTATACATGTATTTAGTCCAAATTTCAATACCTATTGAATATTCATGGGCAAAATAGTTATAATGACACATGGAAGGTACAACATTGTAGCCATTTTAGAAAGTAAAGAATTAGATCTTTCTAATTCCACTAGCAAACAGAGCAGACCCTGATCAGACGGCTCCTCTAGGAGTCGTCTGATCTGGGTCTACTCTGTTTGCAAATGTATATGAGGTAAAGGGTAAAGAGCTCTCTGCATTTTCCCCTGCATTAACCTGTTACCTGATCTAGATGCCTTTTCACACATTTGCAAACAGAGTTAACCCAGGTCAGACATCAATCAAGGGTCTACTTGGTTTGCTGATAATTATGTACAGAATGTGATTCTACAATCTCTTCCAATGTAAAAACACATCCTGTGTTCATGTACTATTATAAAATTTCAGATAAGAATGTGATGATCATTATTACTTGAATATTCATCAGATAAAGGGTTGAATCACTACTTAGGCCCAAACATTCTGTCATATTTAGAGTGCCTGCTTTAGAGGAGTTTCTCTGTACATAGATCCGTTAACCCTTTCGCTGCCAATGCTGGATCTGTGATTACCTATGCAAACAGTTTGGATCCAGATGAGACGCCGAGTAACTCGGCGTCTCATCAGGGTCCAAACTGTTTGTTACTGTTACTATGTTTTTGAAACAAAAATAAAGAAAATCAAAAGAATGAAAATTTGTAGCAGACGACAAAGTTAGCAGACGACAAACTGTTTGCAAAGGTAAGCATTGATCCGTTGACAGCAGGCTAAAGGTTGATATGAGATAATATACAGTTAAACTTCGATATCTCGAACTCGGATAACTCGAACTTCGGTATAACTCGAACTAGAAGTTTGATCCTTCCAAAATCTTGCAGTACAGAAACGTATCACTACGCATATCTAGAAACACATTTCACAGCTTAACCCTTTCCCTCATACAAACGTGTTTTCACGCATCTGCAAACAGAGTAGATCCAGACCAGACGGCTCCTAGAGGAGCCGTCTGATCAGGGTCTGCTCTGTTTGCTAATGGAATTTGATAGATATGTTTATTTATTTTCTAAAATGGCTACAAAAATTTCACCTTTCATATTTCATTATTACTATCTTGGCCATGAATAGTCAGTAGGTATTGACATTTGTAATAACAATAGAACAGGGAAAGGGTTAATGCAGGTCTAGAGTAATACTGAAAGCTCCAACACTTGAGAAATTTGTCCATATCAGAAATCGGATAACTCGAACTTTTGTTATCTCGAACTAATTTATATAGTCCCTTGAATTTCGAGATATCGAAGTTCAACTGTAGATCTTATTCTATAGTTTCTGCCTAGGCCAATAATCTGTGTTCATGTGCCATTTACAAAATTAATTTAACTCATATTTATGTACTCATTATTTCTTACATGATCATTCATTAGGTACAGGTTAAGTTTGTGATCTGTTCTCTTCATGTAATTCTGAATTTTAGGCTCACTGCTGGCGCTGAATGAACCTTGGTAATCAAACATTACTCTTTCACTGCCATAAACATTTTTTTTATAATTGTCATCTGCAAACTTTTATGTCTACGTCAATTTTTCTTGTTGAATTTTCTTTCCATTTTATTTTAACTCTTTCCATGTTCTGTATGTATTCCAAATTTTGGTACCTAATAAATATCCATGGATTAAATAGCTATAAAGAAATATGAAAGGTGAAAAATTGTAGCAATTTGAAAAATTAAAGAAACAGACCTTTCAAATTCCTTAGCAAACAGGGCAGACCCTGATCAGACAGCTCCTATAGGAGCTGTCTGATCTGGGTCTACTCTGTTTGCAAATGCGTTAAAACAGGTTTATATGAAGGAAAGGGTTAAAGAGCACGGGTAACAGATAATTTAGGTCCTGATGAGCTGCCGGATTACTCAATATCCGGACTACTCAACATCCAGACTACTCGGCTACTCGGCGTCTCATCTGATTACAAACTGTTTGCAAAGGTGATCACATATTCACTATTATCAGTGAAAGAATTAAAGAGCCAGCCATTATCTGTGTGGATATATTATGTAATAAAATGTGTGCTATACAATATAGGTGTCAGTTTGATATATAGAATCCCATTTATATTAGACATATGGTAGAAGAAGCTTTTCTATCTAACAACCATTTTACCCGTTACTCCATAAATACGTTTTGAGACACATTTGCAAACAGAGTAGACCTAGATCAGACGGCTCCTATAGGAGCCATCTGATCAGGGTCTGCTCTGTTTGCTTATGATATAATGATTGTAAAATTTCTGCCATGACCCAAAAGTTACTGTGCCCATGTGCTGTTATACCCTTTCGCTGCCAATGCCGGATCTGTGATTACCTATGCAAACAGTTTGGATCCAGATGAGACGCCGAGTAACTCGGCGTCTCATCAGGATCCAAACTGTTTGTTACTATTACTATGTTTTTGAAAGAAAAAGAAAGGAAATCAAAAGAATGAATATTTGTAGCAGACGACAAAGTTAGCAGACGACAGAGTTTGGCAGCGAATGGGTTAATAACAAGTACTATTCTTGGTATCATTTTTACATGGGTTTTCATGATGAAGTAAAGGGTTAATGAATAAGCATGTGTTTCTTTCAAGGTAGATGGATGCACAAATAGTGCAGACATTGATCATAGGGCTCCTGTAGAAAAGCTTTTATCTGGGTCTACACTGTATATCCGTGCATGTGTATCCGGTGCTGAAATGGTTATACCGTTTCCTGGTACAGATGCCTTCCAGCTGGGACAGTTCCTGTTGGAGCCTCGGACCAGGGCCTGCTGGTTTGCTCTAACATATCTGGGTCCCTGCTTATAAAGCTTTTAGTTGAGTCTGAGTTTTGTTCTCAAGCTTTTGATTGGTCAGATTTGAGTTCTCAAGCTTTTGATTGGTCAGATTTGAGCCAAAGGCTCAAATCTGACCAATCAAAAACTTGAGAACGAACTCAGACTCAACTAAAAGTTTTATAAGCATGGACCCAGATTCTACAGTTACTGCATTGGCCAAGGTGTCCTGTGTTCACGTGCCATTATAAAATATAATCCAATTAATATTCATAATGTCATTATTTTTACATGAATATTCACAGAGTAGAATGTTAACACTCAATGTGCGAGACAAGAGTTACTAATGTCCTTTGCAAACAGTGTAGACCCAGATAAGAGGGCACCTAGAGGAGCCCTCTCATCTGGGTCTGCACTGTTTGTCATGCTACACTTTTCTTTAGAAACATTCTTAAAATATTCACCATAGGCTTGACCTGTTTGAGTTTTGGAATAGTCCATTTAAAATTCGACGTTGTGGGGGTTAACATATTTTCTACCCAAACATCAGAACCCTTCACATTATAAAAACGCCGTTAACCCATTACCTCATAGGCTATATTTAGACCCAACCTCTTCGAATGAATCTACCGAAAGGGAGCATTAACTAGAAAAAAAGATTTTTTTTAGAATTTTGTATTGGACCTCCTATTGGAGCAAATGCTCTATTTATCACAATGGTTTCAACAGGTGAGTTTTACAGAGGCACAGAGAGTCGTATTTATGGAGGAATGGGTTAAACAGAATAGATCCAAATCAGTTGGCTGCTTATGAAACAATAATAGACCAGGTTCTGCAGTTTCTGTTATCACCAGGAGATCCTGTGTTCATATGCCATTGTAAACGTTCAGATAATTAATACTCACGATGTCATTATTTCTTAACAAAAGGGCTTATGTAAGCTACATTCTTTCTGCCTCCCACTTTCTCATGAGCGATCGCTGAAGGTACGATTTGCATTAACTTTTAGCTCGTCACATATTCTTCTGTCCTCTTTGAATATTAATTATGTAAATCTTTACAAAAATACACATGATGTTAAAATGATTTTCATAGGCAAAAGCACAGAGCGTGCATGCAAGGATCTTCGAAGGCAAACAGTGCAGACCCAGATGAGAAAGCTCCTATAGGATCTCTCACATCTGGATCTACACTTTGCAAATGCAACTACAATTGTGACTGGCGGGCTATGGGTAAATGTGGGATTGCTTGTGGTGGGCAACCGATAAATGTTGTCAGCTCTTTAAGCCTGTACCTGATATAGATGCATTTCCATGCCTTTGCAAACAGAGTACTGAGTAGACCCATCAAATGGCCCTTGTTAGAGTCGTCTTATCAGGGTCTGCTACGTTTGCTTATGTCATACCTTAGGTCAGATACTCCAGTTTCTGCCATGGAAAAATAATCCTGTATTTATATACTATTATAAAAATATATGCTAATAAATATTCATGCCGTCATTATTTCTACATGAGTAATCACGAGGGAAGGTCAGATATCAGATGTGTGTACTTTAGATATAAGGGATACGGGGTAGGCTAAGTACTACTATATAGAGGATCTTACATGAGTGTTCATTGCAAATTGTTTTTAGCTCACCAGAGCACAAAGTGCTCAGGGTGAGCTTTTGTGATCGCCTGATGTCCGTCGTCTGTCGGCGTTTGTTGTGCGTCGTGCGGTGTGCGTCGTGCGTCGTCAACAATTTGAACCTTTAAAAGTCTTCTCCTCTGAATCTACAGGGTTCTCAGCTTTCATCTTTGGCACATAGCATCACCTATAGGTCCTCTACAAATGTTATATAAATCATGTCCCCGGAGTCAAAATTGGCCCCGCCACGGTCCCAGGGGTGGCCAGTTTTCTCTAGCTGACTGTTGTTCTGTTCTCTGTACAAGTAGCAGAATGCTGGGTTCACTTAGGTTAGGCATGGGGGAAAACTTTAAAAATCTTGTCAAAAAGTACATGTCACAGAGCTTAGATATTTGGTGTATAGATTTACTTAGTATACCTTATTGAAATTGGCTAATATCATAGTTCTGAGATTAAAATTGGCCCTGCCCAGTTGGTTATACTTTAAAATAGACTTTTACACTATAAAGGTTCCCCTGAGCTAGAAGGACTCCAGATACTCAGTCTGTGTTGTGCACTCACTGAAGAGGTCAAGCTCCTGGGCAAAACTCTATAAAGTTGTCTTCAGAATTAGTGTCTGTTTGTTCACACTGTTTTTAACCCATTCCCTCATAGGCTATTTTCAGATCCTAAATCTACTGATAAGGAGCATTAATTAGAGTAAAGGAAGATTTCAGAATTGTGTAGATTTGAAACCATTGTGATAAATAAAGCATTTACTCCTATGAAGCAAATGTTCTATTTATCAGAATGGTTTCATAAATTGACTATTACAGAGGCGTAGAAAGGCGTTTTTATGGAGGAAAGGATAAATGCATATCAATCTTACAATTAACTCATGTACAAACCACATACTTATGAAGTTACATACAGGTATGCGTCAGATGAGAATCCAAACTGTGTGCTAATTTCAGTCAAGTCATGCTAAGAAATAAAGCCCCACCCAGGGGTGGCCAGTTTTCTATAGAACATAGTGAAAACTTTGAAAATCTTCTCCTCTGATTATCTGTTGAGCGATATTAGGGCCATCATGGCCCTCTTGTTATGACACGAGTTTACTATAATAAAATGACACGAGCTTTAGTAAACGAGTTTTATCAAAACAATTTGTAATGAACACCAATATAAGATTCCTTTTATCACATAAACCTTACAAAATGCCATAGTAGATAAAACGGACTTTATCTGATGGCTGTTTCGACCATTATTTACAGCACAGTACAGCCAATTTCCTACTGCTCATATGCATAAAGAATATACTAGTTCATTTCTTTGATTTATGGCACTCTGTTTCGGCACTCGGGACCACGTGGCGTATTATGTGATAAAACTAATGATAATTTTAAATCCGATCCTCGGGTATTGTGTTTAAAAATATCGTGTATTTCTAACAGGATACAATTTCAAGCTGCAAACACATTGAAAGTAGTCAATCGAGGATTGCTCAACATTTATTGTGATTTGTACAACAGCACGAAAAATGTGTGCACGATTTCAACGATATTGATACATCTGGATAACTCTATTCAATATGTTTACAACTATGTCGGTGTATATTGTGTTCAACACAGTTTTAAAATAACTCCGATTTCAATATGGCAATCCGTTGACCACTGTTGTAAAAATGGTTGGAAAACATGTCTAGAATATTGAAGAAATAAGAGCGTACATAAAAGTTCGCACAAAGCTCGGTCATTCAGTAAAGCAGATTTTTTTTTACTGAATTTGGGGGAGTTTGTGGGTCTCATAACGTATCTTATGAGACAGTTCGTAGACGGAGAAAGACATTTCACACTGTCACAGAGTCTGTTAAAAGTGCTGCAAAATCAGGACGAACTGTAACAGTTAAGAAGCATGTCTCAAAAGTTAGGGAAACCAATGAAATTGATGGCAGATACACCGTTCGCGATAATGCCAAAGCTGTCGGCATATCACTATCGATGGTAAATTTCATTCTGAAGCGTATCTTGAAAGTACGAAAGATTTCTGCCAGATGGATATCTCATCTATTGTCAGATGAACAATTAAGGATACGCGTACAAATGGCCAAGCGATTGCTAAAAAGTTTCCAAAGTTCAACCAAAGGCAAATTACAACCTTTGTCACAGGAGACGAGACATGGGTGCACTATTTCGAGCCAGTTAGGAAAATAAGAAACAAGACATGGCTAACCAAACACGGTAGACGACCTGTAGTTGCCAGAAATACAATAAGACAAGACTGTCCTCTAAGTGGCAAACGTGTCACTGGACGATATTACCGTGATATGGTGATAAAGCTAAAACTATATTACCAGAAACGACGTCCAGTGACAGGATTTCAATATGTTTGTCTATTGCCCAAGCTCATACATCTGAAATTGTAAAGCACTTTCTAAAGTCAGAGAAGATAACCGTCTTGCCACACCCACCATACTTTCCAGATCTAGCCCCCCCCCCCCCCCCCCCCTTGCGACATTTGTTTTTTCCAAAACTGAAGAAGTTCTTATCTGGTCGGTGATAAACCTCCAGACAAGCCCTTGGCTCTTCTGGCAGTCAGTGCCTCAGAGGTATACCCAAATAAGCCTACCGTTGAGAATCTGTTCCTGGTATTTTTAGAATAAAATATGATCCACCCACTCCCTAAACACGACAACATTTAACGTTTGTTTAAGGAAAACTATTTCTAATAATTTATCACAGCAACCAAGGAGAGAAACTGGTCGATAATTTGACATCCATTTCAAACAGCATTGATTATTTTCCAAGTGTCTGGAAAAGTTTCTTCATTTAAAGACCTTTTGAAAGTGCACTTAACCCTTTCCGCCATGAATATTCATATTAGAAATACTGATGCAATGGTTTCAAATTAGATGCATTCTTCTTATGGCATATGAACCCAGAAAGGTGGGATCCTGGCAGAATCTATAGAATGAAATCTATATTGTGTCTTCAGCAATCAGAGCAGACCTTGATCAGACGGTTCATATAGGAGCTGTCTGATCTGGATCTACTCTGTTTGCAAAGACGTAGAGAAGCGTATTTCTAGAGTAGAGGGTTAAAGGTTTAACATTCTATGACATGTGGTATATACACAATGGTTGTATTACTATCGTCAACTTCAGTATCCAGTATGATTGTATTTGACAGACTATATTAACTTCTGGCATCGTTTTCATAATTTTCAAGAACGTTTTATTGATCTGATGCTTTCACCTGTATTCCAAGTTTCACAAAGAAGCGGTATATTAACTGAAAACATTGTACTTTTGACAAAATAATAAATATCTAATGATTTTCCAAAAACATTCTTCTTGCTTTACACATTTCTAGAGAGTTGTTTCTAACGAACAAAAATCGACAGTTTAGTATAGTTTGTATTTTGTTCACTTTATTCCTTAAAATTGTATATCTAAAATTCACTCTGTTTATCTGGTTCTAGTATTATACGTTTTAATCTATCTTTCAGTAATAAAATTATGTCTTAATTTTTTATTCAAACCCTGGTTTTTCATCATGCACAACAATTGATCTAGATGGAATACTTAAAATGATAGCAGCTGTACCACTATGGTCACTCATTTCAACTGATCAAGATATGTTTCAAACGTTTATTATTTAATACACCTCGGTTTATGTCCCCTACCAGTATATACATGTGCTAAAAAAACTCAAAATGAATTTGGATTCGGACACCCTAGGACTGTAGATGGTACCAACTAGCAACAGTTCCTTTTTAACTTAAGACGCATCCAACGAGATTCATTATATAACGGTTCGAAGTCAACCAGCCTTCTGTACATTACGCCAGTGGAAATATAACCTAATATTCCACCACCATGATTAGTCCTATTCTTTCTGTAATAATCATTACAATTGTTGGATAAAATGAAACAATCATCAGGATCAGCCATATCTAACAGCCATACCTAACAGCATATCTGAATGAGTCTCAATGAAGCAAAATACGTGTATATCAAACTTGTAAATTTGTCTCTAAAATCTAGCTTGCTTCCGTTTGCCTACATGTATGTAATACTATAGGTCTGATTGATTCTACAGTTTCCACCATAGCTAAATATGCATGTGTTTAATCCATTATAAAAATAATTTCATGATGTCATTATTTATTACTTGAGTGTTCAGCAGTTAAAGGACGAAGCTGTTAAAGTGATCTCTCAGTAGCGGCCAATTTTCCACCATTATCAACTTGAAATGATCTACTTACTTCAAGTACCATTAATGTTTGATATGACTTTTTGTCCAGCCCTTGTGTATTGTTATCTGACTTCGATCTTAAATACACTAAGTCATTATCTCGCGTATCTGTTTTTTTTTCAAATGCCATTTTGTCTTTTTCGTATTTCATAATTTTTATCTGGTCCTTTTTCTAGATTTGCTAATTGTAAAACAGTGTAGCTTCATATGAGACGTTGGACCACTTAGAGTCTAGCCTGTTTCAAGTATATGCAAAGGTTGTCACGAGTTTGTCCTTGTATAGCGCCATATGTTAAGGGCATCAAAGCTTTCCTCGTATGCAGTTAACCTTATCCTTCATACATGTATAACCACCTTCTTTGACGCTTTTGCAAACAGAGTAGACCCAGATCAGACGGCTCCTAGCCGTCTGATCAGGGTCTGCTCTGTTTGCATGTGGAATTATAATAGATCTAACTCTACAGATTCTACCAATACCAAAATGTTCTGTGTACTAATATACGATAATTTAAAAGCCAGCTAATAAATACTCATCATGTTAAAATATTACGTCTTACATCAACATTCAACAGGGAAATATTTTAAGTGTTAACCCTTCGCTTGCTATTCACGTCAATATACCTACCTGTAAATAGTGAAGACCCAGATGAGACAGCTCCTGCAGGGTCTGCACTATTTACAAGTTGATTGTGCAACCAGTGCATTCCACAGCAGTAATTGCATAGCGATATACCTGTACACAGTGAAGATATATGTAATTATACAACAGAGCATAGGTAAAGAAGGAGAAATGTGTTTTAAAATTCAGCAAGAGAAGGGTTAAATCTCTATCCTTTACCCGGATACAGAGGCATGTTTTTGCAAATTTGCAACCAGTTAGACCCAGAGCTGAAAAGCTCCTGTAGGAGCTGTCTGATCCGGGTCAGCTACGTTTGGTTATAAACACAATATAGATTGGATTCTATTTATTATTTTTATAATTACAAACAATCAGCTAATTTCCGTTCATAAAGTCGTTATTGTTTACATCAATATTCATTAGACAAAAGCATAACTGTCACCTCTAAGTGTGCTGTTGGAAAAAGTTATGATGACCTTAAAAAGAACTTGACACGGGATCTTAGTATCTCATAGTCGGATCAGGATGTAAACTGTTTGACAACCTACATATTTGTTTGTAAAATATATGCAAAGTTGCAGTTCGGATAATCGATCCAGACATGTTAAATCGGGGGAAAATTGTTCAACGTGCTAATGATCCATGTAGGCCATTTGTAATATTTTAAGTATTTGTGACTGCTATCCCGCTAAACGCACATTGATGACTGGCATGTGCAAACAGTTTGACTCCCAATAGGAACAAATGCTCATATTTATCACAATGGTTTCAAACTAAAAAATTCTAAAATGTTCCTTTTCCCTTGTTAATGCTCCTTTTCGGTAATTTATTCAAACAGGTTGTATCTTAAAATAGCCTATGAGGTAATGGGTTAAAGCGATCTAAAACCCTTATACAAACAACACAATAAAAGACACTTAACCCTTCGCTTGCTATTTACGTCAATATACATACTGTAAATAGTGAAGATCCAGATGATACAGCTCCTACAGGAGCTGTCTCATCAGGGTCTGCACTATTTACAAGTTGATTGTGCAACCAGTGCATTCCACAGCAGTAATTGCACAGCGAAATACTTGTACACAGTGAAAATATATGTAATTATTCAACAGGGCATGGGTAAAGAAGGAGAAATTTATTTTAAAATTCAGTAAGAGAAGGGTTAAAGACGAGTTCGGTAGTAAGTTCTGCGCAGCTTTTTGCGCTGAATACTCTCTACAATGGAAACAACCGGTACCGGTATTCTGGATGACACTAATTTTGAACGACTTTGACCAACATTTACAAACCTTAAATCATATCTCAACAACTTAGATTACACGGGAAAATTGCTAAAAGCTGAACGAACAAAAACTTAAAATCAAACAGAAAAATCCGGTACGGGAGTATAATAAAAAATGGTAGCAATGTGACGTCATTGACGTAAAAAAATGAAAAACAAAATCTTTGATAATATTCTTAGAAATTTACGAAAATATCACTGATGTCATACTTTTTGTACTGTCCAATGTAAAAGGCAGGGAACACACTTATGTTTATTTCATGGTAATTATTCAAAAATAAATTCTGTGCCCCCTCTTTTCTTTTTTATTTGAATTCAGCATACTTTAAACAACAAAATAATAACAAAAATTAAAAAAAATAATCTTGGAATAAACAAACTACAGAAATCGTCTTTGAAGAACCTTGATAGAGATGAGCAATTTGGCACTGATACCAGTTTTACTTAACTTTCTATGAAGTATATATCTGTTTACTAGTGAAAAGCTGTTTGAAAGGCTACAAAGGCTTAACATACATATAAATTAACCTTTCATATAAAAACATTTACTTACGACAGAATAACGTATAAAAGCGTTATCAGTTGTACTATATATGTCAGGAAATCCGAAATCGTATACACATGTACTGATGTACGGTAATTTGTTGGGTAAGCTTTTACTAAATACAGTAAAACTTCGATTATTCGAACACTAAAATACGAATTATTATCGACCTTTAAGACAGGTGGCAGCTTAATGCATGGTGAACGTCATGCAGAAAGCTCCTCTAGAAGCTTTCTGCATGACTTGCTTAATGCATGGTGAACGTCATGCAAAACGCTCCTCTAGGAGGTTTCTGCATGGCTTTCACCATGCATTAAGCAGCCACCTGCCTAAAAGGGTCTAAATTCTTCTATACCGAAAATTCGGATACTCGAGGTTTTACTGTATGCTTAATAAAGCAAATCTCCGATAAGTGTTGGTGCCTTCTTTCTTATGTATTGGTACTATGATTTCTTCTCTCCATGTTTTGGATACACTATTACGTAGTTCTAAGCCTATTAGAGAAAATAAGAATATACGATTAACAAGCAAATCTTAATGCAATATGTATTTAAAGTGATCTACCGTCAAGTGATTTTTTTATTTAAATTTTAACACTCTCAATAATTTCATATTCACTTATCGGCGAGTATTTTCTAATGATTCGAAATTATCAAGAAATTTTGAGTTATTCCGCGTGTTCGAGGGTCGTTAAACATACCATGCTGGCAATAATCTCAGATTTGGAATCGGCATGGTATGCATATCATGACTCCTTAGAAATAGTCGGCCGTTTTCTACTAGTGTTGAGAATTCGTTCAGTGCAAATAAGTATATTTATAGGTCTTAAAGGCAGATTCTAGCTAATCAAGCACGGAGATGACGCATACAGAGACCGTGTCTGTATGCGTGCGTGTCTGCGTGTGTGTATATATGCGTGTGTTTTGTTGTATGTTCGTGCGTGCGCGCGGGAGCATATGTGTGTAGAAGCTGTCTGATCAGGGTCTTTTCAAATGTTTGATAGTATTAATATAGATATGAATCTACATTTTATTTTTGTATCAATATCCGTTAGGAAATGGGTTTAACTGAAAATATTATGTACAGTGCACTTGTTCAACGCCATGACAGAAGGAATACTTGAATTAAGGCGTTATTGCTAAAGGTAATACGACACGAGCTTAATCAAACTTGAGAACACCCATTTTTCTGATGCTGCAAGTCAAAAGGCAGTGATATGTGTATTTATGAGTCACACTCCCACGCAACAGACTGACATCATTAGTATGAACGTGACAGCGAAGAACTTCAAACTAATAGTCATACGTTGCCGCCTGCTTGAACTTCCATCTTCTTCCTTTTTGTTTAGCCCTTTCGGTGCCAAATTTCTAATTGTCGTCTGCAATCTAAGTTTGTTAAATCATTCAGTAAAATAAAGAAATGAGATAAATACATGCAATTTTCAAAGGAATAAAGCACATATATAGAAATAGAGATTGGGACAAATGGTGAAGTCCCTGGTCAGACGCCGCCTTGAAAAAAAAGGCGGCGTCTGATCTGGGACTGCACTATTTGTCGTGGTGCATTTATGCGACTGCGGCGGTGAAAGGGTTAAACATCAAAAACTTAAATATGTTGGATCCTGATGAAACACCGAGTTACTCAGCATCTCAACTGGGTCTAAGCAGTTTGCAAAGGTTATCACATGCTCATGCATGGATGAATAAGAGGTAAAGCAGTGAAAATAAAACAGGATGGTGAAACACGTTCATCTACTTCACATTAGTAACCCACTCGTACGAAAGTGTGCCAATGTCAATTACTTCCTGCGCACAGATGACATATTCAGCAAGTATTCAGGGAAGGATCTGCTTATTACGGGGCAAATGAATAGGTACGAGACCTGTAGCATGAAATAAAATGTTACTAATGTTGACCTATTGCGAAATATTTACTAATCACGTTTAAAGTCAGACAATTCGTGAAAATTAGTTATAGATGAAAATGACGCTGATGTCAGATGTCGGTAGATGCATGTGGGAATTGTATGTTTAATTTATTGTCATTTTCATAGATATGTCAGATGGCAAGATGTGAATTCAGAAATCCTCCTTCGGACACATTTACGCCAGACTATGATTTTACTGGCGATGTTTACATTATTACTATAAAAAGACCCGCAAGATGAAATAAGCTGTTTATCTGTACCCTGGCATATTTATCCCATATTTATTTTGTTATAATATCACTGATACTTAATAACATACAAATGGACACACGTTATTTTATTATAAAATATGGATACAACAGATCTAATAACCCAGCTAAAAGCATGGTAAAATGTTCCACCTTTAGTAGAAATATTTATATGCATTTGGATATGCATGTATATGATGGAAAAATAAAATGTTATCTATATAACAATGCATCTGAAAAACATTACCGATTGCCGCCTTTAGTCGAAACGAAACGACGTTGGATGAAAGTCAAATCTTCTTAAACGTATTCTGAAGGCATATGATGAAATCCTGGAATTAGAAAATACTAACATTGCGGAGATAATAACCATACTGTTGAGGATTTTTTGCCTCCGATATCGCATCATGCTGCGACATGCTGTATCGGCAACGTGACGTTCCCATGGACGTCAAACACCAAATATAAGTGGCAAAGGGTCAGCGTACTCGGTAATAACAAGCGATGTGTGTACACAGTCTAGTGGTATAATAAAGAAATAACTAAGTTGAGTTAGCTGATAAACAATTGTAGATACAGCTACTTTACCTATCACTTATATAACCTTTTTTGATTTTTAACCGATTAGTTAACCGATTAGGTCCGATAATTAACCGATTGGGACAATTTTAGATAAGGCTTTTTCGATTAAGCGATTGTGTCGTAAATGCTTTCCAGCATTTAAATGTTTACTTTGGAAGACGACAATACTTTTGTTTAATTTGAAGTGCAAAATTACCAATGGCCTTATCTATACTAATAAGTGATACACTTTGTTCTGATATTGATGGCAAACCGGATAAAAAATCGAGACCATTTTCCAGTGTTGCCAAACGTTCTTATACAGCTCAATAATATCCATACTTGTTTGTTATGAACTTAATAAATTCCATTATTTCATTGTATCATATTAAGACATCGTATTTAAACCACTCCTATTTAAAAGCTAACGTATATTTCTCTCAAGTCCCGTTCAAACCTTCTGATCTTTGATGAGCCAATTTGAAAGTAAAATGCACGCATGCACATACAAATGTACAGGGCGTGCACGCATGTACACACGCATGCGTGCCCACATCCATGCATGCACACGTGTGCATGTACACGCGCACACACACACACACACACACACACACACACACACACACACACACACACACACACACACACACACACACACACACACACACACACACACACACACACACACACACACACACACACACACACACACACACACACACACACACACACACACACACACACACACACACACACACACACACACACACACACACACACACACACACACACACACACACACACACACACACACACACACACACACACACACACACACACACACACACACACACACACACACACACACACACACATACACGCATGTACACACATAAATGTATTTTAATTTTAAATCATGTGAAACCAAAATCACAGTGACAATATTTAAATTATCTATGCCTTTCAAAAAATTCTGACATGACATAGAAATAAACAGGAGACTCTTTTGTCCCCTTTCAGTTTTCTTTTGGGAAAGTGTTTGCTGCAATGCATTGCTAAAGACAACACCTTTAAAATCTTTAAATATATATAATCCAAGCCATCCATTAGAATATGAAAGCGCAAAGACATGTGTATTAACATAAGCCGCATAAAATAGGTGATATATTTATAAAAAACAACACCCCCACCCCGCATAAAAAAACAACAAAAAAACACAAAACAATAAACATAAACCAAGTCCATAGGCGGCCATAGTTCGGTAAAGAATATATATCCCAGTTACTCATTCAGGGTGGTGTGGGCTATCGTGTGACACTCCTGTCTGACTCTCATATCCATTTTCGATTTTACTATAATTTGCACACTACACAGTACACACATTTGTGTTTGTACATTAATATAAATTCAAACATTGCGTAGGAATGCATAAATATTAGCTGAGACAATCACATATTGAAACTGATATTATGCTGATGTTGCACATGAAATTTCGATAAGAAATATATAAATAACTTTCGATGTTATTTAAGTCTGATATGAGTCTAGTTAATGTGTATGCCGATCGCCAAAGGGGACGACATATATTCTGCAAAGTGTCCAGATTGTCATCAATATTTTTTCTCTACGAGACAATATGTTAAGACTTCGTGGAATTAAACATGAAAGTAGAAATAAAATCAGTGAATCAGTGACGAGCATTCTCCTCCTCAACCACCACGGAAAAAGAGACACCCGTCATCGCCAGTAGAAGACCCTCCTCCTCCTCCTTCACCGCCTCCTCCTCCTCCTCCTTCACCGCCTCCTCCTTAGGTTTCAAAGGAAACAACTTATGAGCAAATGCAACATTTCTTCACCATCCATTTATCACGATGAGTACAGAACCTGCTAGTGTGCTATCTTGTTTGTTTCACCTTTAGTTTCAAAGTTTGTTAAACAATAGTTATATTTTCAGAAATCAAAACAAACGAACGTGTTACGATATTAACCCTTTCCCTCATATTGACGAATTTGACGACTCTGTAGAAGTCACTTTGTGAAACCATTGTGATATATAGAACATTTGCTCCAATTAATGAAAAGAAATCCACATGGGGATCACAATAATAATGACTCAAGAAGGATCATACTCATGACTTAACCCGTTATCTGATCGACACGACATATCATGCCTTAACAAACTCTGTAGTTCCTGATCAGACCGCTCCTGTAGAGGCCGAACTGTTCTATATGTGTGGAAAAGTAGTAAAGTCAAGCAGGCAAAGCCACATGCAAGACGCAACCACCACCAAAACACCGATAGACAGCATGACACACACACACACACACACAACCACACACCCAAACGCACACACACACACACACACACACACACGCGAAATGAACAAAGAAAACACCAAAAGACACACAAGAACCAGGGACAAATGTTCCACAACATTAACAAACCACAAGCACAAAGACGCAAGGCAAACAAAAGGAAGGGTGACAAAGAGAGTACCGCCTTGGCACGGTCAGCAGCAAAAACACCACTGGGGGTTTAAACCGGTTTACGGACGTCCTAACCTCACACTTCTCTCAAAGTCACCCTAGCTTTACAAATATTGTAAATAAAGGTATCCCCGCTGGACTTACCCACAACATAGACGACGGTGAACACAGGACAACATGTAAAACATAGCATAATAACTGTGACAATCCGTCAAATATGTACTCAATGACTTTGCTGAAGTCAGAGCACCTGCAGGTAAGCCGTTAAGGGCACGACAGGGAAAAAGTAATACATGAGTCTGGTAAGCTCCTCCTGTATCCAAGTTTAAGAGTATACCATCATAGAGTACTACCCTCGGCCTGTCATCGCGCAAGCAAAGAGGGAAGCGTAGCTACCGACTGTAAAAGGGTCGATAACCAAACATGCAGTGTGTTGCAATATAATAGGATCATAACCTTTCTTTTTAAATGTTTTAATGCGTTTAATAAACAAATCATGAAAATGGATATGACCCCGAATTTTCCTAAGTTTGTAGATAACATCCCCATAAAATTCTGGTTGAGAAATGCCTTGTCGCAGTAACGTCCGTAGATTGCAATTATATTTACTAATGAGAGGTAAATTTTGATAATAAAATTTAGAAAAGGTTTTCCGAAGTTTGTGATATATGTAACCTTGCTTAAGAAGTTTATCAGTTATAACTAAATTACGTCTGTTAAAATCTTCAAGCAAAGAACAGGCTCGGGCAAACCTAATAAGTTGGGAAATATAAACCCCATAAGATGTAGAACGTGGCACATCCCCATCTAGAAAAGGATAATTAACAATTTTAAAATTAAAATCTTCTCTTTTATCGTATACTTTGGACGAAACTTTATCATTTGTAATTGAAAGATTCAAATCTAAAAATGAAGCATTAATGTCAGATTGATTAGCTTTGTTTAAAGACAGTTCTTTTGGGTAGATTGAAGAAACCATAGTATCAAAATAAGGATTATCTAAATTCAAAATATCGTCTAAATACCTTGAAGTTTTATTAAAAGCATTAACAATATCGGTCTGTGTATCAGGTTTTAAGCTAAGCATAAAATCCCTCTCGTAGCAATACAAAAACAAATCTGCAACAAGAGGGGCACAATTTGTACCCATGGGTATACCAACAACTTGACGATATATGGTATCCCCATAACGCACAAATATATTATCTAAAAGAAAGGTAAGAGATCTACAAACATCAAGGCAAGTCCACATTGTGTAATGTTCAACTTCTGAATTCGAAAAGAATGAACGTTGAACATTACAAGCAATGAACATTTTGTTTTCTCTGGCAAAGGTTTTTTCTATTAATTTAATAAGTTTATCCTTTATAAGATGGTGAGGTAGAGTAGTATAGAGTGTAGAGAAATCATAAGAGCTCAGTAAAGAAATGTTATACTGTTCATTTTCAAGTTTTGTTAAAACATCATTTGAATTTTTTATGGACCAAAAAACATTATTACCAGAATTTTCATATATTTTATCACAGTAGCGTTTAACATGTTCTTTGATCGTAGTAAGACAGGACGTCAAAAGTATAGATAATTTAGTAGTGGTACAACAGCTAGAGTTGGCAATAAAACGCGACTATGTTTGTTCCAAATGGCAATACCTACTGAATATTCAATGACAAAAAAATGAATATTCATTGACAAAATGAAATATGGTAGGTGGAACATTGTAGCCATTTTAGAAACTAAAGAAACAGGTCTATCAGATTACAAAACCAAACAGAACAGACCCTGATCAGACGGGTCATCTAGGAGCCGTCTCATCTGGGTCTTCTCTGTTTGCAAATGCGTGAAAACACGTTTATATGAGGGACCGGGTTAACTTAAGTATTAAGATCTGGGTCCCTGCTTATAAAACTTTTAGTTGAGTCTGAGTACGTTCTCAAGCTTGAGAACTCAAATCTGACCAATCAAAAGCTTGAGAACGAAACTCAGACTCAACTAAAAGCTTTTTAAGCATGGACCCAGATCTACAGTTTCTGCCATGACCAAAACATCCTATATTTATACACCATTATAAAAACATGATCTCATTATTGTGTACATAAAATTCATGAGAGACAGAGCTAAGTGAGCGTTTGGTACAAATAAACCACGCAACCATGTACAGTAAAGACCTCTCTAAACCGGACGTTAAAATTTAATATAAACATCGGGTTTTGAGACAGGAGACAGCTTAATGCAGGATGAAAAGTCACGCAGAAAGCTCAAAGAGGAGCTTTATGCAGAACGATCCTAGAGGATGTTCACCCTGCATTAAGCAGCCACCAGCCTAAAAGTATCTAATTTCTTCTCTACTAGAATTCCGGTTTAGAGAGGTTTTACTGTACATGAATAAGACTTAAGTTGAGTTTCAGACTTAAGAATGATTAATTACTGAATTCAAGCATTGATTTGCATTTGACTGCAGTCAGAAACTGAGTGTTCGGTTTATCCCATTTGACTACTTCCATTTCAGTCAAGCTTGTTAGAATCTTTTGATCGAGTATCAAACAACATGGATCCTGTTAACATTTTCCCTCACATAAACGTGCTTTCACGCATTTGCAAACAGAGTAGACCCAGATCAGACGGCTCCTAGAGGAGCCGTCTGATCGGGGTCTGCTCTGTTTGCTGATGGAATTTGATAGATATGTTCCCTTACTTTCTAAAATGGCTACAATGTTCCACCTTCAATATTTCATTATAATTACTTTGTTCATGAATATTCAACAGGTATGGATATTTCAAATAAACATAGAACAGGGAAAGGGGGTTACGTAGCTGAGTTCCTCGACGTCTCATCTACATTCAAGCAATTCCATTCGTGGATAGCGTGCTAAGATTTGAGATAAGTTGTATTTTACTTGAAGAGACATGGAAGGCAATCTAGTTGGACGATGCGTATACATGTGCTATTGAAACAAAAAAAGACTATTTAAGATTTGTGTTCAATGTTAACATCACACTGTATATACAGTAGAATCTGTTCTAAGTGGTCACTCATTTATGGAACATAGGAATCTTAACCCATTTGCTTCCACGATCCCATATATGGTTCCCGCACAATGCGGCGTCTGATCAGAGTCTACACTGTTTGCTGATAGGAAACTCAATATAAAGCTAAACAAAAATGAAAATAAGACCAGACAACCCTTAGATGAAAAATAGACTAATCCAATATATAAGCATGGAAGAATCCACTGGGTTAATAAGCACATGGTTGCTTAATCCAGGGCAAGTTATAAAGCTCCTAAAGGAGCATTCTGCATTAATTTTGACCTGCATTAAGCTACAACCTGCCTTACAGTCCCATGAATTAGACCTCTTTTTGATGTCCGCTTAAGGCATGTTCTACTGTAAACGCATTTTTACACATTTCAAACAAAGTAGATCCTTATCTATCATCTTCTGCAGTAGCTGTCTGATCAGAATATGTTCTGTTTGATTACGTAATAATAGATCTAATTCCACAGTTTTGGTAAGGTCACGTGTCATTGTAAACCTTAAGCTAATTGATATTTATGAAGTCAATACTTCTTACATGATTATTCATGAAGTAAATGGTTATATGGGTTCCATATTTTGGCATGGGGGAAGAAATGCCCTTGATGGCAAATGTCGTCCATACTATCTGCAAATCAGACGTCTCTTCATTTTCATGTCATTATCACAGGCGGATGTCTAAATCTCCTAAAGGGATTACTGTGTTAGAGGATTTTAAAAGACAAACAGTGAAGACCCTGCTCAGAAGGATTCTTTATGAGCGCTCTGGTATAAGTCCACACTTGAAATGCGTGGCGAATGTTATTTAGAAGACTCTCATTTGAGCTTACAGTTGCATTGCTTTCATTTTTCATAAAAATGCCACATGCTTCGTACTCTGCTCAGATTTTTGAAAGTTTTGCATACGTGGTCGTGTGGTTAACGTGCTCGACTACAATAACAGGGGTCCCGGGTTCGATCACCCACCGAACCAAGTCTTTTGGACGAAACTAAACCGAGGGCCGATGCACCAGTGCCTTACATTTGGAATCTAAATTAACCAGAGAAATCTGTCAATAATAAGAGTAGGGCATCGCCCCATCTCTCTCTCTCTCTCTCTCTCTCTCTCTCTCTCTCTCTCTCTCTCTCTCTCTCTCTCTCTCTCTCTCCGCACTCTCTATCTCTCGGGTGTCCAGTTAAACCATAGTGAGTAGAAACGGACATTAATTAATCAACATAAGCAAACAAACAAACACAAAATTACTTCAGAGTCTGAATCTATGTGACTCCGAACCATCTAAAAGGCCTGGTAAGGAGTTGTTTGTATTAAACATGGGGGGATTGGGTGCTGCGGAAATCGGCAAAACTGCATTAGCCATCCATCGGAATATGTCATAAAGTTATAATTATTATTATATGTTATAAATGTCGATATACATGGAGGTAAACACATAGTAGGCGTTCTCTTTCGTGGTTTTTAACCATTGTCTGTCCTGCTGTTTGATTTTTTTGTTGTGTGATCACCTATTTAATATTGTAAGCACTGTTCCCAACTAGATTCGGAGTCAATCGGAACTTCGCGGAACATGTCATTTGATTTCCGCAGTTTTCAATCTCTTAAGAAATCGGCGGTTTTCAAGGATTTAGCAATATTAGACATTGGCAATATTTATCTGAATGCATATATACCTTGAGAAAATCGAGGGCTTGGTGCAAAACTATTCTAACTCATTCACTTTGTGAAGGAGTTAGAATAGTTTTGCACCAAGCCCTCGAAATGCACCGTAAGTATTATATTTATGATATGAATATGTGTATAACTTGATGTTACTTCATATATACGAAACATGAATAGAATATAACCTTAAACCAATCCCTCCTATTGACGCATTTTGACAACTCTGTAAAAGTCGTGTTTGAAACCATTGTGATAAATAGAGCATCTGCTCCGTAGACTAGGAGCACTTGCTCTATGTATCACAATGGTTTCAAAACTACACACTTCTTAACTGTTTCTCTTGGAAGTACTGCCTTTTGGTAGATTTATTCAGAGGTTTGCTCTAAAAATAGTATAGGAGGGAACGGGTTAAAAGGTATATGTTTATTAAATAGTCAATACAAAGTGATTCTTCTGCAAAAGACATTATTGTTATCGATAGTGGGTATCAAACAGTGTATACTCTGACCAGACAAATGCTTCAATATGTATGGTGCAGGGAGAATGCTTCAATATTGTCTGCAGAATCATGACCAGGGCGTTTTACTTTCTCTTGAAGAGGCATCCAGGAAAGCCCAATTCACTTAGAATCCTTATGAGGCACCGAGTTTCTCGTCATTTGGCTCCGCGGTTTTTAAACTTCCAAGCCTGTGTTCATTCTCAAGCAGAATGTTCGATAACTTCGAGGCCTGACCTAAATCTAAATATATGGTAAAAATTAGCACCCCACGTACATACGTCATTCAATTAATCTAGAAACATCTAGAGAGCCAATTAGCGTCATTCAAGAATTCTAAAACTTTCCTGACCCTTTAATGCGGGATAGGAGTACCAACATTCGCAAACTGTGTAGATCCAGATCTGAGGATTCTCAGAGAAACCCCATGAACAGGATGTGTACTGTTTCTCACTCAGAATCCTCTTGCAATTTACCCATATTACTAGATGGACTATGCTTTTAAACATTGAAGGATAATTCCAAAATGACAATTCAGTACTCAAAGGTTTAACCCTTTTCTTCATATAACGTGTTTTTTCACGCATTTGCAAATAGAGTAGACCCAGATCAGACCACTCCTGTAGGAGCCGTATGATCAGATTCTGCCGTGTTTGCTTATCGAGGGCTTGGTGCAAAACTATTGCAACTCCTTCACTTTGTGAAGGAGTTACAATTGTTTTCCACCAAGCCCTCGTTATGGAATGTTATAGATCTAATTTTACACAGCTTCCACCATTGTGAAAACAACATTTTCTATGTTCCAGTTTATTGATTCTGTCTATTTATATTAATGAGGTGATGCAAATCGAATAAATGTTAAACAGGAAACGGGATAACTGTGATTGTCAGATTATTCACACGGAAAACATTTGGAATTTATTTTCAAGGAACGACAAACTGCTAATGAATGTTGTCACGTGTATCACAGTGTGTTCTAAGGAAATAATTTATACATGTATATTAATATTTATTCAATGAATATCTATTAAGAATGGATGCCACCATGCATATTTAACCGCTGATACTGTAGTATAATGGCATATGTACGCATACTGTTTTGGCCATGGTAGAAACTGTAGAATCAGATCTATATTATTTCATAAGCAAACAAACAAGACCCTGGTCAGACAGCTCTAATAGGATCAACTGCTTTATTTAGGCCTATCACAATTGTTTCAAAGCTACAACATTCTAAAGTTTTCCGTTACTATAGTTACAGCTCCTTTTCGGCAGATTTATACACATAGGTTGCATCTAAATTAGCTTTTGAGGGAATCAGTTAGTGGTAAATACACTATTCCTACCCACTTAACGCGTTTCTTACGCGTTACCTAACCGTTCGTTACCCGTTTCTTAGCCGTTTCGTTAAACGGGTTTCTAACCGTTTGTTTACGCGTTTCTTAACGCGTTTCTTAAACGTTTAAGAGCCCGGATGAAAGGGGAGTAATCATGGACGAAAGGGGGTAATCCTTGATATGGCATTTCTGTGAAATGAGAGACATTCTCATTTACCTGTTGGGCACTCCTGATATGTAAAATTAAGATTAACAGTATTTAAACTTTTAATTCTCGTTTCATTTCCATAAGATCTAGCTAGATCTAGATCTATATTAAAATATAGATCTACAGTCTCATTGGGTTCATCTATGTGTTGTAAAATGTCTTTTTTGCTACTGTACGTACCGTACCGTAGCAGATATACATTGTAGTAGAAGTATTTTACAATAAATCTAGATCATATCAATCTAAACTATCTTTAAAACTAGAATTTATATTAATCTAAATTTTAAATTGGTCTAAAATGTTTGGATTTAACTTTGTGCTGAGCCATAGATCTACAATTATTCAAAACATAGTTTTCTTGTATTTTTGGAGAAGCTAACAAATCATACTTTTAGATCATTGGGCACATTATTTGGTATTTCTGCTACGTAATAGTTTGTTGATAAGAAAGCAGTGGTGCGATCACTGTCAAGACCATTGCCCCCTGCTGAGGAAATAGCTAGCCTAAGGGGATTTACTGACCATCTGGCAGCTTTGATCGTATATTTAGGCTGGGTATATAATAAAGTCTTCAACTAAGACAATTTATTTTCATGCATTCATAACAATTATATAGTTAGTATTTTTTAAATATTTGAATGCGGGGAACAAAAGTACTGACATTTGAAAGCAGTGTAAACACAGACAATATAGCTACAAAATCAGGGTGTTGATCAGGGTCTTCACTAGTATTTTCATAGGCCTAATTAAAAATCATCTAGCAAATTTAAGCCTGGTAATAATGAATGGAATACATGTATACAGTTAAACATTAATCTTCACAAAGTAACAAAATAATAAGAACGTTTTTATAGTTATATGTGAGCATGAAATATGCTTATTTGTTTAAAACGCTTTAGATCTACCTCATAATGATGAAAATACCTTTGAAAACGTAATAGGTTCAGATCAGATTGCTCGCGTGGAAGCCGTTTGATCTTGGGTCTGCATTATTTGTTTATCCCATTACATACACATGGATATAACACTCTAACGTCTTTGCAAACAGAGTAAACCTAGACATGAAGGCTCTTGTAGGGGCCGTCGGATAAGGGCCCACCCTGCTTATGAAATTATAAATTAACAGACCTGACTATATTTTCTACAAATATCAAAAAGGCGTGTGTACTTATACCGTTGTTAAATTCAGCAAGATCTAATAAATACTCATGATGTCATTTTTTTCTGACAGAAATATTCAAATGGGAAAGGGTTAAGAAATAGAATAGATCTGAATTCTTTAGTAGGTTTCTTCATTCTAGATCCAACATTTGGTGGTTTACTTTGTGACAGTTTTGTTTTATCTGAAATGTAGAAACCTACTCAAAAGAACTAATTCTTCAATCCATTTGTTTGATATACAGTGGATATCTGATATTATAGCTTTGTACAAATTTTAAGAACATATCGTTACCTAAATGAGCAAATCGCCGACACTAGCCGGGATTGAACCGCTAAACGTTCGCTGAGTGACGAATCGATTCTTATTTTGGCTAACCCGTTTCATTCGGACTTTTTTTGAAAACGGCTATCATCGATAAGATCCGAAATCTCCGCATGAAACGGAAAACTTATGCACCTATCGCAACTTCTCTGGTATAATCGTTTCTTTACGCGTTTAACGCGTGTAAACCGTTTATCGCGTAACCGTTCGTTAACCGTTCGTTAACAGTTCACTACCCGTTTCTTACGCGTAGAAAAACGGGTAAATGGGTAGGAATAGCGTATTTACCACATGTAAGTGGTATGAGGAATCTCAGCCCTATCCCCCTCTCAGCGACCTGATTGCTTGCATCCAGCTGAGAAACCGGGTTGCTTGGCGTCTCTTCAGGATCCAAGCTGTTTGACACTAGGTGAATGATTTCTAAACTTGTTTGAAGCTGAAGTAGTAAAGATCGCACCAGATCTAACTATGATTAGGCATTATTCTTTCACAGCGAGGTAAGGCCTTATTCCTATTGCAAGTAGTATTAATGAATATTCGTAATACAGTAAAACCTCTCTTAATCCTTCTCTTGCTGAAATTTAAAATACGTTTCTCCTTCTTTGCACATGCCCAGTTGTATAATTACATATATCTTCACTGTGTACAAGTATTTCGCTGTGCAATCACTGCTGTGGAGTGCACTGGTTGCACAATCAACTTGTAAATAGTGCATACCCTGATGAGACAGCTCCTGCAGGAGCTGTCTCATCTGGGTCTTCACTATTTACAGGTAGGTATATTGACGTGAATAGCGAGCGAAGGGTTAATCGGACGTTTAATTTAGTATAATTATGGGTTTAAAAGACAGGTGGCAGCTTAATGCAGGGCGAAAGTCATGCAGGAGCTTTCTGCTTTACTTTCACCGTGTCACCTGCCTGGAAGTGTCTAAATGCGTCTCTACTACAATACCGGTTGTGCTGTATCATAATTTACGATGTTATTATTTTTGCATGAACATTTAGAAAGAACAATGTTGAGGAGAAAACCCGATTACGAGTTGTAGTATCTTGAGTTTATTTTGAAATGATCTGTGAATACTGACAATAATACTGTGTAGACCACGTCAGGCATAGTGGACCAGACAACCCTTATTACACGGATTAGAGGAATTTAGAAATACAAGAACACTGCAGCGTAGGTTATAATAGAATTCTCTTTGATTTTATGGCTGAATGCATGTAATAAAATGTGGCGTGTATTTGGACATGATAATCTTGAAAAAGGCCCTTAGTGGTCGAAATATTAGATCAGAGCAGTTCAAGTATTTATGTATTATATTAATTCCCTATTTTGGAATATGTTCTTCATTGTGTATAATAGAACTGGCAACAGACGAGTCAATTATACGCTCAGCAACTTGTCATAAACATACTCTTTCAAAATACCAATCGGAATATATGAAGGAATTTTCCTTGCAATTCTTACCAAGCTAGATCGAAGGTTATAAAACTTCTGAGTCTGATTTCATTCTCAAGTATCTGTTTGTGAGAATCTGAGCAAGCTCAGAATCTGACCAAGTAGATGATTGAGAATGATCTCAGACTCAATCAGAAAGTTTTATAATCTCGAGGCCTGATTTAGATTCTTGATACGAATGTGCGTTATAAAATGGTTTATTTTAAAATTATATGTGAGTGGGTTATGGAAGAATGGAAAGGAAAAATGAATACGGCAATGTACGAATGAGATAGAGAAACTCGAAAATGAAAGCGAATTGTCTAAAGACTTGGCGAATGATCTCGCGTATTAAGGACGGATAAACTATAAGGAATGACTGATCCTCTAGGTGTGATACATATGACAAGTACTCTCTTAACAGTTTGGTTACAAGATAAAATATTGCATCTTTCCAAGTGACTATTGTGTTAAACCATATGATGAAATACTTGTAAATATCGGAGTGTATCAAATAAAAGGACACTTCTTCCTATCGCCCACCTGATTAACTTTTGTTGATAACATTCGGGGTCACTGGTTATTCACCAATGAGCCGATTTCTTGCTAGAGAGCGTTTTGAAAGTACAGTAAAACCTATCATCAAACGATGTCTAAGTAAGTATTTCATTTTAGTACAGGTCAAACATAATGCAAAAAGCAAGCTACTTTGGGAACCACCTGTATTACGCAACCACCTGTTTTTAACCCTTCGCTTGCTATTCACGTAAATATATCTACCTGTAAATAGTGAAGAGCCAGATGAGACAGCTCCTGCAGGAGCTGTCTCATTAGGGTCTGCACTATTTACAAGTTGATTGTGCAACCAGTGCACTCAACAGCAGTGATTGCACAGCGAAATACTTGTACACAGTGAGGATATATGTAATTATACAACAGGGCATGGGTAAAGAAGGAGAAATGTATTTTAAAATTCAGCAAGCGAATGGTTAAGATGTTTGTGTCCATCCAATATAAGGTAGATTCTAAATGCATTTCATACAGAGTGATTGACATGGGCTATCCCTTTACTCCATGAATATTCATGTAAGAAATAATGACATCATGAATATTAATTAGATAAACTGTTAAAATAGCACATGGACACAGGAATGTTTGGCCTTGGCAGACAAAGTAAAATAATATCTATATTATATCATAAGCAAACAGAGCAAACCCTGAGCAGACGGCTCCTACAAGAGCCGTCTGATCTGGGTCTACTCTGTTTGCCTTGACGTAAAAGGTGTTTTATGGAGTAAAGGATAAGCGGTATTGAGTCAAACAACATATCATGTTCTATATCGATATCAATACACTCGATGTAAAACAAAATGTTTGAATGTTCTACATATTAATAAATCACAAGTAACGATTATAAGAGAAGTCAAACCATTCCTGATTCCTTCATATGCAATGTAACGTATAAGACTAGAAATTCTATATTTTTCCTGAGGGAGCAAACCCACGGGCTCCTATAGTCACGGTGCGTACAATACATTTGGATTCAGCTACGCTTCTGAAAGTCACGCATGGATCAAATCATTTTGCATAATTATACGCGTCATGCGAATAGCAGAATAAGAGCTAAGCCCTTTTAACTCTTCCCCTCATATAAACATGTTTTCACGCATTTGCAAACAGAGTAGAACCAGATCAGACGGCTCCTAGAGGAGCCGTCTGATCAGGGTCTGCTCTGTTTGCTAATATAATTCGATAGATCTGTTTCATTACTTTCTAATATGGCTACAATGTTCCACCTTCAATATTTCTTTATAACTATTTTGTCCTTGAACATTCAGTTGTTATTGAAATTTGTAATAAACATAGAACAGGGAAATGGTTAAAATGAAATAACTTTCTCCTAAAGAAGATATCGCTTACCTCTCGTTTTTAACTCTTTATCTGCCAAGGGCGAATCTGTCTGGATCCAGATGAGACACCGAGTAACATCAGGATCCAAACTGTTTGTTACTACATTACTGTTTTGAAAGAAAAAATGAGAAAATGAAACAATGTAGGCTATAGTAGACGCCAAATGTTGCAGTGTACTGAGCTGCACTAGTCGATAGACGCCAAATGTTGCTGTGTACTGGAGCTGCACTCATAGATAGACGCCAAATGTTGCAGTGTACTGGAACTGCACCGATCAATAGACGACACATGTTTCAGTGTACTGGAACTGTACTCATCGATAGACGACAAATGTTGCAGTGTACTGGAACTACACTCATCGATAGACGACAAATGTTGCAGTGTACTGGAAATGCACTGATCGATAGACGACAAATGTTTCAGTGTACTGGAACTGCACTGATCGATAGACGACAAATGCTGCAGTGCACTGGAACTACACTCATCGATAGACGACAAATGTTGCAGTGTACTGGAAATGCACTGATCGATAGACGACAAATGTTGCAGTGTACTGGAAATGCACTGATCGATAGACGACAAATGTTGCAGTGTACTTGAGCTGCACTCATCGATAGACGACAAATATTGCAGTGTACTGGAGCTACACTTATCGATAGACGACAAATGTTGCAATGTTCTAGAGCTGCACTGATCGATAGACGACAAATGTTGCAGTGTACTGGAGCTTCAATCATCGATAGACGACAAATGTTGCAGTGTGCTGGAGCTGCACTGATCTATAGACGACAAATGTTGCAGTGTACTGGAGCTACACTTATAGATATACGACAAATGATGCAATGTACCTGAGCTGCACTCATCGACAGACGACAAATGTAGACGACAAATGTTGCAGTGTGCTGGAGCTGCACTGATTGATAGACGACAAATGTTGCAGTGTACTGGAGCTGCACCCATTGATAAACGACAAATGTTTCAGTGTACTGGAGCTTCAGTGTACTGGAGCTACACTGATCGATAGACAACAAATGTTGCAGTGTACTTGAGCTGCACTCATCGATTTTTTACGTAGAGTTTCCGTAATAGAGACTACTTTTGGCCTATTTTCAAATAGAGTAGACCCAGATCTGACGGTTCCTGTACTAGCCGTCTGATCAGGGTATGTTCTGTTTGCATATCGAATTATTGAAATGTGCTTCTACAGTGTCGTCTAATTCTAAAACATAGATGTGTCCATATGATATGTAAATAATATTCATGATGTCACTATTTCTTATATTAATATTCATCAGATAAAGGGTTATTCTCTATCAGCTAACGGAAATTCTTTACAGAAATATTGTCTGCAATGTTTCAAACTGGTCCAAACTGTATACAAACACCCATAGCTGAAGCTACACTCGCTGATTGTTTTAAGCTGAAGCTACACTCGGTGACTGTTTTCCTAATTTCTATTAAAATTTGAATAATGCATAGCGCATTGCATCAATGTATTGTCGTTCTCAGGGATTATACGCATACTGAAATGGTTTACATCAATATTTCACAATCACCAAAGTTTGTACTTGTGTCAGCTGAATATACATGTATCACATACCGGTAACATATAGCTTTGTTTTGTTTTTATCATATTTCAAAATACGTGGCATTTCCAGGAAGACTTATATTTTGAAGGCCTTGATAAAACTGACATGGTTTCAAGATACCCAAAGTAATTAATTTTCATTTCAGAGCTCAAACCATACACATAGTTTCAAGATACCCAAAGTTATTTTTTCTTTGCATGATAGCCGTTGCTTTGGCCATTACCGTTGCAATCATTTTGGATAATTAAATGTCATCTCCTTTCTGGAATTATCAAGACTAGTGCACTGTTTCTTGTTTCAAAAAACATGAACATGTTCTCAAACATGTTTCGGTCCAGATCCATGCAAATAGTTTACAAATGTAACCAGGGATTCGTCCGTGACATTCATACTAACCATTTCAATACAGAGTCGAATAGCCCACCAGTGCTTAACCCATTTGCGCCCAGTAGATTCCTACGTGCTTATATAATGGATAAGCCCATTTTTTATCTAAGGGATGCCGGATCTAAATTATCATTTTGTTTTGTTTTATATTAAAATTCCTATCAGCAAACAGTATAGACTATGATCAGACGCCGTTTAATCCGGCGTCTGATCAGAGTCTACACTGTTTGCCTATATCCCATATATGGGATCGTGGACACAAATGGGTTAAGCTTTCGAGAGGAGTGTGAACGACATACAGTGCAGACCATGCCCAGAGAGTTCATATAAGATCCCATTGATCTAGGTCGACATTGTGTGAAAATGACAGACCATGCATGGCCCGTCTCAAAGGGCTAACAGCTAACGCTTAGATAGCAACTGCGTTCATTATGTTTTATTTGTTCGACTTTCACGTGTTTTAGTTTGTTTGAAAGCATAAAAGTGCATTCAAATTAAATATTCAGATGTAAAATTATGCTACTCTATGGCGTTGCGTATAATAAACATCCGCTAAATTAATCATAAATGCAAGCGGCAAATAACGCGATATTGAATTTCAGTCATGGTCTGACTGCACATGAATTTAACACTACGAAGAATATGTGATTAATGCTGCAAACAATTTGGATCCGAGTAATAGGCATCTCATTAAAATATATTTGTTTGAAGATAAATAAAAAGGGAAAATTGTTGCAGACGACAAAAGTTGGCAGGGAAAGAGTTAGCCACACTGCATATCATCTGCATAACAAACGCTGCTTGTGTACATGTTGATAGTAGGAGGACCTTCAAAAGGCAAAGTAGCAATGCTAAAAGAAAGGAGTAGCAGACTCGGTTTTATTAAGTCTGTTCATGAGCAGAAATTAACAGTGCCACACTACTCATATCACCTAGAACCAGTTTAAAATTGACCGATGACACATAATTCAATTTTAAAAGTAGAAGCATTGAAATTGATGATCCTTAAGGACCAGAAAAAATAACAACACTGGGTCTAGTCTGTTTGTAAAGGTGTGAAAAGGCGTTTGAATTCATGAAGAAACGGGGTAAATCGTTCACTGACAAATAAATCTACTGTCGTCTGCACAATATGTCGTCGTCTAACCTGTTTTCCTTTTTATTTCGTAAACATAACTACAGTAAAGCGTCTCTATAACGGTCACTAAATTGTGTTAATTAGTTGGTATTTAAGACAGGTGGTTGCTTAAAGCAAGGTGAAAGTATAACAGAACGCTCCTATTGGAGCGTTCTGTTATACTTTCACCTTGCTTTAAGCAGCCACCTGCATTTAACACAAGCTATTTGATGTAATTTAGTGGCCGTTATAAAGAGGTTTTACTGTATTGCACCAAACTGCCTGTATACTGATGAGGCGACAAGTTACTCGTCGTCTCATTTGGATCAAAATTGTTTGCATATGTATAACAGATGTGACATTGACAGCGAAAGAGTTAAACGTGAACATCTCAACCTTTGGCGTCTCGAATAAATTAATGTCCGCCAAAACTCTGATAAGTTTAATGGTTTGAGGAATTATTTGCCAAGTGTGACACACTGGCTTCTCTGATGAGTCGCTAAGTTACCCAGTCGCGAATAATGGTAACAAAGCAGTGACTGGCCAATACTGGGCAATAGTAATGGCAACAGCTACGTTTGATTCATTGTGCGTGCTCTAGGTTCATTGTGCGTGCTCAAGGTTGGCTAATTGTGCGTGCTATAGGTTGGTTCATTGTGAGTGCCCTAGGTTCATTGTGCGGGCTAAAACTAGATTGTGTATTTTAAAAGTGTATTGTGAGTGATAAATGAAAAAGTAGTAAAGTCAAGTTTCCTTATAATATTGAGAGTTGATTGTGAGTGTTAAAAGTTTGTTACATGTGTTTAAGGTTTATTGTAGGTGTTAATGGTTCATTGTCCGTATCAAAGGTTCAGTATGAGTGCTAAAGGTTTATTTTGAGTGTTAATGGTTCATCAATAGTGCTAAATGTTGATTTTGAATTTTCAAAATTCATTGTGAGTGTAAATGGTTTCTTGATGGTGTTAAAAGTTGATTGTTAAATGTTCATTGTGAGTACTAATGGTTCAATGAGAGTGCTAAAGGTTCATTATTAGTACTAAACGTTCATTTTGAGTGTTATTGCTTTATTGCAAGTGTTAAAGGTTCAATGTAAATGCTAAAGGTTGAGTATAAGTGATTCATTGAGAGTGTTTACGGTTCAGTGTGAGTACTAAAGCTTCAGGGTGAGTTCTAAAGGTGAATTCTAAAGGTGCAGAGTGAGCGCTAAAGCTTCAGTATGAGTAGTAAAGGCCCATTGAGAGTGTCAAATATTCAATGTGAGAGCTGAAGGTTCAACACTAATGCTAAAGATTTACTATAAGTGCTAAAGGTTCCACATGAGTGTTAAAGGTTCATTACCTTTTAGATATACATGTTCCATAATTCAACCTTGTGATGAAAACTCATATCTAAAGTTGGATATTTGTCCTACTGTTATATCTTATGGCATGAGGGCATTGCCAATCAATGTGTATGTTTCAAATTGTTCGTGTCAGACCATCACTTTACAAGCAAAGAGTACAATAGCTCCACCTAAACCTGTCTCTATTGAAAATAAAGTATTGAGTTTAAAGCAGTCAACAAATGCAACAGATAAAAACTCATTTTTTGAGATTGATAAGGTAAAATTGACAGAATGTCAAGTTCATTCTGCCATACATGCCATTCCTTCTTTTGAAGATATATTTTCCAAAGGTGATTAAGATGTAGGATTTACAGATTTAGTGAAACACAAAATTAAATTGTTGGACACAATTCCTTTTAAACAAAGTTATAGAAGTATACCTCCTTCAATTTTGGATGAAGTTCGAGAACATTTGCAGAAACTTTTGGCTATGATTTGCCTAGAATAGATGGTATATTAAACACTCTTGCAGGAAATAGTTACTTCTCAGTTTTAGATATGAAAAGTGGATATCATTAGGTTGAACCTGGAGATTCTCATAAAGAAAGAAGTGCCTTTACTGTATGCCCACTGGGGTTTTATGTATGAATGCCTCCCTTTTGGCCTTTGTTCAGCACCAGCAACTTTTCAAAGTCTTATGGGAGAATATTTAGGTAAATACAATTTAACCCATTCCCTGATATTGACTACTTTTGACGACTTTGTAGAAGTCACATTGTGAAAACATTGTGATAAATAGAGCATTTGCTCCTATAGGAGCAAATGCTCTATTTATCACAATGGTTTTATACTACAAAATTCTAAAAGTTTCCTTTTCTCTAGTTAATGCTCATTTTCGGTAGATTTATTCAAAGAGGTTGTATCTAAAAATAGCCTATGAGGTAATGGGCTAAACATATACAAGTATAGTTTAGCCAGAGGACATCATTATATTTGGTAGCACATATGAAGAACAATTGGAAAAAATCAATTTAGTTTAGCTACAACCAAGTACAGGTGTATGTGTGTAGATACATGTAGCAAACGCATATAGCTACAACCACGTGTAGATGTATTATGGCACGTGTATTTAGCAAACAAATGTTGTCGTTGAATGTACATGTAACTCTGTGAAGAATAATGCCTCGTACTTGGATATGCATCAAGTTTTTGAGAAATTATACACCCATTCCCTCTAAATTGTCGCCTTTTGACACCTTTGTAAATGTCATTTTTTGAAACCATTGTGATAGATAGAACACGTGCTCCTACGGAGCAAATGTTCTGTTTGTCACATTGGTTTCATAACTACACAATTCGAAACGTTTCCTTTTCTCTAATAAATGCTCCTTTTCGGTAGATGTATTCAAAGAGGTTATATCTAAAAATAACATTTGAGGTAATGGGTTAACCTGGTTTCAAGCAGTATATATCCCGATGAGACGCCGAGTTGCTAGATTTATGATATTTTACAAATGGAAATCAAGATCCATGATAAACTTTCAGTTGAGTCTGAGCTCGTTCTCAAGTTTTTGATTGGTCAGATTTGAGCCTTTTGGCTCAAATCTGACCAATCAAAAGCTTGAGAATTCAAATGTGACCAATCAAAACCTTGAGAACGAACTCAGATTCAACTAAAAAGCTTTATAAGCATGGACCCATGTTGCGTTATACTATGCGGGTTAATGGTTAAGTAACTGTCATCGTCATACAAACATTTAAGTTGTCTGAAAAAGATGTTGGCAAACTACTATTTGGAACGTTAATGTTTCCTTTCATATTTCTCGGAAGATGAAGACAAATATAGTAAGAACTCGATACAACCAAATTTTAGTAAGGAAGGATTTATGTCTTTGTAGGCAGGTGGCTGCTTAATGCATGACGAATACCCAGGGGAGCAATCTGCATGACTGTCACTCTGCATTAAGCTGGCACCCGTGTTCAAAATCAATAATGGTACGTATCTGAGTGTTCGAATAATCGGGTTTTACGGTACGTACATACTTATGGTACGTATTTGAGTGTTCGAATAATCGAGTTTTTACTGTACGTACATAATTATGGTACGTATTTGAGTGTTCGAATAATCGAGTTTTACGGTACGTACATAATTGTGATACGTATTTCAGTGTTGTCGAGTTGTCACTGTATGCCCAACTGTATGGATTGTAATGCGACACATAGTCAGCCGTCCCATCTGAATCCAAACTGTTAAAAGTGTAATCCTGAATTCAGAACTAGCGTGCCAATAATTAGCCCATTAGTGTGCAGTATCAGTTATAAAGGACATGTCACATAGTTTAGACCCAGATTAGGGGTTTCCTAAAGGGTCCCCTTGATCAGGGTCTATACTGTTTGCTGAACCCATCTACGTAAATAACTTTATTCCATCAACTATATTGTTTGGTTTAAGATCTGGACGAGTTTTCCTGAAATATACGTAATATGCGAATAAATGGTTTTAGTAACATTCATTAATCATTAATCATGAATTTGATATATATTGAAAACCTTCCAAACGTGAAAATGAACATTGCAATACTTCGAACAACAATCGGAATATCTCAGCTTACTACGAAAATCTATTTTTGTCCATCGCTGTGGAGTTGTCACTTTCGTCTGGGGATTGGTGGACTATAGTTGACAATAGCGATTGCATCTGATTAAACATTCGTTGTCAATATTTGTATGGTAGAAGCGGGTACGTACTGCTTGAGTGTTTTAAGAATATTGTAGGAAGAAATTTTAAGCATTAATTTCTTTGTACCATCATCCAACTTTATCAGCATCATTAACCCTTTACACCATGGATATTCATGTATTATAATGACATCATGGATATTTATTAAATTTATTTTTAAAATAGCTTGTGAACACATGTTTTTATGCAATGACAGAAACTTTTATGATCTATATTATTTCATAAGCAAATAGAGCAGACCCTGATCAGACGGCCCCTGCAGGAGTCGTTTGAACACGGCCCACTTTGTTTGCTAATTCGTAGAAAGGTATATTTATGGTATGCAGTATAGGTGAAAGACATTATTAGATTTATTATTTCTATTAACCCTTTCGGCGCCAAATTTCTAAGTGTCGTCTGCAATCCAAGTTTGTTAAATCATTCAGTAAAATAAGGAAATGAGATAAATAAATGCAAATTTCAAAGGAATAAAGCACACATATAGAAGTAGAGATTGAGACAAATAGTGAAGTCCCTGATCAAGGCGGTGTCTGATCTGGGACTGCACTATTTGTCGTGGTGCATTTATGCGACTGCGGCGGTGAAAGGGTTAATATACTTTCAATATGTTATTATTATTATTATTATTATTATAGCGATTATTTTAATATTTTTTTTGCTGCTGCACATTTCGGATGTCTTCTTGGGACATATGGACTATCAACAGCTAGTGGACAACTGGGACAAAGGCTGTAAACTGATCTCTATCCTTGCAAAGTGTTTGCTCGTACTCTTAGTCTCAACGTATATCGAGACTGCTGGTAGCCTTGTCTTCCAGTCAACAAGCTGTTCGTCTACCGAATCATTGATTGTGAGGCTTTATGGCGTGTCCTTCAGCACTTGTGCCGAAGAATGCGAGAGGAGGGCAAATTGTTCCCTTTACAACTACCGAACGGGGTTTCATTCGTGCGAGTTGTTATCAAAGAACGGAAACGAAACAACAGAGGCAAAAGGGTGTGTTGTTGGATTAAAGCCAACAACATCTGTACGAAAGGTAAGAGTCACTTACGGCACTGGCGGTAGTCAGGGCTTCAGATAAGATGTGTAAATTGAAACATTTTCAAGAATAACTCCTTTATTGCTCCACCAAACCCTACACTGTTACCACTCTTTAGAATCGTCTCGAATACGATGTTAGTAGTTTGGGTACGCACCCTTATCTGTAGCTCTCAGTAGTAGTTTCAATGCTTTTGCAAACAGCGTTTTCACTCAGATCAGCCCTCATCTCCCGCGTCAAAGAACTTTATTCTAATCAGTATCTGTTTTATCATCAACATAATTTATACAGATTTTTTTGAATATCCAACTTGATCAATTGGGTCGACCCTGATCAGACACAACCTATCTTGGTCGAAATGCAGTGTCATTCTTGGTCTATATGGCATGTAGCTGCTTAGCCCTTTCCTTGCTCAGTATTCGTGTAAGCAGTAATGACAACATGAATATACATTGGCTCAATTATGTAAACTCTTTGACAGTTTACCGTTGACAAAGACTGTAGAATCAGTTCTGTATCATGTCAAAAATAAAGGGAACAAACCCTGATCAGACAGCTCCTATAGGAGCCATCTTATATAGGTCTACTCTGTTGTTATTGAATGTGTGAAAAGATGTTTAAATGACGGAAAGGGTTGCCCCATTTATTCCAATATCATCTAATGGAAGTCCGCCTGATAATTGTTTATGTTGAGGGGATACAAAAGAGAAAGTACTTACTAGTACAAGTCATTGACATAGGTGCCTCTCTGCCATTTAGTCATAAATCGAGTTTATACAAACGCACTGATATGATAGCCGTGCATTTATCACCGACGTGTGCTAACGTAGTTCATTCAGTTATGTGATGTGCTATCCGTATAACGTTTAATTTTATATTGCTAAAACATAATCTGCGAATAGATTCCGCATATTCCAGATTAAATATGTTCCATTTATCAGCTATATCACCTTGTCAGTGATACGAGTGAATAGTAATGTACGCGGATTATTCACAGTTACAATTTGTGAAAATGTATTTAGGTTAGTATCAATTAGTATGTGTTCCCACATGTACATGTATATATAATGTAACAATCAATTTGATATGACAATATGTGACCCATCAACAATCATCTCAACAACCAACAAAAATAATAACTACAAAATAAATAAACGAGTAGTACATTTTTGTTTACAAAAAGTATTTTCCTAATTGTTTTGGTTGTAATACTTTTAGTGCAAATGCTCATCGAAAAAGGACTGTGATGCTGCTGGAGGACCCGGTTACAAGACAGGTATGGACATTAATTAACCCTTCTCTTGCTGAATTTCAAAATACATTTCTCCTTCTTTACCCATGCCCTGTTGTATAATTACATATATCTTCACTGTGTACACGTAATTCGCTGTGCAATCACTGCTGTGGAGTGCACTGGTTGCACAATCAACTTGTAAATAGTGCAGACCCTGATGAGACAGCTCCTGCAGGAGCTGTCTCATCTGGGTCTTCACTATTTACAGGTAGGTATATTGACGTGAATAGCAAGCGAAGGGTTAGCCCGTAACTCAATATATACACGTGTTTACCATTTTGCAAACAAACTAGACCAATATCAGACGGCTCCTATAGGAGCCATCTGATCAAGGTCTGATCAAGGTCTGCTCTGTTTGCTGATAAAATAATATAAATTTGATTCTACAGTTTCTGCCACAGGTCAACAATATATTGTTTTGATGCCATTATAAACATGCAGCTAATTACTATGCATGGGTTCATTATTTCTTACGTTTCTTATATGAATATTCATGGAGTAAAGTGTTAATATTAATCAGTTTTGAGGAAACAGTCATTTTACTGAGAGCCAGATAACAGATTCTCTAAGATAGCACAAATTATAGAATTCCTCAAAATAGAAACAATACTAACCCGACTTTGACATCATATTATCACCGTTGCATCCGTGCCCGAGTGGCGATGGTATTCGACTGACATTCGCTTTCTTAGCCCCTCACCGCTGTTCAAATCTCGGTCTGGGATGTTGTTTTATTTGTGTTCTGATGCCTTCCAGCTGACTTGTGATAGGTTGGTTGATTCTTCCCGGATATTTTTTCTGTGAACAAAACAATGCAATTTGTTCCGTATAAATATAAAAAACCTCTATTCTATTCCTCAACCTGCATTCAGCGACGTAAAACCGTAATGCAAACAATACAAACATAGTGTCAACTGTATCGGCGTACTGTTTGTTACGTAATGTAGTGGTCATAATAATTAATAACCCAACTTGCAATAGATTTACGATCCGGTCGTCCGTCTATCTGCTGGATCGTGTGTTGCAGTGAACACTGCAAACAGATCTCTCTCGCCTTAAATAAAGTTGAGCAAACTGAATACAGAGCTGGAAAAGCTCCTGACTCTGGAAATATTAGATTGGCTCAATGAACACATCTGTGCTGTACATAGATATTTTTTCATCCTAGGTAAGAGTCAACTCTTTAAACGTGCGCTGTCATTTTCAAACGGTGCAGATCCAGATCAAAGGATTCCTACTAGAGCCCTCTGATCAGGGGTTGTACGGTTTGTTAAACAACATATTCTAGCAAGTTTAACCCTTTCCTCCATTTATACGCCTTTCTATGCATCTGTTAAAGTCACCTGTTGAAACCATTGTGATAAATAGAGCATTTGCTCTTATAGGACTTTTTTTCTTATACGCTCGCATACGTTTGTGCCATACGCTATAGTGTAAACACCCCCTTAAGATAAAGGCGGGCTGTAGTATTTTGCATGGGAGCATAATGCAAAATAAAGCGATTTAGCATATATCTAAAGCCCTGCACTCATGCTTGTTCAATCACCATGAAGTTAAAATAAAATGATAATACTCGTTATGTATTCGTTGATTCGCGCTAAAATTCGCTGTCAGTTATGTTCTATGGCGTTATTTGGTTATTAAGTATATTGGTCCTAAGAATATATTTCTAACATGGAGGACTATTATTCTTGAAAAATGAAATGTCCTCGATATGTATCGGACCTTGGTGTGATTCCGGGAATGTCTGCCGGTTATAAGTTTTAGCAGGCTCGGTATTTATACGCTACAGTTTTCAGACATACACAAACTCTGTCAAAATTTCGCGTTCAGTTAAGAGTTTCTGTCGATATGTACAGTAAAACCTCTCTATAACGACCACTAAATTACATCAAGTATTTTGTGTTATAGGCAGGTAGATGCTTAAAGCAAGATGAGAGTAAAACAGAACGCTCTTATAGGAGCGTTCTGTTTTACTTTCACCTTGCTTTAAGCAAAGATCTATTAAAAGTCTTTTAATAGATATTTGCTTTAAGCAGTCACCTGCCCAAAATACTAATTAATTAACACAATTTTGTGGTTGTTATAGAGAGGTTTTACTGTATTTATACATTTTCCAGTTTCGGATAAACTCCTTCCCTCCTAAACTATTTTTAGACTTAAACTGTTTTAATAAATCTACCGAAAAGGAGCATTTACTAGTGAAAGGGAACATTTTAGAATCCTGTAACTTTGAAACAATTGTGATAAATAGAGCATTTGTTCAGCTCTATTTATCACAATGGTTTCAAAAGTGACTTTTACAGGGATGTCAAAATGCGTCCATAGGAAGGAATGTGTTAACTGATAGAACAGAACATAGTGTGAGAGGAAAGCGACTAGAGAGATACAATAACGTTTAACCCTTCTCTTGCTGAATTTTAAAATACATTTCTCCTTCTTTACCCATGACCTGTTGTATAATTACATATATCTTCACTGTGTACAAGTAGTTCGCTGTGCAATCACTGCTGTGGAGTGCACTGGTTGCACAATCAACTTGTAAATAGTGCAGACCCTGATGAGACAGCTCCTGCAGGAGCTGTCTCATCTGGGTCTTCACTATTTACAGGTACGTATATTGATGCGATTAGCAAGCGAATGGTTAAAAGAAGATTGGAAGACTCATAATCAGTGTATAAAGTAAGTCTGGTTAAATATTTGCAGAGTGTCCACCGCTTTCTGTTCCACGCGCTGATGTTTTTGGCAATGTCTGGACATTCGGTTCTAAGGCGGCTGTCGTATGCTATTTCGGCAAGTCCTATCACACAACGAAATGTCAAGAAAATGGTACATGGACGAATGTGCCATCATGTCCTGAAGGTAACAATTTCACGACTAAGTACCTGACTCTGATTTATTACATACAGTAAAACTTCTCTATAACGGCCACTAAATTACAGTAAAACCTATCTATAACGGTCACTAAAACTTGTTAATTAATTGGTATTTTGGGCAGGTAGCTGCTTAAAGCAAGGTGAAAGTAAAACAGAACGCTCTTATAGGAGCGTACTGTTTTACTTTCACATTGCTTTAAGCAGCCACCTGTCCATAATACTGACCAATTAATACAATTTAGTGGCCGTTATAGAGAGGTTATACTGTACTTCTACAATTTGTTTTCTCACTGTCTTTGCTTGTTTTATGCAAATTACAACCCTTTAATCCATGAATATTCATGCGAGAAATAATGACGTCATGAATATCAAGTAGCTGAAGTTTATAATTGTACAATGTATATTAACTCATTCTCCCCTAGGCTATTTATAGATCCAACCTCTTTGAATGTATCTACCGAAAAGGAGCATTAACTAGAGGAAAGGAAAAAATAGAATTTTGTAGTTTGAAACCATTGTGATAAATAGAGCAGTTGCTCCTATAGGAGCAAATGCTCTATTTATCACAATGGTTTCATAAAGTGACTTCTATAGCTGCGCAAAAATGCGTCGCTAGGAGATAATGTTTTAACAAAGAAAATATTTGGCATGGAATAAACTGTATAATTACATCTGTGTCATTGTCATAGGGTGATATTCTCATTAAAGGGAAATAACCTCGTTACTTTGCTAACTCTAACAGCACGTGTTGCACGGGTCATCCCTCGATTTAAAAAGATTTCAATATGGTCGCCTTATCTTTGGCATTGTAACTTAGTTACTGAATAAATTGAATATTTATCCAGGTAATTAGTCTTTTTGATATAGCTTTATTTACAGATATACTTAAGTAAGTCATTGTAAGTTTCATTAAACTATTCTCATGTTTGTTAAATGTACTACTTAGGCACTATTTGTACTTGGCCGGGTTATGTTCAGCTATGCCTACACCATGCCATTGTTATTTGTGTACAATGTTTATGTTTGACACTTATGAAATAGGAAATACACTAATGAGAGCCTGATCAGAGTGTGTTCCGTTTTACTTATGGTATGCTTTAGATCTGAGTATACAACTTTAGCTAAAGCCAAGAAGCATCTAATGAATATTCATGAAGCCGTTGATTTTTACATAACTATCCATGAGGCCTAAAGGGTTAACACATTCACAATCTGGGTCGCAAGCTTTTGATTGGTCAGATTTGAGTTCTCAAGCTTTTGATTGGTCAGATTTGAGCCAAAGGCTCAAATCTGACCAATCAAAAACTTGAGAACGAACTCAGACTCAACTAAAATATTTATAAGCATGGCCACAGGTATAGTAGTTATACACTAACAATGCTGTACAGTAGTTTTGTCTTGCAGCTCAGGAATGTCCATCTTCGAATAACGATTTCCAGATGTTTAGCGGTCAACAAATAAAGATCTGTAGTTTTCAAAGGAAGACACAAGAAGAAGCCGCTGAAGCCTGTAAACATGTTCTCGGACAACTCATTCGGATTGACATGATCACGTCGATTCAAAACAGTATCAGTGAGGAACTAAAGCGACATCCGCAGGGTAAATATTCTATCCCTCTAAAATCAGCCCTTTACTTCATGAATTTGACACAAAAATAACAAGCGAGGTTTTACGCAAGCGTAAAACGGCTGAGTAAAACATGTTTAAGCAGGGTAGGAGATAAAACAGAGAGCAACATTATTATTTAGTAATTTTGATTATGCATGGACATACAAAGTTCTGACCAAAGACGATCAACTGACTAATGAAATATAAGCAACTGTTCCTCTAAACAGGTATGAGTTTTGTTCCGGTTGCTTTTGCTTTGTTTTTAGCATTTATAACAACGGTGTCAACGTAACTCGGTGTCTCATCAGGATCCAAACTGTTTGACACACTGTTTATTTTTATAAAGACATTGACAAAACGTCCATTGTAAAACTTGAAGCAGACAAAAATATGGTTAGCAGACGACAGTTCTGGCACTGAAAGGGTTAATTGTTTAGAGTACAGAAGGTATTTGGGGTACATAATGCTAGACAGCAAATGACCTGCCGATGACCTGCATATTGTTAATATCACATAGAATAGTTTTTGGGCATTCGCGAGGTTGTGAACAGAGTGAAAAATATTGCAGCTGCATTTTTCTGGTGTATAAATCTGGAGCGTGGTCTCGCAGTAAATAATGGTCATTTTGAATTATTTCCATAAACAATGTTTGCGACTGCTAGGGAAAATATATTACAATGCAGTAAATAAAGGAAATAAAATTAAATACTACATGTAGTTGGAATTTTCTATCACGCATTTAGATAAAACCTAATATCGCAGTAAATCATGGGAACATCAACTCTCATCGAAGAGTGGCTGCGGCGATAGCCGCAGCCAGTAATACCTTGACTGTTTATAAACTTTTTTTATAAAGGCACAATGAACAAGAAATTATATTTACTATGACTGAAATCGTTGACTAATATCTGTATTATTTCATAAGGAAATAGAGCATACCCTGATCAAATGGATATTATTAGAGCCGTCTGGTGGGGGTCTATTCTGTTTGCAAATTCATACGCTTGTGTATTGATGGGGCAAAGAGTTAAACCTTTATGTTGATAATTATTCATGAAAGAAACAGACCACTAATAACTTGATTAATTGGATACTTGCATTAAACTAGTAAATACATGTAAGGAATATTGCCACAGCAATAGAGAAAAGATATAAGATACAAATGTATAATATTATCTTATATTATTATAAACAATCATAATATATAAGCTAATAAAGGAAACTCTGATCAGACAGCTTGTACATGCGCCATCCGATCTGGGTCTACTCTGTTTGCCCATGAATAAACGGGTAGTGTTTTCAAGTACAGTATTTTGTGGAAGTATTTTAGAAGAAACCTTGGTGAACCTGGATTTTCATGATGAAATATAAAACGCAGTACTGAACGTATTATATTTGAAGTCAGTATCGAACTTCATGAAAAATACCACCACGTTCTATTGCTGTCGCACTGATTCTATGCACAGTATAACAGTTCTCAAGATTTTGATTGGTCAGATTTGAGCCAAAGGCTCAAATCTGACCAATCAATAACTTGAGAACGAACATAGACTCAACTAAAAGTTTTATAAGCATGGAAACTTTCTTGAGGTGACATCTTAATGCATATCGAAAGTTAAACTGACATCAGCTCTATGAGCTTTACGCAGTTACTTGTGACTTGCAACAATTGATATGCGCAGTGATGTATTTTAGGAAAAATTGTATTACACAAAGTTTTACTTCGAGTTATTCGTAATTATCATCTAAGTTCAGGATATAAACATTTCACTGTAGATTAAAATCATTGTAAAATGCTAATTGCTATCGGGCCTATTTTTTGCTTTGGCTGGTCGGTTTTGTACCGTTTGCAAAACCAGCAGGAAATTTACTAGATCTATTTGAACTGTCATTATAATTTCATTTAAAAACTTTCAGTAAATGACGACATGATTTAACCTGGCAAAAGACAAAGCAAACTATACAATCGTTTACAATTTTCTGATAAAATAGTTAAATTATGTTGTAAACACATTTTTAAAACATCAGCGCGTACCCTGCACGCAAGTGGTTACTCATGCACGGGTTGGTGGATGGGTGGATTATGGATGAATGGATTACTGGGTAAGTGGATGACAGGGTGGATGGGTAGATGGATAATAAACAGAGACAGACAGACATGCAGGTATGAAGGCAAACGGGGTTGCATGCAGGCAGCCAGACAGACATTCATACTGGCAGAGAAAGAGACAGACAAAAAGACAGACATACATACAGACATACAAGCAGACAAATATATAAATAGACAGACAGAAAGATAGATAATTAGATAGATAGATAGATAGATAGATAGATAGATAGATAGATAGATAGATAGATAGATTATAGATAGATAGATAGATAGATAGATAGATAGATAGATAGATAGATAGATAGATAGATAGATAGATAGATAGATAGATAGATAGATGGATAGCACAAAGCCACTATACAGCAGTGTACTGTGTGTCCACTTATAGCACATATAATTATACTACTGTGTACTGTATGCCTAGTTATAGCACATAGCCACTATACTACGTGTATACTACAGGGTACTGTATGCCTACTTATAGCACATAGCCAATATACTACAGTGCACTGTATGTCCACTTATAGCACATAGTTACTATACTACAGTGTACTGTATGCCTACTTATAGTACATAACCACTATACTACAGTGTACTGTATGTCCACTTATAGCACATAGCCACTATACTACAGTGTACTGTATGCCAACTCATAGCACATAGCCACTATACTACAGTGTACTGTATGTCCACTTATAGTACATAACCACTATAATACAGTGTTCTGTATGTCCACTTATAGCACATAGCCACTATACTGCAGTGTACTGAATGTCCACTATACTGAGTAATAATTCAATAAAGAACTTTTATTTCAGTGCACAGAGAAGCAAGGGACGTTTGGGTTCAAGGGAAGTTCAACAAGACGGACAAAACGTGGAGATTTGATGACGATACTGAATTTGAAACTTCTGGCAAACTTTTCCGACGTTTTCAGCGCAACAGCAGAAATTTGGCATGTTTAAAACTCCGACGAAATTATTTTGATATAAGACGCGCAGACTGTAAAGACAGAAAGGACTACATATGCATGAAGTAACACAACTAGGACATCAAAGGGTCTGACAACGATTCAGAAATTTGACATTAATATGGGAAAGATAAACAATGAAGAATGTTAATGCCAGACAAGTGAATGCCAGTTAAAATGAATGCTATGCTAGTTAGGTGAATTCTAGTTAGTAAATGTTTGTTAACACATCCCCTCCTAGTGACGTATTCTGGTGCCAATATAAAACTTACATTTTGAAACCATTGTGATATCACAATGGTTTCAAAACTACATATATGTAATTCTAAAAGTATCCTTTTCTATAGTTAATGCTCCTTTTCGGTAGATTTGCTGAAAGAGGTTGGGTCTAAAATAGCTTAGCAGGGAATGAGGTAAGTGAATGCTAATTAAGAGAATGGCAGCTAAGATAATACTATGTTGGTTTAGTGAATACTATGATAAATAAATGCATGCTAGTTAGGAAAGTGCTGGTTAATACAATGCTAGTTAAATGAACACCATGGTTTAATGTCATGTAAATCACGTGATTGCATATTAATTAAATACATGTACACGTATAGTACTCTGCCCCTTTCTGTCTTTGGTGACTCTCATTTGAATCATGATACAAAAATTATGGTCGAAGATGTACACCGGTTTATCCAAATCACTAAACGGTTCTAACCTTCATTTGTTTGTGCTGGTTCTGCTATGAATCCCAACCTCTCTACATATGTGTGTCAATTATGTTTCCTATTTTTCTAAATCATATTTTTCAAAGATGTTGTATAAACTTGAATGTTCTGCTAAATTAATTTATTTAGCCATTTCATTGCAATTACCGGCAGTCATTTCTGTATAAAGCGAGCGTACAAAAACACATTATGTTGGGAGATAAACACAATAAGCAGTAGTGTATTTGGTGTCAGTCCTGTTTTCATTTGTGATACCCATGCAACATTCATGCAACTATTTACAAATAGAATATGTTTAAACTTAAACATTACTTCTATAAAGGCGTCAACATGCGTCAATAACAGGGAATGGGTTAAAGTCGAACTGATGTTATACATGTACAGACAACTCCAATGGTCAGAAGACTCACACAGGAGATTCCTTCTGCATAACTGTTAGATACCACTGAACCCTTTCCATGTTCTTTAATTATAACACATTTCAAAACCTACTGAATATTCATGGTAAAATATCTATAATGAGATATGGGAGGCGGAACATTGTAGCCATTTTAGAAAATAAAGAAACATATTCAAACCCCACTAGAACCAGAGCAGACTCTGATCAGACGGTCCCTATAGTAGTCGTCTGACTTGGGCCTTCTCTGTTTCAAAACACGTTTATATGAGGAAAGGATTAACTAAAGAATTAAGACACCATTTAAGGTATCGTTATAGGGATAGTATTGCATATGCGCATGTCGGTGTTTATCGCAGAATTACCTACGTTACCAGTTACAACGTAATATGATACTATGACCTGGCGTGCCAATTTGCCCGAAAAAGTGCTGTGTACGGCCAGGTTCTTAAGTGTTTTGAAAGCGGATGCTATATTGGGTCTTCATAGTAACAAACCCTTATCACACGACTCCTATAGAAGCCATTTGAGTCCATGCTTATAAAGCTTTTTAGATGAGTCTGAGTTTGTTCTCAAGCTTTTGATTGGTCAGATTTGAGTTCTCAAGCTTTTGATTGGTCAGATTTGAGCCAAAGGCTCAAATCTGACCAATCAAAAACTTGAGAACGAACTCAGATTCAACTAAAAGTTTTATAAGCATGGACCTTGATTAGTGACTGTTCTTCTTTCCTTATGAAATAATATAGATAAGATTCTATAGTTTCTGACATAGTATAAACTCACTTGCTAATGTTGTTAACCCTTTCGTAGCCAGTGCCGGATCTGTGATTACCTATGCAAACAGTTTGGATCGAGATGAAACGCCGAGTAACTCGGCGTCTCATCAGGATCCAAACTGTTTGTTACTGTTACTATGTTTTTGAAACAAAAATGAAGAAAATAAAAATAAAAAAATGAAAATTTGTAGCAGACGACAAAGTTAGCAGACGACAGAGTTTGGCAGCGAAAGGGTTAAAACACTAGCTGATAATCTTCGCGTAAAGGGTAAATACACATATCAAAAGGGTGACATAAGTGAAATACATGTACATGCAATAGTTATGATCGCCTTTGAGGGGGCAGGAATCATCCTAATATTTGTATGGCGGAAGCACACATACGATCGAGGAAGGTGTAGCTAGGCTGACAACACCAATGAATGTCGATTGTTACAAAGTGGGACAATGTGGTTCATGGACCTATAGTTGAAAAGTATGTGGCGCATAAATAAAATCATGGCAATCCTTCTGTATTGTAGAGAGTATTTTTACTTACGTTGTTTCAGCTCTTTGTTAGCTGCTGGACAGTTTGTGGCTCACTCGACTTGTAATAGAACTGTTCAAATACATACCACAGAAGCGTCTGTCCTTGACTCTTTCGCTGTCAATGTCGCATCTTTGATTATCTATGCAAACAGTTTGAATCCAGACGAGACACCGAGTGACTCGGGGTCTCATCAGGATCAAAACATTTTGTTACTGTGACTGTTTTTGAAACAAAAATGAAGAAATGTAACAAAATGAAAATTGTAGCAGACGACAAAGTTTGCAAATGACAAAATTTGGCAGCGAAAGAGTTAACATAACCATCTTTTCAGTAGCAAGTCTCAAAACAACAGAGGTTTGGGATTAATTTGCGGTAATATTCTACCAGTCCCCAAATGATCGAATTTGCGTTTTGTGTGTTGGTTGTTAGCACGTTTCAGGTGCAGAAACCTTCTCTGATAATGACTTGCTTTGAACGAATTTTGGAGAATACTGAATTTTGCTTTTCTTAGCTAAATGCCTATCAGTCTCGCAAGATGCCATCACTACATCGGATTAGTGTATACTTTTTTCCTTATAAGTTTGGCCTTATGAGGCGCATTCCGTATGACTTTCACTCTGCATTAAGCTGCCACCTGTCTCCAAGACCGATATTTAAACTGAATATAAGGTTTGGTTTAGAGGGGGTTTACGGCATTATATAGTGAGACGATGGAATGTATTATTGTATGCTTTCGTACTTTTAGGTGGGTGGCTGCTTAATGCAGGGTGAATGTCATGAATAAAGAGGAGCTTTCTGCATGACTTTCACCCTGCATTAAGCTGCCACCTGTCTCCAAGATCAATATTTATACTGAATGTAACGTTCGGTTTAGGCTTTTTTACAGTATTAGATAGTGAAATGATTGTACGAATTAGTGTATGCTTTGCATCAGTGTGTTTTCTTCGCATTTTAATTGCACGTTGTCCTTTGACTACAACAGTTAGAACTTCTGCATTTTTGAGAAAACTATTTGACCTAGTGTCAAACCTAGTTCGGAACATGATAGGACGACACGTGTGAGTCACATTGCACGTAGCTGGATAAGGGTCAACCCATTCCCACTTAGGCTATTTCAAGACCTAACCTCTTTTAACAGATCTACCGAAAAGGAGCATTAACTAGAGAAAAGGATTTTTTCAGAATTGTGTAGTTTTGAAACCATTGTGATAAATAGAGCATTTGCTCCTGTGGAGTAAATGCTCTATTTATCAATATGGTTTCATAAAGTGACTTTTAAAGAAGCGTCGAAAGGCGTCAATATGCGGGAATGGGTTAATATTCTAAATACAATAAATTATTTGAGAGACATTGGACACGTGAGTGATATTTTAATTGTTATAGTCTTATACTATATTTACTTTGTAGTGCTAGTAGCATTTGATTTTGTGTATCTATAAGTACATTTCTTATACATGTTTATTCGGTAACGTTCATTAAAACATATTTATGACGCCATTCGTTGTTATTACTGTCCATTTAAGGTTATTTTTCCTGTAAACTGGTACATTAATGTACAATGTTTCAGACATACAGTAAAACCTCTCTATAACGACCACTAAATTACATTGAGTATTTTGTGTTAAAGGTAGGTGGGTGCTTAAAGCAAGGTGAAAGTAAAACAGAACGCTCCTATAGGAGCGTTCTGTTTTACTTTCACCTTGCTTTAAGCAACCACCTGCTCAAAATACCAACAATTAACACGATTTAATGGTCGTTATAGAGAGGTTTTACTTATACTGTCCAATGCTAATGTTAACCACTACCCCACTATCCGACCACACTAATGTTTGCAACAATATTGGATGTAGATGTGACACCGAGAAACTCGCAAAAAGAAAAGCAAATGTGCATGCTTATCAAAATATAAAAAGAGACGAAAAAAGACATAATACAAACAATAAGATGGAAGTTTTGTACATGTACGACAAATCATCGGCATATCATTCGTATGTTTGCGTAAAGTCCACGCCTAGTATGTACGTTCAAAATCTTGATTCCAGTGGCCATATTTATTTACACCAATCATTTTATACATCATTCGTTATTCTCCATAATCCGATGATTCTCCAACAAAGGTCGCAGAATATTCAGTTGTCTCCGGTTAGTGTGTCGTACAGTACCGCTTTGGAGCGGTCATCGCTATTGTACTGTAATCAGGGTAACTATGTGTTTCCCGAGTGCAGTAAAACTCTCTATAACGGACACTAAATTACATCAAGTATTTTGTGGTAGAGGCAGGTAGCTGCTTAAAGCAAGGTAAAAGTAGAACAGAACGCTCCTATAGGAGCGTTCTGTTTTACCTTTATCTTGCTTTAATCAGCCACCTGCCCTAAATATCAACTAATTAACACAATTTAGTGGCCGTTATAGAGAGGTTTTACTGTATATCTAACGTTACCTTCACCAACAGTGTGTACCCAGGTGAAACGACGAGTCACTTATGTATGACGGGGGTAATGCAGAAAGCCCATATAGGCGGTGTCTGCGCAGCGTTTGACCTGCTTTGATATAGTGAGACCGGGGTGAACGAACGTTTGTCAATGACCAAAAAAACACGTGAAATGTTGAGAAAATCATTGTTGGATTGATATTTGTTCATAAGTTGCCGTTATAAGATTATATTCATTTGATAGAAAAATATATTGGCTTTCAATAGCCGAAAGACTTACGAAGTTATCATTTAAATTGTAAGAGTTACAGTCATATAAAAAAATTGTACTCGTGGTACACGGATATTCGTTCTGCTAGTTGGAACCCTTGTTATTATATTGTACATATAGACCCCAATGAAGCGGTCCAGGCCCCTACGGTCATAATGGGTCCATATTGCGATGACAAATAAGTGTCAATAATACTGGAAATATATTGCCAATGTTTACCATTCATTACACCAACCATGTTAGCAAAGTCCTAATAATCATCTATTGCAACAACGAGTTTAGTTCTAAATAATGAAGTACCCTGCCTTTCAAGTTTCCAGTGGCATTATTTGTATTAGTATGATTTAATTGTGATATATTGACAGTGTGCACACCTAACTAGCTGCTTTATGGACTAGACTACGATTAACCCTTTCGCTGCCAATACCGGATCTGTGATTAACTTTGCAAACAGTTTGGATCCAGATGAGACACTTGGCGTCTCATCAGGATCCAAACTGTTTGTTACTGCTACTATGTTTTTGAAAAAAAAATGAAGAAAATCAAAAGAATGAAAATTTGTAGCAGACGACAAAGTTAGCAGACAACAGAGTTTGGCAGCGAAAGGGTTAAGGTCACCGCAGCTAGCTCAATGAACGGCACACCCTTCACACAAAGCTAGAGTCATTGGACTTTTAGGTCGGTAGGACAGTAGCGCAATTCAACCAGTTGTGCAGTTCTTTGCGATTTATGAGAAGGCTGATAAAGTCAGTTGTAGCTGTAAGCAAAGGGTTGTTGTTCCATACATTCGAATCGATACAAACAAATTATTAACTAGCACATTTGAAAGACTGATTACGAAGTTTCAGTGGGAGAAACACAGGTATGATAAAACAAGAAGGAGTGTTCGTAGGTCTGGGTCCCTGCTTTTTAGTTGAGTCTGAGTTCGTTCTCAAGCTTCTGATTGGTCAGATTTGAATTCTCAAGCTTTTGATTGGTCAGATTTGAGCCAAAGGCTCAAATCTGACCAATCAAAAACTTGAGAACGAACTAAAAGTTTTATAAGCATGGACCCAGAAACATCCGACTCGTTAACACTTTCCCTGTTCTTAGTTAATGTCAAATTCCAATACCTATTGAATATCAATGGACAATAAAGTTTTAATGAATATGAAAATCGGAACAATGTAGCCATTTTAGTAAGTAAAGGCACGTATCTTTCAAATTTCATTAGGAAACAGAGCAGACACTGATCTGACGACTTACTTCCAGATAACCAAACTTTGAGTTTTCCGATTTCTAATCTCAACAATTTCTCAAATTCTCAGGAGCTTTCGGCATTACTTTAGACCTGCGTTAAGCTGTCACATGTTTGTCTAGATATGTGTAGTGATACATTTTAGAGGAATTCTGTTTTGTAAATTTTAGAAGGACCGAACTTTTAGTTCGAATTATCCCAGTTCGAAATATTGAAGTTCAACTACATTTATTAAATACAGCAGATGACTGTTTGCTCAAGTTCAGGTCTATACCATACATTTCCAATTCCGTGAAATCAGTAGCGTGAAAAAATTGGCTGGAGAACAAGATACAATTGTAACGAAATCTGTTACAGAATGTCCCCCAAACAAACCTGACAACTAGTAATAATGAACAAAATATCTAAAATTCAACCAATCACAGACCATCACTGTGCTACCATGGCTACCAATACTTTTGAAACATCTGCCATTATGTTCGGGTACCCATATTACCCTACTGACCAAACTTCCGGAAAATCTAATATGAAAATTGTGGCCTAACAGAAGACACCACACCACACTAACAACCTTTCAAAACAACTTGATTGAGTTTTGGGTACCCAAATACCTCCATAACACCAATTTTCAGCAAAATAGAACAATATCTAAATTTCGACCAATCCGAGCCAACAATTCAGTTACCATGGTAACCAATTCTTTTGATAGATCTACCAATCAATGCAGAGTGTCAAAATATACTGACATACCAATTTTCAGCAAAGTCGAACACTATCTAAATTCAATGAAAAAGATCTAAATTTCCACCAATCAGAGACACCTTTCAGTTACCATGGCAACCAATCCATTCGGAGTCCCGACATACCAATTTCCAGCAAAATTGAACAAAATCTAAATTCGCTGAGAAATATCCAAATTCAGTTACCATGGTTCGAAACAATTTCTACCTATCTGAGCCCATCATTCAGCTACCATTACAACCAATTCTTTCGAAAAGCCAAAATATACTGACATACCAATTTTCAGCAAAATCGAACAATATCTAAATTCTATGAAAAACATCTAAATGTCCACCAATCACAGGCACCTTTCAGTTACTATGACAACTAATCCTTTCGAAAGACCTACCAATCAATCCGGAGTACCAAAATATCTCGACATACCAATTTTCAGCAAAATTGAACAATATCTCAATTCGTCTAAAAAGATCTAAATTCAGTTACCAAGACTATCAATACATTTGAAAACACCTACCAATCGAATCGAATACTAAATTATCACATGATACCAATTTTCAGCAAAATTGAATATGTAACTTCGCCAAACAATATCTGAATGTCCATCAATCAGAGCCCACGTCAATCAGAGCCCACTTCTGTTATACAAAAAATACATGGACGGGCAACCAATTCTTCCAAGACCTACCGATCGATTGGGTGCCAAAATATCCCGACATACCAATTTTCAGCAAAATCGAAAAATATCTAAATTCATCAAAAATATCTAAATTTCAACCAATCGGAGCACGCCATTCATTTATCATGGCAACCAAGTCTTTTGAAATACCTTTCAATCAATTCGGAGTTAAAAAATATCCCGACATACTAATTTTCGGCAAAATCGAACGCTATCTATATTCGTCGAAAAATATCTAAACCTCGACCAATCATGGCCATAAATCAGTTACCATGACAACTAATTCTTCCGAAAGACCTACCAATCAATCTGAGTGCCAAAATATCTTGACATACTAATTTTCAGCAAAATCAAACAATATTTTATTAAGAAACGGACAAAACACAGTATGTACCCCCACATCGTTTGGGGGGGGGGGGGGGGGGGGATAAAAATTCCAATGTAGGTTATCTGTAGACAAATATCGCCCGTTGTGTAGTCTTATTCCCAATTTGTATCTCCATATTCGAACTCGAGTTTAAGGACCCAGAAGGGAAGAGACACAGTGTGGATCCTAACTGATGAAGAGTCGCTTTATGGGTAAGTGTGGTCAAAACCATGGGTAGACCCGCACGTGTGTATAGGGGTGCTCTGTTTACAATGGTGTTAAACGGTAAGGAAAGGTTTAAACGTGTTTTTACCTTGAACATAAAAGTTATATCTTATACAAATAGTCAAGTGATATGATTTTTTTCTTGAGAATATCAGTTATACAACTACTTCACGAAAATTCAAACAAAAATCGGTCCATTATAAATTTAAGAAGGTGACTGCTTAATGTAGGGCGAGTCATGCAAAAAGCTCCTCTAGGATCTTTCTAATGACTTTCACCTTGCATTAAGCTGACATCTGTCTTAAAGACTGATAATGATACTCGATGATACTATCGATTTTACTGTAGTCTTTATGAAGGAGGCCAATGGGCTGAGGTTTATGTATCAGGGGTGTGATTGACCTAAGAGCTGAGGGGAGGAAATATTTCGGCGCGGGGTTTGGGGGCCGCTTTAGGCCCCCAAGGGGGACCAGGGGCAAAGCCCTGGTGGGGTCACAGGGGGCGAAGCCCCCTGCCGAAAATGAAAAATAGGGCTTTAAAGGTCAATTGGAAAGCTCTCCCTGAGCTATCCTGGTTCAAAAATTAAAACTTAAAAACACACCAAAAAAACAACTGCACTGTACTAAATACCATTTTATTACTAGAGCTGGTGTTGAAGACAAAAACATAACTTCATAATGTTAATCCACTTTCACAACTTTTATTGAGGCCAAATGGTCTAGCACAACTTTTCCTTCTTTCTCATCAAAGTAATTACAAATAATGTATGTTTTTGTTATTGTTGCTTGATCAAGGTTTAGCAAAACTGGTGTTTTCTTCAGCTTCTCTACTGTTTTCCAAGTCATAGTTTCACCAAGTCTATGAGGCTGAAGCGCAAACCATACTCTGGTTCTGTAAAGCATTGATGTCCTTCGCAAGTTATTTGGCTAAGTCAGTCAGGACCTGTACCATGGACAGAGGTAGATTCCTCTCAGCAATGACACCAAGAACCATTGCATGAAAAAAGAAGAGTGAATGGAATTACTAATATGTAACTGTTTGTACAAGACAAACATCAGTTTGATGTTTCAACTTCTGCTCATGAACTAGTTTTTAACCCTTCACTCTATAAATACTCCTTTGCAAATTGAGAAGGCCTGTAGGAGCAGTCTGATTTGAATCTACTCTATTTGCTTATAAATAAAATCATATACAACAAATAATAATTCTTAAGTCTCTGCCATTGCCAAAATTATTGTATTCATGTGGCATAATATAAATTAATCTAATTATACTTCATGATGTCTTTATTTCTGATATGAATATTCATAAAAAAATAGTGAAGTACAAAAGAATGCTCTTGCAATATTCTCAAGTCTTTTTGAAGTAACCAGAAATTCCAGCATAAAATAACAAATTTCCGTGCACATGATGATGCAATCATAAACAGATAGATCTTAAGTATGGCAAAATGTTGCATAAATGTAGAGAAAAATAGAGAAAATATGGCCCTTGGGTTCATCATCATGGATAGAATACTCTGGCTCAGTATGATTTAAAGTCTGGAAAAAGTGCCAACATGAATCTTCTACTGTTATTGCTTTTTTTATTTTTCTTATTGTAATTTATTTCCTGTCATCACTGTCATTGAAATAGTTCACTAATAGTTGACATGCACCTTCTCATAAAATTCATTGAAAATCAATCACATATTTTAAACACTTTTTTGCTCCTACCTGTGCATATGCTGTTCTGTCTTCAAGTAATACTACAGGAACAGGTGTTTCACATTCTTTTGGCTTTGATACGTTTTTGAAAATTGGGTGAATACCATAGTTTCTGTCATCTTCAGATTGTCCACCGGTTACGTAGGGCGGTAACTTACTTTCTGTTTTAATCACATTTTCCTTCTGTGAGTGTGTGTCAGATGAAGAACTATGTTCTACAATAGCAAGCTTCCCTCTTTAGCAGTATGTAATCAATTTGTCGCACACACAACACTTCGCTGTTTTCTGTCAATGACAACTTCAGAGACGCACGAGGACACGCTGTCATTTTTCAGTTTCTAGCCAGTCCCGCTTGTACTGCTAGTGTCAATACGCAGAATTTCCGCTGAATCAGCTGTCCGATAAAATATTATTGTTATTTTAAGTCCATTTGATTCAAATACAGCAATAGTTTGAGATGTTGCCACATTTGTTTACGTTTGTTGTGAAAGTTCGCTAACAATTTGGGAGGAAACGGATTTGTAACTCATGCAACGATAACAGCGATTTGATTGGTGTAGGCACGAAGATTTGGCCAATCGGATTCCGCGTAGTATAGGTAAGATGAAGCTGAAATGGCACAGGGTAAATCCGCGGCGAGATCGGCAAGACTAATTCCCGGACCAGACCGGACGCGGACCTCCCCCCCCCCCCCTTCGGAATTTCGCAACGGATTTAGACGTTTTGGGAAAATGGTCCTTTGGAACATTGGATCCGCGGAAAAATCACACCCCTGATGTATGTTCTGTTGTTACAGAATGAACTCTATTGTATTCTTTTGTTTTGCTGATCATGACCTGGCCCCTTGTCCGTAATTGGTAGACCGGACGGACGGATGTACTAACATACACGGACGGACGCAATAACATAACCCATCATGTGCAGACGTTGTGGAGACTCACTGCAAGCGGACTCGGCAAAAAATCACTAAAGACAAGAGATGTTTGTAAAACGTGTATACCCCCCAGACCTTTGATCTAGTGACCTCAACTATAGAGGACATCTAGCGGTCATGACTAATCACCACAGCAACTTTGAAGATCCTAAGCCACTGATCATTTATTGATCTGAAAACATTTCACAAGTTAAGGTCATGGTGACCTTGACCTTTGACCTAGTGACCTCAACAACTATAGGGTTCATCTTGTGGTTACGACCAACTACCACAGCAAGTTTGAAGATCCCAAACCAAACCATTGAGCAGTTATTAATTGGAAACCGTCTCATCAGATAAGGTCATAATGACCTTGACCTTTGACCTAGTGACCTCAAAATCAATAGGAGTCATCCAGTTGTCATGACCAACCACCACAGCAAGTTTGAAGATTCTAAGCAAAACCCTTGAGCAGTTATTGATCAGAAACCATTTAACCAGTTAAGGTCATGGTGACCTTGACCTTTGACCTAGTGACCTAAAAAACAACAGGGGTCATCTATTGGTCATGTCCAACCACCACAGCAAATTTGAAGATCCTAAGCCAAACCCTTGAGCAGTTATTGATCTCAAACCATTTCACCAGTTAAGGTTCATGGTGACCTTGACCTTTGACCTAAAAAACTGCAGGGCTCATCTAGTTGTCATGACCAACCACCTAAGCAAATTTGAAGATCCTAAGCCAAACCCTTGAGCAGTTATTGATCAGAAACCATTTTACCAGTAAATGTCATGGTGACCTTGACCTTTGACCTAGTGACCTCAAAAACAATAGGTAGTCATGAAAAACTACCAAAGCAAGTTTGAAGATTCTAAGCTAAACCCTTGAGCAGTTATTGATCGGAAACCATTTAACCAGTTAATGTCATGGTGACCTTGACCTAGTGACCTCAAAAACTGCAGGGCTCATCTAGTTGTCATGACCAACCACCTAAGCAAATTTGAAGATCCTAAGCCAAACCCTTGAGCAGTTATTGATCAGAAACCATTTTACCAGTAAAGGTCATGGTGACCTTGACCTTTGACCTCAAAAACAATAGGCAGTCATGACCAACTACCACAGCAAGTTTGAAGATTCTAAGCTAAACCCTTGAGCAGTTATTGATCGGAAACCATTTAACCAGTTAAGGTCATGGTGACCTTGACCTTTGACCTAGTGACCTCAAAAACAATAGGGGTTATCTAGTGGTCATGACCAACCACCACAGCAAGTTTGAAGATCCCAAGCCAAACCCTTGAGCAGTTATTGATCGGAAACTATTTCACCATTTTCGGTCATGGTGACCTTGACCTTTGACCTAGTGACCTCAAAAACTGCAGGGCTCATCTAGTTGTCATGACCAACCACCTAAGCAAATTTGAAGATCCTACGCCAAACCCTTGAGCAGTTACTGATCAGAAACCATTTTACCAGTAAAGGTCATGGTGACCTTGACCTTTGACCTAGTGACCTCGAAAACAATAGGTAGTCATGACCAACTACCACAGCAAGTTTGAGGATTCTAAGCTAAACCCTTGAGCAGTTATTGATCTGAAAACATTTCACAAGTTAAGGTCATGGCGACCTTGACCTTTGACCTAGTGACCTCAACAACTATAGGGTTCATCTTGTGGTTACGACCAACTACCACAGCAAGTTTGAAGATCCCAAACCAAACCATTGAGCAGTTATTAATTGGAAACCGTCTCATCAGATAAGGTCATAATGACCTTGACCTTTGACCTAAAAATCAATAGGAGTCATCCAGTTGTCATGACCAACCACCACAGCAAGTTTGAAGATTCTAAGCAAAACCCTTGAGCAGTTATTGATCAGAAACCATTTAACCAGTTAAGGTCATGGTGACCTTGACCTTTGACCTAGTGACCTAAAAAACAACAGGGGTCATCTATTGGTCATGTCCAACCACCACAGCAAATTTGAAGATCCTAAGCCAAACCCTTGAGCAGTTATTGATCTCAAACCATTTCACCAGTTAAGGTCATGGTGACCTTGACCTTTGACCTAAAAAACTGCAGGGCTCATCTAGTTGTCATGACCAACCACCTAAGCAAATTTGAAGATCCTAAGCCAAACCCTTGAGCAGTTATTGATCAGAAACCATTTTACCAGTAAATGTCATGGTGACCTTGACCTTTGACCTAGTGACCTCAAAAACAATAGGTAGTCATGAAAAACTACCAAAGCAAGTTTGAAGATTCTAAGCTAAACCCTTGAGCAGTTATTGATCGGAAACCATTTAACCAGTTAACCCTTTACCTGATAGAAGCGGCTTTTAGCGTGTTTGATTTATTCCTCCGCTGAAGAAAATAGTTCAAATTCATACAGTCATGAACATATTGCATAATAAATATTTTCTATATCCTAGTAGGTGGTAGCTTAAAGCAGGCTGAAAGTAAAGCAGAATGCGCCTTAAGGCGCATTCTGCTTTACTTTCAACCTGCTTTAAGTGGTCATGTCTTCAAAACTAGAAACAGGCTATTGGGTAAAGGGTTAATGTCATGGTGACCTTGACCTAGTGACCTCAAAAACTGCAGGGCTCATCTAGTTGTCATGACCAACCACCTAAGCAAATTTGAAGATCCTAAGCCAAACCCTTGAGCAGTTATTGATCAGAAACCATTTTACCAGTAAAGGTCATGGTGACCTTGACCTTTGACCTCAAAAACAATAGGCAGTCATGACCAACTACCACAGCAAGTTTGAATATTCTAAGCTAAACCCTTGAGCAGTTATTGATCGGAAACCATTTAACCAGTTAAGGTCATGGTGACCTTGACCTTTGACCTAGTGACCTCAAAAACAATAGGGGTTATCTAGTGGTCATGACCAACCACCACAGCAAGTTTGAAGATCCCAAGCCAAACCCTTGAGCAGTTATTGATCGGAAACTATTTCACCATTTTCGGTCATGGTGACCTTGACCTTTGACCTAGTGACCTCAAAAACTGCAGGGCTCATCTAGTTGTCATGACCAACCACCTAAGCAAATTTGAAGATCCTACGCCAAACCCTTGAGCAGTTACTGATCAGAAACCATTTTACCAGTAAAGGTCATGGTGACCTTGACCTTTGACCTAGTGACCTCGAAAACAATAGGTAGTCATGACCAACTACCACAGCAAGTTTGAGGATTCTAAGCTAAACCCTTGAGCAGTTATTGATCGGAAACCATTTAACCAGTTAAGGTCATGGTGACCTTGACCTTTGACCTAGTGACCTCAAAAACAATAAGGGTTATCTAGTGGTCATGACAAACCACCACAGCAAGTTTGAAGATCCCAAGCCAAACCCTTGAGCAGTTATTGATCGGAAACTATTTCACCATTTTAGGTCATGGTGACCTTGACCTTTGACCTAGTGACCTCAAAAACAATAGGGGTCATCTATTTGTCATGACCAACCACCACAGCAAGTTTGAAGATTCTATGCCAAGTCGTTTATTAGTTATCGTTCGGAAACCATCGATCTACCGACCAACATGTGCAAAGCAATATACCCCCATTTTTTCAAAAGGGGGGTATAAAAATATATTTTATTACAAACTGTGCTGACCGAGATTAAAAGGTTTTCTCAAGAGCCATTTCATCTGGGTCTACACCTGTTTACAAAGGTCGTCTATACTCAGTCCCCTCACATTATGGGTAAATGTAAAACAAAAGAAATATACATGTTTTAACTTTATTAACATTTACAAACTTTGTAGTGGTCCACAAATCAAACATCTGAAATATTCATTATAGCTCAGACACATCAAGGAGGGACACTTCTTAGTTTGGAACAGTTTTTCTTGTAGAGTCGGAAGAATTAATTAAAAGTGTTGATAAATCCAGGAATTCCTATTGAAATGAAAATTGTATCTTAGCAACTTAGCCAAAACGTTCACACAAAAACAACACATTTACTGTTTATGCAGTATTGGAACTGACCATATTATTCAGAAATCTCTCCAATCAATCTGGAACTGTATTGTATAACCTCTCTAAAGCAACCACTGGATGGATAATCATGGAAATTTTCAAAAGAATGTGGTTGCTTAATGTATAATGAAAATAACGCAGAAAGCTCCCATGGGGACTTTCTGTATGAATTTCATTCTGCATTAAGCTACCAGAATTAGATTTGAATGAGTGGTCCTTGTAGAGATCTTTTACTTTAAGTCTCATCATAAGATAGATGAACTATGACCAATGATCTGATCTCCTTCTTCCCACGGAAACTTCTACAACACTAATGACCATACCTGAAAAGAAAGAAAACGAAAGTTTGAACATAATCATTACTGTTTACTTTGTTTTCATACATGTAATTAAAACAATTACATGTATGTTCCAAGCAACAATTAGCTATTCAACATTTCAAAATTAATTCATTTACTGATTGAATCTCTATTAAAATACTATTCATGTTTTATTCATTTTTCCTTCTTTATTTGTTCCTTTGTTAATTTATCAGATTGACTCAATATGGTACTTGATAAAACCACTTTTTACACCACTGCAAACCCAGACAAGACATCTGTAGGGGCTGTATGTTCACTGCTTCCTTTAAGCACTCTCCATTGTTTGCCATGGCAACAAATTTCTTTATATTCTAATCTTAATACAATACTTACATTTAACTGATCATCATAATGGGCTGAATTTTGCATGAATTTTCATGAAGTAGAGTTAACCCTTTCCCTGTTCTATGTTTATTCCAAATTTCAATACCTACTGACTATTCATGGACAAAATAGTGGAGGTTGGATAATGTAGACATTTTGGAAACTAAAGAACCAGATCTATCAAATTTTGTTAGCAAACAGAGCAGACCCTGATCAGCCGTCTGATCTGGGTCTACTCTGTTTGCAAATGTGTGAAAACACATATATATGAGGGAAAGGGTTAAGAAATAATGGCAGGAGCTGTTTCATCTGTGTCTACATGTACATTGTTTGAAAGTGTGCATATATGAATTAACCCTTTCCCTGTTCTATATTTAGGCCATTTTTCAGTACCTACTGAATATTCATTACAAAATAGTAAGAAATTTGGAAGGTGGAACATTGTAGACATTTTAGAAAGTAAAGAAACAGGTCTATCAAATTCTATTAGCAAACAGAGTAGACCCTGATAAGACGGTTCCTCTAGGAGCCGTCTGATCTGGGTCTACTCTGTTTGCAAATGCATGAAAACACGTTTATATGTGGGAAAGGGTTAAAAGGTTAACAGTATGTCTACTATACTATTATTTGCTATCAAATAAACTAGGAATGATTGCAGACAACGACACTCCTTGCCAGCCGTCACCTACCAGCATAATTGCAAGGTATATATCTCTGATATGAGTCTGTGCTGACTACATGACCCTTTAACTCATAGAGAACCCTTTACGTACATAGTAGACCCAGATCAGAGTAAGAATTAACCCTTTCCCTATTCTAGGTTTATTTCAAATTTCAATACCTAATGAATATTCATTAACAAAAGAGTTATAAAGAAATATGGAAGGTGGAACATTGTAGACATTTTAGAAAGCAGATCTACCAAATTCTGTTAGCAAACAGAGTAGACCCTGATCAGACGGCTCCTCTAGGAGCCGTCTGATCTGGGTCTACTCTGTTTGCAAATGCGTGAAAACGCATTTATATGAGGGAAAGGGTTAACCAATTACATGACAGAGCTGTCTTATGAAGCCTTAAATTGTAAACAGGGTACACACAGATCAGACAGCTGTTGTAGGAGATGTTTGATAAAGGTCTTCTCTATCTTATAAAAATAAAAAAAGATGTGTTTGTGAAACACTATGCCGGGGATGTGACCTTAACCTTGATGTATGACCTTGACCTTAATAAGTCACCACTAAAAATGTTTGCCTCCACAAGTTGCACATGCATGCCAACTTTGAAGTATGTAAGTACAATGGCGACAAAATTATCGTCAACATCAAAGTTGGGGACAAACTAACCAACCAACCAACAAACAGAGCAAAAACAGCTTGGGTCTAGATGAGACACAAAGTAACATGGGGTCTCATCAGAATTCAAAGTTTTTATAACTTAATTTTCTATTAAAAGCAAATGACACCTTTTGAAGATGAATTTAAAAGAATGTGGTGCTGAAAGGGTTAAATACCAGTCAGTGTTTTTCTTGAAATTATCACTTCAAATGATGAATTTTCAAAATTTCCATTATTGCTGAAAAAGCAGAGTCAATACTAAATGGTAACATTTGCTGCAAAAATATTAACCAGAAATGGTGTCAAAGCCACCTGATGCTCGCCTGTTTAAAAGTTAAGTCTAAAACGTGTCATATTGAATACAAAAAAAAAATCAATTTTCAATTTAAACTGAACTGCATCAATATCACAACCAAAGGCAACCAAATACCAGTTTTCATAAATTTAAGAAGATTATTAAACAAAAAAGATACATACCAAATATGGAAGCCCTAGGTCTATTCAGGTTCCAATGTAATAGGCAGTTAAAGATTTTTGCAAAAGTAGGTCAAAGGTGAAGGTCAGAAGGGTAAAAATGTTGGCAAGGTCATACCAAGTATATAAGTCCTATGTCCATCGCATCCAATAGCATAGGCATTTAAAGATTTTTGCAAAAGAAGGTCAAAGGTCAAAGTCAAGGTCACATGGTAAAAAACATTGGTATGGTTGGAAAGTCTTAAGACAGGAAATATACATCCAAAGTATGGAAGCCCTAGGTCTATTGGTTCCAATGTTATATGCATTTAAATACTTTTGCAAAAGTAGGTCAAATATTAAGGTCAATGTCAGAAGGGCAAATACGTTTGCATGGTCATACCAAGTATGGAAGTCCTAGGTACACTGGTTCCAAGTTATAGGCACTTACAGATTTTTGCAAAAATAGGTGAAATGTCAAGGTCATATGGTAAAAAACATTGGTGTGTTTGAAAAAGTCTTCAGACGGAAAAGATACAAATCAAGTATGGAAGCATATGCATTTAAAAACTTTTGCAAAAGTAGGTCAAAGGTCAAGGTCAGAAAGGCAAACATGTTGGCATAGTCATACCAGGTATGGAAGCCCTAGGCCTATTTGTTGCAATGCTATAGGCATTTAAAGACTTTTGCAAACGTAAACGTAAGTAAAAGGTCAAGGTCACATGGTAAAAACAATGGTATGGTTGGAAAAGTCTTAGGACAAAAAAGTTGCATACCAAGTATGGAAGCCCTTGGCCTACCAGTTCAAATTTTATAGGCATTTAAAGAAGTTTGCAAAAGTAGGTCAAATGTCAAAGTAACATGGCAAAAACAATATTGTTGGAAAGGTCTTAACACAAGAAAGTTGCATACCAAGTATGGAAGCCTTTGGCCCATTGGTTCAAATGTTATAGGCATTTAAAGATTTTTGCAAAAGTAGGTCAAAGGTCAAGGTCAGGAGGGCAAAAAAGTTGGCATGATCATACCAAATATGGAAGTCCTAGGCCTATTGGTTCCAATAATATAGGCATTTAAAGATTTTTTTCAAAAGGTCGAAGGTCAAGGTCAGTCAGAAGGGCAAACAACAATATTGTTGGATGTTATAGGCATTTTAAAGATTTTTGCAAAAGTAGGTCAAATGCCAAGGTCAGGAGGGCAAAAAAGTTGACATGATCATACCAAATATGGAAGCCCTATGTCCATTGGTTCAAATACTATAGGCATTTTAAGATTTTTGCAAAAGTAGGTCAAAGGTCAAGGTCAGGAGGGCAAAAGGCAAAAAAGTGGGCATGATCATACCAAGTATTGAAGTCCTAAGCCTATTGGTTCCAATAATATAGGCATTTAAAGATTTTTCAAAAGTAGGTCAAAGGTCACGGTCAAGGTCAGAAGGGCAAACAATAATATTGTTGCAAACGTCTTAACACAAGAAAGTTGCATACCAAGTATGGAAGCCCTAGGTCTATTGGTTCAAATACTATAGGCATTTAAAGATTTTTGAAAAAGTAGGTCAAAGGTCAAGGTCAAGGTCAGAAGGGCAAAATATTGGCATGGTCATACCAAGTATGGAAGCCCTAGGCCAAACGGCTCCAATAATATAGGTATTTAAAGATTTTTGCAAAAGTAGGTCAAAGGTCAAGGTCAGAAGGGCAAAAATGTTGGCATGGTCGGAAGGGTCACGACAATATGAACCTTCTCACCAAATTTCAGCATAATAGCACAAAAATTAAGCTTTATACCAAACCGTCCAAAAAACTTTAACCTGGTGATTTTTGACCCCACAAAAAACTAAGTCCAAAACATGTCAAAAATTGATAAAATTGAAAAATATTTTTAATGTTTAACTTCATAACAGCAATACTTAACCTCAAATGAACTTCCATACAAAATTTCAGCATCCTAGTACAAATATTAAGCTTTAAAACAACCCGTCCAAAAAACTTTAACCTGGTGATTTGTGGCCAAAAGGACTAAGTCCAAAACATGTCAAAAATTGATAAAATTGAAAAATATTTTTAATGTTTAACTTCATAACAGCAATATTTAACCTCAAATGAACTTCCATACAAAATTTCAGCATCCTAGTACAAATATTAAGCTTTAAAACAACCCGTCCAAAAAACTTTAACCTTGGCCACGCTCACGCCCACGCCCACGCTCACACTCACGCTCACGCTCACACCGGGGGTATAGCATAAGCTCTACTTTTCTACGAACAGGCGAGCTAAAAATGTCAAACAGCACAGGCCATGATATGAGGGTTCCTCAGCCCTCTGATCTGCATCTGTACTGTTTACAAATATCTCCTTACTTCTTGTTAGCAATTATCACTGATTTCCACTTCTAATGCCTCATAAGCACTTCTTATACAAAACATAGATCTTTAAATCAGGAAGCTTATGGGTTAGAGGTAAAAAATGACATGTAGCTTACTTTTGGAACTCCCATTCTCTGTTGTCTAGGGGACAAACCTGGCGGGTCTTCAACCAACGAGATATACAGTGAAAGTGGAATGCATGCTGAAAAAGAAACAGTTATGATATTGTCTATGGCCAACATCTTGGGGGAGGAAAATGGATTTTCCAAAAATTGCAGTTTCAAATCAGAAAAGTTCCTAAAGGAGCAACCAAGTCTACACTATTGCTACTACATACATGTATGTTGATCTATGTCGAAAACGTTTGGTTATAAAATTAATAAGTTACAATTAGAACCACTGAGATTGTTAGTTCTACTATATTTTACCTTTCTTATGAATATTCAGAGTAAATAGTGAAGTGGTGGCAGTATTTCAATCATTTATCAGGGAAAAGTAAAACATCTCTAAACCGGAACTTTAATAAAGAACAGCTTAAGTGGCTTTAGGCAGTTGACTGCTTAATGCAGGGCGAAAGTCATGCAGAAAGCTGTATTAAGCAGCCAACTGCCTAAAACCTGCATTAAGCTGCTACCTGTCTCAAAGTCCAACTCTGATACTAACTTTAACATCCAATTTAAAGGGGTTTAACAGTATATTATTTCAGACTGGTTAAAAATTCTTTCATTAGTTTATGCATTGGAAACATACTTGGTAAGTTTTGAGTGGTGGACATTTATTTACTTTAGTACATAAAAAGACCTTTTATTGCCTTTGCAGACAGGAGAGATCTGAATTAGACAGCTACTGTGAGAGCCATCTGATTATGGTCAGCTCAGTTTGCTTATGGAATATATAGATCTGATCCTACAGTTTCTGCCATTGCCAAAAGTTCATGTGTTCATGTTCCATTATATAAAGTTGTCAAATTAACCCATTCCCTCATAGGCTATTTTTAGATTCAACCTCTTTGAATAAATCTACTGAAAAGGAGCAATAACTAGAGAAGTATAGTATAGTAGAGTAGTTATCTGTAGTTTTGAAACTATTGTGATGATCCTAATGAGCAAATGCTCTATTTATCACAATGGTTTCAAGAAGTGACTATTACAGAGACATAGAAAGGAGGAAAGGGTTAATATATTCATAATGTCATTGTTTCTAATATTAATATTCATGGAGTTTAATATTCATGGAGTAATGGGTTAATGGTATTATATGTAAAGTGATTTTCTCTACTTCCAATGCGTTTTAAAAATGCCAGTTGTTTATACATGTATGCTGAAAGGAAGTATATACATGTCGCAAGAAAACCACTCTAACAAATACTGCAGGTGACAACTTTCGTGTATTTGATATTTAATGACCCTGAAGTTATTTGCCAATGTAATTGTATTTATTCTGGTTGTGTTTTGGTTTTGTAACTGTTTGATATTTCATTGTACAACAGAAATGTTTTAATGGAAAATGTTTATTTATTTATCACAAGAGGCATTTTCAATGTAAGTTCAAATTGACCAACCTTCATAAGAATGACTGAACATAACAAATAGCATGTTTTTGATATTATTGAAAATACAGTTGAACTTCGGTATCTCAAACTCGGACAACTCGAACTTCGGGATAACTTGAACTATAAGTTCGGTCCTTCCAAAACTTACATTACAGAATTGCTCTAACATGTATTACCACACATATCTAGAAACACATGTGACAACTTCATGCTACAGGAGCTTTCAGCATTACTTTAGACCTGCATTAAGCTGTGAACTTGAAAAAAATGTCCAGATCAGAAATCAGATAACTGGAACTTCTGTTATCTCAGATGAATTTGTATGGTCCCTTGAAGTTCGAGATATCAAAGTTCAGCTGTATGTGCTTCTTGCAGGGATTGTCACTTTTAAGTTATACTATTTGTAAAACAACTTAACCCATTCCCTCATACTGACGACTTTTGACGACTCTGTAAAAGTCACTTTGTGAAACCATTGTGATAAATAGAGCATTTGCTCCTATAGGAGCAAATGCTCTATTTATCACAATGGTTTCAAACTACAAAATTCTAAAATTTTCCTTTTCTCCAGTAAGTGCTCCTTTTCGGTAGATTTATTCAAAGAGGCTGTATCTAAAAATAGCCTATGAGGTAAATGGGTTAAGCAAGTTTTAACAAGCAATGACTCTGTACCATTTTCCTTTGTTACATAATTTTTTAGATTCATATATTTTTTTCTCTATGTAACTGAGTCTAGTATGTGGACACAGTCTCAATTTGAAACATGCATTTTCACCCAATAAAGGCATTTTATGGCTTCTTTTTGTCCCCAAATTGGACCTATTCAATGGATTTTGAAACAGTTTACCCACGTTGGACTGGTACTTGACCCATTCTCAATACTGAGAAAAATCACTGCAGCTTAATACTTTAACTGATAGATATCTCGGCAAACTGAGTAGATCCAGACCAGACGACTTTTGTAGGAGACGTCTGTTAAGTGTCTGCGCTTGCGTATGGATAGAATTATATAAATCTGATCCTTAGTTTCTGCCAATGTAAAAACTCCTGTGGCCATATACCTTATAAAAAAATCACCTAACAAATATTTACAATGTCATTATTTCTTACATAAATATTTTTCAGGTAAAGGGTTAAGCCTCTGCTTGATGAATATTCATGTAAGAAGGAATGATACTAGAGGTTTTTGTTTCAAAAACGGATGTCTCCCCTCTAATAAAAACAATATGTAAAGGGAAATCACTAAAAATGTTATGGTCTTGATGAATGATACTTCCCCTCATTATGCATTTTCCACACTACATTTTTCAAGAAGAAAATGATAACAGCTAATAACTCCAAAAGTACTGATACCAGGTTTATGGCCCTTGTGCATGACACTTACTTTCATCATGCTCTTTCCAAAAATAAAATGTCATTCCAATAGCATCAGTCGAACAGGAGTTATTGATCGGCCAAAAAAATGTAACAAAGGGCAATAACTCCAAAAGTATTGAAGCCAGAATTATGGCCCTTGTTCATGACACTTTCTCTCATCATGCTCTTTCCATGTATGAAGTTTCAATATGATAGCAAGAGCCATGTAGGAGTTATCGTCCAGACAAAAAAGAATTAAACAAATGTACAAGGGGCAATAACTCTAAATTTATTGAAGTTCGAGTTAAGGATCTTATGCATGACACTTTCTCTTATCATGATCGTTCCATGTATGAAGTTTCACTCCGATGGCATGTGTCACATAGGAGTAATCATCCGGACAAAAAATTGTGATATTTTTTTACAAAGGGCAATAACTCCAATATTAATGAAGCCAGAGTTATGGACCTTGTGTTGATACTTCCTCTCGTTATGATCTTTCCATATATGAAGTTTCAATCCAATGGCATGAGCCATATAGAAGTTATCGTCCGGACAAAAAAATGTGATTTTTTTTACAAAGGGCAATAACTCCTATAATAGTGAAGCCAGAGTTATGTACCTTCTGCATGACACTTCCTCTCATTATGCTCTTTCCATATATGAAGTTTCAATCAGCTGGCATCAGACATATTGAAGTTATTGTCCGGACAAAAAATTATGATATTTTTTTACAAAGGGCAATAACTCCAATATTAGTGAAGCCAGAGTTATGGACCTTGAGCATGACACTTCCTCTCGTCATGATCTTTCCACATATGAAGTTTCAATCCAATGGCATGAGCCATATAGGAGTTATTGTCCGGACAAAAAAGTAAGGTTTTTTTTTACAAAGGGCAATAACTCCAATATTAGTGAAGCCAGAGTTATGGACCTTATGCATGACACTTCCTCTCATTATGCTCTTTCCATATATGAAGTTTCAATTAACTGGCATCAGGCATATTGAAGTTATCGTCCGGACAAAAAGTGACGGACAGACAGACAGACAGACTCTCACGAAAACAATATGTCTCCCCCATATAAATATGGGGGAAGACATAATTATGAATATTAATTAGCTGAATTGTTCAATAATATGGCAGAAACTGTAAAATAGATTTATATTATTCCATAAGCAATACAAGCTGATCAAGCAGTTCTAACAGGACCTGTCTGATCTGTGTCAACTTTGTTTGCAAATGAATCAATATGCATCTGTACCAAAAAAAGCATTAACTACTTACATTGCATACACCCCAAGCTACTGTACATTCTTCACTGGTGGCTGATGCTTGGTTAGCTTGGCATTCAATACCTGGCATAAGATAAAAAGAAAGTCTCAACTCTTACCCTGTTGAATATTCATATTAGAAATAATGACATCTCTAAAATTAATGAATAAGACTAATTTTCATAATGGAATATGAACACATGCCATTTTGCTCTGATCTATAATATACCATTATAAGCAAACATAAGCTCCAACAGGAGTTGTCTAATCTTGGTCTACTCTGTTTGCATAGTTGCAAAAAGGCGTTTATATGAAGGAAAGGGTTAAAACCCATTACCATGTAACATATACATCATAATATGTGTATCCTCATTCCTAAAAATACAAATTATAATTTCTTCTTCTAGCAACCACGGTGTTAACCCATTACCTGTTCAATATTCAAGTAAAAATAATGACATGAATCTTTATACAATGTAATGTAGTTTTCAAGGAATTTTTTGGCTTTGACAAAAATTGTAAAATCAGACCTATATAATGTCAATAGAAAATAGGGTAGATCTCGTTTGGACATTTCAAATGATCTGGGTCTACTATGTTTGCAAATGTGTGAAAAGGTTAAAAAGTAAACATGTATATATATATGAAAAAAGTCCATTTTATTTGGTATAAAAAAAATAATATTGCATTACTTTTACAGGATGCAGTCTCTGCATAAAGGATATGGACCTGATATAACATGGTCTCATTGCAATCGGTGATCATCTTAAAGTGAGAGATATAACCCTGTAGTCTGTACCGATCTGTTTCATTTCCAAAAATTTCCTCCTCACCAACAACATTACTTCTCCTTTATACAGTCCCCCGCCCCTCCCCCAGAACAGTTAAAAAACAGTCAAAGTGATCATAACTTACATAAATCCATTATATGGTTTCTGCATATAGCACAGTTGTCCACAACAATATCTGTAATAGACAGAAAGACATGTACATGACATACCGGTATTTATTTTCATAGATACTTAAATTTTAGCTCTCTGCACTTAAAAAATCACCCCTCTCATTCTAAATGTATAAACTATAGTTTTCATGTCTAATGACCAAGATCTCAATTGTGTCAGGCGGCAGATAGCAGGACTGTACACACGATGGGTACTGGATCTATAACAAGAGGCTGTCCGCAGACAGCGCGCTCCACTTTCTTTAGTGCTGGATAGTGTAGTGGAAGTCTATGTCAGAAAGGGGAGATAACTAAAGTAACATTAATTTTAGGGTTACCTGCCCTTGTGAAATGGATCCCCCTTGTAATAGTTAACATGTATACCAAAGTTGAACCAAATATCATGGACAGTTTCTGAGACATAGACCTGAACATAAAACTTAACCAACAATGCAAATCTAAGTCGAATAAGGGGCATAACTATGGCAAAATTAATTTAGGGTTACCTACCCTTGTTAAATGTGTTCCCCTTGTGATAGTAAACAAACAATTACCAAATATGAACCAAATATCTTTGATGGTTTCTGAGAAAAGGAACCTTAACAAAAAGGTTAACCAACGCTGACGCTGACGAGAGGGTCATGACAATAGCTCCACTTTTTGAAAAAGTTGAGCTAAAAATCTTTCATTTCTCAGTCTAACTCTATCTTGCTAGTACTACATATTAGAATCACGTCCAAAGGGCAATTTAACCCATTACCTCATAGGTTATTTTTAGATCCAACCACTTTGAATAAATCTACCGAAAAAGAGCATTAACTAGAGAAAAGGATTTTTTTTAGAATTTTGTACTTTGAGGAGCAAAATTTAATGCTCTATTTATCACAATGGTTTCAAAAGGTGACTTTTGCAGAGGCACAAAAAGGCGTCAATATGAGGGAATGGGTTAATGAGCGGCAGCAAGATAGGGTTTGGCAGAGAAATTTTTATATAAACATATTTTATGTAGATTTCCCAAATACACCTCTTGCCTGGACGTGATTTGTGAGACAACACATTCATGCATGATTAACTTTTTATGCTGCTTATATTACTCCTACTTATTATTACCCCTTTACTCTATATGTAAGAATAATGACATCATGAAAAGTAATTTGTTTATACGTTTTATAATAACCAATGAACACAGGCATTTTTGACCATAGCAGAAATTGTAGAATCACATCTACAATATCTATAAGCAAACAGAGCAGACCCTGATCAGACAGCTCCCTTAGGAGCTGTCTGATCTGGGTCTATTCTGTTTGCAATGGCATAGAGAGGCGTAGGGTTAAGTTGTGTGATGATTACCATACACTTATCATAATGCCATACAGATTATGTTTTAGCTACCTCCAACACACTATTTGAGTATCTATCATACAGAGAGAACGATCAATCTAACATAAGAGAAATCTAGCACTATCCTGACAAGTGTTCCCTCATGAATATTTACAGAGGAAATCATTGCATCATGAATATTTATCAGCTGAATATGAATACAGAATTGTTTAGCCATGGCCAAAACTAAAGAATCGGACCTGTATAATTCAATAAACACGGACCTGTATTATTCAATAAACAGAGGCATTGTTGACCATAGCAGAAATTGTAGAATCATATCTATAATATTTATAAGCAAACAGAGCAGACCCTAATCAGATGGCTCCTAAAAGAGTCATCTGATCTGTGCCTACTCTGTTTTGAAAGGCATGAAAAGATGTTTATAAATATCAGGGAAAGGGTTGATACAAATGTTTAAAATCCAGGTAATATAGTGCACATGAAATGTTTGGTCATGGCTGCCAAAAGATTGTAGAATCAGACCTATATAATTGGATAAGCAAATGAAGCTTTGACTGAGAGCTATCTCCAAGTCCCTTTTAATGCTCTGGAAAAAAGTTGAAAAATCATGGGAAGTAAATCTATTTCTAAAGATAAGATATTGTACACACTTACCCCAAGCCCAAAGAGCCACTGCATTCCACTGCAAAGAGACGAATTAAAGTTAGCTACAATCAAATTAGTATTTTTTTTTATACAAAAGAAATATGTAACTAGAATATGTAAGATTAGGACACTGACAGCCAAATTTCCTAAATCAGGTATATATATAATTTCATTAGTAAACAGAGAAGACCCTGGTAAGACAGCTCCTATAGAATGGAATGATCTGAATCTACTCTGTGTACATGCAAAGGGTCTCTATCAAGTAATGGGTTAATCTTGATAGGGATCATCCTCGGCCAAAGATCTAGGGAGAGTGGAGTTCTCCCTTTACAGATATTAGAGAGAAGTGAGCGCATGATTGAGGAAACTAAGTAATGCGCATGATTGAGGAAACTAAGTAATTGTTGTTGATATTGTTATATTAACCCATTCCCTCATAGGCTATCTTTAGATCCTACTTCTTTGAATAAATCTACAGAAAAGGAGCATTAACTAGAGAAAAGGAAACTTTAAGAATTTTGCAATTTTAATGATAAATAGAGCATTTGCTCCCATAGGAGCAAATGCTCTATTTATTACAATGGTTTCAACAGGTGACTTTAAAAGAGAGAAAGGCCTATTTATGGGGAAAGGGTTAATCAATCAATCAAAAAATCTGTCAGTAGTATAGAATTCCATTTCATATTTGACCTAGCAAGCAACATTTTAGACTATCATATGTATAAACCATGAACAGCATGATATCTTGGGCATGGCGTGGTGATCTTGCAAGCCCTTTATTCCATGAATATTCATGTAAGAAATTATGACATATATTATCAATACATACTAATTAGATTTTTTTTATAATTGCATAATTATGTGCATGGGACTTTTTGGCTCAGACAGAAAGTGTAGATTTAGATAATCATCATCTATATTATACCATAAGCAAACAGAACAGTCGCTGATCAGACAGCTCCTGTAGGAGATATCTGATCAAGGTCTCTTAGGACTATAATCTTGGATTGATGTGATATTTGTTTTTAACCCTTTACTCAATTAATATTTATTAAGAAAAAATGAATACATGAATATTAATTAAGTGTAGTTTTATACTGGCATTACGTAAATAAGAATTTTTTGTCCATAGCAGAAAATGAAGAGAATCAGATCGATGTTATTTCATAAGCAAACAGAGCAGACCCTGATCAGACAGCTCCTGCAGGAGTCATCTGATTTGGGTATACTCTGTTTGCAGCGATTTTTTCCCCTATATAACTGGTACCGTAAAACGGACCCTGTCACAATTTGAAACGGACCTTCACAATTTACAAGCAGGGTCCGTCGGACCCATTCACAAAGCTGTTCAGTTATTTCACAATCGGCCTTTTACTTTGTACTTACACCAATTTTTTTACCAATATTTACATCGCTATATTCCCCTTTGCAAAGTTATGTATCTCAAACGGTTTCTTGGGATAAAGTCCGAGGTATTCAAATTTCGTATCGCTTTTCTTTACACGTCTCGGACGCTTTTACAAGAATATGAATAAATCGTATGCGTCTCGGCCCGCAAATTTATATTCGGACGAAAATTCTTTCAAAAGGTGATTCACAATTTTTGTAACAACACCGATACTGTTTTCACAATTTTACCAAAACGACACTAATTTTTCACAATTCAAGGGGCACCAGACCCATTCACAATCCCAGGAAAAAAATTGCTGGTTTGCAAAGGCGTAGAAGGTATATTTATGGAGCCAATTCATATGGGTTCAGACTAGATACGATAACGTAGCTCTAAACTGGACGCTAGTCATTATCAGTCTTACAGCTACGATATCGCATCTAGGTTCAGACATATCAAGCATGTCCAACAAATAAATAAGAATGTATCCCATTTCAAAGATAGGCCAGATCAAGGGATCAGGTTTTTGTGTGTGTTTTTTTCTTCAAAGTTCAGCTGGTAGTTTATAAGGTTCTTGTATCTATCCTTACAAACTAAAACATGATTGTCATTATTGTCAGAGGATATAGTAAATGTACAGGGGTGATTCTTCAAAAATGTGTAATATGCTGTCCCTCACCTTTCACATGATTTAAAAGTCATAAAAATTTACTTTTATGAGAATATTTTATCTTTGCCTAGTTAATATGACATACCTTAGTGAGAATATAGTGATAACCAGTGAGAATTTATGCTCATTTTCTTGGAATCGAGTTTGAAATATGAAAGGGGGTGCAAAATTCCCATGTCCCTCATGATACAACACATAATAGAATGAGATATCTTGACCTTAAATCATCATAAATTTGATAATTTTTCTCTATTGATAATGTCATTATATTATCATAGAATGAATTGATACAAAATATTGCGGTTAGTTTAATCTTTAGTGGCTTTTTTCAGCTGCTGATTTTTGTCCCTCGATTTCCTGTCAGTACCGAAACGGTATGGTGTTTTAGCCTGTACCTATTTTATCTTGAAATTAAGGGAAATCCCTTCTGACGTCATCAGAAGGTTTTCCCCATGCAGTCATTATAGGGTACACTTCGAATTAGCAATCCCAGTTCTATTATAAGAAATGGCCTCCCAAACATCTATTTCTATTGATTATGTTTTTAGGTCGTCAGCACCGAAACGCCCTCAAACCAGGCAAGCTGAACTATAAATTCATGTTAACAGATCTTGTCGTATACGCTGTGTGTACACGATGCTTAAATGCATAAAATAATTGAAACATGTACTGGGTAAATGCCTGAAATTATGAAAAATAAAGAAAATTGTCATTACCGAAACGGTCATTACCGAAACGGCCTGTGTTTCGGTACTGACATAACCCTTAATTATTTTGGTATCTTATAACTATTTTGTGAAAATATGACTTTAACTTGCATCCAAAAACAAAATAAATAATATTTCTGAATAAATTCAGTACCATTTGGCTTTACTTTTTGCTGTCATTACCGCAACGTCATTACCGAAACGTCATTACCGAAACGTTTTTCATTCATTTTTTGGCATTTTTTAAAAGTTGAGCAATGGAAATGTTTGAACTGTATACTTTTACGATAAATTAGTCCTAAAGCTAGTATAAAGCATGCTTTTAGTTAATTAAAAGAAATTTAGTAACACTTTGAAGACAATTTCGATACATCAAAATCTTAAAAATTAGCTGTTTCCATCACCTTAAGAGACAATTTTTGATTTTGCAAGATGTATTACTAAAAGAAACAGAATTACGTTATTCATATTCATAATTTACACACATCATGAACGATAAACACCCTTTAACTAAATATTAAGATAAAACGAGGTCCAATTATACATCGTTGCGGTAATGACATTTTCAGGTCATTGGCAATTTATAAAATGTAAAAAAAAAATTTCTATTGAACAATCAGCACGGACATTACTCTTTATAAGTCAAAGACAGTTCATAGTTATGGTATACGTGTTAAGCAAACGGTTTTATGAGCAAAATGTTTCTGAAAAATTTGTAGGCAAAATTACAAATTTTTGAAGAATCACCCACAGATTGAGAAATCAACCAATCGTAACCAACACAGGCATTAAATGATGTGTAGACTAACTATTGCTTAGTCTATACATAAGGATACTTAGGTAGTTATTGGGTGTTTTTGCCCTCCAGTTAACTGCACATGTATGCCGTTACAAGCAGAGATTCACCCTGTTGTATTTCTACCTAAATAATAACCAGTGCTCAGGTCAAATGCCAATATAAAGTGGATAAATAGTTCCTACCCTCATCAGTCAGTCATGTTCTGGTTGCCTGTGGACAACACATGGACAGGCCATCAACTGTAGATTCCAATACGTCTGTCCGCGACAGCTAGCTCTGGTCGAATGGGCCGCTCACATGTGAGCGAGGTGTGACGTCATACCCTACCCGTATTATTCGGACCATTTGCGGTACTTACGGTACCATATTTCACTACACTCCCCCCAACCTTATGAATGAAGGCCTAAGACAGGAAGGACTGTAGTAAAATGAAGGGTATGAATTCCTATCGCGACTACAATTAATATCCAATTAATTAACAACATATCCCCTTAAAGAGGTATAATATCCCAATACCCCGTGAACATTTCATTAACCTTTAAAAAACTAGGAAATATGGGGCATTCTATATAATATCAATTAACTCATGACATGAAAGTCATGAACATTCAAATTTCGCCCAACCCTCTATACTTATAATGATAACCACCATCCCAAATCATTAGTATAAACCAGTATGCGTTCATCCCTTATAGGTAAATGAACCCAATGGTAAGCCATTGTACAGCCAATCATTCAATTCCTAACAGGTCCTTGAATCTCACACGCATATAACAATGGCAGACCATCTAACAGCTTGCGTTCATCCCTAACAGGTAAATGAACCAAGCATACATTCCAATGGTGAGTCATTGAATAGCTTTGCATTCATTCCTAACAGGTAAATTGAATACACTCACATATCAATGGCAGACCAGTAAACTAACGTTCATTCCAAAACAGTAAATGAACCAATGCCTGTTGATCAAAGGAATTACATTGAGTCTACTCCATTCATAGCCTCGATTCCGTAACCTGCGGTAACACCTTCAGGGTTACCCAGAAAACCTTAACAATGGCACGATTGCTAGACGTGTTTATCCATTGCTAAGTTAATGGTGTATTCACTGCTTCGACAAATGCACCATTGCGTTTTATATTGCAATAATTGCACCCTCACACGGCACCCAGAGTCTGACGCCTTGACTCTATTACTATGGACAACCATGCAATGACTTTGGGAATACGAGACATTGCATTCATCTGATCCACTACCCTGTCCATCCCCATAATATGCCATGTGAGTCCCGGAATCCCAACGGCCAGGTAAGACTAGAATGGTCAGTTTGGTGCTACAAACTATACTCAAAAACACACGATAGGTGCAGTACCCTACCTGACTAGTACACCTCCGCCACCACATTTGAAGCATCTATATCTAGAATAAACGGATCAGATTTATTCCAGAGAGCTAACACTGGCGGTTCCACCAATGCTACATGCAGGGCTCCATCTGTGACCTGCACTCTGCCACGTTGCTGTATCCCTTTTGACAAAGGCGGTTTCTTGACCAACACTCCTCCATAGCACAAGAACTTTAGCCCATTCAGATGTAGATTACATTACTGGAAATCTAACATCATCTTCAGGTGTGCTACTCCAGCAGCAATATATACTGTCTGGAGATGTCAAACTAGGTACAACTGCAGGTCTCTCCCACAGTTCTCGTACCTTTCGAAGAGTTATGGGAGTCACTAACAGCAAACTCCCTCTCCAAAGCAGATACAACTGCAGGACTAACAGTCGCTGCAATTTAAGTATCTTCAATGAGTTGCTAACAGCAAACTCTTCCTTGAATGTAGCTGTCGATATTCTCACAGTTGCAAACAGATACTGTTCTTCCAATAATTCCATGTCACGGGGAACTCTGATAGACTGACTATTCTGTTCCTTAAACTTAAAGCTTGTGAATCAGACAGAAAGTCTAACAGAATCGCAGTGATAAAGGAGTTGAAGTCCCAATTCAATCTAGGACTGCTACCTAGAAAGCTGTCTATATATTCTTCCACTCTCCCTATTTCTTTGACTGGTCGGTAGGTAAGGGGTTTCCTAACAGGTACAGCCTTTGTTACACAAGCACAGTCAATATTGGTATCGGTATTGGCATAAATGACAAATCTCAACTGGGACCTCGGTTTAGAACCACTCCTCATATTCATGAACAAAGAATCTCAAATGAGTAAGATTCTCTGATATTGAACTAACTGAGAAGTCTATCATACCTAACAGGTGTACAGATGGCTCATAACCCAGTGCTTCTAAAATTGATGTTAGAGGCAGAACTAACTCGCAGAACAATTTTGTGAAGCAATAATTTATCTCTTAAAACAGTACAAATACTCCTATAGGAATAATCCTATTCCTTTGTGCACATACTAAAACAAAACAAAACTATGGGCCCGGGGGATATATACAATGATGATGAAGGAACAGTCTATTTACAAAATATGCACACAAAAAATATATGTAAAGTAATATAGAAAATAAACTATCAAAAGATAACTACAGTAGCACTGGGAACGAACATCTGACGACAGACTCCAAGATAGGTACCAAACAGGTATATAAACTATTTTCTCACAGTCTAAACTTGAAAAAAGTTGCTTTGTCCCTCCAAATAAACCCAGTATTCCCTATTTTAATGATGAAAAATATGAAAAACTAATTTGGAGCACCCCAGAGACTGAATATTTGTAATTCATATTGAATTCAAACCGAACCTATGTCAGCCTCTCATGACAAAGCACAATAAATATCCTATAATCTGATAAAATGCTCGGGATGTTCACACCCGATGTACATTATAAGTATATTCCCGATATTAATATACTTAGCACCCCTAATGCACTTCTTGTATAGATATACTCAGCAGTTACTACTGACCTATAAATATACTCAGCAAAAACCAATACACACGAACGTTCGTCGGTTATTCCCACCCGAAAAACGGAAGCACATTTTACCCCACCCACTCGATGCAAGTAAAAAAACTCGTATGTATTGGCATATAAGAAAATAGTACATACACAGTGATATCAACTAACAGGATAACACTAATGCATGCAGTAATATTCAACTCTGTTCAAGTCTAGAAATTGGTGCCTGACAGAAAGCACATGGTCGAAAAAATTTAACTCGCCCGCTACAGAATATTTGCGTTTCGAATTTTGCAAAAACCAAATAATGCCAAATTATCCTCGTCGCCAATGTTGTATTTCTACCTAAATAATAACCAGTGCTCAGGTCAAATGCCAATATAAAGTGGATAAATAGTTCCTACCCTCATCAGTCAGTCATGTTCTGGTTGCCTGTGGACAACACATGGACAGGCCATCAACTGTAGATTCCAATACGTCTGTCCGCGACAGCTAGCTCTGGTCGAATGGGCCGCTCACATGTGAGCGAGGTGTGACGTCATACCCTACCCGTATTATTCGGACCATTTGCGGTACTTACGGTACCATATTTCACTACAACCCTATAATCAAACTATGCTTAAACAAAGGGGAAATGTTCATAGATGAACACAGTATACAGGGTTAGACCAAAAGTTTGTTGTGGTCTAGGCTGCAGGGCCTGAAAGTGACCCATTTTTACATAGATTATATAGGGCGAAATCTGACCGGGCCCACACCTACAGTACGGTCGAGGAAGCTTGGGACGAACAGACTAAAATCAAAAACACGTAATCTATCTCTCTGCTAAAATCAACACTAATTTCACATGTGTAAGAAAGTATATAAGTGACAAGAAATACGACGACAAAAAATATTCGATGGGAACATTTTCTTTCACTATGGTAATCTTATGTATTGTTTATTTTTAACAATGACCCAATCTGCGTTCGGATATAGTCATTCAATTTGTCTTTCAACAGGTGGCTTTCCTGAAAACTATACTAATATCCAGCAGCAGTAATGATAGAAATATGCCGATGATTTATTAACAGTACCTTTTTCACTTCAAATCTCTTTTTACCCCCTCTTTCACCCGAAAGACCGGCTTGTGCATCTTCATCAATATCCATAGCCGCAGCCATTTTCTTTGCCTACTTCTAGTTCCGGTTTTATCTCATTTGCTATTTTTCGGCAATAAAAATGTTTCTCGGTCTCGTGATATCTTGATATATTTACGCAACTCTTGATCGCTAACCTCAATGCAGTTTGGTCACACATCCATAGTTACGCAAAGGGTGAAATATATGGTTTCAGAGTAGGGATAAAAGGAGAGATCCTTCAGATTACAATCATCTAAAAATCTACAAATACAAAACTAGATTTATCTTGCCATGTTCAAGTTTGTAACTACATGTACATACATATTAGTTGATAGATATATAGTGTATTGGATCCACATATTTATAATATTGACATATGATACTTTCCTCAGAAGAGAGTGTCTAATCATTTACACCGTAACTATTCATGTAAGAAATACTAACACAATGAATATTTATTAGTTGAATCTTAATAATGTAAAGTAAAGTACCTAGTTATAGTCTACTTTCAGTCCGAATGACCGCTCAGCCGACTGTACATTTACATATAATGTAAAACTTCAAAAGGAATTGTTTACTTTGACAAAAACTGCGTATCGTGTAAAAGCGAAGAGAGCAGACCCTGACCAATAGGAGTCGTTCGATCTGCTGGTCTACTCTGTTTGCCAAGCCGTAGAAATTAGCCAGGCGTGTTGATGGAGTAAAGGGTTAAATACGAGCTGTACTTGAGTAAATATTTGAAATCATTCAGCGGGATCGTTTATTTATTATTACAAACAAGAATAAATATATGTTTTCTGAAAAATAGCCCCATACATATGTATTAAGAAACACATTAAAACTGATGTTTTAGATAGAAGTCATTAAATGTACATACAGTAACATTCATGTCGGGGAATAACACGATGATTTTGCTTTAGTTTTAAATGGGACTGGTAATGAATGCCTTTTAAACGTATTCCGTGTGCAGTGAAATAACAAATTTTAAAAATTTAGCTAATCTACATCTACATCTTTACGTAGTCCTGTCAACATTGGCACTTACACTACGGTGCGCAAGAAAAATAAGGTAATAAAGAGAAAAAGATAGGACAGAAAGAAAAGAACCACTCAAGAATAATCGGTGCAGATTTGATAGGTAAAAGGTAGAAACAGAAAGTTTACTCAGTCATGTTTCAAACCCTCAGAACTTGACCACTTCAGCTATCGTGGCGGTACCAGGGTGCGATACCCGGCTGACACAGCTCAAGCCCCTCATTTGGTCCTACTTTGTAACTGGGTTAGAAGATCCCTAGATCTTAAAGTTGGACAAACCACTCTTAAATGATGCCAAAGAGTGGGCCTCAGCAATGGTTGCTGTTAGGGAGTTCCATACTGGAATACTTCTTGGGAAGAAGCTGAACTTGTAGATGTCAGTAGAGGCGTGATGGTGTAAGAACCAGATACTGTGAGCTAATGAACATCCATGTAAGAAATAATTGATTAGTTGATTTTTTATAATGGCAATGCCGCATTTTGAACAAGAACTTGTTATTACAGTATACATGTAGCATGGACTGTATATGTATATAAATTCGAAAGTAAACAGAGCCGACCTTGAGCAAACGGCTGCTATAGGAATTCTTCTTACGAAATAACACTGGTATATTTCTACACCACCACCATCAACAACAACAACAACACCATCACAAATACAATGTTTTTAATCACATGGCATATAAGTATCTAAAACATACCAAAAGATAGTTTTCTGACCCAACCAAAATTTTTTTTTTCCGGGAACACCCCTGCTCTATATACTTAGTAAAAGGTATTCAACTCCGGCCGAAATCTGCTCAAAAATCGATGGGTTCATTCACTGAGATCGTCCTCGAAAGCTTATTTGACCACCGATTTCCATAAACTGTGTCTTATTTATCAGAGAAATCACCACTCATGATGAGTAGTCATCTATTGTTTCTCACAATATTAACACGCTTTTACAATGAGTCGCCAAAGTGACAACCAACCTCTCTAGGACACAGGTTGACTCTGAGGTTAAAAATAGAAACACACTATAATTCAAGTTGAAACACCATATAAAAGGTCTATAAGGCATTTCCCCGGCCTGGGAGCATGAATGGATACCGTGTATTCACAATTGTTCAAATAATAATATTCTAAAAATCTCTACAATCTTGATATTGATATCGATGAAAGTCACTATTTTCGGGTTTAAACCGAAAGTAAAGACTTACAAACCGTATATATGCAACATCATCAAATTCCAGAGGTATACTCACATAAGCACTTTGGCGTTTATCTCTCACGTGACCTAACTTGGCATTGTCATGTTGAATATATTGCAACTAAGGCATGGGCAAGAATAAATGTCATGAATGCGGAAACTCAGATTCACATTAGACAGATCTTCCTTTGAAACAATCTACATGTCTTTCATTAGACCTATTTTAGAATACGGTGATACTATATTTGACAACTGTAATATCAGATAATGTAACAGTTTAGAAACAATTCAATATGAAACTGCCCGTATAGTGACGGGGGCAACTAAATTGGTCTCTATCAATAAATTATTGCTTGAAGTTGGTTGGGAACGCCTTGAAACCAGGCGGAAAAAGCACAGGCTCTTCTATAAAATGGTGTTCCATTTAACTCCGCAATACCTCACAGAGTTGGTACCGGAAGTGGTCGGAAGGGCTTCTCGATACAATCTAAGAAATGCTGATGATATTCAAACTGTTTCCTGTCGGACAACCAATAATAGCAAGTCTTTCCTCCCTGCATCAATCCAGGACTGGAATAATCTTCCAGAAAGTACAAAACGCTCTTCATCTTTATATGCATTCAAAAAGTCATTGAATAGCGATCTGCCAACTGTTCCAAAATATTTTTATCATGGTGTCAGAAAACAGCAACTCCTTCACACGAGGCTTCGTACCATGACCTCTTCTCAAAGAACATCTCTGATACTGCCTTATGTACATGTGGTCACGTTGAAAACGCATCGCACTTCTTCCTCAGTTGTTACAGATATAACGACCAAAGAAAACAGCTTTTCGATGTAGTCGCCAGATTCACTACTCCGTCTCTTTCTGTTTTTCTCTTTGGTGATCCACTTTTGAATTATGACGCAAACGTCAGTATAGTTGAAGCTGTTCACCGGTTTATCCTAACCTCGAAACGGTTCTAAGAAATTTGGTAACACTCGCTTTCCTTTGAATGTGCTGGTTCTACTAGGAATATTATACTTCTCTTCATATGTGTGTTAATCCCTTGCTTATTTTTTTTCTTATAATTTATCATTTTTCTTAAATTATTTATACAGCGGGATATTCAGCTGGACTAACTGATTTGGTTATTCCATTGCAATTATTATAATTTTGATACTTTGCATTCAGTTCTGTATAAGGCGAGTGTAGATGATACGGTGTTGGGAGAGAAACACAATAAGCAGTCTTGCTTTCGTTTCGTTAACCCTTCACATGCTAATCGCGACCGAAAAGCATTTGTTAACAGTTTGGACCCAGATCAGACAGCGAATAACTCGGTAGCTATTCTGGGTCAAAGCTGTTTGCCAGTCAGGCAGCAGTTTCTCAATAGCCTAGACGGAATTGGAAGAACAAAACAAATGAGTAATAGCAGAACGCGTTTTGATAGCAAGAAAAGAATTAGGTTTAAGAAATTGCGCATTGAATGTAGTTACGAGATTATTACGTCATATAATACTCCATAGCATTTGGAACCGATTCTCCCTTGATAAATATATAACCATTTATTCTGTGACTATTCGTATAAGAAATTAGTAAGTCATGAATATTTGTCGGAATTATGTTCATAAAAGCAAATAAACACAGGAAAGTTTAGTTAAGGCAGAAACTTTAGAATCGGAGTTTTATTATTCCATAAGGAAACAGAGCAGACCCTGATCAGATGGATGGAACTCTCTGATGTGGGTATACATGGACTGTGTTTGACACTAAAAAGGTCACGCAGTGCCAAAGGTATTAAGAGCATTAACCCTTTTCCTGTTCTATATTTATTTCAAATTTCAATACCAACTGAATATTCATGGACAAAATAGTTACAATGAAATGTGGAAGTTGGAATATTGTAGCCGTTTTAGAAACTAAAGGACCAGATTTATCAAATTCTATTAGCAAACAGAGCAGACCCAGCTCAGACGGCTCCTCTAGGAGCCGTCTGAGCTGGGTCTCATCTGTTTGCAAATGCGTAAAAACACGTTTATTTGAGGGAAAGGGTTAAGGAACTCTAAATATCCGAATTAATGCACATAAAGAGCGCTCATACACACAAAGCCATGCTATACATATACCATACCGAGTCCATACACATAAGACTGTTTATTGCATGCTCAACACCGATGACATAGCTGCGCCATAAAACCAAAACTAAAACATATAAATCACAACAGGCAAGATGTGATGCCATATCTTATTCAAGTGTATATGAGAAGAAATATCATAAAACAACACGGATTTTATTCGATCACACAAAACGTCATTGAAGTTGGGATGAGTATAGGGCACTGCGAAATTTAATAGTAAAGTTCGGAGTCGAATGACATTACTCAGGGAGCAAGTAGTGCCTACTGTGCACCCCCAGTACCAGTTTTATAGGTTTTGGACAAAACTGGTTGTGATATGGACGATTTTGCAGGTACGGACCATCATTACGAAAACTTGGGTGTTGCCATGGAAACGGTGAAAATGGTGCTTTGAAAAACTAATGCTATGGTCCTCAGATTGGATATTTTGTTTCCTGGGGGTTTCGTCATCATGTTAAACTGCATTTGAAGTTATTTTCTGATATTTGTAGGATAAAAAATTAAAGGTTTACGTTATTTATATACTTTTTTACTATTTTAAATGTTCTCATTAATATTCATGAGTATGCAAATAAGGTAATTAAAAAAACAAGTTTGAAATAAAAGCACAATGTCTTATCTTCCATGTGGTACGAGTTTTATAGTTTTAGGACAAAAACTGGCTGTGATATGGACGAATTTGTAGGTATGGGTCATCATTACGAAAACTGGGGAGTTACCGTGGAAACGGTTAAAATACACATAGCCTAAACGAATTTAAGTTTGAGTACATTCGCGATTCTGATTCAGGACACTTTTCTGAAAATTTTGGTACCCATGAAAAAGTCTAAGGGGGGGGGGGGGGTGCACGGTAGGCACTACTGGCTCCCTGAGTACATGCCCTGCGGCACTAAAACGATCACATAGCGCGTTGGATGTTGAGCAAAAAGAAACTCCACAAGCGCCAAGTTACTGTAATAGAAGAGTACTCATACACACACGTAGCACACATAACATTTAAAAGCACATGAGTTTGAAAAATGCACGATAGAAAAACGAAAATAGCGTGAAGGCAGAAGTACCGCATTGGAATGGTCAGAGGTAAAACTATTGCCAACGGGCGTATTAAACCATGGTTAGGGAACACGTTTATACCAGTTCAAAAGGATTGCCTTTTTAGTCACGTTTCTAGGTCTATAAATCTAAATGGTAAACATCTGAAAGTAGATACATTCTGAAAGTAGATTCTTCAAAAGGAAAAGCAGCAGTGCAAAAAGAGTTTTCAGACTTGATCTTATTGAGTTTGTTCATGAGCAGTTATCAAAAGTCCAACACTATTCACGCCCCTAGCACCGGTTTAACCAATTACCCCATAGGCTATTTTTAGATACAACCTCTTTGAATAAATCTACCGAAAATGAGCATTAACTAGAGAAAAGGAAATGTTTAGAATTTTGTAGTTTGAAACCATTGTGATAAATAGACCATTTGCTCCTATAGGAGTGACTACTACAGAGTCGTCAAAAGTCGTCAATATGAGGGAATGTGATTAGTGGTATTCAATATTCACAACTACAATGAAACGGGTTATCTCGAAGGACGAGAAAATATAACAACACTGAGAATGAGGTGCGGGGCAATTTTTACGACCGCCACACGAGCACCTAGCACCTGCAATGGACATTGATTTCAACATTCATAACACTTGAGTATTACATATAACGTTATTCCAAGACAGTCGAAACAATTCTTTTTTCAATAATCCTAGAAAGATATGAATTCACTGTCCATTGTTAAGCCTTTTTGATTAATAGACATAAAAACTTGACTATAATTATCATCATTTTACTAGTATAAACTTGTATATTTTAGCAACACAGTCATATATTTTGCTTTGGGCACTGGAGCAGAATTCTTTCGTTATATTTAAACACTATTGTAAGGGTTAAGTTCAACAGTCCTCTAATGTAAGATGCTCGCTAGAACATCTCTGCCGTTTTAACATAAATAACACCGAGTTGACTCTTTTAACCCATTACCTCATCGGCTATTTTTAGATCCAATCTCTTTGAATAAATCTACCGAAAAGGAGCATTAACTAGAGAAAATGAAAATTTTAGAATTTTATAGTTTGAAACCATTGTGATAAATAGAGCATTTGCTCCTATAGGAGCAAATTCTCTGTTTATCAAAGTGACTTTTACAGAGTCGTCAAAAGTCGTCAATATGAGGGAAATGGGTTAAGCGCGATGTTGCTTCAAGGTCATCCTGTTTTAGGACAATGTCAAGGGCATCAAGGGCACAAAGAAGGACCCGAACCTCAAGAAAAGACAGTATATAGCTCATCATATATACCGTCGTCGCATTATGAAATACGAGATGACCACGGGCGTGACAGATCGTATACACTTATTTGAATACGAGACAGAGTAGACAGATTATGCAAATTATCGCATTTCCGGATTTATATAAAAAATGGCGGTGGTATGAAAGGTTTACGAGTTGACATAGGAAGTACATTTTGTATTCCAATGCTTATTGTAATGCAAGAAAGCGCAGACATTTTATATAAACCATCGCATTTCCGGGTTTGTATTTTAGGTACTTAAAGACATCTCGAAGCAGAAACTGGAGCGGACTGTGGATAAAGACTAGAACAGTTCAGGTTCTGCACGACCAAGGTCAGAGGTTATGAACTTCTGAATCTGAGTTCGTTGTCAAATACCTGATCAGATTTTAAGCTTGCCAGGCCTCACTAAGAGCCATACATGTACAGTAAAAAATTCTCTAAACTAGACGTTATATTTAGCAGAAATATCGGTCTCGGGAACAGGTAGTAGCTTAATGAAGGATAAAAGTCGCACAGATAGCTCGTCTATAGGAGCTTAAAGTATCTGAATTCCGGTTAAGAAGGGCTTTACTGTAGATATAATAAAGCATCAACCATATTTCATAGTTATCCTCCGCAATACGACACGTGCAAACAGACGTTGATTTGAATATAAGCTGTCGTCAGTTTATATGCCCTGATAGTATCAGCACACTTTACAAGTGTTTTCTTGTTTTGTGTTAACCCTTTCCCTTATGTAAGCGCATTTTGACGCATCTGTAAACAGATTAGACACAGGTCAGACGGCTCCTATAGGAGCCGGCTGATCAGTGTCTGCTCTGTTTGGTTATGGTATAATATAGATCCGATTCTACAGCATCTGCCTGAGCCAAAATGCCATGTGTTCATATGCCATTATAAAAATAATCTTATTACTATTAATGACGTAATTATTTCCTACATGAATATTCATCAGGGAAAGGGTTAACTCTTACACCGCCGGAAAGCTACTCACAGGACTTGATGCTGCCTTGAACGAATCTGTATTTACCTTTACAAACACTTTGGATCCAAATAGACGCGAGCAACTCAGCGTCTCGTCAGAATCCAAACAGTTTGACACACCACTTACATTTTGAGAAGGAAAAAAACCTCTGAAACTTAACTCTTTTGGCGCCAAATTTAAAAGTGTCGTCTGCAATAGTAATTTCATATTAGATAAAAGTCTAAACTAAATAATAAAGGTATATTTGTAAAACATTTGTTTTTAAAAACTTGTATGATTGGGCTAAATAATACAGAAAACAGTGAAGTCCCAGGTCAGATGCCGCCTTGATAAGGCGGCATCTGACCTGGGACTGCACTGTTTTCAATGGTGCCAACAGGCGACATTGGCGCTGAAAGAGTTAAAGCAGACGATGTTGTGCTCAGACGAAAATCATTTGGGGCCATAAGTGTAAAAAGAAATACGCCATTGCTACCGGACATTCATACTTCAATATTACTGTGCGTATATTGTGATGCAACTATTATGTCGATAGCTTTTCGATTACATGTATAGTCAACAACATGACAATAAAAATAGAACACTTGCGTTTTGCAAAAAAATAAATGTTGGCATTATTACTGCAACTACCACAAGAGTCAACACTTTTGATTACAATCTGACAATGGGATAATGTAGATACAGTCAAATCTCTCTAAAGTGACCAGCTAACAGAGACATAAATCTGAGTCTTAAAATCATATGGCAGGTTGACCCTCACCAAACATTTGGTCTCTTGTAAACTCAGCAATTTCCCATACGATCAAGCTCGGCGTCTCATCTGGATCCAAACTGTTTGCAAATGCGTGTCAGGTCGATGGCAACGGGATACGGATCTTATATTGTCTTGCCTTGTCATGGCATCGCATGCCATGTCATGGCATTGTATGATACATCATGGCATGTCACATCATGTCATGACGTGGCGTGTCATGTCGTGATGTGTCGTGTCGTATCGTGCCTTGCCCTGTCTTGTCCTGTCTGGTCTTATCTTAACATTGTTGATATTGCGTCTGATTTGTCAGCCATTGCAAAATACAATAGAACCCATTTAAAGCTACCCGTCAATGAATACAACTTAGTGCCAGTAAATGAAGTATTTGCTTAATCCATTTGTGCCCAGTGGAATCTTCCCTGTTTATATATTGGATTAGTCCATATTTTTTCCATGGAATGCCTGGCCTAAATTTCCAATTTCGTTTTGTTTTATATTGTAATCCCTATCAGCAAACAGTGTAGACTCTGATCAGAGTCTACGCTGTTTGCCTGCGTCCCATATATACGGTCGTGGGAGCAAATGGGTTAATGACTCAGCATCATGCTTGATTTAGGTGATCTGTTTAGAGAGGGTTTACAGTATATGTCATATCTAAATACATGTATTTGCAGTTATGTTACTGTGTAACACTCTGGTCTATTACCTTTTGGTTTTATGAGATAAAAACGTATGTAGTCTTTAGCCCATTGCCGCATAGGCTATTTTATATACAACCTCTCTGAATAAATCTACCGAAAAGGAGCATTAATTAGAGAAAAGGATTTTTTAATTTTGTAGTTTGAAACCATTGTGATAAATAGAGCATTTGCTCCTATTGGATCAAATGCTCTATTTATCACAATGGCTTCACAAAGTGACTTTTACAGAGTCGCCAAAAGTCGTCAATATGAGGGAAAGGGATAAAGTGAATAAACGCACATTTTCAATAAATTCATAAAATATGATATTGGTTATGTTCAGTTATTCTTATGAGGATTGTAAAATTGAATTTATATATAAAAAAGTGTATATGTGATGCAACATAAACGGTTTTCCTCGGTACTTTTGTTGTACAACTAAATACGTTCATCTGTCTGGTTCGAACAGTTACGAAACTAAAGCGCAGTCCGAATGAATACTAATTCATAGTCGAATAGCATCGGGGTCTGCGATATCCAACACATCGGGGTCTGCGATATCTAACACATGGAAGTAAGGTCTTCTTCGATATCCTTCTTTTCAGTATATACAGAAATGACTGATGTATTTTTAGGCAATTTTCAAAACGCTTCACAAGTGGAGACTATAGCTTTAATAATTAAATGAGCTATAGTGTGATTCATACCTCTGAGATTCGTTATCAATTTATATTTTAATATCAAATGTCCATGTGAAAATTGAAAAGATGTACAAAGATGGTTTAAAACCAAAAGTAAACAAGTCGCAATGCTCGACATAATATTATTGCTTCATTTCCAAGAACCAAAGGAATGTTTCCACTAAATGCAAATGAGCTACCGTAATGTGATTGTCTCTTGACTTCACGCTCGTACTTACATTGTAATAATCAATAGCAAGTGGTCAGATAGTCGGATCGAATTCTATTATTCATGACCCATAACCTTTATGATGCTATGAACTTGTGAACTGTACACTATCATTCATTGCTTTATTTTGCAATAAATACGTTAGTACATGCATGGGTTCGAAGCGTCAGACAATGTGAATCAGGACCAGACGCCGATTTACTCGCGATCTGATTTGGAATCAGGCTGTTTGCAATATCAGTCAGATTGGGATAAGCAGGAACAGGTGTTAAGTACGGAAAAGCTTTATCTCAAATAAGGACAACGAACACATCTAATTATTTGTCTGCCATATATTGTTGTCTGCAAAAATGATACAATTTTCAGATTTGAATTCTCATCATGTTTATTAAAACAAAACAACACAAAGAAAGAAACTAAATCACAGCAACAAATAGTTATGATCCTGATGAGATGCCGAGTTGCTCGGCTTATCATGATCCAAACGCCGTGCCAAGTTAATCAACAATTCAGCATTGACAGTAAAGAGTTTTAAAAGCCTCACAACGCTGAGTTTTCAAATGGACTCTTCCAAAATTCAAACAGGTCAAGCTTACGGATGTTTCTATTATAAAGGTTACCAAAATTCTTTTTTAGGAAAGCTGGTTATTTTTCTACTTTGTTGGCTTACCGGTGCTGATATATGGAACAAAATCAAAAACTGTCGAAATCAGCATTAAAAACAAATTTTAGCTAAAATCCAGCTAAAAAACTTGTGGAGGCAGTGATGACCGCACGAAGTGACAAGGGAGATCACTGTGAGGAGTTTGGTTATATAAATGTATTCATTGCACCTGTAACATTTGCACCTGTATCCTCAACTCGGTGCGCACTCAGAAACTGGAGGAGTTTTCAGCATTACTTTAGAAGTGCATTAAGCTGTCACATGCCTCTCTAGATATGCGTAGATATAAATTTAAGAGCAATTTGGTATTGTAAGTTTTGGAAGGACTGAACTTTTAGTTCTAGATATCTAGAATTTCGAGTTATCCGAGCTCGAGATATCGAAGTTTAACCGTATATCCTCGCTAATCCGAACGTGTAGTAAAACAAGAATGAAGAACGTTTAAGACAGGTGGCTGCTTAACCCTTTACCCAATAGCCTGTTTCTAGTTTTGAAGACATATGACCACTTAAAGCAGGTTGAAAGTAAAGCAGAATGCGCCGTAAGGCGCATTCTGCTTTACTTTCAGCCTGCTTTAAGCTACCACCTACTAGGATATAGAAAATATTTATTATGCAATATGTTCATGACTGTATGAATTTGAACTATTTTCTTCAGCGGAGGAATAAATCAAACACGCTAAAAGCCGCTTCTATCAGGTAAAGGGTTAATGTAGAACGAAAGTGAGACAGAATGAACGTGAGACAGAAAGGTCCGATTGACCATCATAAACAATGAACGTGAGACAGAAAGGTCCGATTGACCATCATAAACTTTAGTCTGCTGAGCAAAAATTGTTTGTAGAAAAAGTCATCGATTTCAGTTGTCAAGTAGAAGGACGGTGCTGTTGATTTATAAAATCTTGCACTTCTTTTCCACAGCACGGTCAGAGTATCAAACGGTTTGGATCCTGGTGAGACACCGAGTTACTCCATCAGGATCCAAACTGTTTGCAAAGGAAATCGCTCATCCGCCCACATCAGGCTAAAAGTTAAACTGTCATCTGGCCTACGGACCGATGACGGTACAACTGTACTGATCTAGGTGTTAGCAAGGCTTTACTGTAATTAAAATTATACGAACATAGTTGGACCTGGGTCCATGCTTATAAAGCTTTTTAGTTGAGTCTGGGTTCGTTCTCAAGCTTTTGATTGGTCAGATTTGAGTTATCAAGCTTTTGATTGGTCAGATTTGAGCATGAGGCTCAAATCTGACAAATCAAAAAAATTGAGAACGAACTCAGACTCAACTAAAAGTTTTATAAGCACGGACACTGGTTTGTTATTACTGAATTAGATTTTCACATAACCCCGTCCTCCTTTTAACTATACACTTAAAGAGGAGGTCCCTACAATGATCGCATATTTTCAATAATGTCATAAAACTTGGTATTTGTTATGCTCTATCATTATTATGAAGGTTCCCAGTTTGAACTTATATCGAAAAATGCCCATGTGATACAAATAAACCGATTTCATCAATAACTGATAATTTTTGTTCTACAACACAGTATTATCGACATTTTCCGTAAATTCTTCCGCGTTTTGCCGATGTCCCCCGATCTCGCCATTGTTTACGTAATAGCTTTCTCGGAAGTGGTCGGAGAATCGCGAATAGGGCGAACAGTTACGAAACTAAAACTCAACCCGAGTTAAAAAAACCGTAAAACCGGGATCAGCGATATCAAACACATGGATGTTTTGTCATTATAAACGGTAATTGGATGGGGCTTTTTGTGATATACTACTTTTCAGCATATAAACAAATGAGTTTTGTATATTTTAAGTGTTTATGAAACGCGTCAAATGTAGGGACATCCCCTTTAAGGCACGTACTAACGGTATGACAAATGCGCCTCTTACGCCCTGAAAACAGTGTAGACCCCTGGAGATCAGATGCCGTCTGACCTCGTTCTACCCTGTTTACTTAGGACATTATAATACATCTGATTCTACAAGTTTCTAGCCATACCATACAAAACACGTGTACATATGCTATTATAAAAATTCAGTTGCTAAATATTCATGATGCCATTATTTCTTACATGAATATTCAACAGGAGAATGGCTAATAATTTATTTCATAAACGCCTATTTTAACGGTTTGCAAACAGAGTAGACTCAAATAAAACTGCTTCTGTAGGGAAATTCTGAACAGGGTCTGCTCTGTTTGTTAATAGAATTAAATAGGCCGGTTCTATTATTTCCAAGGTCAAAAATCCCCTTGCTAATATGCCACTTTTAAACATTCAATTACTTGATAGCCAGGAAGTCATTATTGCTGCATAAATATTAATGAGGCAAAGGGCTGACAGTACTCTTGTAAACTCGGTTGTTTATTCATTGATGTGACACAATGCACAATGCGGTCCGATAACCTGGTAAACAGTATTAACCCTTCGCTTGCTATTCGCGTCAATATACCTACCTGTAAATAGTGAAGACCCAGATGAGACAGCTCCTGCAGGAGCTGTCTCATCAGGGTCTGTACTATTTACAAGTTGATTGTGCAACCACTGCACTCTACAGCAGTGATTGCACAGCGCAATACTTGTACACAGTGAAGATATATGTAATTATACAACAGGGCATGGGTAAAGAAGGAGAAATGTATTTTTAAAATTCAGCAAGAGAAGGGTTAAGCTTCAGCCATGTATCCGACCCTTTACTCCTTGGGTATTCATGTAAACAAGTGTTTTATGAATATTAATGAAGTTATATTTATAATTGAACACGAATGAAATTATTTTTGACCTGGTAATTATTGAAAAACAGATGTACACGTATATACCCCCATTAGTTAACTGAGCAGACCCTGTTTGTAAAGACTTTCAAAGGTGTATATACAGAGTAAAGGAAATCAATTTATAAATTCACGCGATGACGGGGAGCCTGGGAAAATATTTGAAAGGAAATGGGAGTATCCAAATATATCCACCATCCATTCATGTATTAACATAGGAGTAGTGCTTATTGCAGGGGAAAAGTAAAACAGAAAGCTCCAACAAAAGCTTTCTGTATTTCTTTTGACCGGCATTAAGCTACCAGCTGTCTTAAAGACCTACAGTTAGACCTCTTATTAATGCTCGCTTAAGAAGGCTCTGGCGCACATACCACTGCCTTGGTCCGGGCTCGAACTATACGTACATTACATAGCGCAGTTTGGGTGTGGCCTAGGTCGTGGTTAATCGTGACATTTAGGCTTAGCTTCCGATAAATTGAAATCGTACAGAACGGGATTCTGTTCACACGTATTACCAGATGATCAGAATAACCCATAAATGTAAAGTACACGTTCCAGAAAATTAAGTCTTATTCTTTTTATTTCTAGAGAAAATCATGTATGGGACCTTCATACGGAGTCAGAGCTAATTATAATTATTCAAATACTAAACTCATAATTTCTCCACCAAACCCTATGTTGTGACCACTCTTTAAAATCGTCTCTTCGAGATGATTCTAAAGAGTAGTCACAACAAAGGGTTTGGTGGAGAAATAAAGAGGGTTTTTTTTTGTTTTTTTTTAATTTACGCATTTTATCTGGAGCTCCAACAGATCCGTCTTTCGTAATTAACCCCTGGATTTAAATGTCACCAAACGTATAAGTGGCGTGAGTCACATTTTTTACCCTTATGTTATAACAGCTACAGAGGTATAGTCTATCGTCATTCTCAAATCCAATGCATTACTGAAAATGAAATATATCGATAATTGCTAGAGTCACTGCAATACTAGTGTCAAACAATCCAGAATCTGGCCTTAAGAAATGTTTTAATGGTACTGTTTTGGGTCTGAACTGTTTGCAATTAGTACTTACTGTGCGTAAGTTACACTGTTATATGTAGGCGGAGCTTGTTGTATAAATACCAGTGACAGTGTGTACCGCAGCAAGAGATATAATATATTACACACATACACAATGCAGAGGTTAACATTGTTTGGGATGATACTTTTCTGTATCGTTCTTTGGGCTGACCCACTGTTTTCGGCAACATTGGAGTTATTTCCAGGTAAGTTAACTTTGTCGCTGTCATACATGTCATCTGCCCCAATGTTCAATTTTGAATTTTCTTCATTTTTGTTTCAAAAACATAATCATACAGTGGTACCAACCAGTTTGGATCCAGATGAGACAACTAGTCACTCGGTGTCTCATCTTGATCCAGACTTTACATATACAGTAAAACCTCTATAACGGCCACTAAATTGTGTTAATTATAGTTGGTATTTAGGACAGGTGGATGCAGGTGGATGCTTAAAGCAAGGTGAAATTAACACAGAACGCTCCTATAGGAGCGTTCTGTTTTACTTTCATCTTGCTTTAAATAATCAGTCACCTGCCTTTTTACATAAAATACTTGATGTATTTTAGTGACCGTTATAGAGAGGTTTTACTGTATAATGGTACGTACTGACAGATTCTGCATTGGCAGTTAAATAATGATATTACTGGATTATATATTGTTGCATCATCAACTTTTCGTTTACCGCGAGCAAAATTGTTCCATGTGAACTGGCACAAGATAAAAATACTATAGTTCTCTTTCTATATATATTTATATACAGTAAACCCTCTCTGTAACGGCCACTAAATTACATCAAGTATTTTGTGTTAAAGGCAGGTGACTGCTTGAAGCAAGGTGAAAGTAAAACAGAACGACCCTTAAGCGCTTTTGAACGCACCCATCCTGTGTGAAAAGAGCGCTATATAAATGTGGTATAATAATAATAATAATACTTTCACCTTGCTTAAAGCAGTCACCCGTCTTAAATACGACTAATTAACATAATTTAGTGGCCGTTATAGAGAGGCTTTACTGTAACTCTTATGATAAAGTACAATAAACCCTGCTATCCATTTTTTTGAACATAGGAGTCTTAACATACAGTTGAACTTCGATAACTCGAACTTTAAGGGACCATACAAATAAGTTCGAGATAACAGAAGTTCTAGTTATCCGATTTCTAATCTGAACAATTTATCGAGTTCACAGCTTAATAAAGGTCTAAAGTAATGCTGAAAGCTCCTGTAGGAGCTTTCAGCATTACTTTAGACCTGTATTAAGCTGCAAAATATGTTTCTATATATTTGTAGCGATGCTATTTAGAGCATGTTCTGTATTGTAAGTTTTGGGAGGGCTAAACTTTTTGTTCGAATTATCTAAAGTTCGAGTTATCTGAGTTCGAGATATCGAAATTCAACTGTGTTTGTGGTTGTTTAATGCAGGGAAAAAATAATTGATAAAGCTCCTATAGGAGCTTTTTTCATTACTTTTGACCTGCATTAAGCTACAACCTGTCTTTCAGACCTATATACATACAAATATTGATTGCTGCTTAAGACAGGTTCTACTGTATAACACCGACGTAACTGATATAGAGTACTGCAGTACTGTTCGATCTGGTGCCAGTGAATATGCGTAAGCAGTTTGACTCCAAATAATAATTGCAACCAAGCTTGATCCAGATGAGACAGCGAAACCTTTTGAACTATTACTGGCATGTATATTGTATATAGTCATCTCGTGAAACTCGAACTTTGCTATGTCAAAATGAACGCCTGTTGGAGGGATATCGTTTTACAAACACACCATGTTTAACCCATTCCCTCATATTGACGGTTTTTGACAACTTTGTAAGAGTCAATTTGTGAAACCATTGTGATAAATAGAGTATTTGCTCCTATGGGAGCAAATGCTCTATTCATCACAATGGTTACAAACTACAAAATTCTAAAATGTTCATTTTCTCTAGCTACTGCTCCTTTTTCGGTAGATTTATTCAAAGAGGTTGTATCTAAATATAGCCTATGAGGTAATGGGTTAAATCCTTCTTTAAAGCCTTCCCGATCTTACTGGCATTGGCAAACAGTCTAGACCCATATCGGACGTTGAGTTACTCGGTGTCTAATCAGGAGCTAAGCTGTTCCACACTCTGTCGTCATGACCGATCGGAAGTTGTCAATATTGAAACCTCTGATAGAAATTTGAACAGAAGTTTCTGTTCACAGCGGAGTAAGCGTTAATAATAAAATAAGTACAATCTCACTAAACCTCACTAAACCTCACTAAACCTGTCGAATAAATTAGTATCAATACCAGTTTCAAAGACAGGTGGCAACTTAATGCAAGATGGATATCACATATGCAGAAATCTCCCTTTGGACACGTTATGCGTGTGACCCTGTATTAAGCAACCACATGTCTTTAAAAGACATGCATTGTTTTTATTAAAAGTTCGGCTAAGAGAGATTTCACAGTAAGGTAATATTTTGTTTGTGAAGCAAGTGCTCATTAGTGTGTTTGTTGGTTGTCTGCCAGTTCACCCGTCATGTGTTGATGTATAATTATGCTCGAGAGATGACAAAGTTTAATGTCCTTTGCGCTCCTGTATAATTCATTCCCTAATCCTCTCCCGCATACTAACGCCATTTTACACATTTGCAAACAGAGTAGACTCAGATCAGACGACTCTAGCAGGACACATTTGATTATGATCTGCTATGATTGCTTATAAAATTAGAATATTTCTACCAATACCACACAACTCTGTGCACATGTGTCATTATAAAAATCAGCTGCTAAATATTCACGATGTCATTATTTCTTACATGAATATTTAATAGGTACATGATTAAACAAAGAGTCCATATATACATGCGTTTTGAATCGCACTAGGGGAAATCATGGTTTGTGCACATGGTTTTTGTAAGCAATCTGGACATAAATCAACAACTGACTGCGTCCGATAGAGGTCACGTCACACAGTGTTACGGTCATCATTGTTTGATATTTATTTACCCGTTAACCTATTCCGTCATATTGACGACTTTTGACGACTCTGTAAAAGTTACGTTGTGAAACCATTGTGATAAATAGAGCATTTGCTCCTATAGGAGCAAATGCTCTAATTATCACAATGGTTTCAAACTACACAATTCTAAAAAAAATGCCTTTTCTCTAGTTAATGCTCCTTTTCGGTAGATTTATTCAAAGAGGTTGTATCTAAAATAGCATATGAGGAAATAGGTTAACTGATGAATTTTCATACAAGACCCCACCTATTTGAATATCAATCAATTTATTTCCTTTATAATACATGTATATATGAAATAAAGCATTGCATCGCCTTTGCAGTAGAACACTAGTGTGACGTATATTTGTGCTAACAGAGCAGATCCTGACCAGATAGCTTCCGCAGAATCGGTCTGATTTTGAGCTACCTTGTAAAAACGTAACATTTGGGATTATGAAATAGAAGGTTAATATTTGATCAACCAAGTCATGTTGAATTATTCGAACAGTAAAACCTTTCAACAGTGATCACCAAAAACGACCTATTATAGAATTTTCAAGTTAGGTGATAGCTTAATGCAGAGGGAAAGTTAAGTAGAAAGCTTCCATTCGAGCTCTCTGTATTAAGTAATAGCCTGGTAATTTTACCAGGTTAAACCACAGGAGGCCATTTCGTGGGTCTACATGGTCTAAGAGGTCAAACAAATTGATTGGGTCGATTTAGTGTTATATTATACTGTATAACACTAAATCGACCCAATCATTTTTTTGACCTTTTAGACCATGTAGAGCCACGAAATGGCCCCCTGTGGGTTAAACACTGAAGAGAATATGTATTTCTGGCGAAGTACATACCTCACAATCCAGCCAAGTGCATAATATGAAAACAAACACTCAAAGGCAACATCAACACAATCACATCTTACTTTGTTCTGTACTTAAAACGTACTAATACTAGTGCTAGAGGCAAGGTTGAGATGGCAACAGTAAACAGTTAAATATTTGTATCATTTACTGTAACTGTAACTTCATGAATATTCATATTGCATGTATTGATACAATTTATGACTTCATTAACTCTTTCCTCCATAATACGCCTTTTTACGACTCTTCAATAGTCACTTCTTGAAAGCATTGTAATAAATACAAATGTAGAGCATTTGCTCCTATGGAGCAAATGCTCTATTTATCACAATAGTTTCAATACTAATAAATGCTCCTTTTCGGTAGATTTATTAAAAGAGGTTTTGTCTAAAAATAGCCTATTAGGGAAAGGGTTAATACCAATGTCTGTAAATATATGAACTTTTATTACAGCTCATTAAACAACGAGTATTTGTCATAGTAGACGGTATAGAATCAGATAGATAACATTATTAAAGCAAATAGAGTAGATCCTTATCAGGTAGCTCCTATAAGGGGCTGTATGATTTGGATATACTCCGCAAATAAACCGAAAGTAATATAGGTATATACGCGCGTTTGAAGTAAAGGATTAAATTACGTCCAGGTTGCAGTTTTATTTTGTAAAACATACTGTTACATGTACAATTATCCCGTTTTTAACACTAAATTAAGTATTAACATTTCGCTTGCTATTCACGTCAATATACCTACCTGCAAATAGTGAAGACCCAGATGAGACAGCTCCCGCAGGAGCTGTCTCATCAGGGTCTGCACTATTTACAAGTTGATTGTGCAACCAGTGCACTCCACAGCAGTGATTGCAAAGCGAAATACTTGTACACAGTGAAGATATATGCAATTATACAACAGGGCATGGTGAAGAAGGAGAAATGTATTTTAAATTTCAGCAAGAGAAGGGTTAATACTTCCCTTCATATCTTCATATAAACGCCTTATCACCAATTTGCAAACAGAGCAGACCCAGATCAGACGGCTCCTGCAGGGGCCGTCTGATCAGGGTCTGTCCTCTTTGTATATGGACACTTATAGAACTGATTATGGAGTTTCCACAGCAGTGAAAATATCCCTTTTATTGATTTCGTCCATGAATATTCACGAGATGAAGAAATCTTACATAAATGTTGCAGTAATCGCAAAAAGAACCGTTTTCTTTCATTTTGTAATGTAAAAGCCATGTCTGATTGTCAACAAATTGGATTGTTGTAAGACACGGAATTACGCGTTCGGCATCTCATTTGGATCCAAACGCTCTGCAATTTCTACCACCTATACTGACTGGTCCATGATGTTGGAAGGGTTAAGCTTTATAATTTGTTTTCATAAGCGTGTATAAATTAAATTATGAAACATACTGGCACTACCAGGTTACACAATAATGCCTTAAACATCCGAAGGTGTCTATCTCAAATCTAGAATTTGATTGCCAGCCAGTCTTAAGTTTCTAATGAGGCGTTCAAAGAAGTCAGTGACAGCGAATGATTCATCAAGGGATCCTTTGATCTGGGTCAACACTGTTCGCTGATGTCACACTTTGATTCGCTTTCGTTAAATGCCATTGCAGTTGATCCTCTCTAAACCAACAGCTTAATTTATTTATTTACTTACACACGAGCTTTCCTTTACCCATTCTATTATAGGCTATTTTTAGATCCAACCACTTTGAATAAATCTACCGAAAAGGAGAGAAAAGGAAAATTTTAAGATTTTGTAGTTTGAAACCATTGTGATAAATAGAGCATTTGCTCCTATAGGAGCAAATGCTCTATTTATCACAATGGTTTCAACAGGTGACTTCTACAGAGGCGTAGAAAGGCGTATTTATGGAGGTAAGGGTTAAGAGCAGATGGCTGTTTAATGCAGAACAAAAGTAACTGCAGAACGCATTTGCATAGCTTTTGTTCCACATTAACAAATTCAAACCCAATATTGCTTTGAAATGACATAGGCAATCAGTGTAGACCCTGCACCGATGGCTCCTTTAGGGGACCTCTGATCAGAGTCTGCGCTGTTTGCTGAGCCCACCGATGTCAGCGGCTTATACCGGCAAATATTTGGTTTGCTGTGCCCCCTCTTCGTGTAAATGGATAAGTCCTAAAACAAGATCTGGACGGATTTCCTTAACCCTTTCACCGCCAATGTCGTTTTTATGCACCAAGACAAATAGTGCAGCCCCAGATCAGACGCCGCCTTTTCAAGGCGGCGTCTGATCAGGGACTTCACTTTTTGTCTCAGTCTCTATTTCATACCTGTGCTTTATTCCTTTTTCAATTTGCATTTATTTATCTCATTTCCTCATTGTACCAAATGATTTAACAAAATTGGATTGCAGACTACAATTAGAAATTTGGCGCCAAAAAGAGTTAAATAATATCGGAATAAATGGGTTACGCTTACACCTGTATTAAACGTTCGGAATTAAGACTTACGTATGTTGAGTGGCCTGTTAACCAATTCCCTCATAGGCTATATTAGACCCAACCTCTTTGAATAAATCTACCGAAAAGGCGCGTATACTAGAGAAAATGAAAAAATAGAATTGTGTCGTTTTGAAACCATTGTGACAAATAGAGCAGTTGCTCCTATGGAGCATACTATTATGCTCTATTTATTACAATGGTTTCAAAAAGTGACATTTACAGAGGCGTCAAAATGCGTCAATATGTGGGAAGTTGGGAAAGGGTTGAGAAAGGCTAAATAATGTAAATGTTGTAGATTGTAGTGCTTCATTTTGTCGATAGTATTAGATTCGGGAATTACATGACCTTTATTAGCGCCTTCCCCGCTGTAACAAAACAATGTCTGCTCAATTTGGATCTAGTGAAATTTTAACTACTTCAGATTCGATCAAGCTTGTGATTAGCTATTGACAGAGGGTCAAACAGTTTGGATCCTGATAAAATGCCGAGTTATTCGGCGTCTAATCTAGATGGAAGTTGTTTGCAAAAGTCATTTAAGTCACGAGCAGCTTGATTAGTGTTGGCATCTGTTGTTATTGATTCCATGGCGCACGTTGTGCTCGTGCCCTTTGACGGTAAATGTTAGTATGATGAATGCAGTATTTGAACCCTTCTAAACCGGACGAATTAGTATCAGTTTCGCGGTCGTTAACTCATTCCCTCCTAGACTATTTTAGACCCAACATCTTTGAATAAATCTACCGAAAAGGAACATTAACTATAGAAAAGACAAAAAAATAGAATTGTGTAGTTTTCAAATCATTGCGATAAATAGAGCATTTGCTCCATAGGAGTAACTGCTCTATTAATAACAATGGTTTCAAAAATGACTTTCACAGGGGCGCCAAAAGGTGTCAGTATGAGAAAATGGGTTAGGACAGGTGGCAGCTTAATGCTCTAGGTGACAGAACAACAAGCAGCTGCCAAATAGGTAGCTTTATTAAATTTCTGGTTGAGAGGGGTTTTGCTCTCACTTCATTGTCAGCGTTAGGTATATTCAATTTCCGTACAAATATCTTATCAAGTTGTCGATCAGGTTGGATCGTGATGAGATGCCGAGTTACTCGGCGTCTCATTTGAACCCAGAGTGTCTGTATACGTAACCACGACTAGACCACTGAGTGTGAAAGGGCCAGTATATAATTTATCAATACAGTAAAACCTCTCTATAATGGCCACTAAAATACTACAAGTACTTTGTGTTAAAGGCAGGTGGCTGCTTAAAGCAAGGTGAAAGTAAAACAGAACGCTCCTATAGCGGCCATCTGCCCGCTTTAAGCGGCCATCTGCCCTGAATACCAAATAATTAACACAATTTTGTGGTCGTTATAGAGAGGTTTTACTGTAACAGTTTCCCCAGACAGTAGTTGGTGTCGGTATCATTTTTGTGACTATATAAGCGTTTATACACACTTTCAAATGTTGCAGTCGGATAGTTTTTATCCCTTTGAGACACGAAGCCATCCGGCGTGAATGATGCATTGAACACTAGCGTGCAACATAGGAATTAGTAACGAAATGAGATATTATGTATCATAAATGTATAATTAGTAACGATGTTTAAGATATTATGTATTATAAATGTATAGTTGGTAACGAAGTTTGAGATACTATGTATTATAACTGTGTAATTGGTAACGAAATATGAGATACTATGTATTATAGGTGTATACATCAAGTTTATTTCACAAACTTTATAACCATTCTGTGTAAAACAAAGTCTGTGTTGGTGGTCGAATTTGCTTTTTAACCATTCGTGTAAGAAATAATGACATCACGAATATTCATTAGCTGATTTGTTTATAATGGTACATGTAGACGGGATGTGTTTGGTATTGGTAGAAACTGTAAATCTCATCTATGATAATTTCAAAAGCAATCAAAGCAGAACCTATATTTGTCTAGCCTGTGTGCTAAGACATGCCTGATTTTAAATTATATGCAGTAATTGTAAAAATTGTGAATTACACAATATAATGAAGATATAACACTGTCAATTTATAAACCAACTTTATTTTGATATTTCCAGCTGGAGAGAAAGCCCCGTGCTCTATACCGGAAGGACCGACTTTTGATATTGCACAATACACAACAGCATTCTACTCGAATACAGATCAGTTTCCAGAATCGGCATTTGACGGGAACTGGTACTTTAAAAGCGGTGTCAAAGTTCCAGATTCCATCACAATTCGAATAGACTGCAAGAAGGACATATACGGCGACGCCATTCATGAATCGCACACAAGCGATTGTCGCAATGGTACATGGACGCCGAGTCTCCCAGACTGTAAAGGTACCCACTTTTTCTAAACATAATGTTAGTGTTGTTGATCTAACCACAGCCATATGAAACTTTGTAAAAGGTGTGTATTGAAATACTAAACTCACCATTTCTCTACCAAACCCTGTTATACGACACGATTCCAAAGAGTGGCAACAACATGGGTTAGACTGAGAAATGGAATTCAATGCCTCTGCAAGCTACCTTTATCCCGATCAATCTCGATGTGACCCACATTGGCAAGCAGTCTAACTGAGGTACCCAGTTGTTTGGCACACTACGTCTTTATTAGTTTCTCAAATGTTTGGGAAGTATGAGGGCCATTTTTGTATTCTTTGCGTGGCAAGGAATACAAAGGTGGCGTTCCACCGTCGAACCCATGGTAAACTCGCCTACTTGACAACTACCATTCCGTTTAGCAGTCTAGTGCAATTTATTGACCTGCATGCGATAGATACAAAAGGCGTTTAGTCACATGGCATCCGGACTTTAGAATCTGATCTTTGTTATGTCAGAAGTAAACAGAGCAGACCCTGATTAGACGGCTCCTATTGGAACATCTGATCTTGGTCTACTCTATTTGCAAATGCGTGAATGGGTGTTTATATCAAGGAAAGGGTTAAATACAGGTGTTGCTAAAAGACGGAAGTTATGCAGGCGCTTTCTGCATAAATTTCATCCTGCATTAAGCATCCACCTGCTTTTAAAGACACATGTTTGTATGTCTAATCATAAAGTGATCGTTTGAGAGGGGTTCTACAGGAGATATTATTGAACGGGTAACACGTACGGTTTGGATCCTGATGAAACTCTACTGAAGATACTCATTGTTTGATCATAAATTAAAGCGGTTGGCCAATACAAGTTACATTTAACATCACGACGGTCAAACATATGGCATGCTTTATTTCACCAAATAAGCGAACACACAGTATAATGAAACTAATATTGAAAATGATGTTGATGATACATACAATGATAAAGAAGTTGCTGATGGTGTGATTGCTACTGCTAAATATGACCATCACAATATTGAAGAAAATGAAAAAGGTGATGATCAATAATGATGATGTTGATGGTATCGATTGTTATCTGATGATGACGATAAACAATACAATGATGAAAACGATGATAGTGATGATGATGACGATGATGGCCAATATGGTGCTGGTGGCGATGATGATGATGATGATGATGATGATGATGATTATGATGATATCCAAACATATGTTCTTGATACTCATATGAATTACACCGGTGGGGAGAATCTAATGATCCATACAAGATTGGTAGGATGTGGCAGACTTATTGAAACCATTCTAGTGGTAATATCAGAATTACCTGAGTACACTAGAACCTGTTCCAAGTGGTCACTCATTTACTGAATAAAGGAGTTTTAAAAAGCAGATGGTTGCTTAATGCAGGCCAAAGGCAATACAGCAATCTCATATATGAGCTTTCTGCTATACTTTTGGCCTGCATTAAGCTACAATCTGCCGTAAAGACCCAAACTTAGATTTCTCTTTCATGGCCGCTTAACTCATTCTCTCCTAGGCTATTTTCAGACCCAACCTCTTTGTATGTGACTACCGAAAACGAGCATTAACTAGAGGAATGGAAAAAAATGAATTTTGTAGTTTGAAACAATTGTGATAAATAGAGCATTTGCTCCTATAGGAGCAAATGCTCTATTTATCACAATGGTTTCATAAAGTGACTTTTATTGATGCGCAAAAATGCGTCACTAGGGGATACTATGTTTAAACAGGCCCTACTGTACGCCATTCATCTGCAATCTATATTTTCTGGCATCGAGTGTTGACATATGACAAGTTGATACATTTCATCAGCCTGCTCTCATTGTCTTCGAATATGCATATGTCTTGCAGAGAGGTGCGACAAGCTTCCGTTCGCCATGGGATATCCTTTGGGGCGGAAACCTGGCCATGCGACCTACAAACATGGTTATATCATAACCTACATGTGCCCAAGCGGTCAGCGCCTGATTGGGAAAAACAACATTGTTTGTAATGATGGGAAATGGTCGCCCATTAAATTCCGATGTGTTAAGAAACAACTCCCGAGTACGTAGCCTCAGTTTGATGAATGTGTTGTATAGAGTAATAACGTACTTCAACCTCTATCAAAAGTAAAAACCAGTTATCTGAAATTATATTTTTGAAAATACGATTTTCCTTCTTTGGTTTTAAATGTGGCAAACTAGAAATGCTCTAGTATCTCAGTAAACCACAGGTAGCTTAATTTAATACATGTCACACCCGACCCTAAATACCCTTCAGAATATCGATAAATAAATAAATAAATAGTAGTTCAAGTGGAGTATGCACAGTAGCATCTGTCTTAACCTTTAGCCTGCTGAGCAAATTATTTTTACATAATTTTTCATCTACTACATTTTCAAAAATCAAAGTTTAACTATAATCAATTATTCTACCAAAATGCAATCAGGATGTCAAACAGCTTGGATCCTGATGAGACGCTGAGTTACTCGGCGTCTCATCTGGATCCAAACTGTTTGCATAGGTATTCACTCATTCGCCAATAGCAGGCTAAAGGTTAAGCAACCATAAAAAGAGGTCTAATAATAGATCTTTTAGGCAGGTGGTAGCATAGTGCAGGTCGAAAAGTAATGCAGAAAGATGATGTAGGAACTTTCTGCATTACTTTTGACCTGCATTAAACAACAACCTGCCCTTTTAAGACTCCTATGTCCAGTAAATGAATGGTCGCTTAAGAAAGCTTCTGCTGTATTATTATATACTATAACTTATTTTACCAGTAAGAAGCAATACCTATATTCCTGAATATTGTGACGCCTTTTTACCTGTGGAAGCATGTCCTGTCTTTATATCCTTTAACCTGATAAATCCATTTACTCCCATATTATTTATTAAAAACTCGCCCAGATCTTATATTGTCACCCATCCATTTTTCGTACTGGGTAAGCACAGCAAACATTATAATTATATGCTTATCGTCGCTGTGCTGACAAAACCTCGTATATCCATTTTGGCCGAAAATAGTTTCTTCACGATTTCTGAGTTAACTGTACAATGCCCACATCCTGTCAAAATTTCAGCCCAATCGACCAATGAAAAGTGTCAAAACTCGCCCGTGACTAAACCTCGTATATTTATTGGTCTGAATTTTTCAATCAACACCTCGTATAAATGTTACTCTTCAAGCATGCGGAGCAATGACATTAAACATATTAAAACACATGCAGATTAGGTCAGTGCATGTATTGTGGCACATAGAGCATAAATCTGTCATTTTCTTTGTGTATCAAGGTACAAAGCTTAAACTCAAGTGAAATGTAAATTGTCGTATATCATGATCGCTTGATAAAAAATAAACGACGAAATATCGTATAAGTGGTAAAAGCTCGTATATACATCAAGTGAACAAAACTTGGTACAAAAATATCGTACATTTAAAAAAAATCATCATAGATCTACCAAATGATAGAAAAAAATAAAGTTTTATTAATGATAGAATAAATAAAGTTTTATCTATTAATTTGTGTTTTAATATGGTACCAGAATATAGACATTATTTGTCACATAAAGACGAATTCATAAAAATAATCAGTTTTTTGCTTCTCTTGAAAGGTAGTGATTTTGATTATACGAGGTTTTGTCAGCACAGCGACGTTATATACAATAAAAAAAATATACAGTAAGACCTCGATTATTCGAATTTTCGGTATAGAAGAATTTAGACCCTTTTAGGCAGGTGGCTGCTTAATGCATGGTGAAAGTCATGCAGAAAGCTCCTCTAGGAGCTTTCTGCATGACTTGCACCATGCATTAAGCTGCCACCTGTCTTAAAGATCGATAATAATACGTATTTTAGTGTTCGGATAATCGAAGTTTTACTGTATATAACATTATATATGCTTATATAAGTCAATGACATCGATTGCTTTAGCAAACAGTGCAGACCATGATCAGCTGGCTCCTGAAGGGTCCCTCTGATCTGAGTCTACACTGATTTTCTTTAAAGGGACACTGGGCAAAATTGGCTTTAAAGTTGTGGCCATTGCCTATGTTTTTGTACATCTTCTATATTTTAGAGACAGTGCTAAAAAAGTGCAAGAACCTGACCATAGATGGCGCAGTGGAACCGACAACTGGTGACGTACCTAGTGGAACTGTGCTGCAATATCAGTGTCTCACCGGAAGGGAACTGATCGGAAATAACACTGTTATTTGTAATAAAGGAACATGGTCTGAGATACAATTCAAGTGTCAAATAACCTCAAAAGGTACCAGAAATAATTGCTTTAATCATTTTCTTGCTTATTCATTCATGTGCACATAATAGTAATAAAAACGATGTTTTGGTTATGTTGATAACAAAGATCATGGCAATAATACTGATGACGCTGGTTGCATTCATGCTGATGCTGATAATGCTGCTGCTGCTGCTGATGATGATGATGGTGATGATGATGGTGGTGGTGTTATGATGATGATGAAAGAGTGGCTGTTATAGAGAGGTTCTTTTATCTTAATGAGAGTAAAAGCATAACCTCAAACAGATGGCTAATGTTACATTTGACATTTCTCTACTGACTGTTTTTTAAAACAGTAAAACCTGTCTAAACCGGACGTAGAATCAGTATAAATATCGGTCTTGGAGACAGATCGCAGCTTAATGCAGGATAAATGTCATGCAGGAAGCTCCTCTATGAGCGTTCTGCGTGACTATCACCCTGCATTAAGTAGCCACCTGCCTAAAAGTATCTAAAGTCTTATATACATGTACTAGAATTTCGGTTTAGAGGGGTTTACTGTATTCATGTAACATAACTAACCTTTTACTAAATGAATATCCATATTAGAAATAATGGCATCATGCATATTTATTAGCAGAATTTTTATAATGATACATAAGCACTCGACTTTTTTTGGCAGGGACGGTAACTGTAGAATATGATAAAATATAAATCCATAAACAAACAGAGCATACACTGTATCATAAGCTCCTATAGGATCCGATCTGGGTCTACTTTGTTTGCAAAGGTGTTAAAATGTGTATTAATGGAAGAAATATGTAATACAGGTTGCTCATATTACATTCGACATTTGCTGACTGGTTGTGTTTGAATATGTACAATGTAAGCATTATGTGTTCTTTTAGAATATGAAAAATGTGGAACTTTTCCGTATCGCCCCGAAGTGTACTCTTCTGTCAGGAGACAACAAAACGCCTTGTTTGAACATGGCTCCACTGTGGTATACACGTGTAGGAACAGCAAGCGTATGGTGGGAAACAATACAATCGTTTGTGATAACGGCCGATGGACTGATATCCAGTTTCAATGTCTTGATAAAAATGGTTAGTGTTTGATTGTTTTTTTCTGACATGTGTATTTATAGAATTCAACTCAACATTCATTTGTAATTAACAGGACATGTTAACCCTTTCGGCGTCAAATTTCTAGTTGTCCTCTGCAATCGATTTTTTTTAAAATCATATGGTAAAATATCAAAATGAAATAAATAAATGCAACTTTCAAAGAAATAAATCACATATATGAAAATAGAGACTGAGACAAAAAGTGAAGACTGCACTATTTGTCGTGGTGCATTTTTGCAAATTCGGCGGTAAAAGGGCCAAGACCGTATTTCACGCGTTTCCCCACATAGTCTAGCAAGAGTTGTTATTCTTGCGGGGAGCATAACAGGAATGGTAACTGTGGCTAATTGATGGAATCAGATGGGCACCATTTGTCAGGCACTCAAATGTATCTTTGTACTGAATGCTGATATTATATTATCCTCTTATTTTAACTCTTTTGGTGCCAATCAAAGGTGCCCGACGCATGCTTGGACTCACCCATGGAACACCCCCCCCCCCCCCAAAAAAAAAAAATATGTGATCGAAGTATGTTCAACTGGCCTAAAACTATCTATTTGAACCTTAAACCACTCCGAAAAACAAGAAAAACACGACCTGGAAAAATTTTCCTATCGGGTCTATATATGTACATATATAGACCCGATAGGAATTTTTTTCCAGGTCGTGTTTTTCTTGTTTTTCGGAGTGGTTTAAGGTTCAAATAGATAGTTCTAGGCTAGTTTAACATACTTCGATCACAATTTTTTTTTTTTTTTTTTTTTGGGTGGGGGGGGGGGGGTCCATGGGTGAGTCCAAGCATGCGTCGAGCACCTTTGGTGCCAATGGCAAATTGTGATTAACTGCGCAAACAGCCTGGATCCAGATGATGCGCAGTTGGTCAGAATGAAGACAGTTTGATGTTGTGGTATGTGTTTTTAAACAGAACTGAAGAAAATGATATGTCTGACCATGATCTGCTCAGTTTGCAATTGCCTTAAAAGGAACATGTATGGAGTAAGGAATAAAACAGGTCACTGGTGTTACATTAAAATGTTGACCTTTGTTGATTGACTTTTGTCAATACAACTATCATTAACCCCTTCCTCCATAGAAATGACGTTTGGCTTAATTGCAAACAGAGCAGACCCTAAATAGAGTTTCTGTAGGAGCCGTCTGGTCTGCATTTGCTCTGTTTTCTTTAGAAATAATATAAATCTGGTTATATGCTTACAAAACCTTTTAGTTTAGTCTGAGATCGTTCTCAAGTTTTTGATTTGTCAGATTTGAGCCTTTGGCTCAAATCTGACCAATCAAAAGCTAGAGAACAAACTCAGTTAATGAATATTCATGAAGTCATTCACTTTTCTATAAATATTAAAATGGATCCTTTCAGAATATCAGACATGTGGAATGATTCCGTATCACTCCGAAGTGTACGCTTCGGTCAGAAGACAACCAAACACTTCGTTTAAACATGGCTTCACTGTGGAATATAGGTGTAGGTTCAACAAACGTATGGTGGGAAACAATACAATCGTTTGTGAGAACGGCCAATGGACCGAATTCCAGTTTCAATGTCTTGATAAAAATGGTTAGTTTTTTTACTGTTGTATAATAAATATGCATTTTTAGAATTCAACTTATAGTTTTGTTAATTAGCAGGTGATATAAAGACCCAGTTTACAAATCTCTTTCTTATACCAGGAGTTGTTGTTCTTGTGGAAAAACAGAACAGGAACGATAGCTCGTGCCAAAAGGTCAAATCAACTGGGCTATCCTCGTCTGCCATAGGTGTCTTTGCATTTAATTATTTCGTCGCTAAATACAAATATATGATTGCATGTGTTTACAAGTTCGATACCTCTGAATATGTCCTCAGACTCCAGATAGTTTTATACTGTGATACAAACAGGAATTGTCAGGAGTCTACAGGAGACTACAGGAGTCGCCTGAACCGGGTCTGCTTTGTTTGGAAATGTGTTAAAAGGAATATCTATGTAGTAATGTTTTTAACGAAGTCACCCATGTAACATTTGACCTTTGTGGACTGACGTTGTGATTACTATGTAAGACTCATTAACCCTTTTCCCCGTAGAAAAGACTGTTATCACATTTGTAGACAGAATAGACCCCGATTAAACGACTCCTGTAGGAGTCATCTGATTAGAGTCTGCTCTGTTTACTTAAGAAATAATATTAATCTGATTCTCCAGCTTCAACTATTGCCATACATCCATGTAATTACTGTCACTATAAAAAAGTTAATGAATATTTATGAAGTCATTAGTTTTGTGTAAATATTTATACGTTAAAGGGATACTGGACCCTTCCAGAATATCAGATATGTAGAATGAATATTCATGATTTACTGAAGTCAATAATTTTTGTATTAATATTAAAATGGACCCTTTCAGAATATCAGACATGTGGAATGATTCCGTATCACTCTGAAGTGTACGCTTCGGTCAGAAGACAACCAAACACTTCGTTTAAACATGGCTTCACTGTGGAATATAGGTGTAGGTTCAACAAACGTATGGTGGGAAACAATACAATCGTTTGTGATAACGGCCGATGGACCGAATTCCAGTTTCAATGTCTTGATAAAAATGGTTAGTGTTTGATAGTTTTATCATAGATGTGTATTTATAGGATTTAATTTAGAGTTCATTTTGAATGAAAAGTGCATATTAACCCTTTACTGTGCGGGACACGAGTCACTAATATCCTTTGCAAACAGTGCAGACCCGGATGAGAGGGCTCCTATTGGAGCCCTCTCATCTGGGTCTGCACTGTTTGTCATGTTACGCTTTACTTTAGAAAAATCCCTAAATATTCACCATAAGCTTGAACTGTTTGACTTTTGGAATAGTCCACTTGAAGACTTAGCGTTGTAAGGGTTAAGACTAAAGTGACAAGCCTTTCCCCATATTATCTACCAAGAGTCGTTCTTCTTGTAGAGAGCATACAGGAGCGTTAACTGGTGCCAAAAGGTTATTTGACAAATTCTGCGCAATAGAAATTGTATTGTATACGCAGTTTAACCCTTAACCCATTATCGCATAGGTTATTTTTAGATCCAACTTCTTTGAATAAATCTACCGAAAAGGAGCATTTACTAGAGAAAAGAAAAAAATAAGAATTTTGTAGTTTGAAACCATTGTGATAAATAGAGCATTTGCCCCTATAGGAGCAAATGCTCTATTTATCACAATGGTTTCACAAAGTGACTTCTACAGAGTCGTCAAAAGTCGTCAATATGAGGGAATGGGTTAAAGGCTATGAATAACCATTAGTAAGTATTGAATGTGTGAATATTACTGACCTGGCTTTTATAATGGTACAAGGAACTGCGAATCTTTTTTTATCTTGACAAAAACTATATAATAAGTTTTTTTAATATTTCTCAAGCAAACAGAGCAGACCATGATACGATGACTGCTATAGGAGCGGTATGTTATGGGTTTACTCTGTTTGCAAAATCGTTACTAGACGTGTCTGCAGAGTTGAGGTTTAGATTTTTAGTTTATTCGTGTAAAACATAGATAATGACATCATGAATATTGATTAATTGCATTTTATGATGGCATATCGAGGGATTGGTGCAAAACTATTCTAACTCCTTCACTAAAGTGAAGGAGTTAGAATAGTTTTGCACCAAGCCCTCGATATGAACACGTGAAGTATCGACTATGGAAGAAAGTGCATAATCCGGCCTGTGTCGATGCCGTTTGCAAACGTGTTTATTTATCCCATTCCCGCATATTGACGTCATTTGTCGCCTTTGTAAAAGTCAGTTTTTGAATCAGTTTTGATAGATAGAGCATTTGCTGTATAGGAGCAAATGCTCTATTTACTACAATGGTTTCAAGATAACACCTCTGACATTTTACTTTTCTCTAGTAAATGGTCCTTTTCGGTAGTACTTTCAAAGAGGTTGGGTATAAACATAGACTATGCGGGGAAGGGTTAAACACCTCTGACAGGTGTAGTGGTATTCCTTTGAATGCGGATGAACGAGTGTACTGACAGCTGTAAACAGTACGAGTGCACTGACAGTTGTAAACAGTACGAGTGCACTGACAGTTGTAAACAGTACGAGTGCACTGACAGTTGTAAACAGTACGAGTGTACTGGCAGCTGTAAACAGTACGAGTGCACTGGCAGTTGTAAACAGTACGAGTGTACTGGCAGTTGTAAACAGTACGAGTGTACTTGCAGATGTAAACAGTACGAGTGCACTGGCAGTTGTAAATAGTACGAGTGTACTGGCAGTTGTAACTGTTTACGAGTGCACTGGCAGATGTAAACAGTACGAGTGTACTGGCACTTGTAAACAGTGCGAGTGTACTGGCAGTTGTAAACAGTGCGAGTGTACTGGCAGTTGTAAACAGTACATATCCAGATCAAAGGACTACCACAGGATCATTCTGATCCGGGTCTACACTGTATGTCATTCAAAATCATATATCAAAGTGTAGATGTTTTATTAATGAAGGGACTATAAGGTTAAACCAAGCATGGATCATTCACTTGAAAATGCAGCATTCCAATGATTAGATTTTCATTTCGCTTTACAGTCGCAGGAGACTGTGCACTTGCACAGGACATAGAAGGAGCCGAACTCAACGGCCACACTCTTCCACCATACCCCAGCGGAAGTGTTCTGAGGTACTCCTGTGTACATGGCAGAGAACTTGTAGGAAACAACACTGTCGTGTGTACGAATGGACAATGGTCACCAGTTAACTTCAAGTGTGAATTACCACCAGGTATAGTTCTATCTGTGTGATGCATGTGCACCGTGCAACTTTTGAACTGACTTTCAGTCCACATATCATAAGTCTCGTGACCCTTTACTCTATGAATATTCATGTGAGAAATAATGAGACCATGGTGTTAATTAGATTACTTTTTTATAAAGGCAGGTGTACACATACATTTTGGGCATGGCTGAAGCTGTAGAATCATATTTATATTATTTCATAAGTAGTTAGAGCTCAGCAGACCCTTACATGGGTCTACCCTGTTTGCAAATATATTAAAAGGCATATTTATGGAGTAAATGGTTAAGAACTATGCATGGATGTTTTACCCCGGAAGCGTTCAGGACAAACCTGGTTTGAAGTGGTCATTTAGTGATTGACTATTTGTTTGTAAATTTTCAGTTGAATTCATGGCATCTGAAGTTTTGCAAAATAATTAATGTCTACCGGTTATTTTTACAAAAAAGGTGTGCAAAAGATAAATTTTGTGGATTTAAATACTCTTGTATGTATCTTCAGTAGAACATGTCTTAATCCATTACCTCATGGGCTATTTTTAGACCCAACCACTTTGAATGAATCTACCGAAAAAGAGCATTTACTAGAGAAAGGGAAACATTGAGGATTGTGTAGTTTCGAAACCATTGTGATAAATAGAGCATTTGCTCCTATAGGAGCAAATGCTCTATTTATCACAATGTTTTCAAGTCGTGATTTTACAGAGGCGTCAAAAGGCGTCAATATGAGGGAATGGGTCAAGGGACAATTAAAAAGAAGTATAAACTTATGTCATTAAGACAGGTGATAGCTTAATGCAGGTTTAATGTAATAAGAGCTTTCTGTATTGACTCTTGCCCTGTATTAAGCAACCATCTGCTTTTTACGACCCCTGTGTTCAGGAAATGACTGGTCATTCTAAGACCAGTAAGTCAGAGTGCACTGAGGACCTTTGTCAATCCCTAAGTGTTTTAACATTCTGACAAGATTACATGCATTTGATTCATACTCAGGTCAAACGAGTTCCTTAATAAATCCTTCCTTACTTATCACTAAGTGGAATTCAGTCTAATTCTGGATTTAAGACGGATGGTAACTTAATGCAGAACAAATTTTATGTAGAAAGCTCCTCGTTTGTTCTACATTAACCCATTCCCTCATTTTGACGACTTTTGACGACTCTGTAAAAGTCACTTTGTGAAACCATTGTGATAAATAGAGCATTTGCTCCTAAAGGAGCTAATGCTCTATTTATCATAATGGTTTCAAACAACAAAATTCTAATATTTCCCTTTCTCTAGTTAATGCTCCTTTTCTGTAGATTTATTCAAAGAGGTTGTATCTAAAAATAGCCTATGAGGTAATGGGTTAAGCACCTGTCTTTAAAGACTACCAAGCCTATTAAGTAATTGGTTATATTATAGAGGTTCTACTCTATATACAAAATTATATCAATGGAAGATGGCATATGTTATGAAACAAATATCTGTGTTTTGTCCTATTCATTGCTATATGACTCACCTTTCCAAATAGCTTCTATCCAGGAGACTCATCACGCATCAAGTTATTTGCCTCTCAGTTTTAAAATTACATGGATATTCATGTACGAAATGGCATCATGCATATTAATTACATCAATTGTTATAGCAGCACATAGGCACAGGAAGTTTTTGCCATGGCAGAAACTGTAGAATCATATATATGTTATATCATAAGCAAACATGGTAGACCCTGGTCAGACAGCTCCTATAGGAGTCGTCTGATCTGGGTCTACTCTGTTTGCATAGGCGTAGAAAGTCGTATTTATGGAGTAAAGGGTTAACCATTTCGCTGATAGAGATGCATTTTCATGCCTATACAAACAGGGTTGTACCAGATCACATGGCTCCGATAAGATTCCTATGATATGGGGCTGCTATTAGGGGCTGCTCTGTTTGCTTATTGACACACATAGATTGGACTTTACAGTTTCTGCCATGACCAAACATTCACGTGTTCATGTGCCATTTTAAAATATCATATACAGTTGAACTTCGATAACTCGAACTTCAATGGACCATACAAATCAGTTCGAGATAACAGTTCGAGTTATCCGATATCTAACCTGAATCATTTCTCAAGGCCACGTCTTAATACTCCTGTAGGAGCTTTCAGCATTACTTTAGACCTGTATTAAGCTGTAACATGTGTTTCTAGATATATATATAGCGATACATTTTAGAGAAATTCAGTATTGTAAGTTTTGGAAGGACTGGGATTTTTGTTCGAGTTAATCCGAAGTTCGAGTTATCCGAGTTTGAGATATCGAAGTTCAACTGTATTTCATATTCATGGTGTCATTTTTGCCATTTTGGGCAAGATTATCTGGCATGACACTTTTCTGTGTTATGCGCCACTGTACCGCTTTGTCTTCATCTATACTATCTGTACTATGGCAAATTCATTGTTTTACTGCTTTGCTTCATGAATATTTATGTAAAAAATACTGACATTCTCATCATGAATATTAATTACCTGAAATTTTATAGCGACATACAAACAATGGCCTTTTTTGCCTTTCAAGCACTGTAGACTCAGATCTGTAATATTCCATAACGAAACAGTGCTGTCTGATCTGGGTTTACTGTGCTTACAGTATTTGAAACTTTTGACAGGCAGACAGAATCTCAGTAGACTTAATGGTTAATATATGATATTCCGATCATGATTTATGTTATATACATGTACTTTGTCAATCAATACTTATAATAGGGTTGCAGTGGACAATACATGTATTTCTAGAAGTGTGCATCCCTGAGTTACTAAAATCTCCACATCAGTCCACAATAGACAGTTTAATACAATCCCTTCTAGGGACGCATTTTTGTAAAATTATGAAACCAACCATTGTGATAAATAGAGCATTTGCTCCTATGGAGCAAATGCTCTATTTATCACAATGGTTTCAAAACTACACAAGTCTAACATGCTCCTTTTCTATTGTAAATGCTCCTTTTCGGTAGATTTCTTCAAAGAGGTTGGGTCTAAATATAGCCTAGGAGGGCATGGTTAATCGATTACATGATAGAGACGCATTTTGACGCCCTTGCAAAATGAGAAGACTTACAAGCTACTGTAATAACTGTCTTAACAGGATATGCTTTGTTTGTTTATGAACTGATAGAGCTTTCCTTCAGTAGTTTATACTCTGTTCAAACATGTCCTTGTTATCCTGATACTCAATGATAGTTTACGATTTAGGCTCCACCCTCTCTGCATAGTTTACGATTTAGGCTCCACCCTCTCTGCATATTTTACGATTTAGGCTCCACCCTCTCTGCATATTTATTATCGTATGGTATATTTCTATACAAGATCTGAATACAATAGTGCAGACCCTTATGAGACAACAACTTTAGGATATGTCTAATCCGGTTATACACTGTTTGCATGAAGGCATATCTGTGAAGCTATTTAGTGGTAAGGTTTAACATCCTACACTTAGTCATTATTACATTCACGAATACAGTAGAACCTGTTACAAGCGACCATCAAGAAGATTGTATACAGTAAAACCTCTCAATAACAGCCACTAAATTGTGTTAATTAGTTTCTATTTAGGGCAGGTGGCTACGTTCTGTTTTACTTTCACCTTGTTTTAAGCAGCCACCTGCTTTTAACACAAAATACTTGATGTAATTTAGTGGCCTTTATAGAGAGGTTTTACTGTAGGTCTGTAAGACAAGTGGTAGCTTAATGTAAAATCTCCTATAGGAGCTTTCTACATTTCTTTTACCTTGCATTAAGCAACCACGTGTTTTTTTTATTAAAACTGCTATATTCAACACAATGAATGACCACTTAACCCATTCCCTCATAGGCTATTTTTAGATACAACCTGTTTGAATAAATCTACCGAAAAGGAGCATGAAATAGAGAAAAGGATTTTTTTAGAATTTTGTAGTTTGAAACCATTGTGATAAATAGAGCATTTGCTCCTATAGGAGCAAATGCTCTATTTATCACAATGGTTTCACAAAGTGACTTTTACAGAGTCGTCAAAAGTCGTCAATATGAGGTAATGGGTTATTCCAAACATACTGTAGATTCTAGTGATTATTTTAGTCGCGAATATTCATCAGGCACATGTTTAAGATGAGGTGAGATTTTTCAGACAGAACTACCATTAGCCTTATATATATTTCATTAACTCTTATTCCACTATACCATCTGACTCACATTTGCAAACTGTTGGCATCCACATAAGATGCCTAGTAATTTGGCGTCTCGCAAGTTCCAAGCTGTTTGACACTCGTCCAAAGATATCTCCAAAGCTTGACCAAATCGTAAATGACATCAGATCCAGAAATTATTTTTTTCATAGTGGGAGGAAGGTTACAATTCAGTTACAGTAGTTTCACTCAATCGTGTGTTTTTTTTGTATTTATTTTATTTCATTTTTCAGTTTATGTATACAGCAACACGTGTCTGAAGCGACCATGGAATTGAGGTCTAAGTGTTGGTCTGTAAGGCAGCTGGTAGCTAAATGAAGGTTAAAAGTAATGCAGAAAGCTCCTATAGGAGCTTTCTGCATTACTTATGACCTGCATTAAGGCAACCATCTGCTTTTTAAGACTTCTGGGTTTAAGAAATGGATGGCCGCTTAGGACAGGTTCTACTGTATATATTTATATATGTATGTATTTTGTCAATATTGTTGTTATTTGTTTAGTTTGACATTGTTTCAATGCACTTAGTTTCATATAAAATGTTACAAAGCAGAGTTGATGTTTCGTATGTCCATTCATGTTTTACCTCATGCATATTTGTACTTTTTATACTGACCTGGGCTCTATGTGAATTAAGAGAAATGTCTCGCCATATCTTGAGCTCTTAATAACTAAATCGAGCAAATTGTTAGTAACTCTTTTGGCGCCAGATTTAAAAGCGTCGTCTGCAATAATAATTTCATATTAAATATAACACTAAACTAAATAATAAAGGTAAATTAGTAAAACATTTGTTTTTAAAAAGCTGTATGCTTGGGCTAAACTAATACAGAAAACAGTGAAGTCCCAGATCAGATGCCGCCTTGAAAAGTCGGCATCTAACTTAGGACAGCGCTGTTTTCAACGGTGACATTGGCGCCGAAAGAGTTAAAGTAAACCCGGCTTGGTGTTTGGTCTAAATTCTATGCATAAGCACACCTTAATGAGCCCATGTGGGAGACGTATGACTTTGGTTTACTCTGTTGGCAAAAGTATTAACCCTTTCACGTCAAGCGTTGTCGTTTGTTGGACATACTTATATTCGTCAGCTGGACACATTTTAGGCTGTTGGATTCTTTTATGATTTCTTTATGAAATAATTAGGAGAGTGTCATACAGTTTGGATGTCTCATCTGGATCCAAACTGTTTGCTATGCTATCACAGATCCGTTCCCACGACACTGAAGGGGTTAGATGGTTCAATATTATGTAGTAAAAGACATATGCATATGGTGATCATTGGACAGATAAACCTAAGATGATTGCCGTACTTAAGGAAGCTTCTATTGTTTGCGCTTCCTTGTGCCAATTAGACGACAGGTACATCCCGAACTCTGAAACTTAATCCCAAGAAAACTCAATGAAAGTATTATTAGGTTAATTAGGATTATTGGTCGTTCAAGAGACCCTTTAACTGGCATATACTCATTTCAAAGCCTTTGCAAACAGAGTAGACGGCTCCATCAGGTACTCATTTCAAATCCTTTGCAAATCTATTTTCTTATGGAATAATTCTACTATTGTACTAACTACTGTATTCTACTAAAGTCATCTAATTAATATTCATACAGTTCTTACATGAAACATAAATATTCAAGAGACGGCCACTTTCTATTCATGAGACGGCCACTAAATTACATCAAATATCTCGTGTTAAATGCAAGTGGCTGCTTAAAGCAAGGTGAAAGTAAAACAGAACGCTCCTACAGGAGCTTTAAGCAGTCACCTGCCCTATATGAACACAGAATGTTTAGATTTTGTAGAACTTGTAGAATCAGATCTTGACCATTCCATAAGTAAACAGAGCAGATCCTAATCAGACGGTTGATACGGGACATAATTCTAGTCTACTTTGTTTGCAAAGGCGTCAGAATGTGTCTTTATGATGTAAAATGTTAAACTATCAAATACGACAGTGTCTTATACTGTGTCCCGGGCATTTTTGGGGAAAATATATAGTAAACACTCGATAATAATATAGTTGTAGTACACAGGTAACAGAATTTAGAATCCAAGGTAGGTGGCTGCTTAATGCAGGACGGAAGTCATGCTTAAAGCTCCAGGATGAGCTTTCTGCATGACTTACATTCTGCATTAAGCTTCCACATGTCTTAAATATCGACAATAATACGCATGTGAGTGTTGAGATAATCAAGGGTTTACTGTATGTCAAACGAATAATTGCTGTTTACACCATATATACATCTGTCGCCTTTACAAATAGAGTACAGAAAACCATCCTAAACCGAACGTTAAATTTGGTATCTTTGGGACGAGTGGCAGCTTAATGCAGGGTGAAAGTCATATACGAAGGGCTTTCTGCATGACTTTCACCCTGCATTAAGCAGCCACCTGCCTTAAAGTATCTAAATGTTTCTCTACTAGAATTCCGGTTTAAAGGGGTTTTACTGTATACCATATCAGATGGCTCCTATATGAGCCATTCGATCAGGGACATCTTTGTTTGCCTTTGGAATTATATGGGTCTGATTATTCATTTTCCGCCATGGCCAGACATGCGTGTGTTCATGTGCATTATAAAAATCAGCTAGGCAATTTTAATGATGTCATTATTTCTGACATGAATATTCATTGAGTAAAGGGTTAAAATGATCACACTGAAACGATTCAATTTAATAGCCCTTGACATTATTGAAAATATTTAATAACTGAATAGCGATTTACTTTCTAATAATAAATACACGTTCCAATTTGACATCTCGTTTGTTTTAATCTAGGTCTATAAAAGTTTATTTTCTGTGATCCATCTGCGGAAAATACAGTAATTATTTCCATATAACATTTATAACTATTGTGGACAAATTGTACTAGGCTTTTGACACCAAAGAAATATTCATAAAATGTCCTACAATTTGGTCATTTTCAGTTTGCTTGTTATTTATGGTTGCAACAACCTCACTAGTCCATACACTAATACGTTCTTGTGTGGTTGCAATAAACTTACCAGCCCATATACTAATACGTTCTTGTGTAGTTGCAATAACCTTACCAGCCCATACACTAATACGTTCTTGGGTGGTTGCGATAACCTTACCAGCCCATACACTAATACGTTCTTGTGTGGTTGCAATAACCCTACCAGCCCATGCACTAATACGTTCTTAGGTGGTTGCAAACGTGAAAGGACACACTTTCCATTGAAAATAAGATGGTTAACGCTGGACTTCAAGAAACTCATTCTCCTTTTCGGTAGATTTATTCAAAGAGGTAGGATCTAAAAATAGCCCATGAGAGAATGGGTTAAGAAATAATGACATTATGAGTATTACTTCAATGGATTTGATAATGGCAGATGAACACAGAAATGTTTAGCCGTGACAGAAACTGTAGAATCAGATCTACGTTATGTCAATAGCAAAGAGAGCAGATCCTCATCAGATGACTCTAACAGTTGTCTCATCTGGGTCTACTCTGGTGTGTAAGGCGATAAACTGCGTATTATGATCTGTATGCATAAAAGTAACCGATGAACATATGCATTATTCATGTACATATTCATGCATAAATAAAATGCAAATGCAATGAGTAGATACATAGATTCCATACATCACATTCAATTAATTTATGTTTTTGGTCAATGTGAATTAGTTGACCACTCACTGTTCAGTGTCCGTTTCTCGTTGATCGTCGTCTGTCGGCCAACAGTTGTAATTTAAATATCTCTTTGTCCACTGGCTGGATTGGTATGGTCGTCTTTGGATTATTTTCTAATATAGTCTCTGAACCAATTGCATTTCACTATGGTTGCACGACAGCGCATAAAACATTGTAACTATAGTTTATGTGAAACCCGAGTTTTTCCTCACTCGAATATTCAAGCGATTCTAATTTGTAAAAGAATACATGCCCCCCCTCCCCAATGCGGGACAAGTTGTCCTTGTAATTGCATCTCCTCGGTTTTCCTATTATGGCTACTCTCACAGATTTTCCCTATTTCTCCTTCCCTCCTTCTTACTATATCTCAATATTTCTCTTTCTCACATTATTACATTCTCTACTCCTCTCTCAGATATACCATCTCTCTCTTTCTTTCACTCTCTCTCTCTCTCTCTCTCTCTCATACACCGCGTGCGAAAGAGAGAGAATAAAAGACAGAGAGACAGACAGAGAGAAAAAAGAGAGACAGAGGCAGACATACGCATACACAAATGCAGAGACAGACAGAGACATAGTGACATACAAACACAGAAACAGACGGACAAACAGATAAAGACAGAAAAAGACAGAGCAAAATAGACAAATAATATACTTATGTAACTAAATAAGCCTTTTACCAGATTTAAGTCTACTATCACTAGGTCCCGATGGATTTTGATAGTGACAATCTACTACCACAGTTCAAGCCGTATGACCTTAAGGGTGAGGCTTGTTATAAAATAATGTGACATTTTGTGTGTACACATTAAATCATTTGACCAATTAACTTGAAACAGCAGCACAGGGCGTTCATAGCCCTTTAATCATAAACATTACAGTTTATCACCCCCTTGACGCCTTCCAGACTAGAACTATCATGTGTTTGTGGTGCTACTGTAAATTTGAAACACTACAGGCTGCTATTTCAGAGGCGTTAGCCCTTGTACAAAGCACGGCTGCAGATAAGCGTGTTTAGAAATTATACAGTAGAACCTTCTTAAGCTTCCATAAAAGTGTCTAATTATCGGTCTCTGAGGTAGGTGGTAGTTTAATGCAGGTCAACAGTAATCCCGAAAGCTCTTATAGAACATTCTGCATTACATTTGTCCTGCATTAAGCAACCACCTGCTTTTTAAGACTGATGTGTTCAAAACATAAATGACAATACAGGACAGGTTCTATTGTAATAAAACATTGTCTTATACTTCTCCACTAAACTTGCCTTGCTGCAGCTCGTTAGAACTGTCTCTACAGGGCAAGTCTAATGAAATGCAGCAAAATAGGGTTTGGCTGAGAGGTAAGAGTTGAATAGATCAGTATGCTTATTATCTACAACCCAGATAAAGTTAACAATTATTCATTATGCATGTCTAATTTGACAAATACATTTCTTCAATAGTGTAATTAATGCGTTTTCACTTTGAATTATTTCTGTTCATACTTATGGTTTTGTGAATGATATTTAGTTGACGGAGAATTCAGCCAATGGACAGCCTGGAGGCCCTGCTCAGCCACATGTGGAACAGGGAGTCAGTCGAGGTCACGTGACTGTACAAACCCCGCCCCTCAGTATGGAGGTCGCGACTGTTTAGGGAGCGCTATAGAACTCCAGGACTGCAACACTAACCCGTGTCCAGGTACAAAGATATTTATTCTAATATCCACGTTCTTCTACTTCTTGCGAAAAGTTATGCACCTGCTAATGATATGAACTTTTGTTCGCCTAAATGCTGATGAATTTGAGAGCTGTTTTAACATTTTGTTTCCATTTTCTGCTCTACTTTTCTAAACCCTTGTTTACATCCTCTGTTTTTAAACTAACCAAACTTTACAGAAATGGTAACAATTTACTTGTCTGTGACAGCAACATATTAGCTTTACAATTACTTTTCAGAAATGCTCCTAAGATAAACATATACCAATCGTGTTTAAACAATTATGATTCGCTAAGAAACATGGCTTTCAGGGAAGTCACCTGGCATGACAATAGTGAAGATGAAAAAGAAACAGTTTGATTTATTTTTGACAGAAGGTACACAAGGTTAGCCTCTACTACGGTTATTCAAGTCATTAAACGTACAGTACCCAGAGGTGGTCTTACACCGCCAATGTCGCCAACATGTACCACGACTAATAGTACAGGCCCAGATCAGACATTGTCCTTCAAGGCGGCGTCTTATCTGGGACAACACTTTTTGACGTAACATCTAGTTCTATGTCCGCGGTTTATTCGTTTGGAATTTGCATTTATTTACCGCAATACTTCACTTTGCAGAAACGTTTTAACATGATTGGTTTGCAAACTACGTTGATAAATTTGGCACCAAAAGAGTTAAATATTGGATGGACAATAACTCCTATGGCTTATCAATCTATTTAAGCGCTTCTTGATTTTTCACAACACTGGTGTACATATCCATGTCGTTTTATGCTTGTCGACATTTCAGAGCACGAATGTAACTTACGAGTATTTCTGTAAATATATTTTGTCTATTGTATTTAGTTGATGGGGGCTTCAGCGAATGGACAGCTTGGAGGTCCTGTTCAGTCACATGTGGAACAGGGAGTCAGTCCAGGTCACGTGACTGTACAAATCCCGCCCCTCAGTATGGAGGTCGCAAATGTTTGGGTGACAAAACAGAAATCCAGACGTGCAGCACTAACGCTTGTCCCGGTAAGGATACATAATATGTACGCGTCATATATATTTATTCCAACATCAATGTTCTACTCTATTTGTTTTATAAATATTTACATTGCAATGAGGGAAGCTACCTGCTATTGATGGGAAAATTGTTGTTTGCTCAGATGATCATGAATTTGACTGTCCTATTAACATTTTCACATTTGGTCGTTTTATTTTAAAAAACAAAAATCTGAGCTATCATGTTTACCCATTCGTTTTATCGGGTTTAACAGCTTCCCATTTAAACAATCAACGATGATTTTAGAGAATTGGTAATTGCGTGTTCCTCAATTTGCTTTGATACCATCTATAACAATCTACTTGTCTGAAATCAACGGACCATTGTCACAAAGTGTGACATATAATGCAGTCCCAGATCAGATGCCGGGTCTGTAAGGCGGCGACGCCGGACCATGTTCTTCACTGTTTGCCTATGTCTGTGGTTTATTAGTTTGAAATTTGCATTTATTTATTTCAATTCGGCATTTTACTGAAACGTTGTAACAAATTTTGGTTGCAGAAGATTATGGTAAATCTTGCACAGAAAACAATAAGCAAATTGTTGCACAATAATCACATTACTTATCTGTTTAAGTGTTTCTTTCTTTTTTTCATAAAACAGGTTTAAATACATGCCATTGTATGTTTTTGTGTCTTTTCCTCATACAAACGCCTTATTGTGCCCGTCGGGCATTCTGGTCAGGGTCTGCTGTGTTTACTTATAAAAATTATAGTCTATCTGAATATACAATTTCTACCAATATCAAAACACGCTGTGTGCATATGCCATCATAAAAACAATTTAATCAATATGCATGATGCAAACTGTTTCTTACACGAATATTCAACAGGAAAATTGTTTAACCTATACCATAAGCAACTTTTGTTCTACGGACAACTGTAGAAGTTCCTATCAAATTTTAAATAATTGCTACATGCATGTCTGAATTGTATTGTGATGTGACGATGAATTGTACTGTTCAAGTCCGTGTATACTATTCTGTTTTATTCTGTTCTAATAGTCAGCTCATACCGTACATAAGGGAAACTGATTCCCTTGGCAATATAGAATCAGACCTGTAACATATTAGCAAACAGAACATATCCTGATCATACAGCACATGCAAGAGATGTCTGACCTGGGCAGCACCCTTTAGAAAGGCGTAAAAGGCAGGGTGTGCAAGTATATGGCTACATGCACGTAACCAATGCAAAAATAAGCATCATTCGCTTGCTAGTCAGCGTCAATATACCTAACTGTAAATAGTGAAGACCCAGATGAGACAGCTCCTGCAGGAGCTGTCTCATCAGGGTCTGCACTATTTAAAAGTTGATTGTGCAACCAGTGCACTCCACAGCAGTGATTGCACAGCGAAATACGTATACACAGTGAATATATATGTAATTATACAACAGGACATGGGTAAAGAAGGAGAAATGTGTTATAAAATTCAGCAAGAGAAGGGTTAAGCATTTATTTTTCATACACTTTCAGGAATCGTTTACAAAGAACCTTGTGAACCGCTGAATATCAATGGTGCCTCCATGGATATTACGCCTGGATTTACGCGACATACTGGAAACATTCCAAGTGGAACTGCCGTGAAATACAGTTGTGTTCCTGGCATGAAGATGAACGGAAACAGAACTGTTGTTTGTAACAACGGAAAATGGTCGGAAGTGAAATTCACATGCCGTCGTGAAATACTACCTAAAGAAGAATCCACACTCGCACCTCCTGTTACTAGTATAAAAGGTAACACACATTAGAAAAGGACATAAGCTCTTTCGCTGTCAATGTCGCATCTGTAATTATCTGTGTAAACAGTTTGAATCCAGATGCGACGCCGAGTAAGTCGGCGTCTGATCAGGATCCAAAGTGTTTGTTACTGTGACAGTTTTTTGTGTCACCTGCCGAGAGGCAGTGTGTCACTTAGGGATCACTTATCCGTCGTCTGTCTGTCCGTCCGTCTGTCTGTCTGCCCGTCTGTCTGTCTGTCCACGCTAACGATTCCTGTTTATGTGACTAGATAATTACATGAGAACAAAAGATTTTTTGTTCTCATCGGTTTTATGTGGCTTATTTTCAGTTTGTACGGCTATTTTGAACAAAAGAATAGCAACATACACTCAATCCGTTAGAAAGTCCGTCACACTTTCGTTTTTTTGGCTGTCATTTCTAAACTAATCATTATAGAGCTTTCAAATTTCACATGTGTCTTCCTCTCATTAAGGACCATTGATGTAACTAAGGTCCATAACCCTGCATGCAATAATTTTTGAGTTATTCCCCTTTTTCTGATTTTCGCACTCCGGCATATGAACACGTTTTGTGTCAGATGCGAGCAGGTGACACATGTGTTCCTCCGAACACTCTTGTCTGAAACATTGCTAGTTTTTAGACAGGTGTCTGCCTTAGTGCAGGATGAAAGTCATGCAGAAAGTCCGCAAAAGAGCTCTCTATATGAGTTTCAACCTACAATGAGCTGTCACCAATTGTACACCACGACATTGACAATAATTAACCCTTTTCTTGCTCTACGTTTATTCCAATTTTCATACCTACTGAACATTCATGGAAAAATAGTTACAAGGAAATATGGAAAGTAGAACATTGTAGCCATTTTAGAAAGTTAAACAACATACATGTATCTTTCAAAGTCTATTAGCAAACAGAGCAGACCCAGATCAGACGGCTCCTATAGGAGTCGTCTGATCAGAAGCTGCTCTGTTTGCTTTTGACATGATACATGTACAGTTCTGATTCTACAGTTGTTGTCAAAGCAAACAAATATTGAAAAAATTGTACATGTATTACAAGATTTCAACTAATAAATATTAATGATGGCATTATTTCTTACATGTATACACGTACTGAACATGGAAAGGCTTATATGCTGATTGATCCATTTCACTTACATGTAAACTCAGCATTCAAAATATATAATAGTATGCAAATTATTATCAGAGACAACGTTTCCTTTAAAACTAGTTTTATATTTCTTCCCAAATTCCCATGTTGTGATCACTCTTTAGAATCACCTCTTCTTGACGGGCACAACATAGGGTTTGATAAAGAAATTACTTTAGTATTTTGAATACGCACCATTATCTATAAGCTCCGAATGGCGATTTTAAATCACTGTGATTATAATACCACGTATGTTGTATTTTCTTTTTAAGAGTACAAGAAGTGCAACAAATACAAAATATCTGGTGCAAAACCGAACCGGCGCGGAAGGAAGTTCGTGCACGGGACTGTGGTTGAATACGCTTGCAGGCCCGGTCGCAAACTGGTCGGGGATAATAAATTGGAGTGCAGGGATGGACGGTGGACGGAAGTGAAATTTTTCTGTATGTCACGGAGAGATGTCAAACAAATTCTCAACAAGTTTGCAGCCCTTCCGAAGGCCCAGCAGAAGGCACTGTGTGAGGAATACATTCCCAATTGAAGTTCATTATACACACAAAAACGTCTCTTAACCGGACGTTCATATTGGACTCGTTCGTTAACCCTTTAAATGCTGAATGTTCAAAATGGACTGGTCCATATGTGTTTAACCCATTCCCTCATATTTACGACTTTTGACGACTCTGTAGAAGTTACTTTGTGAAACCATTGTGATAAATAGAGCATTTGTTCCTATAGGAGCAAATGCTCTATTTATCACAATGGTTTCAAACTACACAATTCTAGAATTTTCTTTTCTCCAGTTAATGCTCCTTTTCGATAGATTAATTCGAAGAGGTTGTATCTAAAATTAGCCTATGAGGTAATGGGTTAACAGCAAAATCCATTCAGTATGAAAGACTTAAATGTGTTGGAGGATAAGGAGTTACAAACAGTGTAGTCCCTGAGCAAAGATTGTCTTGGAACACTCTGATCTTGGTCTTCACTGTTTGCAAGTACATGTAACACATTCAAAATATTAACTATTTCCTTTATAATTATATACACTTTTTACGCCTCTGCAAACAGAGTAGACCTAGATCAGACAACTCTATTTGCTTATGGAATTATCATAGATCTGACTCTACAGTTTATAGGTACCCAAATCACGTATACATACATCAAAACCTCTATAACGACCACTTAATTACATCACGTATTTTTTGTTAACGGCAGGTTGCGGCTTAAAGCAAGGTGAAAGTAAAACAGAACGCTCCTATAGGAGCGTTCTGTTTTACTTTCACCTTGCTTTAAGCATCCACCTGCCCTAAATACCAGCTAATTAACATAATTTAGTGACTGTTATAGAGATATTTGATTGTATGACGTTGTAAATATTCTGTTAATAAATATTCAAGTTGTCATTATTCCTTATATGAATTATTAAAAGGGAAATTATTTAGGCATGTTGTTGCTTAATGCAGGATGTAGGTAATGCAGGATAAAGGTAATGCAGGATGAAGGTAATGCAGAAAGCTCCTCTGGATGGTATCCGTCTACGGGTGTCCACTCTAACTTTAGAAGCTTTTGTATAATCTTCACCAAACTTAATAAGCATGGACATAATTATGCATCAGTTTAAACGTTTACAAGCTGACATTTAATGACTTTGACAGTTTAAGCCTTTATGTGGGTTAATCCTTTCATCCCAGGAGACGCATGCGCTATCCTTTGCCAACAGTGTAGACCCTGATCAGATGGCTCCTAGGCGAGAGAGATCATTTAAAAACCTAATCCATAGTTAATGCCTATTCTGCTGACTGGACCCTATAGTTAATCTGTGCTCGGCTATTCCATTATGATAATGAAGGGTTGAACGCGTTAACCCTTTCGCTGCCAAACTATGTCGTCTGCTAACTTTGTCGTCTGCTACACATTTTCATTATTTTGATTTTCTGCATTTTTGTTTCAAAAACATAGTAACAGTAACAAACAGTTTGGATCCTGATGAGACGCCGAGTTACTCGGCGTCTCATCTGGATCCAAACTGTTTGCATAGGTAATCACAGATCCGGCATTGGCAGCGAAAGGGTTAACATTCAACTTTCAAGTGTCAAAATATAATGTTCAACTTGCATGTACATATGTGTCTATAGGTTTTTGTAAGTTTGTATATATATATATATATATATATATATATATATATATATATATATATATATATATATATATATATATATATATATATATATATATATATATATAATATATTGCATCTATATGTATATAAATCTCGTATTCTACAACGCAAGTTTTCAGAGGATGTTTATGATGAAAATCTTAATATATACTGTTACTCAACTATAAAGCTGTGTTCGAATCTTTACGAAATAAAGTGAAGTTCTAAACTTCATACAAATTGCTTTTGTTGTTCTTTCATATCTATTCTTGATATAATTTATATGTGTCACATAACACTTCCATTCGTTCTTTAAATTTGATAATAGATCTGCTATCTGTTTTAACCCTTTCGCTGCCAATGCCGGATCTGTGATTACCTATGCAAACAGTTTGGATCCAGATGAGACGCCTCATCAGGATCCAAAATGTTTGTTACTGTTACTATGTTTTTAAACAAATATGAAGAAAATCAAAAGAATGAAAATTTGTAGCAGACGACAAAGTTAGCAGACGACAGAGTTTGGCAGCGAAGGGTTAAAGAGTCGATAATGATATGTATTTTAGCATTAGAATAATTCAGGTCTAACTGTAGTACATTATCTTTACCAAATATAATTAACCCTTTCGCTGCCAAACTCTGTCGTCTGATAACTTTGTCGTCTGCTACAAATTTTCATTCTTTTGATTTTCTTCATTTTTGTTTAATGTAATACATGTACACGTATACTTCTTTTGAGTGGCGTTGTTTGCGAGACGTTACTGTATAAATAAATCCCCTTTGTTAAAGGGAGTGTTATATCATGCTTGCTCGCTGAGGTGTGCTGTGCATGTAATAGAATGAGTATGTTACACCAATCCAGAAATACTTGCCTCTCGATCATATAAATACTATAGAACCTTTTTCTAAAAATGATGCCTGCTGGATAAACCCATAAATACCTGCCTCTCGATCATGTTAACCCTTCTCTTGCTGAATTTTAAAATACATTTCTCCTTCTTTACCCATGCCCTGATGTATAATTACATATATCTTCACTGTGTACAAGTATTTCACTGCTGCGGAGTGCATTGGTTGCACAATCAGCATGTAAATAGTGCAGACCCTGATGAGACAGCTCCTGCAGGAGCTGTCTCATCTGGGTCTTCACTATTTACAGGTAGGTATATTGACGTGTATAGCAAGCGAAGGGTTAACACTGTAGAACCTTTGTCTAAAATAATTATATCTGCTGGATACCTGCTGGTTTAACCCCAGCTGGAAAAAATAATCCTTATTCCCCTGTAAAAATCAATCTTCCCGAATTTGCTCAAATTTAGATGTGATGCAATTTTGACTACTTCCAATTCGATCAAGCTTTTGAGAGACTATTGGCCGTTTGTCAAACAGCTTGGATCCTGAAGAGACACCGAGTTACTCGAGTTACCGAGCTACTCGGGATCTCATCTGGATACAAGGCGTTTGCAAATGCGAGGTAGAGACCCGAATAACAGAATAATAATTAATTCTATTTGCGTAAGAGACCTAATTACCGTTGGGGTTAATTGATAAGAAAAACACTTCCTAGAACACAGATTCCGTTTTCTATGAAACTCTGTCTTTAACCCCATGAACATTATTTTCATCTGAAGTCTTTTATCTCGTTCAGTAAATATATATTTCAATTAAGCTAGGAATTTTATACCACTTATTTTTACAACTGAATCGGACAACTTGGATTCTGAAACGACGTTAATGACTCGAGATTTGATCTGGATCTGCATGTTTCGTAAATGATACACATAAATTGCCCCTAACGTGCTGAACAGTATCATAAATTTCTTTTGGCACAACATGTTGTTTGTACGATGTAAACAAGCTTGTAGCTGCCAAGACTAATAGTTGCCGGGCTGAAAATGTAAATCCTCCCCCCCCCCTCTCCGAAAAATTTGAGACCTATATAGTTTTGAAGGTTAATATGTTAGGAAAAGAATGACACTTGTTGGATGTTTGAAACTGTCCATTTTAAGGATTTATGGGGCATGAGTTATCTGCCCATGCAAATTTTGCTAAATCACAAAATAAAATGTACCACATGATTAGATGTATTAAAATGTGTTTTATGATAGTTGAAATAGTCATAAGAGAACAAGGGCATAAGCTTATGTTTTCCTAATAAAAGTAAAGCACTCTTCACTCAAAACTCAAAGATGGCCGCCATTTTCTAAGATGGCCGCCAAGATGGCCGCCATTGATATACAGAACCGAAATTAAAGATGAACAAGATCACAAACATGATGCAAATCAATGTAGTTTAATTGTGTAAGTCATTAAAAAGGCTTATGACATTAAACTATTTTAGATTTATACAAGATACACACAAATCAGGACTTCAAACAAAAATATTATTGGACATTAGAAGAAAAAGTTGTCACATTGTTTTTATATTTTGTTTTCTAAGGTTTGCTTATCACCACTGTCAATTTGTTAATCAACCTGCTATATCTTTGCACTTTCACAGTCAACATCTTAATGGATATTTTAAATAAACACCAGTTTTCCTAACTGGTTGCCTTTAAACTATTTCATTACTCATTAGCACCATTAATCTGTGCATAAATGATGGTCTTCATATGTCATAAACAGTAGTCATTATGTTTTGTTCACTCATTTTCGTCTTCATCATCGATTTCGTAATTATCATCAAATATCATATCTATGTAGCTATCCCAATCTACCTCTTCATCAATATCAGAATCTTCCTTTTCCTCTTCTTCGTCATCAATTGGATCAGTGGTTTCATCCGAATCCTTTGCCAATATGTCAATCAGTTCTGGCGGGAAAATATATCCTTCTGTCCAATCATACACTATACCAGTGTCATCAATCTTCCACCCATGACCACTAGAACCAGGAATACTTGGAAATGCTTCTAGAGATTTCTTCCATATGAATGCTTGATAGTTTGCTCTTAAGATGTGCATCTTTAAGGACGATCTGCATGGAGGGAGAAGACTCAGGTCAATACCATCTGTATTTGTCAGGCTTTCAGAGCTCGGCTTGAACTTTTGTCTAAATAAGTCAACTCTCAGTTTATTTATGTCTGAATATTTGGGTTTGCCATACAGACAACAAACAAACAATTCTAGTTTAACGAAATCTTCATCAGTTACCTCAAGACTATCCCCTAGCCTTTGAAACACTGGAATGAACTCATTTCTTTTCTCTAACACTTTTTTAGGTTTAAGTTTGCCTTGCCGAACAAAGGAGCTAGTTGTATCGCAGCCAGCGAAGGCATGTAGGCCAGGAAGTGCTTCCGACATTTCACACCCTTGCTTTGCCACTATTTTTTTGTACATTTAATAGTCTTCTTTTATTACCAACGCCTGTGTCAAACATGACCGTACCAAGGCCTTGAGCAAACTTTAAAAGAAGTACCAGCACATCTGTATCTGGTGATCTCACAATAATCTTCTTTCTGTCTTGCTCATTTGCGGCATGTTGAAGATGAAGCACCATCCTTGTGTCGGCTTCTTCTTGGTTGATTTTAAGTTCTGGAATAGAGACTACTTCTACTTTCATTCCACTTTCATTGCTTGAAAGACATATGCAGTCCTCCTCGCAAGCAAAGAAAATCATTCTGTCTTTCAATAATTTTTTTTGTTGCATATTTGTCTTTCGACCATTCATTGAGCAAAAGACGAAAAAGCTGCTTCTTATTTTAAGCGTTACACAGGAAACCTTTCAAGTCCCTTGGAACTTTTGTTCTATGGCCTTTTATCAGGAAGGTTTCAGTCGTTCCTCTTCTATCTCTTTCAGATGACTTTATAGATTCACTCTTGTATGTGTCTGTGACAAAGTCCTACCTCTCACATTTCGTAAGGTCTCAAATACTTTTACTGCTAGTTCTTCAAAGGTAGAGGGAACGCCTGTGAGAGCCTGTAGTAGAGCATTGCCATCGTAAATATAGATAATATCGACATTGTTCGGTCTATCAGGGTACTGTAAGTCGGTTTCAAGATGGTGAATAAGCTTTGGTTTGTCTGTTTTCGTAGGCGATCCATCCGCAGTAGCAAGCGCCCATGGTACTGGTCCCAAAGGATATGTTAGCGTTTTCTCTAGACTTATGTTGTTCTCTTCAGATAGCAGAACTAGTTGGCCAAAAAGATTTCGCTCAGCTTTCACTTCTATCATTTTCTTTTGGGAAGATGTCAGGCGCTGTGTCTTTTTGGTGTCATCGAAGGGTTTCAATTTCAGTTTCTTCAAAGGAGTGTGAAAGCTTATGGTCTTCTCTACAAGTCTTTCTTTAACAAATGCCTGGTGTAAAGCTTTACCTACCCTGCCTGTTGTCAAAAGACTGTCTTCCACTTCCTTTGGGGCAGGGGATCCAGACGAGATGCAATAAAGGCATTCTCTATTCTCCATGTTAAATGGGTTTTGAAAATTGTCAAATGATGTCAAAAGCTTCCCTACGTCTTTCTCTGATGCAGAAATACTGGCTGGTCTTACGTCGTTGTGGGCGGTCAATTCTGACGAAGACATCCCAGCGAGTTCAAATGTTGCCTCAACATAGCTTGCCCGTGCGTGTCTTGTCAAGCACCATCTATAATATTCCGCATAGTTTCGACTGAACCCTATGATGCCCCCTCGAGATTTTGCATGCCTGTTAATGGTCTGTTCTATTGTGATATCAACAGCATTCCTTGAACCTGGTACATCAGACCTGCTCACACTGAATCCATTTTAGTTGAGTAGTTTTCTAGCTCCTGGATGTGTTTTATCTATGTTAGTTAACACCAACAGATACACTGACAGATACTTGGCATAATTATGGTGATCGTAAGCAAAGAACAAGGGTATCATCTCGTGTAAGCTGGCGATGTACAAATCCAGATTGTTTTCTTTTGTGGCGCGAAGAAAACGAAGTATCAACCACACTTTATCAATGTAATCCAGCCAATACTGTGCTGTTTTACCGAGATGACATTGTCTCACATCGGCTTTGAACTCTTCATACTTCTGATAAAGATCTATAACAGAATTGTCAGCCAGAACTTTCTTCAAGGTTTCATCATCTGGGTTTTGTGATAGTTCTTTTAATCCATTCATTGCATCTTCAAGTTTACAATGATACTGGTTAGAGAGTACTTGTGCTTCAAACACTTCAAATAAAAGTCGTTCCAGGGCTTCTAAAGCCAATTTATGTACGCGCATCGCTCGATTGTAATGCTTCCCGGACAGTACTTGCTCTATAGATCCACTAGCACAAACACCTGACTCGATCAATACTTCTGAAAATCCACATTCACGTAAGCGTTTCCCCAGGGCACCCAAGTAGGATGCAAGTGTGTGAAAGGCTCCTAAATGTACAACCATATCCTTATAATGTTCAGGGTACTGCCATATTATGGCATATGCCTTCTTTGCTACTGCTAAATCGAATGTCACGAACGTGTTCTTCTGACCGACGGTCCTTGAAACTCTTTGCGATTCTTAAAGCCACCAGATAACTGAAATGAATCAAACATGTAATTATGAATTGTATGTCTATTTCAAGAAGTCTCTTATATTGTTCATATATATGATACGACATTATCCGAGTACCCTTGCTATCCGACAATATGGTCACTTTTGAGAAAAAATGAAGCCTGACCCTTCTTAGAAATGTATATGCAAATCATGAGTTTTAATACAAAGTACTTAATGAACATAAATAATGTAACTCACATTATAGTATCACATGTGTCATATCACATGCATGCTCAAAAAGTATACACATATAAGTTCAACAGATCTGACTCTTTTATAAAACAATCGAATCACTAGGTATGTCTGAAATTTGATAGGCATGTTCTATGTATAAGCCAGCAACATAAGCTACATGAATGGTGGTTTACCTAAAGGTTACGAAAATACACTGTAATTCACAAGTTGAATGAGGGTTGTCATGTTGACATTTCAGACGAATTCTATGACGTTTTTGAAATAGGGGAGGTAACAATTTCTACTGCACTTGTATATCTGGGTATTCTGTAAAGCAGTTGAACCTGGTTAATGATAATAAGCAACTGTTTATGCTCAACAGTTTTTATGCATTTGATATACCAAAGATAATAATGTTATAAATAAGAATGAAGACAGTATTTCTTTCATATTTCTACACATAATTCAAGTAATACATACAAAGAGATGGATTAATGTATATTTTTTATGTAAAATTGAGACTGTATCATAAATTATTAACAAATAACTTACCTGAATTTATCTGTATTGTTTATCTCAGCTGTGTCTTCAGACTGCTACAAGTGTTTTGCAGAAAATTTGGAATTCAGTACAGTTTAATGTCTTAAATTACTTGAAAATGACAAAATGATCGCCATATTTGGCGGCCATTTTGAAATCTTTAATCATCTGAAAAAGGATGTTTGTAAGATGTAAGACTATGTATAGCTTATTTTACATCAAACAATTAACAGCAAAACATGTGGTTGTGCAGAAATGACATGTATTAGCACATGATGGTATTTCAATAAATCAAAAAAGGGGGAGATAATCAGTAAGCCCTCAATGTCAAAAATGGACACTGTAAGTCATCCAACAAGTACCATTCGAAAGCTTACATATTGAACTTCATTACTATTTAGGTCTACAATTTTTCGGACAGGGGGGGAGGGGGGGGGGGGGTCAGAGGGCCCTGCATCTATAATGTATACCAGAGCATCAGTTGCAAAGGTATGGTGGTATATTTCCGACACTACTTACCACATAAACCGAAATGTTCTAGTTAATACACATTATTAACCCTTCGCTTCGCAATATACCTACCTGTAAATTGTGAAGACCTATCGGAGCGTTCTGTTTTACTTTCACCTTGCTTTAAGCAGCGCTCTTATAAGCAGCGCTCATATAAGTATCGCTTTAAGCAGCCACCTGCCTTAAATACCAACCAATTAACACACTTTAATGGCCGCTATGGAGAGGGTTGACTGTACTTTGATTTGAACAAGCTTTTCAGAATCTGTTGACCAAGAGTCATACAACTTGGATCCTGATGAAACATCCGAGTTAATCTGCGTCTGATCTGGACCCATGCTATATATGTTGCGGATAGTGGGATAAGGGTATTAAAACGAACAATTAGCGGTATATAAACCGAAATTAGGGTATCTAACGGATAAAAGGGTCACTTGAGACAAATTTGGACAATAATAAATACAGAAAAAACACCAACATGGGATTTGATTCAGGGTCGTTGAGGCAAGCGTTAGCTTAACTCTTTCCCTAATAGGCTGTTGTTAGATCCAACCTCTTTGAATAAATATACTAAAAAGGAGCATTAACTATATAGAGAAAAGGAACTTATTAGAATTTTGTATTTTGAAACCATTGTGATAAATAGAGCATTTGCTCCTATATGAGCAACTGCTCTATTTATCATAATGGTTTCAATAGGTGACTTCTGTAGAGGTGCCAAAAGCCGTCAATACGAATTAATTCAGCACGAGCGTTATACAAAACGCTCCTAAAGGAGATCTTTGCATTGCATTTATCATGCATTAAGCAGTCATCTGCTTTTAAAGACAGTCATGTATATTTATTAAGTGGTCGCTTGAGAGGAGGCAACTGTATTTATTTTTAACGATGGATTACAATACCTGAAATTGAGTTGACCTTTAGTATGTAACAGCCAAAGCGTAAACAAGTACATTTTTATCAGTTTCGATCCAGATAACATGGCGTTTCATTAGATCCTTATCTGGTTGGGACTGTAACAAATGGCATCAACGATTATATTAATTGTACTTTAAAATGTCTTCCCTTTGGTTTTAGAAATATATACAGTGGGAACTTTAACCCTTTCGGCACCAAATTTCTAATTGTCGTCTGCAATCTAAGTTTGTTAAACCATTCAGTAAAATAAGGAAATGAGATAAATAAATGCAAATTTCAAAAGAATAAAGCAAATATATAGATATAGAGAATGAGACAAAAAGTGAAGTCCCTGATCAGACGCCGCCTATTTGTCATGGTAATATTAGAGCAATTTTGTATTACAACGTTAGGAAGGAACCTTATTTTGAACACGAATTATATCGACGATATCCGAGTTCGAGTTGTTGAGGTTCCACTGTCTATATTTTTTTTTAAAATAAAATCAATATCAAACCAGACGATAGACGATATCCTGGGAAACACTTGTTAACCCATTAACCATATTGACGACTTTTGACGACTCTGTAAAAGTCACGTTGTGAAACCATTGTGATAAATAGAGCATTTGCTCCTACAGGAGCAAATGCTCTATTTATCACAATGGTTTCAAACTACAAAATTCTATTTTTCCTTTTCTCTAGTTAATGTTCCTTTTCGGTATATTTATTCAAAGAGGTTGTATCTAAAATAGGCTATGGCTTAATGGGTTAAATGTCCCTTGTTATGCTAAGAATGAGCTAACTGACAAACAGCTTGACGAGACGTCGAGTAACTTGGCGTCAAATCAAGACCAAAGCTGTTTGACACTCGGTCAAACAGCTAGTGAAAAATTTGAACGAATCGAAAGTGAGTAAAATAAATTCAGATCAGATTTTAGCAGACAACATATTAGTAGGTTACCTAGTAAGGGTTAACGCTCTCATTGCCAATGGGCAAATACAGTAAAATCTCGATTATTCGAAATTTGAATATAGAAGAATTTAGACACTTTTAGGCTGGTGGCTGCTTAATGCTGGGTGAAAGTCATGCCAAAAGCTCCTAGAGGAGCTTTCTGCACGAATTTCACCCTGCATTAAGCTGTCACCTGTCTTAAAGATCGATAACGATACTGATTTTAGTGTTCGAATAATCGAGATGTTACTGTATGTAATTTCCTATATACTCTCAGTTTGGATCCAGATGAGATACATAGTCACTCGACGTCTCATCTTGGTCAAAACTGTTCGATGATGTGATTATATTTTAAAACAACTAAATTTTAAAAAGAAAAGGTAGAACAAACTTGAAGCAGACTATAAAATTGTACGACGACAACACCTGACAGCGAACCAGTTAACCGTTATCCCGCCATCGCATTTGAAACAGTTTGGATCTAGATGAGACGCTGAGTAACGCGACGTCCCATTAGGATCCAAGCTTTTGAGACATACACTATAGTTTCCCAAACGCTTGATCGAATCTGACGTAGTCAAAAGTACTGCAGATCCGAGTATGAATAAACAATATGTGTTTGGAATGAGAGGTAATTACAAAGAAAGATTACATGAGAACTTGACAGGTCGTTCACGAAAACAATCTATGCGTTATCCGAAACGGCGTAAAAATAACGTCTTATCCGTGAAAATGCGTTTTTTTTGCATCATGACATCCTGGCAAATGTTTAATATCATATTTGTATTTCAGAGAAACACGCCTCTGCTTAGCAAAAAAACCCCCAAGATAATATCAACCCCTTTTACTCGGAACAATAGTCCTTCATGCTAAATAAGATGTAACCCATTCCTTCATACAAACGCTTTTTTCACGCCTTGGCAAACAGAGTAGACCACAACCAGACGACTCTTATATTAACCCATTCGCTCATATTGACGACTTTTGACGACTCTGTAAAGTCACTTTGTGAAACCATTGTGATAAATAAAGCATTTGCTAGGAGCAAATGCTCTATTTATCACAATGGTTTCAGAACTACACAATTCTAAAAGTTTCCTTTTGTCTAATTAATGTTCCTTTTCGGTAGGGTTATTCAAAGAGGCTTGGTCTAAAAATAGCCTATGAGGTAATGGGTTAAAACTGTCTGATCAGGCTAAATTCTGTTTGCTAATAGAATAATATCCATCTGACTACAGTTTCGGTCACGGTAAAACAATCCCTTGTAAATCTGTGGCTAATCAAAAGTAATACACTCATTATTTATTACGTACAGTAGTACATGGCTTAAGCGACCATTAAGTGACCATTAAACAGATGTCTAATTATCGGCCTGTAAGGCAGGTGAAAGCTTAATGCAGGCAAAAGTAATACATAAAAATTATCGAGGAGCTTTCTGAATTACATTTGTCTTGCATTAAGCTAACACCTGCTTTTTAACCCTCTCATGTTCAATAAATGACTGGACACTTAACCCCTTCCTCCATAAATACGCATATCTAAGCCTCTGCAATACCAACGTCTTGAAACCATTGTGATAAATACAGCATTTGCTCCTATAGGAGCAAATGCTCTATTTATCACAATGGATTCAAACTACAGACTTCTAAAATTTTACTTTTCTCTAGTAAATGCTCCTTTTGGGTAGATTCATTCAAAGAGGTTGGATCTAAAAATAGCCTATGAGGTAATGGGTTAAGACAGGTTCTACTGTAAATATGGAATATGCAAAGAATTAATCCTCCTCCGCTGTGGAAAGACCATGTCGGCTCTGTTCAATTTGTACTACTTTCGATTTAACACCCTTTCCTCCATAGGCTATCTTTAGACCCTACCTCTTTGAATGAATCTACCCAAAAGGAGCATTTACTAGAGAAAAGTAAAGTAATTTGAAATCATTGTGATAAATAGAGCATTTGCTCCTATATGAGCAAATGCTCTAATCATCACAACGGTTTCAACAGGTTACTTTTACATAGGCGTTGAAAGGCATATTTATGGAGGAAAGGGTTAAAAGCAGGTAGCTGCTTAATGCAGAACAAAAGTGGTTATTACACAAACGTAGAAATGCAAATTAATGGAGGAAAGGATTAATCAGGTTTGCGAGACAGTATTGGCCAAGGGCAATGACACACAAACTTCTGAAAATCTACATGTACTTACCCAGTGTCAGACAGCTCGAGATTACTCGAGTTACTTGGCGTCTCGTCTGGACTCAAGAAGTGGAAACTACATTTATCAAAAATAGGAGTCTAAAAGGTAGGTGGGTGCTTAATGCATGGCAAAAGCAATGCAGAAATCTCCTATTCGAGCTGTCAGCATTACGTTTACCCTGCATTTAGCTATCGCCTGTCGTAAGGACATATATTTATGCCGCATTGTAATGGTATTTAACCCTTTACTTCATGAATATTCATAAAAGAAATAATGACATCATGAATATTTATTAGCTGATTTTTATAATGGCGTATGTGCATAAACTGGTATGGTAATGGTAGAATCTGTAGAGTCAGATCTATTAAGATTTCATTAGCAAACAGAGAAGACCCTGATCAGACGGCTCCTACAGGAGCCGTCTGATCTGGGTCTTATATGTTTGCAAAGGCATAGACAGGTGTATTGATGGAGTAAAGGGTTCAGACGGGTTGTAGTGTTTAATGGTTTGTTGGAATGTCAGCGCCAAATACTCACTACGTGCCTGTCTAATCTAATACCGATCAGGCTGTAAATAGGTTTTTGCTGAACATTGTCATATTGAATTACATGTGACATATCACATCACATTCGCTACTGTGGGAAAGTACAGTTAAATGTGTTACATGATATAGAAATGGGACATAGGTACACATTGTTGAACACGCACGCACGCACACACGCATGCACAGACGCACGCACGACTGCACGCACACACAAATACACACGCACACATAAATACACGCATACACGGACGCAATATCCACCACCCCTACTTAACACCGCCTATCAACCCCTTTCTTTCATTCCTATTTCAAGATACAATTTGTGTCAAACAGTTTTGATCCTGATGAGTCACCGAGTTTTCAAAGGTGATCCCGGACTCATCCGTACGATAAAGGCGAAAGATAGAGAAAATAATGTCCCTATCCCACCCTTACCCCGCTTTAAAAAAAACACTCACTTCTGCTCAAACAGGATCTGGTGCAATTTTGACATCTACCAAATTGATCAAACGTTTGAGACACTACTGACCTAGTGTCAAACAGCTTGGATCCTGATCGACTTAATCGGATTCTCACCTGGATCCAAGCTGTTTGTAAATGCAAGTCAGGTCGTGGTGAGCTGGATGAGGGCCAATGCGCGGAAAACAACACATGTTCTTGTCAGATGATCTCATTATCCCTAATCAGGTAAGAAATAACGATCACCGTGGAGTGTTACAGTAAAACTCCGCTAATACGACCACCTAAAAGAGGTAGAGTTCTGGGTGCTAGATGCAGGTGATAGCTTAATGCAGGGCAAAAGTAATGCAAGAAAACTCCTAGACATGTATTAAGCAACCACCTGCTTATATAGACACCCATGTTTATTTATTAAGTGGTCGTATTAGAGGGGTTTTACTGTATTAGTTTATTTTTTTATAATGGCTTCTGAACGCTGGATGTTTTGGCAATGGCCGAAAAATAGAATATAAAACAATTTGTATAATTACACAATCAAACAGAGCAGACCACAGGGGGCCATTTCGTGGGTCTACATGGTCTAAAAGGTAAAAAAATTTGATTGGGTCGATTTAGTGTTATATTATATACAAGGGGTCTAACTACCCACTCGCAAATTTCACGACCGATTCGAAATAACGCCCGGTTTTGGACAGCCAAGATGGAATAACCACTAATATTTGGTACGAACGTGAAGCTGGGACCTTGTACTTTTCAAATAATATAACTTCTGATACATTCCGACTAAGCCGTAGCCAGTGCGGACGTGAAATTCCAACAAAATACGCTGATTTTTCTTATTCTGAAGACAAGTCGCAACAACTTGACCTAGTTTCTATTTAGCTAGTAACAAGACACTTGATTGACCTATAGGGGATGGTGCCCTACGTTCTCGCTAACGCTTATTGGGTAGGCAAGGTAACAGACACGCGAATGTTGTTATTGTAAAAGGAAGCGGGTCATGTGACTCGTAGTAGCCTGACAGAGATTTAAATCTGCTAATTGCAAGAAAATTCGCCTGCATTTCGGATCTGCATCAGTGTCTGCAGATAGTTTGAGAGGTAAACGATAGTTTTTTAGCTCACCAGAGCACAAAGTGCTTAGGGTGAGATTTTGTGATTGCCTGATGTCCGTCGTCCGTCGACGTGCGTCGTCCGTCGTGCGTCGTGCGGTGGGCGTCGTTCGTCGTCAGTCGTAAACAATTTGAACCTTTAAAAATATTCTCCTCTGAATCTACAGGGTTCTCACCTTTCATCTTTGGCACATAGCATCATCTGTAGGTCATCTACAAAAGTTATATAAATTATACCCCTGGGGTCAAAATTGGCCCTGCCCCAGGGGTTTTCAGTTTTCAATAGAAACATTTAGTGAAAACTTTGAACATCATCTCCTCTAAAACTAGAAGGTCCTCAGCTTTCATATTTGGCACATAGCTTCAACTTCAGGGCTTCTACAAAAGTTATATAAATTATGCCCCTAGGGTTAAAATTGGTCCAATCCAGTTTTTGGTAGCTGACTGCTTAAACAACCATTGGATCACTAGGTATGCATAGGAAAAAACTTTAAAAATATTCTTGTCAGAAACTACATGTCCCAGAGCTTAGATAGTTGGTGTATAGATTTACTTAGCATAACTTTACGGGTTTTATAAGTATCATAGTTCTTGGGTTAAAATTGGCCCTGCCCTGTGTGTACAGTCTTCTTCATGTCAGAAACGACAGTCTAAAGGTTTCTCCTTAATATATCAGCCTGCAGAGCTCAGACCAGTCAGTGTGAGTTCTTATGTAATCACCCTTAGCCTGATCAGTAGAGTAGAAATTGTGTTTAGACTAGGGATGTCAACGGCTTACCGGTTAACCGGTTAATCGATCGGATGACCGATAATCGGTTATTAAATATGATATTCGGTTACCTGAATTAAAAAATAAATATTAATAAATGGTAGTGTCATTCATTTTATAATGACACTAAAATCCCGAAAAATTAACTTTCTCTCCCCATCCATATCATAAAGATTGCCCCCTGTTGTGACAAACAAACCCTCAAGGCAGATTAGTGATAGCATCCATAGCATTAAAATAGGTGTTAACTCTATACCTTTGAGTTTTAATAGATACAGCTGCAGCATGAAAATAATAATTTTCAAATGCAATCGAAAGCGAGATTCGAGTCACCGAATAGAACTCGCCGGAAATGCGTTTGCATTATCTCCCTTGATGAAAATCGGACAGCTAGAACGCTGATATTTTATTGTTGGGTCTGTTGACATATCTTTGAGAAAACCATAGTCATTACATTTATTCATTGGTCGGATTTGTTTTGAAAACCCGTTAACACACCCTCATTTAAGATTGAGAAAACGGTGGATAGTTCTCATTATGCAGAACACTCTTAAAGCTTTTTTACATACCTATGCCCTGCATTAAGCTACCAGATATCAATATAGAGCATATCTGTTTGCTTAACTCTTTGCATGCTGGGTAATTTTGTCAAATGCTAAATTATCCTAACTACACACTTTCTTTCTAAGTTTTTCAGAAGTTCAGTCTCATTGACAAACAGTTTGGATATTAGATCAGGCCCCACATTATATTGGTCCTGATCTGGATCCAAACTGTTTGCATAGGTCATTTGTGGTGTGGAAGAATCCCACTACACACGTTCTTTCTAAGTTTCTCAGAAGTTCAGTCTCATTTACAAACAATTTGGATATCAGATCAGGCCCTGACCTGGATCCAAACTGTTTGCATAGGTCATTAGTGGTGGGAGAATCCGCCTCTAGCATCCAAAGAATTAAATACAAGTTCCAGTGGTCTATGCTCTATCCATTCTTTCACTACATTCTTTCAGCATCATGTTCAGGTCCTCTACAAAAGTTATATAAATTGTGTCCCTGGGGTCAAATTTGGCACCGCCCTTTGGGTGTTAAGTTTTCAATAGAAACATATAGTGAAAACTTTGAAAATCTTCTCATCTGATTGTCTGGTGAGCGCTTCAGGGCCATTCAGGCCCTCTTGTTGTCATATATATTGATTGCAAAATCGTTTTGTCCCGAGGCATCGCGATTATGGCCATTTTACGGGGGTCTAGCGGCAAACCGTTGTTGGGCGATCTCGTTCGAGTAAGCTAAATCGGCGTATTTTGTAGGAATTTCACGTCCGCACTGGCTACGGCTTACTCGGAATGTATCAAAAGTTATATTATTTGAAAAGTACAATGTCCCAGCTTCACGTTCATACCAAATATTAGTGGTTATTTCATCTTGGCTGTCCAAAAACCGGGCGTTATTTCGAATCGGTCGTGAAATTTTGCGAGTGGGTAGTTAGACCCCTTGTATTTAATATACATGTACATGTAATACTAAATTGACCCAATCAATTGTTTTGACCTTTTAGACCATGTAGACCCACGAAATGGCCCTCCTGTGGGGAAAGGTTAACACTTCCACTGCTGAATGTTAGCATCTGCAAATTGGAACTGGAACCAGTCTGTGTGCATAGGCAATAACTGACTCGTCATTGGCAACTAATTTACCCTCTCGCTGCCAAATTCTGTCGACTGCAAACTTTGTCGTCTGCTACAAAATTTCAGTTTTTGATTTTCTTCATTTTTGTTTCAAAAAACATAGTAAAAGTAACAAACAGTTTGGATCCTGATGAGACGCCGAGTTACTCGGCGTCTCATCTGGATCCAAACTGTTTGCATAGGTAATCACAGATCCGGCTTTGGCAACGAAAGGGTTAATGGTGGCCAGTGTAGGTCTGCACGATGTTTGTATGGCAAGTTTCATATCCTACGAACAAATCAATGATGATCTTTCACCACCGAATTCGCCGTAAACCTCAGAAGCAGTTGTTTGCAGACGAAAATTATTTGGCACAAAAGTGGTGTTACATGTAATATTTCAAGGGAGGTTACTAAGCAAGGTTACACAAATAAGGCTGGTAGGAGTTGTCTGTACGCTGTATCAAATTACATTATTGTAAAGGGTTTATTCGTATAAACCAAGCAACACCAACAATTGTACACATACAGTGCTCCCTCTCTACAACGACACCCTTTGGGATACGAAGATTGTATGTGTTGTTCAGAGGGAGTTGTTATAGGGGGTGGGGAATCAAACATAATTAGCTTGTTGCAGATCCCCAGATAAGGTGTATTTCGAGAACTACCGTTGTCTCCATCAAACCCTATGTTATGACGATTCTAAAGAGTGGTCACAACATAGGGTTTGATGGAGGCATAGGGTTTGATGGAGGCATAAAGAAAATACGATGGGAAAAAAAGTGTTGCTGGAAACAGTGACATGCGTTGTTGTAAGGAGGGAATCGTTATTGTGAGGGCCGTTGTAGGGAGGGAGCACTGAATTCTTTATGGTAGGAGTTGCCTATACGCTGTATCAATTCACATTATTGTAAAGGGTTTATTCGTATAAACTAAACAACACCAACAATTGTACACATATTCTATATGGTAGGAGTTGCCTATACGCTATATCAATTCACATTGGTGTAAAGGATTTATTCGTATAAACCAAGCAACACCAACAATTGTACACATATTCTATATGGTAGGAGTTGCCTGTACGCTGTATCAATTCACATTGGTGTAAAGGTTTTATTCGTATAAACCAAGCAACACCAACAATTGTACACATATTCTATATGGTAGGAGTTGCCTATACGCTGTATCAATTCACATTATTGTAAAGGGTTTATTGGTATAAACTAAACAACACCAACAATTGTACACATATTCTATATGGTAGGAGTTGCCTGTACGCTGTATCAATTCACATTGGTGTAAAGGTTTTATTCGTATAAACCAAACCAAACACCAAGAATTGTACACATATTCTATATCATATAAAATAATGCTCCGCAATCTACAATAACATTTGTTGCTGTGAATATTAATAACGTGACATAAATAGTATATTATATGCTTTAATACAGAAATATCAAGCAGATTCTTCACGTATTTTAATATAACCACATTTCCGTATGTTTATGAAAATGTGCACCTATGAAAAGAGAAAGATAATAAACGCATTCACCCATTTGTCAATGCTAAGAATTACATAAAAGATACGCGCATCAACAAGCAGTTCATATGTGGAAACTATCATTATGTAGCTGTAGTTATGAAATATTCATATACCAGTTTACAATTTCCCTATCTAAATTTACTCCATCATCTCTTCAATTGACATAACTTACTTACATTCCTTATTTCAATCACGCATTTCTACATTATTCTCGCTTTACTATAAAAGTATCAACAGTTAGGATCGCAGTATTATTTCCAGACCTCAAACTAATTTCCTACATCTTGGTTTCGGATTTTTTTTATTCAATTTTATAACAGACAATTGTATACATATTTGATCGTATGTAACATGCCACATACACAATCCGTTACCTGGTACAGAGTATTTTGACACCATGCCAAATGGAGTAGACACGGTTCTGACGACTCCTGTAGAATCCGTGTGATCATGGTCTGTTCTACAATAAAACCTCTCTAAAACGGCCACTAAATTGTGTTAAGTAGTTGGTATTTAGGGTAGGTGGCTAAGGTGATAGTAAAAAAGAACGCTCCTACAGCGATCTGTTTTACTTTCATCTTGCTTTAAACAGCCACCTGCCTCTAAAACAAAACACTTGATTAATTTAGTGGCCGTTATAGAGAGGTTTTACTGTAGTTGCTTATGAGATTCTACGGTTAAACACAGCCTGGGTTCATAAACCAATGTTACAATCCAGCTAATGTCATTAATGTATAAGGTAAAGAGTTAAAACTGCACTTAATACAGTAGAGTCCCTCTCATCAGGAATGTTATAAAATAACACTTTAGGTGTTCGCTGAATGCAGGATGAAAGTAATATGATAAGCTACCTATTGACATTTTCTGCATGGCCTTCAACCTGTATTAAGCTTCCACTTCTCTGAAAGATCGGATTTTGATACTAATGTTAATGTCCGATTCAGAGAGGTTTTACTATAATCCATAATCACTTTATTACGGGAGACATGTGTTACAATCTGGTAAAACTAGATATATTACTAAAAGCATGTATTAGACATAGATGTACAGTAAAGTCTCTCTATAACGGTCACTAAATTACATCAAGTAGTTTGTGTTAAAGGCAGTTGGTTGCTTAAAGCAAGGTGAACGTAAAACAGAACGCTCCTATAGGAGCGTTCTGTTCTAATTTCACCTTGCTTTGTGCAGCCACCTGTCCTAAATACCAAATAATTGATACAATTTAGTGGTCGTTATAGAGAGGTTATACTGTACATGCAAGTCCAGATCCCGGTGCCAAAAGTAGTTCGAACACGAATAGTTTATTCTACAGTTGAATTTTGATATCTAGAACTTCGTGATAACTCGAACCGAACTTCGTGATAACTCTAAGTAAACCCTCGCGTATTATCAATAAAACATTTCGAAACGCATACAGTTTGTCTTCTCGGTAGTGTGTAAGACCAAGTCGGGTATTAATTGTGTTAAGTTACTAGTCTGTCCTGTCAGGGCAAATCTAACTGATATTTGCAAACAGTTTTGATCCAGATGAGACGCCGAGTAACTCCGTGTCTCGTCAAGATTGAAACTGTTTGGCACTATGATAATGGTATCTAGAAAGTCTGAGCATATCGGAAATGGAGTAAAACCTCTCTAAGACCAGGCGTCCACTAGGACGCCGAATGGTTCCCGAAGGGTTCCCGAATGTGGATATCGCAGATTCTGGATGATTCGGCATGCCTTCGGGATGTTCGGGAACCCTTCCGCGTCATTCTTGAACCCTTCGGGAACCATTCTGGGTGATTCGGGGACTGATCGGGATCGAAAAAGATTCGGCATCCAAGTTTTAAAAGTTTTAAAATTTGGACGCCGAATCTTTTATTCGGGAAGGCTTCGGGACCTTCTGGAACCCTTCTGGAACCCTTCGGGACGTTCGGGAACCCTTCGCGGTGGCTTAGGGGTAGATTCGGGGTCATTCTGCAAGGCTTCGGGATCTCCTATCCACCCCGAGCGGTTCAAGAATGATGCCGAATCGATGCAGAATGCTTCCCGAAGGCTTCCCGAATGCTTCCCGAAGACGCGGAAGGGTTCCCGAACCCACGCGGAAGACATGCCGAATGTATTATGAACAATTCATATATTTAATATGAAGTATTTTTATCTAAGCAAAATCCTTATAGACATTATGTTATATTTTTTAAACAGAAAATAACAGTTTGTGCATGAACTATCTAATTAAATTCAGTCTGTTACACATTCTTAAATACTGTTTTTGATTTAGATTACCCTCAATTATTATCAAATACAATATGTATTCTTTAAATGACAATTAAACAAACGTCTTACAATTTGATTTTACAAAATAAACACTAATTTATGAAAATTTATGCTCTGGTGTATTTTAAGTAACCGGCTTAGCTAAGTTATTACTTAAGAATGTTCGTGAAACTGGGGCTTGAATAGTCTCAGAAGATGCTGATGTCAGCAAAACTTATATCTGTAAAAGAACGGGATTTCGAGATATAAAATACAATATACAAGAAACTTTACTTATAATCGGATGTTACAAAACAGCTTATTTACCATAAGGTAGAAGTTATTTATCGACTAAAACAATAGCTTCTTAACAAAATACATTCCATTACTAACTACCTATGGATAAAATGCATGTATAAAGAACAGGAATAGCTATAAAATATAACACATCTCATTTTTGCTACCTATTATAAATAGCTTAAAATAGCATGTATATAATAAATCCCTTATACTCGTAATTATGTGTTTGTTTTAACAAAAACCAAATACAACACATGAGAGGGAATCATTTATATGTAGATGTATGTGTGTGCGTACGTTTGTGTGTGCTCTTCTCAAGTACTTGCTAAGAGTGTATTTGAGCCCCACCCAAACAGGGTCTACATAGTTTGTATTAATATTAATATATAGATGTGTGTGTATCCTTTACAAGTAGTATATTTGCAAAGAGTGTACTTGTCTTTTGCAAACAGTGCAGATTTTGAAAAAGGGATTCGTGTTTGACCCACCCAAAAAGGGTCCATAGAGTTTGTTATTTTGCAACACATCTATAGCTGTAATAGATAAATGACAATATTTATTTACATTAATTCTCATGTACACACTTACTTATTTTGTAGTATAAGACTGTGTGCATATAGTATGGATATGTGTACTTGTACTATAGAAGCCTAAGAACTATCTTTAGATGCAAATTAAGATATGAAATGGAAATAAGACATACATGAGTAATAGTCGTTAAGAACTGACATAGAAAATGAATCTTTCTTAATTAATTATGAGAGGTGTTTAAGCAATCCCCAGTAACATATATTGAAATAGTACGCCACCATGCATGGAGAGGAGAAGAAGGTAATAGATACAGTTTAAAAAGGGTACATGTATTAATATAAAGCAAGCATAAGAAGGTTCACCCGGACCTAAAGGAACTGTCAGTATTTATTACATGGTAATGGTGCCATGTACTCCGATCCACTACCCATTAGGTGTTGGGAGCCGGAGGTAACCATCCGCTCCATCCGAATGAATCTAGTCTAGATATAAGTGGGGGGCATCTTTTCCACTCCAACGAGACATCTTTTCCATTCCAAAACACAAAAATGCGACATCGTTATATTCCCAGACTCTCAATTCGGCAACCCTTCGGGCTTATTTCTGCAATGATTCGGCATCCCTTCGGCATGTTCTGCAACGGTTCCGCAACCTTTCCGCACGATCGGAAACCATTCGGGAAGCATTCGGGAGGTTATCCTCAAGGTTTCGGCATGATTCTGCATCGCTTCGGCGTCTGTTCCGCAACGCTTCGTAAGCCACTTCCCGAATACTTGCGGAATACATGCCGAATGACCCCGAATACAAAGCTGATCCCGAATGGTTCCCGAATCGAGCAAAATTTATTCGGCAACCCTTCGGCAAGGCTTCGGCGCTCTAGTGGACGCCAGGCATAAACCGGACGTTAGGTTTACTATAAATATCGATCTTAATTACGGCGGCAGCTAAATACAGAGCGGAAGTCGTGCAGAAAGCTCCCTCAGGAGCGTTCAGCATGACTTTCACCCTGCAATAAGCAGCTGTCTGCCTATACGCATCTAAATTATTCTCTACTATCATTCCGGTTAAGACGGGTTTTACTGTAAGTGATAATTAAAGCAGACTCAAGTTTGGATAGACCTCGCTGAACCCTCGTTTAACCTTTATAACGCTGAATTTACAGAGTGGTACAGTCCAACAGTTGTTATTGATACATTCCATACATACAGTATGAAAGGGCCAAACTATCAAGAAGATTTTGAAGGACAAACACTATATACCCGGATCAGAGTGCTCCTCTAGAAGACATCTGGCTTTGGCCTACACTGTTTGCAAATGACAGGATGCTCGTTTCCCACATTTAGAGGATAAAACATTGAGACAATTAATTATTGATACATAGGTTTGCCATTATTTCGGTATTTCGCTTTAGATAAAGCTCAAGTTTTCAGCTGGTGCATATTTAACCGCTTCCAATTCGAGCAAGTTATTGTGCAAAAACTGACAAAGTATCAAACAGTTTGGATCCTGATGAGACGCCGAGTTACTCGGCGTTTCATCTGGATCCAAGCTGTTTAAAAAAGGCGAGTCAGGTCACAGGTGGCGGTATAAGGGCTAATGGACTGGTTTGGTATTGATCAGAGCGACATATACACAATCAAGATTGTCATAAATGATCGGCTCCCAGCTAAACAATAGTGTGATTGTTAAGATTACGCCAGTCAGTAGAATCTGTACTAAGCGATCGTCAATTTATTGAGGCATAGCAGTCTTGAAAAGAATGTTGTTGCTTAATGATGGGCAAAGGTAATGTAGAAATCTCCCTGGCATTATTACAGTCTGTCTTACAGACCCATAATTAGACCTGTTTTAATAATCGTTTAACCCTTCTCTTACTGAATTTTAATATGCATTTTTTCTTCTTTACCCATGTCCTGTGGTAAATTTACATATATCGTCACTGTCTACAATTATTTCTCTGTGCAATCACTGCTGTTGAGTGCATTGGTTGCACAATCAATTTATAAATAGTGCAGACCCAGATGAGACAGCTGTCTCATCTGTGTCTTCACTATTTACAGGTAGGTATATTGACGTGGACAGCAAGCGAAGGGTTAAGATAAGTTCTACTGTACTTTATAAGTAGAGTTTTATGATGTACACCTGGAGTAGCAATGTAACCATTTCATTATTAACGTCATCATCTACAAGCAAGGTTTTACGCAAGCGAAAAATGACTGCGTAACATGTCTTTAAGCAGGATAGAAGAAAAAGAGGGATCAATATTGTTTATTAGTTTTAATGAACAGATACATTGGGAAAACACGACTGTAATGTATAAATTAACAGAAGAAACGGGAGAATGTTTAAATGAGCCATGATGCATAATACCTCTGTATGACACCAATAATACACATTACGTCACAGATCAATGGTATTCATGCACAATGGTGAAATACATGTATTCAAAACGGTCAACAAAACCACGAGTAAAAGGTCTCAGCTAATTAACTTTAACAAAGACAAAATTCAAACAAAGGACTTATATTTTTACAATATTTTTGTACAAAATTGTTTTTTACAAAAGCACGTAAACTAAGGGTGCTAATAAAAACAATGAGAGAACAAAATTAAGCTTCCATCGAGGCTCTAACTCGCGACCTCATATTTCCTAGGCCACCGTTATAACCCATCGACCACGCTGACTGCTATACTTGAGGACGTACTTTTAAATCATTTATACCTAATACACTAGCATTTTCACTGGCAGAAAGAAACAAATACCCTCGACAAAAATATTTGCCCCCGCTGAGAAAAAATCTATGAATCAAAATAAACGAATGTATATAAATAAAAGCTTGTCTCACAGTAACCAATAGTTACTCAAAAAAGAGACGGAAACACTGTTTGGAAGACGGTTACTAGCACAATTCTAATTGGTTCGTCAACATTACATTAAAGTGGTACTCTGTACTTACAACGCAATTAAAGGGGATGTCCCTACATTTGACGCGTTTCATAAACACTTAAAATGTACAAAACTCATTTGTTTATAGACTGAAAAGTAGTGTTTCGCAAAAAGCCCCATCCAATTACCGTTTATAACGATAAAACATCCGTGTGTTTGATATCGCCGATCCCGATTTTACTCCCCGATGTTTCAGTTTTATTCGGGTTGGGTTTTAGTTTCGTAACTGTTCGCCCTATTCGCGATTATCCGACCACTTCCGAGAAAGCTATTACGTAAACAATGGAGGGATCGGGTGATCATCGGCAAAACGCTGAAGAATTTAACGGAAAAGGCCGATAATATTGTGTTGTAGAACAAAAATTATCAGTATTGATGAAATCGGTTTATTTGTATCACAGGGGCATTTTTCGATATAAGTTCAAATTGGGAACCTTCATAATAATGATAGAGCATAACAAATACCAAGTTTTATGATATTATTGAAAATATGCGATTATTGTAGGAACTTCCTCTTTAAAATGGCTAAACATTGCATAAATCATTTGTTTGTATATCGCAAGAAAACCCATTGTCCACCAATAACCTACCAACTGGTTGTCATTTAAGAGGGAATTTAAATGCAGGTCAAACGAAATACAAAAAGCTCCTAGAGGAGCCGTCTGATCAGGATCTGCTCTGTTTGCTAATAAAATTTGATAGATCTGTTTCTTTGCTTTCTAAAATGTCTACAATCTCCTACCTTCCATATTTCATTATAACTATTTTCTCCATGAGTATTCAGTAGGTATTGAAATTTGGAATAAACATAGAACAGGGAAATGGTTAAGACAGGTTCTTAAGTGCACGTATGTTTTCCTATGTTCATTTTACGATTTTTGACAGAAGGTTAGAACTGTGTATGTGTCCCTTGCTCTTAATTTAGTATTCGTTTGAGAGCGAAGAGCCAATTTGTCTTTTACCCAAAGAACATTCATTTAAGAAATAATTACTTTATCAAATTTTAAATGGCTTAATTCTAAAAATGACAAAAGAACAACTCCTTGTTTGACTAAGACAGAAGCTGTAGAATATCGGATCTGTATAATTTCATAGGCAAATAGAGCAGACCCTGATAAGACGGTCTCTACAAAAGTCGTCCGATCTGTTGTTACAGTTCGTGTACTCGTCATCGAACCTACCAATCGTAACTACTCGCCATATTCCGTCAGTGTTCGGAATGTAATATTTCGATAGAAATAGCTGAGGTGTTCCGAGTGCTAACCTGTTGACCAGGATCAAATGTTATCTCGTTATTTTTCTTAACCAAGTTCGCTGACCAAAATAATACAAGTACACATTTCTGAATCACATTGCATACAGGCTCACATCTTTGTCGTTCCGGCAGACATCTGTCAAGTACATTGTAATCGTATCTTAGCAAATCGAAGAATTTTTATTCCAAGGTTGAATCCAGTACATCTCAACTCTTCCCATAGATTTTGCCGACTATACGAGTACACATGTAGGAAGGTTTCGACTGATAGTCGATTATGTTTCACTTATTTCCTTCTCAAGATTTAGAATATCTTTGAAGGTATTTAATGATGCAAGATATCTCGTTAATTCAATATCTAATGGCATATAGCCGAACATCGTCATTTCTCCGTGATACACATGTGCAATGGTGTCAACGTCCTCATCAGGGATCGTACTGTAAGCTTCATGAAAAGATTCCTTCTTCAAAAGCTTGCTTTGGGAAATGACGGCCTGTTTTTGCGTTTGTTTCACAATATCAACGAAAGCTGATTGGCTAATACCGTTTGCTTCTTTGTCTGTAAGAGGAAACTTTGCGGGCCCAATTATACCTCGGATTTGGAGCTTCCTCCAAACTCTTCGAAGTGCCGACGGCCATGAGATACATTTGAGTATATCTTTCTTTGAGTTATAAACGTCATAAACCGAATGCACGATGGCGTCATCAGCATAGAGATCATGAAATCGGTCTTTGAATATGTCAAGAGTTCTCGACTGATTTAATTTAGATAGTATATAGAACGAGTCCGTAGAAAAAGTCTCCATCTGACCAACATAGGAATAATTAGTTGCACAGGGACTACACGCGGTGAATTTTGCCACATGGCAATCTAAAGCACGTCTAGATTGTAACGTGTATGTGATATAACGAATAAATTCTCGAAACGTGACGTCACTTCCACATGCGGTGCTTTCTGTTCTCCGTGAATGCCAGATTGCTTTTGATCCAATCAAGCGCCATAGTGCTATATTCGGGCCAATAATTCTGTCGACATAGGCGGAGAAGATAAAGGAATACGGACTACGAACAAACAAGAACTTAAAAGCATTTGATGCATCGGACTTTGGTCGCACAACTTTTCGACGAATGTCATAAAATTGTTCAGAGGGTGGAGCGTCCTGAACTGGGATGTCAAATGGCGTTTCTGGCCCGGACGCTCTATTTTCGTTCAATTGCAGCATTATAAAGACCCTCGTCCAGAAAGTTGATCCCATTTTACACATGGGGCAATACAGGGTGTTGAATTTCTCACTGTAGCTGACTCTTATTCTGTTACCGGTATAGACTCTATAGTCCGATGGATTCAATGCTTCACAAGCCTTACGCAGGTATGCGGCTCTTTCGAAACCTGTCATTTCCTGTGTAGGTTTGTTCGTTTTTTCGTGTTTGCTAATTTCCTGAACCACACTGCCGTGGATCTGAAATTTAGTACAGCTGATATTAGATATAAATACAAATGACACACGTAAGTGAATTGGCAGTAAACGCTTTACTGCATAGATACGCCTTTTTATGCATTTATAAACAGAGTATATTCAGATCAGGTGCCAAGAATTTTCCAAATGCCAGTTAGGTCGTGCGTATCAGGTAACGGAATTTAAAACAACGGCATATAAGCATAGCATTGTGCCAATCTCCACCAAGTTCCTAAAGTGCATAAACGCATTCCCTCATATAAACGCATTAGCAGCCGTCTGATCAGGGTCCGCTCTGTTTGCTTATGTACTTATGTAGTTTTGATTCTACACTCTTTGCAACTGTGAAAAATCATATGCTGATCACGCTTTAACCCTTCTCTTGCTGAATTTTAAAATACATTTCTCCTTCTTTACCCATGCCCTGTTGTATAATTACATATATCTTCACTGTGTACACATATTTCGCTGTGCAATCACTGCTGTGGAGTTCAGTGGTTGCACAATCAATTTGTAAATAGTACAGACCCTGATGAGACAGCTCCTACAGGAGCTGTCTCATCTGGGTCTCCACTATTTACAGGTAGGTATATTGACGCGAATAGCAAGCGAAGGGTTAAATAGCTAAATAATGAGACATTAATATGCATGGCTAAATTACAGTAAACCCCCTCTATAACGGGCACTAAATTACATCAAGTTTTTTGTTTTGTTTTAAAGACAGGTGGCTGCTCAAAGCAAGGTGAAAATAAAACAAAACGCTCCTATAGGAGCGTTGTGTTTTACTTTCACCTTGCTTTAAGCCGCCACCTGCCCTGAATACCAACTAATTAACACAATTTAGTGGCCGTTATAGAGAGGTTGTACTGTATTTCTTTCATGGCTATTAAGCAAGAAAAGTGTTAAGCGTTGTATCTTATACACGTGGCAATACAATACAAGTCCTTTATTTCACCCAGATTACATAAATGTAACAACATGAGGAATTATATAAAATAATACAAAAAAAACACGTGCAACGGATGGTCAAATGAAAATTAGGTTCTCAATTGAGAAACAGAGAGGTAAATATAAAATTATCCTTTAAGTGCTGCAACTGTCATCTGCCTTACGGAAGTCCTCTTCTTAATATCTGGAATTAACTATTTCGCCTCTAAATGTAGAAACGTACAATCTAATTGGCGAACAGTATCGATCATGATCAGGCATCGCGTTTTGTAGCATCTGATCTGGGCAGCAGAGATCGTTCACAGCACCCAGAGGGTTAATTTCAACGAAAGAGAAATGGCGCGGAGAATGTTATTAAAAATAGTGATCCCCGGTCATAGTGCTTTAAGACAGGTTCATGATACTTTGAACAACGCCCGCAAACTTAATCTACCTCCGGTATATTTTAAAAAAGAGTTTCACATGAACGAAAAATATTTAACCTTGGTCATAATTGTTACAGATGTAGTGACCCCCGGTCATATCATTTTGAGCCCCGGTTAATAAATAACTTGACCAAAGCCAGAAATATTAATTGAACCCAAATATTTTGTAGAAAGGGGTCGCTTTTTTGAAAAATATCGATCCCCGGTCAGTATTTTTTTAATGTTCTTGACATTTTGAACAACGCCCGTCAACTTAATCTACCTCAAGTATATTTTAAAGAAAGGATTTAACCTAAATCGAAATATATTTAACCTAGGTCATAATTCTTACAGATGTAGTAACCCCCTCAGTATACCAATCAGGGGGTTCATGAAGGAATACACTGGTCAGTGTATGTACTGTTTGATCAACACATTACAGTAGAACCCCTCTAATACGACCACTCATCCAGGAGCTTTCTGCATTACTTTTGTTCTGCATTAGGCTACCATCTGCATCTAACACCCGTAATTATACCTCTTTTAGGTGGTCGCAATAGCGGGTTTTTACTGTGTATTCCCGATATCGCATCGAGGAGAACAATTCTTACAGAGATACTCCAAAATTTAAAACAATGGATCAATAAAATGCGATAATTTGGACGAGTTCACTAGGACTTAAATGTAGAAAAAGATTAGCAGAATCAGAGCTTTAGACTCAACAGGTGTACCTCTTCGAGATTTGTGTTGCCCACATTGTCAGCTCTGCTATGCGTTCGCATAATTTCGACTTCATCTGAAAAGGTCACATGATATTAATTAAGGAAAGCATAAAACAAACAAACTTATCAACACTTTTATGATCGGCGTCGCAATATGAGTCATGTAATAACAAAATCGACATATGTCGGTCTACACCGTAAAGTATCCATGCACAATATGACTGTCCGATAATTGCCGATGTTAACTAAATTGTTCGTAGAAGACATTACAGAATATGCCGAGATATGTCGATGTTCGGATTTCATAATCAACAAAGGACACTTTGACAATTTGCCTCATAGTTAACTATGTAACTAATATTGGCAGCGTGCATGCTTATTAACTGATTTTTGTGTCACCTGCCGAGAAGCAGTGTGTCACGTATTAGGTATCACTTTTCCGTCGTCTGTATGTCTGTCCGTTTGTCTGCCCGTCTGTCCGTCACACTTTCATTTTTGGCCGTCATTTCTAAACTAATCATTATAGAGCTTTCAAATTTCACACCTGTCGAGAGGCAGTGTGTCACTAAGGAATGACTTTTCCGTCGTCTACCTGTCTGTCCGTCTGTCTGTCCGTCTATCCGTCACACTTTCATTTTTTTGGCTGTCATATCTAAACTAATCATTATAGAGCTTTCAAATTTCAAACATGAAACAAGCATGGTGAGAGAAAGTGTCATGCACAAGGGCCATAACTCTAGCATCAATAGTTTTTGAGTTATTCCCCTTTTTCATATATTTTTTTTCGGACAATAACTCTTTATCTTCTGGTTCAATTGATTTCAAACTTTATAAATTGAACAAGCATGATGAGAGAAAGTGTCATGCAAAAAGGCAAATAACTCTAGCATCAATATGTTTGGAGTTATTCCCCTTTTTCATATTTTCTTGTCCGGGCAATGACTCTTTATCTACCGGTTTAATTAATTTCAAATCTCACGTATGGAACAAGCATGATTAGAGGAAGTGTCATGTACAAGGTCATAACTCTAGCATCACTATTCTTAGAGTTATTCCCCTTTTTATATGTTCTTGTCCGGACAATAATTCTGTATCTACTTGTTCAAATGATTCGAAACTTCACATAGGGAACACGCATGATAAGAGGAAGTGTCATGCACAAGGGTCATAAATCTATCACCATTATATTTGGAGTCATTCCCCTTTTGTCATATTGTTTTTCTTATTGTTTTTACAAATACCATTCAGGTTTGTCATGTATATACCATTGTCAACAAGACCAAGGGTGGGTGGGTCAGCGGAGTTTTTTTTAATCCGGTGGAGGATTCATGTATTGCATAGCAATACAACATTAACTTGCTCCCCTTTGTTCTGATTTTCGCACTCAAGCATATTAACAGTTTTTGTGTCAGCTTCGATCAGGTGATTCATGTGTTCCTCCGAACACTCATGTTTATAATGTTATATAAACGGAACGTTTTGGTTATGTCATAAGCTGTAGAATCAGCTGCTGTCTCTGCTGCTGCTGGTGATGGTGGCGGTGGTGGTGATGATTGACGACTTCTACGTTATGTTATGACTTGTTTGGTGTAGAAGAAAAAATCCTTATTGAATTATACAGTAAAACCTCTCTTTAACGGCCACGAAATTACATCAAGTACGTGCAGTTTGTGTTAACGGCAAATGGCTGCTTAAAGCAATGTGAAAGTAAAACAGAACGCTCCTGCAGGTGCGTTCTGTTTTACTTCCACCTTGCTTTAAGCAGCCACCTGCTCCACATACCAACTGATTAACAAAATTTAGTGGCCTTTATAGAGAGGTTTTACTGTATATCTATTACGATCATTCCAAAGAGGTATACTTCTTGTTGTTAAGACATGCGGTATGTTAACCCCTTTCCTTTAGTGTAGGAATTTATGCTTCACTTATTCTTTATTAGATTTTTTTCACTATAGGTATTATGAAAAAATTGAAATTCACAATAAATAGAAAATCTTTAAATCAAATCTATATATCATATGCCAGACCTATACTTAATTAATAATACATAATTGATTCTACAACTTCTTTTATAATAAATACAAATGTATTTTGTTCATGATACTATAATAAAACTCATCCAAGTAATGTTTATATATTAATTGTTCTTAATTCATGATCGAACGATTTAAGCAACCTATGCGTATCAACATCATAACTATTTGGCGCGTTAAAAAACATGAGCAGACGCTAAGTTTTGTAGACGGTAATATTTGTCAGCGAACGCTTTACAAATATGTACATTGTACCATTTGAATAGTGTCCTTTAAATGGCAAAAAGAATAGACCCAGGTCAGAGAATTTGCGAAGACACTTTCAGATCAGGGTATACACTAATTGCTTATTATAATTGCTTACCTGATATGTTATTTTTAGATACAAACAGTACAGTTAAACTCTTTGAATAAATCTACCGAAAAGGAGCATTTACTAGAGAAAAGGAAAAGTTTAGAATTTTGTAGTTTGAAACCATTGTGACAAATAGAGCATTTGCTCATATACGTTTGAATTTTACAGAGTCGTCGAATGTCGTCAATATGAGGGAATGGGTTAACGCACTTATTTCCAAAAATCATAACACAAGATTTCTTGCAGAGACCACGCTCATATTTAAAATTAGGAACAATTATTATAAATGTTTGGATGGGTTTTCTGATACATGTATATACAGTAAAACCTCTCTATCACGACCACTAAATTACACCAAGTATATCGTGTTAAAGGCAGGTGGATGCTTAAAGCAAGGTGAAAGTGAAACAGAACGCTCCTATAGGAGCGTTCCGTTTTACTTTCACCTTGCTTTAAGCAACCACCTGCCCAATACACCAACTGATTAATACAATTTAGTGGTCGTTATAGAGAGGTTTTACTGTACAAGTTTTACCCGTTCATTGCTGAACTTTTAAATTGAAAAAAAAACAACAAAAAAAAACCAACCAACAACACAAAAACAACAACAACGAAACTGGACAACCTTGTCGTTAATATTCAGAGACTTTTTCTTTAAGACAATAGAATTACGTAACAAAGAGTGCAGAATCTTATGAGTGGACTCCTTCCTTTAGGAGCCCTCTCACTGGGTCTGCACTGTTTGCAAATTACACCAGTGACTCGTTCCCCGCACTGAAAGGGTTAAATTTGTTAACAGCAAACCATAAATACAAATTACAAAGAGGAATTTGGCCTTTTCCTTACCATTAAGTAACTCGTTGTAGATGAAGTATATTCCAACAATCGAAATACAAGTCACACTGATCCAATATTTCTTTAATTGCTGCACACAAGTAAATCGTCTAAACCTTCGGATCATTGCTGTGACCATTTAGAGTGTATGCCTATTGTGACTCCGCTATCCAATAGTACGTACATGTCAGAAAATAAGCACAGTGGTGTGGTCTCAAAACGGCGTGTTAAAGTTTATGCTTCACCTATTTTTTATTAGTTTTAACTCTTTCCCTATTCTATATATATTCCAGATTTCAGTACAGCGTAGACTCCTACAGGATCAGCGCCTGATCGAGATCCAAAACCGTATCAACCAGATTCAAACAGAGCAGACCCTGACCAGAGGGGTCTTACGAGGAGGAGGGGGAGGAAGAGGTGGATCAGGATATTCCTTGTTTGCTTATGATATAGTATAGATATGGTTCTACAGTACACTTTCTGCAATAACTAAAGGTTCGTGTACCCGTATGTTATTGTAACAATTAATCTAATAAATGGTCATGAAGTCATTATTTAATCATGGAGTACAGGTTTGAACGAGTTGTACGCTGGTCACTTCTATCTTTATACCCGGTCCGTAACATCGATCTGAAGTAACGGCGAAAGCTATCGATTCCGCTCCATAGATGAATGAAAAGGTATTTATATAGTAAACATATGTAAACAGGACGTTAAGCCTTACAACTCTGATTTTTTAAATGGACTATTCCAATATTCAAACCGGCCAATCTTATGGTGAATTTATAGGGATTTTTCCTAAAGAAACGTGTAACATGACAAACAGTGCAGACCCTGATGATAGGGCTCCTCTAGGAGCCCTCTCATCTGGGTCTACACTGTTTGCAAAGGACATTAGTGACTCGTGTCCCGCACTGTAAGGGTTAAATGTGGTATAAATATATGTTACCCTGCATTAAGTAGACAACTGCTTGAAAGTACGGTGCTCCCTCCCTACAACGACCCTCTCAATAACGATTCCCTCCTTACAACAACGCATGTCACTGTTTCCGAAGCAGCAAGGCCCCAGAAACAACTTTTTTTGTAAAGTATTTTCTCCATGCCTCCATCAAACCCTATGTTGTGACCACTCTTTAGAATCGTCACTTTGTGACGATTCTAAAGAGTGGTCACAACATAGGGTTTGATTGAGGCATAACGGTTTTAGTTCTCGAAATACACCTTATCTGGGGATCTGCAAACAAGCTAATTATGTTTGATTTTCCCTCCCTATAACAACTCGCTCTGAACAACACATACAATATTCGTATCCCAAAGGGTGTCGTTGTAGAGAGGGAGCACTGTATATAAATTCTTCTGTACTAGAATTCCGGTTTAGAGAGAGTGCACTGTATCCCTCCAGTTACTGTTACATATAGCCCAGGGCAAGTAGCTTTATGCTACCTTTAATACACTATACATACCTTATTTGCTGTTTGATCTAATAAATCGCGATCTTTTTAATCCGGTGAACAAACTATTTTCAACAGATACCTCCGTGGATATGATCAGCTGGTCGGAATTAAACGAGGATGTCCGATTGCAACATTTCGCATCGGATACATTACGGAATACAGTAGAGCCTGTTTTAACCTTTTACTCCATACATACACCCTTCTACGCATTTGCAAACAGAATAGACCCAGATCTCCTGTTGGAGCCGTCTGATCAGGATCTGCTTGCTCTGTTTGTGTATGATATGATATAGATATGGTTCTTCAGTTTCTGCCATGACCAAAAATTCACGTGTCTATGTGCTATAATAACAACTAATCTATTTAATATTCATTATGTCATTATTTCTTACATAAATACCCATGGAGTAAAGGGTGAAACGGCTATTAAAAAGAAGTCTAAAACTGCACTTGTTAAACAAGCGGTAGCTTAATGCAGACCGAAACGGATGCTATTGTAACCTTCTATAAGAGCTTCCCATATCACTTTTACTCCGTTTGAAGCCACCGCCTGCTTTGGTAAGATTACTATGTATAATAATACTCAGGGAGCCAGTAGTGCCTACCGTGCACCCCCCCTAGACTTTTTTTCATGGGTACCAAAATGTTCAGAAAAGTGTCCTGAATCAGAATCGCGAATGTACTCAAACTTAAATTCTTTTAGGCTATGTGTATTTTAACCGTTTCCATGGCAACCCCCCAGTTTTCGTAATGATGACCCATACCTACAAATTCGCCCATATCACAGCCAGTTTTTGTCCTAAAACTATAAAATTGGTACCAAATGGAAGATAAGACATTGTGCTTTTATTTCCAACTTGTTTTTTTTAATTACCCTATTTGCATACTCATGAATATTAATGAGAACATTAAAAATAGTAAAATAAGTATATAAATAACGTAAAACTTTATTTTTTTTATCCTACAAATATCAGAAAATAACTTCAAATGCAGTTTAACATGATGACGAAACCCCCAGGAAACAAAATATCCAATTTGAGGACCATAGCATTAATTTTCAGCACGATTTTCACCGTTTCCATGGCAACACCCTAGTTTTCGTAATGATGATCCGTACCTTCAAAATTGTCCATATCACAACCAGTTTTTGTCCAAAACTTATAAAACTGGTACCAAACTGGAGGTAGGACATTGTGCTTATATTTTCAGTTTAATTTTTTAAATTACCTTATTTGAATACTCGTGAATATTAATGAGAACATTAAAAATAGTAAAAACAATATAGAATTAACGTAAATAATGTAAACTATTCACTTTTTATCCTACAAATATCAGAAAACAATTTCAAATGCAGTTTAACCTGATGACAAAATCCTCAGAAAACAAAATATCAAATTTGAGGACCAAAAATTTAACTCTAAGTAACTTTTTAACTGTTTCCATAGTAACCATTCATTTCACTCTGTTCACACAGTTTTGTTAGTCGACACCTGCCTGCAAACATCTTCCATATCACAGGAAGTATTTGTGCTAACTGTATAAAACTGGTACTGAATTAAAGCTAAGACAGTGTGCTTTGGTTAAAAAGCTATAATTAGGAATACCTTATTTGCATACACATGAATATTAATGAGAATAATTAAAAAATAGCAAAAAAATACAGAAATACTGTAAACCTCTCAATTTTTATCCTACCATTATCAGAAAACAACTTCAAATGTAGTTTAAAATGATGACAAAATACTCAGAAAGCTAATAATCTTAATTGATACCCAAAAAATGAACTGTAAGTAAGATTGTAAAGGTTTCCATGGTAACCGATCCTTACACAAATTTTGGAAATTTGACATCTAACTGTAATACTCCGCTAGATCTCGGTTATTTTTGATGAATCATGATATCAATTGTTACAAACATAGATATGAGGCATTGCTTTAATAGTAAATATTACTTTTCTAATATAAACTAATTTGCATATGTATGAATATTTATGAGAACAGTAATAGATGTTGAAATTTTCGACAGACACCAGTCTTCTCATATAAAGCAAACAAATATGTAAATGGTTAGCTAAAGTTTACTATGATCACTGAATATCACCAAGATTATTAGATAAATAAGTTTGGGACACATTTTATAGCACTGATGGTGATATATCTGTTTCCTAGGCAACCATTCTAACCTCATTGTTCATATTACAGAGTGTTTACATACCTTCAACATACAAAGATATTGCTGCCTTCTTGGGCGATAATTATAAATCATATAATTATATACCCGGTAGTTGATGTATGAATCTTAATGTTAGGTTCACTTTATGCAAATTACCTTATTTGCATCCTCATGAATATTAATTAGTGATAAGAAAACAAAGAGAAACAATATGGAAAATAACATGTTTCGCAGTATGCCGAGCACAACATTAAACAATGCTCCAAGTATAGCTTGCAATAGTAAATATACCTTTTGATGATGAATAAATAAATTTTATGTCTAAAACTGTTACCAAAATGACCATGAACTGCTTCCATGATAACTTTTGAAAACCAAGTACTTATGATACCCCAAACAATCTTCTGTAATTGTTTTTAAAGTGTCAGTGATTTTAAAGCCCATAAAGCCTGTGTTGAATTCAGGGTTTCAAGACTGTTTCCACTTTTGATATACCATCATCTGTCGAGAACTGATAATCCTGTGATGTGTTTTAAGACCCTTTGATTTGTCTGTCTTGCTAAGCCATCATCAGCTGTACCAATACCGAAGGGAACTGGTGTCAGCAGATTCTGCATCAGCTCACCTATATCAATCTACATATTGGGTCTTTGTGAACCACTAATAATTGCTACAATTCCTTGATTCCTTACGATTAGAAGCTGCAAGGCAGAAATGTTTTTTCACATCTATGACTGTGAGCCTAACCAGTTCTCACCAGATTATGGTATATCAACAGTGAGAAAAAGTTTTGATGCCCTGATTTCAACACACAAGGATTGTTATTTACACCAAGCATGCAAAAGAACAAGGTTACAAAACTGTTCATCTTCGAACTCCAGACAGTGATATATTCTTCATTCTTCTGTATTACCTTAACTGGTTTGAATGTTTTACTGTCTTGTTTGATACTGGCTCGGGCAATCATCAAAAAATAATAAACATGTCAGAAGTTGCCAAAGCATACACAGAAGATTACCGATCAGCACTTCTGGGTCTCCATTTGTACTCTGGCTGTGATTCTACAAGTGCATTATATGGCTGAGAACATTTGACACCCACTAAGACCATTGAAAAGAAGCCAATGTTTATAAAACCATTAGCAGGTTTGGGCAACTCTTGGGATGTGTCTGGAGATCTTGTGCAAGTCTTGGATGAATTTACATGCGCAATGTATGGCAACCTAAGATTTCACACTGTGAATGAATTGATATTGTTTAAGATTAAGGAGAAGTGTGAAGATAAGCCAACAGATGCACTTCGCAATGCTGATATGGGAACATTACCCCCTTGTAGGGCCTGCTTAATACAGCACATCTGAAGAGTTATTTACCAGTTGATACTTTGGAAGATATCTCTTTCCCGACCCAGACATTCCCCTTGTTTTAGACAAGAATGGTTGTCAACATGTAACTCTAACAGTCAATCAACAGATATGATTACATTATGGCCTAAAATAAGGGTATGCTCCACAGACATTCAACAGCAATGTTATCATCTTGACATGGCCCTTATCAGAGTATTACCTGAGAAGATCCAATATAAACTGTTCCATTTTAACCTCTAATTAAGGTATGCTCTGAGAGTCAGACCTTCAATTTATAAATTAGCTAATAAATACCCATGATGTCATTATTTCTAACATGAATATTCAGCTGGTAAAGGGTTAAGCTGGTAAAGGGTCATTCGTCTATTTTTGTTGAGTCGGCATACTCAAAGAAGCTTTCTGTAAAGGTATTTTAAAGCAGAGAGTGAGATTAACCCTTTACTAGATGTATACATGCCCTTTAACATCTTTTAGACAGTTTTAGAATTAAAATTCATTTATTTATTACCAAAAGGTACATTTATCATTGCAAGCTATATTTGGAGAATGGTGTAATGTTGTGCTCAGCATACTGCGAAACATGTTAATTTCCATATTGTTTCTCTTTGTTTGACTAATTAATATTCATGAGGATGCAAATAAGGTAATTTGCATAAAGTGAACCTAATATTAAGATTCATACATCAACTACCGGGTATATGTTTATATCATTTATAATTATCGCCCAAGAAGGCAGCAATATCTTTGTATGTTGAAGGTATGTAAACACTGTAATATGAACAATGAGGTTAGAATGGTTGCCTAGGAAACAGATATATCACCATCAGTGCTATATAATGTGTCCCAAACTTATTTATCTAATAATCTTGGTGATATTCAGTGATCATAGTAAACTTTAGCTAACCATTTACATATTTGTTTGCTTTATTTTAGAAAGACTGGTGTCTGTCGAAAATTTCAACATCTATTACTGTTCTCATAAATATTCATACATATGCAAATTAGTTTATATTAGAAAAGTAATATTTACTATTAAAGCAATGCCTCATATCTATGTTTGTAATAATTGATATCATGATTCATCAAAAATAACCGAGATCTAGCGGAGTATTACAGTTAGATGTCAAATTTCCAAAATTTGTGTAAGGATCGGTTACCATGGAAACCTTTACAATCTTACTCACAGTTCATTTTTTGGGTATCAATTAAGATTAATAGCTTTCTGAGTATTTTGTCATCATTTTAAACTACATTTGAAGTTGTTTTCTGATAATGGTAGGATAAAAATTGAGAGGTTTACAGTATTTCTGTATTTTTTTGCTATTTTTTAATTATTCTCATTAATATTCATGTGTATGCAAATAAGGTAATTCCTAATTATAGCTTTTTAACCAAAGCACACTGTCTTAGCTTTAATTCAGTACCAGTTTTATACAGTTAGCACAAATACTTCCTGTGATATGGAAGATGTTTGCAGGCAGGTGTCGACTAACAAAACTGTGTGAACAGAGTGAAATGAATGGTTACTATGGAAACAGTTAAAAAGTTACTTAGAGTTAAATTTTTGGTCCTCAAATTTGATATTTTGTTTTCTGAGGATTTTGTCATCAGGTTAAACTGCATTTGAAATTGTTTTCTGATATGTGTAGGATAAAAAGTGAATAGTTTACATTATTTACGTTAATTCTATATTGTTTTTACTATTTTTAATGTTCTCATTAATATTCACGAGTATGCAAATAAGGTAATTTAAAAAATTAAACTGAAAATATAAGCACAATGTCCTACCTCCAGTTTGGTACCAGTTTTATAAGTTTTGGACAAAAACTGGTTGTGATATGGACAATTTTGCAGGTACGGACCATCATTACGAAAACTAGGGTGTTGCCATGGAAACGGTGAAAATCGTGCTTAAAATTAATGCTATGGTCCTCAAATTGGATATTTTGTTTCCTGGGGGTTTCGTCATCATGTTAAACTGCATTTGAAGTTATTTTCTGATATTTGTAGGATAAAAAAATTAAAGTTTTACGTTATTTATATACTTATTTTACTATTTTTAATGTTCTCATTAATATTCATGAGTATGCAAATAAGGTAATTAAAAAAAACAAGTTGGAAATAAAAGCACAATGTCTTATCTTCCATTTGGTACCAATTTTATAGTTTTAGGACAAAAACTGGCTGTGATATGGGCGAATTTGTAGGTATGGGTCATCATTACGAAAACTGGGGGATTGCCATGGAAACGGTTAAAATACACATAGCCTAAAAGAATTTAAGTTTGAGTACATTCGCGATTCTGATTCAGGACACTTTTCTGAACATTTTGGTACCCATGAAAAAAAGTCTAGGGGGGGGGGGGGGGGTGCACGGTAGGCACTACTGGCTCCCTGAGTATAAATAATGTTCTCCAGTATACCGACATATATTGATGGCTTGGGCTCTTACCTTTATTCAGTAGACTTAAATAGCAGCCTGACTTGTATTTGCAACATAACTGGATCCAGATGAGACGCCGAGTAACTGGACGAATCACGAGGATCCAAACTACAATAAAACCTTCCTATAACGACCACTAATTTGTGTTTATTAGTTGCTATTTAGGCCAGGTGGCTGCTTAATGCAAAGTGAAAGTAAAACAGAACGCTAGGAGCGTTCTGTTTTACTTTCACATTGCTTTAAGCAGCCACCTGCCTTTAACACAGAATACTTGATGTAATTTAGTGGTCGTTATAGGGAGGTTTTACTGTATATGACATTCTGTCGATTGATTCTCCAAGGTCGAATATATGTAAGTAAAACGTGTAACAGATAAGAGTTTTAGCTGACATCATATTTTTCAATAGACTGAGGGTTAACCATTTCCATGTGGCATGTGTATTAACATTTTCTTCACCTCATGAATATACATGTACGTGCATAGAATGAAAAAACGGAACCTGAAAAAGAACCCTATTCATTATTGTGCAAACTGCTTAATCAGGTATAGAAATTTCCATAAGCAAACAAAATAGACCCTGATCAGGCGGCTCCTATACTTGTATGAGCCGTCTGATCTTGTCTACTCTGTTTACAAATACGTGAACAGGTGTTTATATGAGCGGAATGTTAATGGACTAGATATCAACAAGCTGTTGCCATACGCAGATTGTTTTAACTCTGTTCATGCTGACTACAATGTATATAATGTCTGATCAGCCACTGTGCTAGAACACTTTTCCTTACATGTGATTCATTCAAATTTTGGAGAAGTGTCAAACAGCTTGGGTCGTAATGAGACGCCGGGATACATGTGTACCCACACTGTTTGCAATGCAAGTCAAGGTAGTCGTGACTAGCGTGATAAGGCTGGTATTATTAATAGCGATGAACTAAGAATGATAATAATCTTTATTTCCTCAATTACAGGAGAGCCAAGATAACATACATGTGAACATATACACGATACATTTACGAAACAAATTAAGTACAAAGTAGAATAATACATTTGTAAATGGTCAAGACAATAGAGTAGAGACAAACAAATATACCAAATGCATGTTAACACGAAAAGATAGAAAAGATGGTGCATGGTTATCAAACATAATGAAGAAAAGCGATTGTTAATTATATATAAAAATGTGTGAAATGAGATGCATTCACACGCTCTTAAAATCATACAAACTAGTCTTTAATAGGCTCTAAGAGTACAGACAAGTATTCATGTCAAAACATGATCTGTTTGGAATACGCCTGTTGTACATCTCTAACGAAACGAAACATAGTGACATATTAAAGCGTGTAAACATATACTTTTGTTCAAAGTTTAAATAGTCCAGCCATTTATCCAAATATATAGATAGATAGATATATTATTCATACATAAGGTCACAGGCCCAACAGATAACAAGCATACAAATACAATACATATGGTTAACGGCATGCAGTATATTATGCTAATACGTACTAGAAATTATTCGCAACATCAGCATTGCTTATCTTAATAATAAGAAGTACCCGTCTTTACGAGGGGAACATGATCAAATCATATTTATCATTGTACACGGTGGAGCAAATACATGTACGTGGTTGTTTGCTCTTAGTTTTCCACCCAACCATTTATTAAGCGACGACCTATTAGCGGAACTGTATGTAATTCAAATTAAGGCGGGCGCTTAGTGCATGCAAAAACAATGCAGAAAACTCCCTTACGAGCTCTCCGCATCGTTCTGGTCACACACAAGCAACAACCCGTACCCACTGATCTCCACACTACTTCACCCTGTGGTCGCTCAATACAAGAACGACTATAATATACATGTACATTAATTCAAATTGGTTTAATTATTATCAAAGAACGTGTCGCTTCTTAACTTGAAGCATTTATATACATACGTAGATAAATTTCTTAACTCAATTTCGTTTTCTGATTGAAGAAGATCAATACATTTGAACATATTCGGATACATCCAGTATGATTGTTTTAGGTAAAATTTCCGCAGATTGTTATAAAGAGGACATTCCAACAAAAAGTGATATTCGTCTCCAAGGATGTTACATAAATGACATTTTCTATTCTGGCGTGTCGTGGGATTTGGTTTATGCCAACGTCCTGGTTCAATTTCAAGTCTGTGTGATGAAGCTCTTAATCTCGTTAATTCTTTTCTAAAGTTTGTGATGCTGACTTTGCTTAGATATTTTTCAAAACCAAAATCTGAGAATAAACGATAGCTATCATACCTTAACGAATTGGAAAGTTCATCATGCCAAACTTAAATGAAGTTATCAGGAAGTCTCTGTTTAAAGACATTAAGACGAAGTTTAGAATTCCCTACACCTTGGTTTAACCAAATCTCATAAAACCCAAAAGATACCAACACAATTTTCACTTTTGGTAACCATGATTGTTTATGAGTCCATTTTTGCAGATAATCTAACATCACATTATAAACACACTTAACATATTTTGTATCATTACAATGTATTATCCTTAGCCAATAACGTATTACAGAAACAAACCTGTACTCTTTCAATGACGTTCTTCCATAAATGAAATTGTTCTGTTTTTGTCCTTTTACTCCAAAAAGCTGTTTGCAAAACTTTAAATGTACTCTTTCTAGCTTTTCTGCCTTTGAATACTCACATACTTCACTCCCGTATGTCAGTATTGTCAGAATAGGCTTGTAAAACAGCTCAAGATTATGTGCTACAGAACTATTTGTAAAATTATAAAGATGTGACTTGAGTCTGACTTCAAAGCCTGGCCAGCAAGTGACGAATCTGTTTCAGAAAAAGCACCACCGCAAGTAAACGTTATGCCTAGATAATTAACTTTTGAAACTATTTCTATGTCAACATTATTATATGTAAATCTAGTACCTCTACGTGTTCTACCACCTTTCTTAAAAATCATAGTTGTTTTTTTTTTCTACATTATCTACAAGTTTCCATCTTTGACAATAGTCGTAAAATATGTCTAGTCCTTTATGTAAGTCATGCACTGACGTAGAGAATAACACAATGTCGTCTGCATATAAAAGTAAAAGTAAACAAAGCTTTATCGTATAAATGTCTATACATTCAAAGCCCTTTAAGATATATGTTTCTTCCAGATTATTTCAAAACATTGCGAACATAAACGGCGAGAAGCTTTCACTTAAGCAATTATCGTATTTTACCTGCGACTTAAGTTTACAGTATATTGATTACGTATTTTCCCTCTTACTCCATATTTCACAAGTTTGAACCATAAAACCCCATGCAAAACATAATCAAAGGCTTTTTTAAAATCTATAAAAGCAACAAAAAGTTTTTTGTTTTCATTCAATATGAGAAATAGCACCATTAAGGATATATATATTGTCTATGGTGTCCGTTTTCTAAATCCGACCTGTGCCTCTACACACACGCTGTATTTTTCTGCCCATTCAGTAAGTCTTCTAAAAAGTTTCCCTGGGTCCATGCTTATAAAGCATTTAGTTGAGTCTGAGATCGTTCTCAAGTTTTTGATTGAGACGCTTGAGAACTCAAATCTGACCAATCAAAAGCTTGAGAACGAAACTCAGACTCAAGTAAAAGCTTTATAAGCATGGACCCTGATGTACTTAGCCGTGTTATACCTCTATAATTACTTTATCATTTACATCACCTTTTCGAAATAAGGGCACGATATGGCCTTCTGTCCATTGATCTGGGAAAACCTGCATCTAAGACTGTATTAAATAGTTTATGAATATATGGAATTAGTGAATCTATACCGTGTTCAAAATATTCGTTTAAAACTAAATCAGGTCTATCAAATTTTCCAGATTTAATATCTTTGCGAGCTTTAAAAAAATATTATTGTGCAATAAACACCTTAAACTAAGAAAACATTTCGTGGAGCTCTCCTATTAAATATATTTCATTAAACACATCTTTGAATCCCTAGATATACCATACAATACCTATATGTAAAAAGATGATCCATTTGGAACTTGGTAAAGGACCATTTTCACCATTGTGCAAACTGCATAATCAGGTCTATAAATTTCCAAAAGCAAACAAAGTAGACACTGATCAAATAACTCCTATATGAGCCGTCTGTTCAGGGTCTACTCTATTTGCAAATGCGTGAACAGGTGTTTATACATGTAGTAGGGAAAGGGTTAATGAACTAGATATCAACAAGCTGTTGCCAAATGCAGATGGTTTTAACTCTGTTCATGCTGACTATATAATGTCTGATCAAGCACTGTGCCAGAACACTTTTACTTACATTTGATTCATTCAAATTTTGGAGAAGTGTCAAACAGCTTGGATCGTAATGAGACGCCGGGATACATGTGTACCCACACTGTTTGCAATGTAAGTAAAGGCAGTCGGGTTTAGTGTGATAATGGCGGCATCATTAATAACTATGAACTAACAGTATGGCAGAGTCATATTTGTTTGTCACATAATCTAGATTTGACCTAGTTCTATTCTCTGTGCGGTAGAACCCATTCCCTCATACAAACACTTTTTTATGCCTTAGCAAACAGAGTAGGCCCAGCAGGAGCCGTCTGATTAGGGTATTATCTGATTGCGTATGGAAGTATAATAGATCTGACTAGATTCTATCAATATAAAAAAGTCCGCTGTACATATATGTCATTATGAAATTTAAGCTACATGTAATATATATTATTTATTTCTTGCATGGATATTGAACAGGGAAAGGGTTCAAATGGTCATTCAGTATCAGCACGCGTGTCTTCAGTAACACTATGGAACAACATCAGTCCAGATAACAGGAATATGAATATATAGATATTTGCCAGCTATTCACGCCAGGACAAGGACCATCTGTAGCAATCTGAATTGTGATCTTTTTAATAACCATCTTAATCAAAATCCCGTATGCGAATGTTCACATGAAGTAGAAAATGCCGAACATGATTTTTTTCAATGTAGATTTTTTCAAAACCAGGATCTTAACCTATTTCGTGCAACATAAAGTTACCATCCTCTATATACCGAAATGATTCTGTTTGGCAAACAAAATCTAAATCATGAAGACAATAAAATAATAGTTGCTGCTGTGCATTGTTATATAAAGCAATCATGGAGGTTTTAGCCTCTCATATTGTACAACTTTCGATATTTGTTCTAACTCTGAGTTTAATATTAAACTTTTTCTAAAATTATGCTAAGATGTCTTACTTATAACGGTATTTTCTTACGTGTCCTCTGATCGTGCTTCTATAGGCATGTTACCTCTCACCACGCCCCTCTCTCTCTGTCTCTGTCTGTCTGTCTCTCCCTCTCTCACTCTTTATATCTTTCACAAACACTTCTATTAAGTTTCATATTTTGTTTGCCATTACATGTATATATAAATGCTTTGTATGGTGAGGGTCAAATCTAATGTTGTAAGAACGTGTGACCCGACCCAATTTCCTCTAATATGGAATTAAATTATATTTAAACTAACACGTGTGCATGTACAGACTGGTCGTTGCTAAATAAAATGCAAATGTAATGCAGAGAACCCACATGGAAGCTTTTTACATAACACTCATCCTGCATTAAGTTGCCGTCTATCTGAAATATTCAGAATTTAGCTTTTAGTTGAATGCCAGCTCTGGGGAATGTTTAATGTAGTCCTCAAGCTTTATCCGGAACCTGGGTCCATGCTTATAAAACTTTTAGTTGAGTCTGAGTTCGTTCTCAATTTTTTGATTGGTTAGATTGGGCCTTTGGCTCAAAACTTCAAAAGCTTGATAACTCAAATCTGACCAATCAAAAGCTTGAGAACGAACCCAGACTCAACTAAAAAGCTTTATAAGCATGGCTCCAGAAGATTTAAACTGTTTCGCTTGAGTCTGAATTCATTTTCAAGTATCTGATGGGTCAGAATTTGACCTTGCTTAAGCTCTGACCAATCAGATACTTCAGATTGAACTCAGACTCAGACTAAGACCCCGAAGTTTTATGTCTGAGTCGAGACATCGCTATGTCTGTGCACAGTTTAACCATGATTAAAGTACAACGTATCCCCAGTCAGTTTCCGAGGTTATAAAACTTCTGAGTCTGAGTCATGAGTTAATTTTCAAATATCTGATTGGTCAGAATTTGTGCACGCTCTCAACATCTGACCAATCAGGTGCTTGGGAATGATTTCATACTCAAGAAAAATGTTGTATCATCTCGGGGCCCGATATAGGTACAATGTTAACTCAGAAATGTTGATACTGCCTAAGGATGATAAACGATTCAACACACAATGTAGACCTTAGTCGGCTTATCCTGGCTTATGATAACCTCTGCAGATAAAGACTATAGTTAACCCTTCTCTTGCTGAATTCTTAAATACATGTCTCCTTCTTTGCCCATGCCCTGTTGTATAAGAGCTGTCTCATCTGGGTCTTCATTATTTACAGGTAGGTATATTGACATAGAAACTGGCTGGGGTTGGTGACCCTAGAAGATGATTCATAACTGTACAGTAAATAGACCGTTCTCGGTTGGTAATGGAACGTTATGTCTAAGGCAAGTAAACGAGACAGGTATTAATGTAGACCATATTGAGGTGACCCTGGCAGAGTGTTTGGATAGAAAAGTCCTTTGCAAACAGGGTAGACCTAGATCAGATGTCCCAGTAGGTATGTTCTGTTTGTTTATGGAATACGGCCAAATCCAGTAAAACTGTCTACAGAAACTCCCAAAAATACAATAGAACCCCTCTAATGCGACCACTTAATGAATAAACATGGATGTCTTTATAAGCAGATGGTTGCTTAATGCAGGATAAAAGTTATACAGAAAGTTCCTCTTCTGCATTACTTTTGTCCTGCATTAAGCTACCACCTGCATCTAGCACCCTGAATTATACCTCTTTTAGGTGGTCGCATTAGCGGGGTTTTACTGCAATTCCAATTCTATAGTTTTAAGGAAGGTGGTAGATTAATGCATGAAACAAATTATGAGTGAACTCATCAAGCATTCAATTACTGTCTGCTCTAAACTATTTCATTCAAACAAACGCCTTATCACTAATTTACAAACAGCGTAGACCCATATCAGCCGGGCCCTATAGGAGCCGTCTAATCAGGGTCTGTTCTGTTTATGGTATAATATAGATCTACAGTTTCTGCCTGAGCCAAAACATATCGTGTACAAATGCCATTATAAAAGAATAAGCGAATACTTATTCATGGTGGCATTATTTCTTACATGAATATCAAACAGGGAAAGGATTAAAGACCTTCTAGTTAACCCACTCCCGCATATTGACGCCTTTTGACGCATCTGTAAAATTAATTTTATGAAACCATTGTGATAAATAGAGCATTTGCTCCACAGGAGCAAATGCTCTATTTATCACAATGGTTTAAAAACTACACAGTTCTGAAAATTTCCTTTTCTCCAGTTAATGCTCCTTTTTGGTAGATTTAATCAAAGAGGTGAGGTCTAAAAATAACCTAAGTGGGAATGGGTTAATTCATTGTATGCTCGCTATAGACAGGTTTCACTTATGTAGTTAACAATTTCCTCTACAAGGTGTTTCTGCAAGATTTAATATGTCCTACTGTTTGAAGGGACATCAGATCTGTGTCTTCACTTTTTGCAAATGTCCCATGCATGGGAAAATAGACATACATAGGATAACCAGACATAGGATGGAAGGTGTACTAATACCGTTGTATAAAAAAGGCGACCCAAACTGTGTTGGTAATTATAGAGGTATTACTTTAGTCAGTTGTATGTCTAAACTATTTACCACTGTCTTAAATAATAGAATTGAATTATTTTGTCTACAAAATGATAGAATATCAGATGCCCAGTTTGGGTTTAAGAAAGGCAATTCAACAGTCGATCCAATGTTTATTTTGTTATCAGTGATCCAAAAATATTTAAATGAAAACAAAAGGCTATATGTTTGCTTTGTTGACTTAAAAAAATGTTTTGATAGTATTGATAGAAATGCACTGTGGTATAAACTATATGAAACAGGAATACAGGGTAAGCTATTACGAGTATTGAGAGACATGTATGGTAAAGTTAAGTCATGTGTAAAGCATTGTAATAGTTATTCGGAATACTTTGAATATGCAGTGGGCTTGCGTCAGGGAGAGGTTCTTTCTCCGATTTTAGTGTCACTGTTTCTTGAAGACCTAGAATTATCTCTTCAAGATGGCATTGATAGTGGGTTGAATTTTAATGATATTGTACTTATATTGTTGTTATTTGCGGATGACATGGCCCTTGTATGTAAATCAGTTGACGAACTGCAGGATAAATTAAATAGTTTATATGCTTTCTGTAACTCATGGAGTCTGGAGGTAAACACAGACAAAACAAAAAATGTTGTTTTTAGAAAACGAGGTGGACTGAAAAATGGTGAGTTACATGTATGGTATTATAATGGTGAATTGTTAGAAGTGGTCGACAGTTTTAATTATTTGGGAACTGTTTTTAATTATACGGGTAGTTTTTTGAAAAACCAGGATCATATATGTGGTAAAGCACTTAAAGCCTTAAATGCTTTATTGTATAATTGTAAAAAGGTAAATCTTAAGCCAAGAATTTTATGCCAACTTTTTGACTCATTTGTTGGGTCAATCTTATGTTATAGCTCTGAAATTTGGGGTTTTAAGAAGTTTAATGATATTGAAAGATTACACTTGAAATCTTTTAAGCGAATCCTTGGTGTTAGATTAAATACAAGTTCAGCTACAGTTTATGGGGAACTTTGCCGTTATCCTCTATATGTATCTCGATATGTGATAATTATCAAATACTGGTTTAAAGTTGCAAACAGTGATAATATATTGATTAAAACCGTGTATGAAGAAAGTCTGAAAGACTGTGAAAAGGGCTATAACAACTGGGTTTCATGTATCCAGAAACTTTTAATGAATATGGGTTTGGTAATGTATTTTATAACGTTACTGCATTGAATGTTAATGCATTTTCTCTTATTTTTAAACAAAGAGTAGTTGACAGTTTCATACAAAGATGGCATGTAACTGTTGAAAGTAGTCCAGTATTGGAATCGTTTAAATGGTTTAAAACACATTTTGAATATGAGTCTTATTTGGATATTTTGCCGTATACCTTAAGTGTAACCTATCTAGAATAAGACTGTCTTCACATTCCTTGAGAGTACATACTGGTAGATACAAGAATAATAGATTACCTAGAAATGAGAGAAAGTGTTTACTCTGCGAGTCTGATGACCTTGAAGACGAGTTTCACTTCATTTGTGTCTGTAGTCGGTTTAATGATTTACGGAAACAATATATTAAAACATATTACACAAATAGACCTTCTATGATGAAATTTGTTGAGTTAATGGGTTCTACAAATAAAACAATTATGCGTATTTTAAGTAAATATATAAAATCTGCTTTGAATATTAGACAGACCCTAAATATACGTTAGCAAATGTATTCATCCTCTATTGTTGTAGTTGTATATGTCACGTGACTTTTGTATGTATATATGTGTGATATCAGACGAGGTACTTTGTACAAATCTGAATAAAATTCTGTTCTGTTCTGTTCTGTTCATATTAGATACTGACATCGATCATATTCGAGAGTTTATTGATATATCAAATATATATATATATATATCACAACTTATCAACCAATCCTGGTAGTATCAACTCCACGAGCATTGAATGAGTAAAGTCTCTCTTATATGGCCACGCAATAGAAGTCATATTCTGGATATTTAAAACAGGTGGTAGCTTAATGCAGGGCAATGTTATGCTTCCTGTATTATCTATAGGAGGTTTCGTTATTACTTTCCTCCGAGTAACTCGATGTTTCATCAGGATCCAAGCTGTTTGACACTCTGTCAATAGTATCTCAATCAGAAGTAAGTGACAACGGCAACAGATCTGGGTTTAAGCAGACCTCGTTTTCATAGCAAGCTACATGTAAGGTCGAAAAGAATATAGATATGTTGAACAAAATGTTACTTTTGGCAGAGAGGCATTTTGCAAAATGTACAGAATTTAGGACTTGTTTTAGCATAAATAAGTGAGCATGTACAATCCCGCCATGTTTAATTATGTTTGCAATAGGTAAACCGGATATCGTCGGGGTAAATCACCCAAGTTTCAGAACCTGGTACATGTATGTGTCCGACGAACAGCTATGTGTGATATGGATTAGAGAGCTAACATACTTGTATCTGCATTAACCCTTTTGCTGCCAAACTATGTCGTCTGCAAACTTTGTCGTCTGCTACAAATTTTTATTTTTTATTTTCTTCATTTTTGTTTCAAAAACATAGTAACAGTAACAAATATTTTGGATCCTGATGAGACGCCGAGTTACTCGGCGTCTCATCTGGATCCAAACTGTTTGCATAGGTAATCACAGATCCGGCATTGGCAGCGAAAGGCTTAATAGGATAAAACTTTGATAAACAACAAAGTATGATTCTTAGTTTTATTCATTATCGTTTTTAATACAAAATACTGTCCATAGTTGATGTGATTACATGCAAGCACGTTGCAAATACCATACAATATAGGGATTATTTGAAAAATAAATCGTACTACACACCACACATATACAGACTATAGATATAGGGTGTACAATAGAACCTGTCTTAAGCGACCATTCAATTACTGAAAAAGCAGGTGGTTGCTCAATGTAGGGCAAGAGAAATGCAGAACGCTCCTATATGATATTTTGCGTTCCTTTTGACCGGCATTAAGCTTCCACCTACCTTACAGACCCGTCATTTTGATGGTCGCTTAAGACAGGTTTTACTTTAGACACAACATAACTAAGGGACGCATGTCATATATTAAAACGTCATAACACCACCAAAACCAATGTTTCTGACCAAGTCTTAACCCTTTCCCAGTTCTGTATTTAGGCCAAATTTCAATACCTACTGAATATTCATTAGCAAAATAGTTAGGAGAAATATGGAAGGTGGAATATTTGCAGACATTTTAGAAAGTAAAGGAACATATCTATCAAATTCTATCAGCAAACAGAGCAGATCCTGATCAGACGGCTCCTCTAGGAGCCGTCTGATCTGGGTCTACTCTGTTTGGAAATGCGTGAAAACACGTTTATTTGAAGGAAAGGGTTAAGCATCGGCTGTAACAGCGGTCACAAATTATGTTTGGTTCACATAATTGATACAGTGACATATCATAATTAATTTACACAGGGGTCTATAATTGGTTGCTAAATGCAGAACGAAAGTAAAATAAAATTCGATACTTCGAAACTTTAGAACGGAACAATTTATGTATTTGTAGGCAAATGACTGCTTAATGCAGGGTAAAAGTCATATAGAAAGCTTCCGGGGAGCTTTCTGTATGACTTTCACTCTGTATTAAGATGTCACCAGCGTTAAAGACCAAAAGTGGCACGTATTTGAGTGTTCGTAGTATTGAGGTTTTTATTGTAATGCAGAAAGTTCATCTGGGGGGGGGGGGGGTCTGCATAATTTTCGCCCTGTATCAAGCTATTACCTGTTTTGAAAACCCAGATATCAGCTGCCTCTGAGTGGTCGCTATAGACAGTTTTTATTGTATAAGTAAACACATGTTTCTTTTAGGCATACTTTTAATGTTTACACGCAGAGTAGCGATACAAAGTACAATATACGCATACAGCGGAGCAAAAGATAAAGTTGCCTGTTCGAATATACAGAACTCTATGTTGGTAATACACGTACACTCATTACAATCGTCTCGAAGAGAGAATTCTAAAAATTGGACACAACATGGAATTTGATGGAAAATCAAGGAGCTATTTGTAGAAGAACCTGTGTTAAAACTTTCCTCCATAAATACGCCTTTCTACGCCTCTGCAAAAGTTACGTTTTGAAACCATTGTAAAAATAGAGCATTTGCTCCTAAGGAGGAAATGCTCTATCTATCACAATGTTTCAGAACTGCAAAATTCTAAAATTTTCCTCTTCTCTAGTTAATGCTCCTTTTCGGGGTAGATTTATTCAAAGAGGTTGGATCTAAAGCCTATGAGGGAATGGGGTAAGCGATCATTAAAAGAGACTATAATTCTGGGTTTTAACACAGGACTGTTGGTAACATAATAAATGTAATAAATGTTTTACTGCAACAACCTGCTTTTTAATACTCCAATTTTAAATAAATCAATGGTCGATTAAGACAAGTTACACTATACATTGTCTTTAATATATACCTACAATCTTAGTGTCAAACAGTTTGGATATGGGAAAAAACGAATAAAAATGCACACTCTGCTGAAATACAAATGTATATCGTTTCTTGTAATCCACCGTTCTAACGTATAACCTCATCAGTCGAAAGCGTTCATTATTCACAAGATCGTCGTATTGTTAATGGTAGAACATTCCGTTTTCTGTGACCTGTCTTCAAACCAAACACCGGTCTTTATTTTCTGCATTTTGCCATTAGCTGGGATAACTGTTTTATCCATCTCGGTTGTTCTCTTTACATTTACCGTTCTATTTTGCTGGCACGAAAATGCTTTTACCCATTCGATGGCCTCCGGGGCATCTTTGGTTTCGAAACGAAAACGTCCGATGTTTGAATTTCTTACGTCCATAATGACGCGGTTTTTACACTCTCTGGACAAGTTAATATTACAGTTTTTGATGTTGAAGAAACCAAGTTGCTTTTCTCGGGATTTGTCTTCGAATATAAGTCCAAACTGCCCTTGCTTGGTCAAGCATATAACAAGGAACACCTTTTTCCTGAAGTACCCGAAGTACACCTTTCGCAGCATATATACTGTTCCAACTTTGACGTCCGTGCATAGTCGCTTTTGCTTATGGGCCATTTCTATTAAGGCAATGCTTTCACCAACGAGACTCTCTCAGTTTTACAACTGCAGATTGTAAGCAAGCGTGCATGCCTTTATAGAACATGCGTGGGAACAATGTGCGTCAGCGAATGACGTATGTACTTGAGTCATTCCTTTACCAATGAGGCACAAGGAATACTGCAGCTTTGCATTTCCTTAACCCTTTCGGTGCCAGCAATGTCGTCTGCTGGGCACAGTTTCGTTTATTTTTAGTGTAAGTGTGTGCATTTCTTCCATTTCTTTATAAAACAGTAATCAGAGTGTCAAACAGTTTGGATCCTGATGAGACGCCGAGTTACTCGGCGTCTCATCTGGATCCAAACTGTTTACATGTGCTATCATAAACCCGTCATTGTGGCACGGAAGGGTTAAAATGAATATTTATGGGAAGAGTGTGTTTCGGGGCAGTTTCTTCGTTTGTATATTTCAGTGAATTAAACATAGTAAAACATGTGCTAGTATGATTTGTATTGTTATACGATTACTTACCTTAGAGTAACAGCACTCCACAAAGTCCATTACAGTAAAACCTCTATACAAAGTCCATTGATGTAACACCTGTCTACACAATCACTTACAGTAAAACCTCTCTATAAAGTACATTTCAGTAAACCTCTCTACAAAGTCCACTACTGTGAAACCTCACAACAATCTCCACTGATGTAAAACAGTTCTGCAAAGTACTTTAGAGTAAATATAAAGTAAACCATCTCTATAAAGTCCATTAGAGTAAACCATCTCTACAAATTTCACAAAAACTCTTTACAAAGTCCATTACAGTAAAACATCTCTTCAAAGACCATTACAGTTTAAACTTTCTAAAAGACCATTAAGATAAAACCTTTCTACAGATTCCCTTATAGCAAAACCTCTCTACAAAGTTCATTACAGTAAATCCTTTCTTCAAATACCATTACAGTAAAACCTTTCTACAAGGTCCATTCAGATAAAATCTTTCTACAAATTCCATAACAGCACAACCGCTATACAAATTTCATTACAGTAAAATTTCCCCACCAAGTCCATGATAGTAAAACCTGTGAAAAATCCATTGCGATAAAACGTTTCTACCAATTCCAATGCTGTAACTGTTCTCTACAAAATCCATTATTACCTTTATTTGCAATTCCATTATAATAAATCAGCTAATATATATCTATACTGTTCGTCACCAATGATCATCCAGGTAGAGCTTCTGTTGTACATGTAATACATACATGGGATCTTTTTACGAAAGATAGATCGACAGAAATCATCGTAGGTTTTAACCCTTCTCTTTATGAATTTTAAAACACATTTCTCCTTCTTTACCCATGTCCTGTTGTATAATTACATATATCTTCACTGTGTACTTCACTGCTGTGGAGTGCACTGGTTGCACAATCAACTTGTAAATAGTGTAGACCCTGATGAGACAGCTCCTGCAGGAGCTGTCTCATCTGGGTCTTCACTATTTACAGGTAGGTATATTGACGTAAATAGCAAGCGAAGGGTTAATATACGACCAGTTTAGATCGTTGTATGTACTTAGATCGTCGTATGTACAATTCTACGATACTCTATATCTCCTCTAAATTATCGCATGCTAAAATATGGGATAACCTAGACTGTAGGAGAAGTGAGGACTGTTGTAGATTAGAACTGGCGACAATTTTGGCATTTATTAAACCTTTACTCCATGAATTGTGGTAAGAAATAATGCCACGCGAATTCATATGAATTAGATAAAACGTTTACAGTGGCATATGGGCACACTAAAGTTTGGTCATGACAGGAACTGTAAAATCGGATCTATATACAGTAAAACCTCTCTATAACGGCCATTAAATTAGGTCAAAGATTTTGTGTTAGAGGCAGGTGGCTGCTTAAAGCAAGATGAAAGTTAAACAGAACGCTCCTATAGGAGCTAATAATATATAACTAAACAACACAATTTATTGACCGTTATAGAGAGGTTTTACTGTAGTTCTGTAAGCAAACATAGCAGACCCAGATCAAACAGCCCCTAAAGGAGCCGTCTGATCTGGGGGAACTCAGTTTGCAAAGGGACTAAATGCGTACATGTATGTATGGAGTAAAGCGTTACATGGGACAATGGAGGATACGTACCATGTGACAATACATCGTAAACACCATATACGTGTACCGAGGGAGTCTTTGAATTGCAAAACCCTGACCACCTGGACGATATAATTGGAAGCCTTATTCTATATTTTTAAAATACTACCATTCATATAAAACGGTCAGTTAAAGTAAGTCAGAATAAGAGAATACTGCAGAACTGAATAAATAACAATAACAGTTGATGATCTTTAAAACAGCTGGTAGTTTAATGCAGGAAGAAAGTATTGCAATAAGCACCTACGAGATCTTTCTGTATAACGTTCACCCTGCATTAAACACCACCTGCCTTCAAGACCAATATGTATACCTCTCTTTTGTGGTCGCATAAGATAGGTTTTACTGTAGTTAACCTTTTCCTGTATAGGCTATTTTTAGACCCAACATCTTTGAATAAATCTACCGAAAAGGAGCACTAACTAGAGAAAAGGAACTTTTTTTAGAATTCTGTAATTTGAAACCATTGTGATAAATAGAGCATTTGCTCCTATGGAGCAAATGCTCTATTTATCACAATGGTTTCATAAATTGACTTTTTCAGAGGCGTAGAAAGGCGTATTTATTGAGAAAAATGTTAAACGGGCGTCTCTATATGAACTGAACTAAGAGCACTTGCAAGGATGGTATTTGCGGTTATCTAGGACATTGCACTGTATAATACATATACATATAAACCATCTTTTAGCCTTTTCAAACGTAGTAGACTCAGATAAGACGACCCTGGTAGAAGCCGTCTGATCAGGGTCTGCTCTGTTTGCTTAATAAATAATCTAGAAGTAGTTCTACAGTTTCTGCCATAGTAAAATATTCCATTGGGTTTAATGGAATTATTAGAAAAAACAGCTAAGTATTATTCTTGATATTATCATTTCTTACAAAAGGGTAAAACATTCTGTACTGAGTCAATTCACAGGTAACGGGATCGAATTGGCTTTGTAATGAATTCATACCGGGTCAAGCCGGACTGAATGTACAGTAAAACTCTCTATAACGACCATTAATTTGTGTTAATTAGTTGGTATTTTGAGCAGGTGGTTGCTTAAAGCAATGTGAAAGTAAAACAGAACGCTCCTACAGGAGCGTTCTGTTTTACTTTCACCTTGGTTTACTTTCACCTTGCTTTAAGCATCCACCTGCCCTTGTAACACAAACTACTTGATGTAATTTAGCGGTCGTTATAGAGAGGTTTTACTGTATAGATATAGGGTGAGTTTCGAAAATTTCGTCCGAATTACTATAGTTCTGTATATATCATGTATACAGTCAAATCCGCTGTAAATGGTTGTTTTAGCTCAGCAAGGTCCAGGATAATGTACACGCATATACAATAAACCCCGCTAACGTTTCTACCAAATACACGTGTAAATATTTGTTTTTATGGCGGGTGGTAATTTGGTGTAGGACGAAAGTTATGCAAAACGTTCCAGTAGGGACTTCCTGGCTTTCTGCTATACTTTCGTTCTGAATTAAACTTCAACGTACTTCTAAAACTGTCCATCGATACTGATTAACCCTTTCACTGTTCTATGTGTTTTTCAAATTTCAATACCACTGAATGTTCATGAACAAAATATACTGACACGAAAAGGAAACATTGTAATTGGTTAGTATCTGAATATATGCATATTTGGTACCACAATGTGCAAAAATATATTGGCCTTGCGATGGTTTACTTTTACTTTAGATGTGATCATTGTCCGAAAAGTATTTAACGTCTGAACAACGCAGGGGTGAAAAGTGAAAGTTGCAGATTTGTAATTTCCCGTATCTGCCTTTTGATTTTGAATATTTGTAACGATTCGCGACAATTATATCTGTACCAATCGATATATGCTCTATGGGATTCATGTCTGGAGAGCAAGCCGGCCAAGGTAAGACGTTAACGTTGTTTGCAGCCCGGTAGTTCATGGTGAGTCTAGCAGTGTGTGGCCTTGCGTTGTCATGCATTAACCAACCAGGATTCTGGTGTAGGAAAGGAACAGCGACTGGGTGTAAAACCTGGTTAACATAACCTTGGGCATTTATGTTACAATTAACAACAACAAGGTTTGTTTTCCTTCATCCCATTACACCTCCCCATACCATTACACTACCCCCTCCAAGGCGATCTCGTTCCAGTAAACAGTTCTGTGCAAAACGTCCACCTTTACGTCTGAATACCCGGACTCTACCGTCAGCAGTGCTTAGGTTGATTTTTGACTCATCACTAAAGAGCACCCTGGACCACATTGCACGGTTCCAACGGAGATGACGGTGAGCCCAGACCAGTCTAAGAGCACGATGTCAGTTATTTAGGATCTGGCCAACATAAGGTCTCCTAGCCCTCAATGTGTTGGTGTTGGCCCGCAATCGGTTTAAAACCGTATCCCTAGATATGCCAAGCTGTCTGGCTGTGCTTGTAGCCGTTTTGAATCGTTGGCGTATGTGCGTCAACGTCAAATGTCGATCCTGACGTGCCGTCGTCATCCTCGGCCTACCGGATCGACGATTATCTCTAACGCTGCCATTCAGCTGGTAGCGTTGTCGGAGACTTCGAATTGTATTTCGATGGCAGTTGAACTGCCTAGCGCCGCCAGAAACGCTGACGCCAGCTGTGAGTTGCATGAGAGCTTGAATTCGTTCGTTTTCTAGAAGCCGTGGCATCTCGCTTACGAGTGAAATTCAAAATTGAACTGTGATTTATGATTGCACAACGAGTAGAGATATCGGTCAGGGTTAATCTGTACCTGTACATAGGCTGCACGGGTAGCACGAGCGAAAAGTTGCATAATCGTCTGCGGTCAATTTGAAGGCCGTCCATGTTCTTAAAATGTCCATAACTGAGCTCAAAATGTGAAGGGTTATTTTCTGTACTTGTAATTATTAACTTTATAGCAAAAATGTTCTCAAATATAAAAGTGCACAGTTTCTTTTTCGTGTCAGTATAGTTATTTAAAACAAAATATGGAGGGTGGAATATTGTAGCCAGTTTAGAAAGTAAATAAATAGATATATCAAATCACAATAGAAAATAGAGTAGACCCTGATCAGACGGCTTCCATAGGAGCCCTCTGATCTGGGTCTACTATGTTTGCAGATGCGTGAAAACACGTTTATATGAGAGAAAGGGTGAAGTTGTTCCATTAGAAGTTGTTGCTTAGTAACAAACATCAAACACAGCCGCTGGTTATATTCCATCAGGTTATTTCATTAGCACCATGGCATAAAGAAACTTTTTTTTAAAGCATTCAAGTAATCTAGTACAATATCTACGACCAGTCTACTGGATGATCGTACGACCGCAATTGTCGTAGCGAATGTTACAAATAAGGACGTGCGATAAGTTTGGTCATACGATCGTTGGTAAGATGGATTCCTGTCTGTTATGTTACTCATGAATTATACATGTACTAGCGCTTTATGCCCTGCATTTACTGTCGTTGTATGACCTGTTAACATATGCGCTAATTCTTGTGTCTTAATTTTAGAATTAGACCCAAAACGGCAATTCAGATAGAGTTGTTTCACAATGTTATAAAACGTTTGTAGACATCTATGCAATATACTGTCGCCATTTTTCTCATTTAAGTTTAAGATAGTCCACAAGCTTTAAGGGACATGCCTGTGTATATAGATAGATATATTTAGATAGATAAATTTCGGTAAAAGGCAATAACAATGTCACAGTGTGTATGTTTATCATCACTTGAACGGCCTTGCTTTACAAGCGCGCTTTTATGGCGACGTGGTAGAGTGCTTGACTGCGAACCTGGCGACCCGGGTTCGATCCCGAGTCTGAGCGGGTATGTTTCTTTATAAGAACACCCGGTTACATTTGGCGCCCAACGTGGGACTGTGACTGTATGAGCTCCGAGTTCGATTCCCAGTCGTTCTCATACCAATAAAAATTCGGGACGAATTTCAACTTGCTGGGGGAGTATGTCACAGTGTGTATGTTTATCATCACTTGTACGGCCTATCTACCTTTAAAAGTCCTGAGCCTCAAAAGCTCTTACACTGACTGTTATATTTCAAAGTTGAAATATTAAGTATCAGACCCATACCTTGAAAAAGATACTAACTGTCCTGGAAGTGTGGGATTTTTAAAAAAAAATGTTTTTAGAATATCCAAGATCTTTACATTTTGTAAAAGTCTGAGGCAATCTATTCCATAAGTAAACACCTCCTACCAAAACTGTTTGCCTTTGGAATAGCATAGCGTCTATTTGCAGCAAGAGTATAACTAAACGGGACATCAGGTATAGGGACTGCTGTCATGTTAAACATTGTACATCGATTATGAACTGAATTTAGAGGAAGAAAATGCTCGCCGAGGTAATCAGGAGCAGTTTCATTTTTTACGTTAAAAACATGACATAGTGTATTTTGGTCTACACATTTTGAAACGGGTAACCAGTTTAGGAGTTTAAAATGCATAGGCGCAACATGTGACCTATGGTCTAGATTTAAAACAAAACGGATAATTTTATTCTGGGTTGTCTGCAATCTGTTCATCAGATTTTGAAATAAACCTGGATATACGTACTGACTGACACACGAACCGCCGTATGATCCCACTTAAAATAAGGGTCGTAAAACGTACTAAAGACCATGACGTCAATTTTAAAATATTCCTTATTTACGAACGAATATTTGTCCTCTTGGAATCGAGCGGCAGGCCCGGTACCAGGTACGTGATTACATGTAACATATCAAACAGTATTCAAGGATCTATCCTGTTTGCTTATGTATAGGTTAGAGCATTTTTATTTCATACTACGGAATATAGTCCTCAAGACGCGGGACGCGCCGAGAGGACTATATTCTGTAGTATGAAATAACATGCTCTGAGCTATTTAGCACAATGCTCTACCGTCGCCGTCAATTTTCCCGCCAAAATATAATTTAATTGACGTTTCGGCAAATGAAATGAACATGGTTTGTCCCAAGTCTCATTCTTCGTTGAAACATGACGGATAAAACAGTGAACTTCGACGCATTATTTGAAAGCGCTAAGGAAATCTTCAATACAGACGATTTGGACTATCTTTATATTCCAACTTAATCACGAGGAAACTTCCACCTCACGTTTTTCAAAACCGGTATGAGTTGCGGAATTAACAAAGCGCATAAGTGATCGTATGCCGCGTAAAACACAAAAGGCAAAGTCTTGGATCATGCGAATTTATAAAGATCGGGCCGTGTATCGAAACATTCTGTTGGAGACAATTTTATCTGGAAATATGTGTAAATTGTATTTAGTAATTCGTTTGGAAGGGTGCTACTGTATTTGCACTGTTTTCATAGTAACTTGTTTAAACGCTTTGCATTGTATATTCTTAAAATGAATGATGTGAAGGATAAACTGCTCTAAGGCAGCAGATCCTTTGTAGCAAATAATCTTTTTAATATAATCGTTTAAAAAGGAATTGTACTATTCAAACAAATAAAATTGTATTTAGTAATTTGTTAAGAAAGGTGCAACTGTACTTGTACTGTTTTCATAGTCCATCCTTTATTTTATTTATATTTTCAGCGATAAATTGACAGTTGCCATTCACAACTGTCATTTATCGATGAAATAGACAGAAATTTACGCAATATAGTATTGAAGCCAACGCCCTGAAAGCTCACAATCTTATTGGTTAATAGCACAGCGACGATGTAGAGCATGTGATAAGCAACTTTAGCACATGCTCTACATCGTCGCTGTGCTATTAACCAATAAGGTTGCGATATTTCAGGGCGTTGACTTCAGTACTATACTGCGTAATGTTTTGTCCATTTCATCGATAATTGACAGCTGTGAATGACAACTGTCAATTTATCGGTGAAAAAATAAAAGAATGGACTATGAAAACTGAAAATACAGTAGCACCTTTCTACACAAATTACTAAATACAATTTTATTTGTTTGAATGGTAAAAATCTTTTTTAAACGATTATGTTAAAAAGATAATTTGCTCGAAAGGATCTGCTGCTTTAGAGCAGTTTATCCTTAACATCATTCATTTTAAGATTAAACAATGCAAAACTTTTAAACAATTTACCATGAAAGCAGTGCAAATACAACTTGTTTATTGTGTTTGTATGTGGAACATATCTATGCTCTCCTGATCTGGAGGAAATAAAGATTATTATCATTCTAAATGAATTACTAAATACAATTTACACATATTTCCAACTGAATGTTCCGGTACTCGGTCCGCTCTCCATAAATTCGCATGCTTCACGACTTTGCCTTTTGCGATTTGCACGGCATACGATCACTTATGCACTTTGTTAATTCCGCATCTGATACCGTTTTTGAAAAGGCGAGGTGGAAGTTTCCTCGTGCTTGTATTAGAATGTAAAGATCGTCCAAATCGTTGTGTTGAAGATTTCCTTATCGCCTTCAAATAATACGCCGAAATTAACTGTTTTGTCCGCCATGTTTCAACGAAGAATGAGGCTTGTGGAAAAAGCTTGTTCATTTCATTTACCGAAACGTCAGTTTATATTTTGGCGGGAAATTTGACGGCGTCGGTAGAGCATTGTGCTAAATAGCCCAGAGCATGTTTATTTCATACTACAGAATAATAGAATCAAGCATTGGTTTTGTTAAAGACGGGGGTTTCTATACCCGAGGTTGGTCTGTTCCAGTCGGAAACGAGCTTTAGCGAGTTTCCGATAGGAACAGACCAACCGAGGGTATAGAACCCCCCGGCTTTAACAAATCCCATGCTTGATTATTTTTCTCGCTGAAATACGCCCTAAAACCAAGAAAATTAACGAATTTTGTGAAGTACTACTTTACATTGCGTAATACGACTTCCATATCTAATAGCAACAGACCGCAGCATAACTTTAGGCGTGACACCACATTCTTGCATAAAACGTGCTGTTGTAGTCCCGCTAGACCATGTATTAACAAGGCGATTCTCGTGCTCACGCGCTGTTGTTGACCGGTTTTAATTATACTTATTACGGGCCTAAGGTAAACAATGGACGCGAATGATACAGCGTATTGGCCTAAGCTAGGTGAACGCCGGGGTGTGAGTATTTCCAGGAGCACAGACATATAGTGATAGACATATTGAATGAAATTCCGTGTAAACGGTATTTAATACAATCATGAATTGACGTCGAAAAGAAAACAGTGTCTCGGAAACAGCATAAATCGACGAAGTGTCAAAGAAGTGTATAGTTTTGCTGCCGTTGTTTTGCTTGTATTTTGAGGAATTAAATTGATGCAGGAGAGCAGAAAATTGGTTTTATACAAGAATAGCGTTAATTATACACGTTTGTTTTCGGGCAATAACATCTGCAGTGTCCCGAGGGACTGTTGTTGGCCCGAGCCCGAAGGGCGAGGGCCAACAACAGTCCCTCGGGACACTGCAGATGTTATTGCCCGAAAAAACGTGTATTAACCCTCTAATGACGTCATTTGTTATGACAACCACAAACGTTACGTTTTGGCGTAAATATAAATGACTGAGTGACTACAAAACAACGTCTTCGGTTAATTAAATAGGCTTTTAAAGTGTTTATATGATAAAAAGAATTTCATATTCGTGCTAATTACTTATATTAATTTCAATTCATTAGGTTGTTGCCTATAGAAATGTTGTATAATTCTGTAAGAAGTCCTTCCTTTGTATTGATGTTACCCAATCGCGCGTATGAATACACTAGTCACGGGGTGTTCCAGATAAGGATTTCTAGTACGGCTATTTTTAGTAACTCGGCTTATCTAGCACGACTGAGAAGCGAGAATACAGTCCTCTCGGCGCGTCCCGCGCCTTGAGGACTACATGTATATTCCGCAGTATGAAATAAAAATGCTCTAACCTATACATAACAGGCCTGACACTAATGTTTATACCAATACCAGAAAAGCTATATTTACACATGTCATTATAAATAAATATTAAACAAGAGATGTTTGTAAAACATGTATACCCCCCCAGACCCCCTGACCTTTGATCTAGTGACCTCAACTATAGAGGTCATCTAGCGGTCATGACTAATCACCACAGCAACTTTGAATATCCTAAGCCAAACCACTGATCATTTATTGATCTGAAAACATTTCACATATTAAGGTCATGGTGACCTTGACCTTTGACCTAGTGACCTCAACAACTTTAGGGGTCATCAAGTGGTCACAACCAACTACCACAGCAAGTTTGAAGATCCCGAACCAAACCATTGAGCAGTTATTAATTGGAAACCATTTCATCAGTTAAGGTCATGATGACCTTGATCTTTAACCTAGTGACCTCAAAATCAATAGGGGTCATCTAGTTGTCATGACCAACCACCACAGCAAGTTTGAAGATCCTAAGACAAACCCTTGAGCAGTTATTAATCGCAAACCATTTCACCAGTTAAGGTCATGGTGACCTTGACCTTTGACCTAGTGACCTCAAAAATAATAGGGGTTATCTAATGGTCATGACCAACCACCACAGCAAGTTTGAAGATCCTAAGCCAAACCCTTGAGCAGTTATTGATCGCAAACCATTTCACCAGTTAAGGTCATGGTGACCTTGACCTTTGACCTATTGACCTAAACAACATTAGGGCTCATCTAGTTGTCATGACCAACCACCTAAGCAAATTTGAAGATCCTAAGCCAAACAATTGAGCAGTTATTGATCAGAAACCATTTTACAAGTTAAGGTCATGGTGACCTTGACCTTTGACCTAGTGACCTCAAATACAATAGGGGCCATCCAGTTGTCATGACCAACTACCGCAGCAAGTTTGAAGATTCTAAGCCAAACCCTTGAGCAGTTAGTGATCGGAAACCATTTGACCAGTTAAGAGCATGGTGACCTTGACCTTTGACCTAGTGACCTAAAAAGCAAAAGGGGTCATCTAGTGGTCATTACCAACCACCACAGCAAATTTGAAGATCCTAGGCCAAACCCTTGAGCCGTTATCGATCGCAAACCATTTCACCCTTTAAGGTCATGGTGACCTTTGACCTATTGACCTAAAAAACAATAGGACTCATCTAGTTGTCATGACTAACCACCTAAGCAAATTTGAAGATCCTAAGCCAAACCCTTGAGCAGTTATTGATCAGAAACCATTTTACCAGTTAAGGTCATGGTGACCTTGACCTTTGACCTAGTGACCTCAAAATCAATAGGGGTCATCCAGTGGTCATGACCAACTACCACAGCAAGTTTGAAGATTCTAAGCTAAACCCTTAAGCAGTTATTGATCGGAAACCATTTAACCATTTAAGGTCATGGTGACCTTGACCTTTGACCTAGTGACCTCAAAATCAATAGGGGTCATCTAGTGGTCATGACCAACCACCACAGCAAGTTTGAAGATCCCAAGCCAAACCCTTGAGCAGTTATTGATCGGAAACTATTTCACCATTTTAGGTCATGGTGACCTTGACCTTTGACCTAGTGACCTCAAAAACAATAGGGGTCATCTACTTGTCATGACCAACCACCACAGCAAGTTTGAAGATTCTAGGCCAAGTCGTTTATTAGTTATCGTTCGGAAACCATCGATCTACCGACCGACAGACAGACCGACCGACCGACCGACCGACCGACCTACCGACCGACATGTGCAAAGCAATATACCCCCATTTTTTCAAAAGGGGGGTATAAAAATGTAGCCGTCCTAGCTTTTATGCTAGAAGGTTTCCCAGGTTCTATTAAACTTACATATTTAGACAGTAGAAATCAATACTCAAGAGTGTCCAGGGGATACTATAAGTTACTTTATTCTCTTCTAATACCTTCTTATGTCAAACCATGCAACTTAAATAATTGATCTTTTATATATGTATTGGCCGGAGAGTGTGTGCCGTTCCTCAGGCTTCTTGGACAGAAAGCTACGAGACCCTTCAAACAACATTTTATTAACGAAGTATAGAGTAAATAACAATGACAAATGTGATTCCTGTAACAATGATGCCATTATTTCTCACATGGATATTCAAAAAGCAAATGGCTAATTGACTTCGCTTACACGTCTAAGAGTGTTTCAGTACAGGCACAGAACCTTTATATTGGTGAAGGGGTCCTGCAAATGTCACGTGACAGACTAAATTTTACATGCGTGGTAATGTTTGTGACTACAATTTCATTAACTAGGAGACCCATGAGGTATTTAAAAACATTGAAATCAGTCAAATGCAAAAATTAATTACGAAAACGCTCAAAACTCATATCTACTTACCGTTGAGGTATATAATAAGTATTTATCAGAGTCCACATTGTCTTATATATCCAACACAAATTCTGAAACAGGGCCCATCTTATTAAATATCGCACGACCATAAATTATCGAACGTCCTAAAGTACGACAACCACTGTTACTCAGTTAACCTATACTACCTCACATTATTAGGCTAACTTCGTAGTACACACAACTAAACGACGATCGCAACTTACATCTTAATCGTCGTATGCTATAACTTACATTGGTCGGATGATACCGGTATTTAGTAGTAGGAGTAGAAGTAGTACAGTAAAACCTCTCTATAACGGCCACTAAATTACATCAAGTATTTGTGTTAAAGACATGTGACTGCTTAAAGCAAGGTCCAAAAACACCAACTAATTTCCACAATTTAGTGGCCGTTATAGAGAGGTTTTACTGTAGTTGTAGTAGTAGTAGTAGTAGTAGTAGTAGTAGTAGTAGGAAGAGGAGGAGGAGGAGAATGAGGAGGAGGAGGAAGAGCAGAGGTGGGGAAGAGGGCGACAACAACGACCTGTACGAAAACTCCACACGGATTCCAGGCGGATTCCGGGCGGATTCCAGGCGGAAATGACACGGAATCTCAATATTCCGCCCGGATTCCAGGCGGACACGGAATGTTTTGAGAATGTCCGTGTGGAAACTTAACAATTCCGTGTGGACAGGGTAAATGTCCGTACGGATTTTCTGTCATGTCCACCCGGAATTTCTTTCTCCACACGGAATTTTAATACTTGGACAGTTTGAGAACACGGAAACTTCATACTTTGATTAAAAAAGCAGCAGGAACATTACTCCCACACGGATTTTTAATACTTGAACATTTTGAGAGCACGGAAACTTCATACTTTGATAAAAAAAGTAACAATACACATGGACATTTCATACTTAGAATTTTTCAGTACTGGAAATATTTGACTCAGGAAAGTGTAAAATTTAATTGAGTCTTAAAGTTTGGTAAAGTGACAGAAATATAAATTATAAACAAGAGGGCCATGATGGCCCTTAATCGCTCACCTGTTTGTAACAGATTAATGATTTCAATGACAGATTGCATAATTTGAAAAATCTTGGTAGAAAACTATTAGATGATGCTACATACTTAAATATAAAGAGTCTAGACCTTACAGATTTGGAGGAGAAGATATTTTAAAGATTTTCCTATGAAAAACTGTTCAGCCCCAGGGCGGGGCCATCTTTGATCCGGGGTTCATAATTTGAAAATCTTGGTAGAGGACTATTAGATAATACAACATACCAAATATCTAAGGTCTTTGCCTTACAAGCTCAGAGAAGACTTTAAAAGATTTTTAAGAGAACAAGATCTTTTAAAACTTTCTTATGAAAAACTGACATGCCCCTGGGAGAGCCATTTTCAACCCAGGGGACATAATTTGAACAATCTTGGTAGAAAACTATTAGATAGCGCTACATACCAAATATTAAAGGTCTCTGCCTTACAGTTTTGGAGAAGAAGATTCTTAAAGCTTTTCATATGAAAAACTGATAAGTCCCAGGGTGGGGCCATTTTTGACCCAGGGGTAATAATTTGAATAGTCTTGGTAGAAAACCATTAGATGATGCTATATACCAAATATCAAGGGCTTAGACCTTACAGTTCTGGAGAAGATGATTTTTAAAGATTTTCCTATGAAAAACTGATAAGCCCTTGGGCGGGGCCATTTTTGGTCCGGGGTCATAATTTGATTAATCTTGGTAGAGGACCATTAAATAATGCTACATACCAAATATCACAGGTCTATACCTTATAATTTTAGAGAAGAAAATATTTAAAGATTTTCCTATGAAAAACTGATAAGCCCTGGGGTGGGGCCATTTTTGTCCCGGGGGTCATAATTTGAACAATCTTAGTAGAGGACCATTAGATGATGCTACATACCAAATACTAAATGTCTATTCCTTACATTTTCAGAGAAGAAGATTTTTAAAGATTTTCCTATGAAAAACTGATAAGCCCTGGGGTGGAGACATTTTTGGCCCAGGGGTCATAATTTGAACGATCTTAGTAGAGGACCATTAGATGATGCTACATACCAAATAACAAAGGTCTATGCCTTACATTTTCAGAGAAGATGATTTTTAAAGATTTTCCTATGAAAAACTGATAAGCCCCGGGGCGGGGCCAATTTTGGCCCAGGGGTCATAATTTGAACAATCTTAGTAGAGGACCATTAGATCATGCTACATACCAAAAATCAAAGGCCTATGCCTTACAGTTTCAGAGAAGATTATTTTTAAAGATTTTCCTATGAAAAACTGATAAGCCCTGGGGTGGGGCCATTTTTGTCCTGGGGGTCATAATTTGAACAATCTTAGTAGAGGACCATTAGATAATGCTACATACCAAATACTAAAGGTCTATTCCTTACAATTTCAGAGAAGAAGTTTTTTAAAGAGTTTCTTATGAAAAACTGATAAGCCCCGGGTGGGACCATTTTTGGCCCAGGGGTCATAATTTGAACAATCTTAGTAGAGGACCATGAGATGATGCTACATACCAAATAACAAAGGTCTATGCCTTACATTTTCAGAGAAGACGATTTTTAAAAATTTTCTATGAAAAACTGATAAAGCCCCGGGGCAGGGCCATTTTTGTCCTGGGGGTCATAATTTGAACAATCTTAGTAGAGGACTATTAAATCATGCTACATACCAAATATCAAAGGCCTATGCCTTACAGTTTCAGAGAAGATGATTTTTAAAGATTTTCCTATGAAAAACTGATAAGCCCTGGGGCGGGGCCATTTTTGTCCTGGTGGTCATAATTTGAACAATCTTAGTAGAGGACCATTAAATCATGCTACATACCAAATATCAAAGGCCTATGCCTTACAGTTTCAGAGAAGAAGATTTTTAAAGATTTTCCTATGAAAACTGATAAGCCCCGGGGCAGGGCCATTTTCAGCCCAGGGGTCATAATTTGAACAATATTAGTAGAGGACCATTAGATCATGCTACATACCAAATATCAAAGGTCTATGCCTTACAGTTTCAGGGGGTAAAAAATGCATGTGTACACACAGTCCTTTGATAATAGTGTTTTGGGTGTGACGGATTGAAGGTCACTAGGTCCAAGCTGTGCATGAATTTAGGTTGTTCCTACGCAAAGATATAGTCCCTCGAAGTTTAATCCATTTTGTTCGAAAAATTATCATTTTTTTCAAAATGCATCATCTACCATACGAAAAAGCACTATTAGCGTTATGATGATGTATATGTCATATCTCGGAAACAATTTTAACCATATTGCATCCGGCCCTAAATATTCAAAATTTCGGGGTCACATGTTAGTCCGAACCGGCGCCATTTTGAAAAACACGTTTTCTCTCGATAAAGAAAATCGACTCGATTTGAATGAAAACGTCCACTATATGCTACAAAAAGTACACGCAAGAATGAATGGTGAGTATCAGTATACAAAATACCACTAATTGTTATTTTTTTAAGTCGGAAGTTTGAATTATTGACGAAAGTCGATGGCTTACTATTTCATTTTTGTCGTACCCTTTATTACTTTTCTACAGTTACTCTGTTTGCAGCTCAATCATTGAGTACACTAGCGATAGGTGGATACAGTATGTTCAATTAAATGTTTTTTTGTTATACATGCACTTTACCACTGTATTTGCTGTCGCGGTTGTTGTAGATTAGTCGGAGAGGGGATACGTTTATTTACACTGTTTGTCTTTTAGGATGGGGATGGAATAAGGGTGATGTTGGGCGCCCATAAACCGGTTTAAACCCCCGGTGACTTTTGTCACTGACCGTTCCAAGGCGGTACTTCCATCTTCCTCCTATTGAATGTTTGTTTTGTCTTTGTGCGTCTCTTGTTGTTTTTTCTACCCATGTACATTTGCTGTTTCCTTGTGTTGCTGTTCGGGCGAGTGTTTGTTCTGTATGTGGTATTTCCTGCATGACTCATTTTTGTACTTTAATTATCTGTTACGATGTTATATCCGGTCTCGAGTTTAGAAGTTACAGACACTCGTTTGGAAATTGTATCTCAAACAGTCAAAATTAATACAAGCATTTATTAAATCATGCACTTGTACAAAGTGTCAGCGCACTCTTCTTCACAACCAAACCATATGCATCGACAGGACCGCTAATGTACAACATCAACACGGCATCGGGTCGTTTCGGACATAATCCGTTTCGGCCTTGGTAGAATCGGCCAAAATTCGGTCCAAAACGATCAAGGCATACGCAGAATATATTCAGCACTTGGCAAGATTTTAATAAAAGCATTTTTATGAAAATTTCATTAGAAAAATGTAATTACGTGCAGTGGTCATGAATAATATTTTAATGAAGTTCAGTGGTTGTTTGGGCTAATGCAAACAGGATTGACCAATTTTAGCAGACAGTTTCATTAAGATCTACACTCTTTGAAACAGACTTACAGTACACTCTGCAGCAATTATAGATAGTTGAAATATTTCGCTGATGCCTTGCTGTGACACTGTTTAAAAACTCATGTCATGTCTTGCAGCAGACTCATAAAGACACTATTTTATCATAAGTCTGTGTATACATGTACCTACCTGTTCTACCTGTTGTCGAGCTCATATAATAGTTGGGTAACTCTCCGAGCCGTCTCTATAATAATTTATTAGTCCGGTTTGGGTGTATGATTCGTAACAATCTGGCTGAAATTTAATTTTTAGGTCCTTCCAATGAAAATTTAATCTGCTTTTGAAAATATTTAGTGTTTCTGAGCTTACTACTTTTTCGGGAAGACTGTTCCACCAATTTATTATCCGTTGTGAGAACGAGTGGCGTCTGATATCAAGTCTAAAAGTATTCTTTCTTAATTTCAGAGAGTGGCCTCTTACTGTGTTTTGATTTTGTGTGAAAAGTTGCTCTCTGTCTGCTTTGTCAATACCTCTTAATATTTTGAACACTTTTTAGTAACTGGTGCTTATTGGATAATGTTTAATTTTAAGGCTGACAGTACAGATGTTGAGACTGATCTGCTACCAGGATATCGTGTAAAGATCTCTGTCAGCTGGACATCAAAAGGAAGTGACACTGCACAAACTCGCCTGTTATGCAGTGTACTTCTAAGATGAAGTAAAGTCTAGGAGCTCTGCCAAAGGAGAAGCCAGCCCTGGATGGAAGGAGTGTTAATGGCATAACAAGTAAGTGAAAACAGCATATTGAGCGATTGGTACTGTGCATGTAACTCGATATTTAATTCACATGTGTTTTAATGCATCTGATAAAGATCCTGATGTAAAATAATTATAAAATTAATACAAATATGAACTATACACCAATACACAATAAGTTGGGCACAATAAATAATTTACTTTAAATACCAGTGGGTATAGCAGCAATAAATCATTAATTTGAGGATGAATTGGGATGAATCAAATCCTTAGGCCTTGAATTATATGTGATAAATTCTGAAGGGTGGTGATCCCCCGAAAGCGAAAATTGCAACACAAAAGAGAAAATTGCAGACTCGGTTTTATTGAGTCTGTTCATGAACAGTAAAAAAAAAATTGAAAGTGCAACACTGCTCACGCTCCCTAGCATCGGCGGTATTCAATTTTCAGAACAAGAAGTACTGAAATTCATGATCTCAAAGGATCGGAAGGTATAACAACACTGAGAATGAATGCAACAACATTTAAATATTGTATTCATGACAGGACTTTCACTCTATGCTGAATATCCCTCACACAAGCCTGTAGGATTCAAACAATTGCTGCTAAATTATTGCCCTTATTCTGTACATCTATAGCAGTAAAACTTAACTTTACTGTGGAATAAAGACTCAGTAACTGTTTTTACACGTAACTGTTAATCTTTTACTTGTTTTCCATTAACAAAATACAATATTCTGTCAAGCAAATTATTGAGTACACCCAGATTCGATTGCTCCTTCAGAGCTTCTTTATCTGTATCTACACTGTTTGCAAAGATAAATATATCAGGTACAATTTTTAAAAAATCCAATATTTCGCTATATATCCAAGTGTCAAATACCGGTACCTTGGATAGAGATAAGGTGCAGGGTGCACATCTAGATCCAAGATTGTTTGCAAATTTCTTCCACAGTCTTTTAAATTCACATCAGGTGGGGAAAGAATTTAAATATTTACAATTTTCTCTTTTTTTCTTACATTTCAGAACATGTGCAAGAGAAATGCAAGACTCCGGAGAAAGACATCATCCAGGCAATCACCAAAAGTGTACTGATGCATGGGTTTCCATGAAACCCAGACGTAAATAAAAGAAAATGGGACCATAGGACACAAATGCCTAGGCCAGGTTTTTCTAAATTGCATTTTTTTGGACAAAAAAAAAGTCATTAAACAATCACCAAAATTCAATCAATTGTCGGCGAACAGGAAGTTGATGAAAGACAGACCTGAAATGGGGAGACACTGTACAACACACTATGGTTATACTTCAGACCAAATATCAAATCATTACAGCTTACACAAGGCAAGAAATCTTTAACGATTTCTTTTGTCATTAAACAATCACCAAAATTCTATCAAAGTGTCGACAAACAGGAAGTTGAGTTACGACAGACGTGAAAAGGAGAGACACTGTACAATTCACCATGATTATGCTTCAGAGCAAATATCGAAAAATTCCAGCTTACAAGTCAAGAAGTCTTTGACAAAACTGATGGACAAGGGTAAAACTTAATGCCCTAAAGGCGGGGGGATAAAAATGATAACACTGCTGCTTATAGTAAATTGAACACTTGATTTGGCTAGTTACATATATTGTGGATAAACAATACTTTTCATTTTATGATGAACATTTTACCTACCAAGGCTTTTTTATTAGCTCACCTGGCACAAAGTGCCAAGGTGAGCTATTGGGATGATCCTATGTCCGGTGTCGTGCGTATGTGCGTTGTGTGTATGTGTGGGCGTCAATAATTTACTTAAACATCTTCTTCTCTGGAACTACAAAGCCAAGAGCTTTGATATTTGGTATGTAGCATGATGTAATGGTCCTCTACAAAGATTGTTCAATTTATGTCCGCCGGGCCAAAAATGGCCCCGTCCCAGGGCTTATCAGTTTTTCATAGGAAAATCTTTTAAAATCTTCTTCTCTGAAACTGTAAGGCATAGACCTTTGATATTTGGTATGTAGCATGATATAATGGTCCTCTACTAAGCTTGTTCAAATTATGACCCCTGGGGCAAAAATGGGCCCCACCCCAGGGCTCATCAGTTTTTCATAGGAAAATCTTTAAAAATCTTCTTCTCTGAAAATGTAAGGAATAGACATTTAGTATGTAGCATCATCTAATGGTCCTCTGCTAAGATTGTTCAAATTATGACCCCCAGGACAATAATGACTCCGCCCTGGGGCTTATCAGTTTTTCATGGGAAAATCTTTAAAAAATCTTCTTCTCTAAAATTATAAGTTATAGACCTTTAATATTTGGTATGTATCATTATTTAATGGTCCTCTACCAAGATTAATCAAATTATAATTCCCGGACCAAAAATGGCCCCTCCCAAGGGCATATCAGTTTTTCATAGGATAATCTTTAAAAATCTTCTCCTCCAGAACTATAAGGTCTAGGCCCTTGATATTTGGTATGTAGCATCGTCTAATGGTTTTCTACCAAGATTATTCAAATTTATTTGCGGTGGCGGAACAGACGTCCTACGCCAGAAAAAAATTAAAAGAAGAGTGCTTCGGCCAGATATAGTGACTTTAAAGGGGATGTTCCTACATTTGACGCGTTTCATAAACACTTAAAATAAACAAAACTCGTTTGTTTATATGCTGAAAAGTAGTATATCACAAAAAGTCCCATCCAATTACCGTTTATAATGACAAAACATCCATGTGTTTGATATCGCCGATCCCGGTTTTATTTCGGGTTGAGTTTTAGTTTCGTAACTGTTCGCCCTATTCGCGATTCTCCGACCACTTCCGAGAAAGCTATTACGTAAACAATGGAGGGATCGGGTGATCATCGGCAAAACGCAGGATAATTTATGGAAAAGGCCGATAATATTGTGTTGAAGAACAAAAATTATCAGTTATTGATGAAATCGGTTTATTTGTATCACAGGGGCATTTTTCGATATAAGTTCAAATTGGGAACCTTCATAATAATGATAGAGCATAACAAATACCAAGTTTTATGATATTATTGAAAATATGCAATCATTGTAGGGACCTCCTCTTTAACTCGTTCCCTCCTCGACAATTTTTAGACCCATTCCCTCCTAGACAATTTTTAGACCCAACCTCTTTGAACAAATCTACCGAAAAGGAGCATTAACTATAGAACTGGAGAATTTAGAATTGTGTAGTTTGGAAACCATTATGATAAATAAGAGTATCTGCTCCTATGGAGTAAACACTCTATTTACCACAATGGCACCAAATGTCACTATGAAGGAATGTGTTAAACATGGATTTTTGTGTCACCTGTCGAGAGGCAGTGTGCCACATAGGGATCACTTTTCTTTCTGTCTGTCACATTTTTTTATGCCCCCAGATCTGATCTGGGGGGCATATTGTTTTTGCCCTGTCTGTCTGTTTGTCAGCAACTTTAACATTGGTCATAACTTTTGAGTCAGTACAGACAGAGACTTGATATTTGGCATGCAGATGTATCTCATAAAGCCGGACATTTTGTGGGATGACATGTCAAGGTCATCTTTCTGGGTCAAAGGTCACCGACTTTAACATTGGCCATAACTTTTGAACCAGTACCAGTACACCATGGAGCTTCACAGTTTGAGGGGTGACATGTCAAGATCAAGGTCATCCTTCAGGGTCAAATATTATATCGAGGGGGCATAGTGTTTCACAAACACATCTTGTTTTTATTTTAACACTACTCTCAACTAGTGACACGTGTATTCCTTTGAACACTCTTGTGGAACATGGATTTTATATGCCTGTTGCATAAAAGAATTGCTTCTCACCGTGAGCTAAAACTTATACTTGTATCCTAGGGGCCATCTTACGAAACATGACAAATGTTGTTGTAAGTCAAATTATAAAATTCTCGAACTATTATTTATTTCTCCATCTAATCCTGTCTTGTGACATCTCTGGAATCGTCTTGAAAAGACGATTACAAAGAGATGTCAAAAGACAGGATTAGATTGAGAAATAAGATGTATTTTAAAGGTTTGACTTTTGACCATTTTTGTCATACGACGTTTCATAAGACGAGCCCCTTGATGTTAATCAATGTTTTTATTTGTTCTATATAAAGATAACAAATTTATATGTGTTAATGATTTATCCTTTAAATGATAGGTGTATTGTAACGAGTTTATGATGAAACACTAAGATAAAGGTCATACTTTTTATCTTGAACTAACAGGTATTTTTTTTAATATTTTGCTTGACAAGAATTTGCTTTTGATCAGTTATGTATAAAACATGCAGTAAGACATCAGACTGCATGTAGAAGTAGATCTGAACTCTTCCTACGCTTATTTTTTTAATGACCTTCTCTGTATAGGGTTAAAGGAAATGCAGAATGGTGGAACCCAGCTATTTGATACATAGTACTTGTTCAGGTTATGGCAACAGATGGTATAAGATTTAGTAGTAAGAGCATGACCTGATACTTTCAGCATAAGCCTCTGTAAAATAAATTGTTGCTGACATGAAAAAGGAAAGTCATTTTTTTACAATAGAATAATGGTTTTTTTCATCTAGTTTACTCTTTGCCCCCGTAGCATGGTTTTAGTACTGAAAACAAAAGGTTGCCTAAATTAGACTGAAAGTAAAGCAGGAGCATTCTGCTATACTGGTACTTTCAGCATGCTTTAAGCTACCATCTGATAGGATAAAGCTACCATCTGGTAGGATAGAGGAAATATTTCTTATGACACATACTCATTACTTTAAAAAGTGAACTATTTTCCTTAGTGGAAATATAATTAAAGGTGTAAAAAAAGCGTATTTATGGGGGTAATGAGTTAAAGTACTGTGATATTGATCACCTTTCTTTTGTTGATAAAAGCATATACATGTATTCATTTTGTGTACAAATCTTTATCATTAAGAGCCACACCATCAGAAGACAAAACTATTGAAAAAATATGTGCCAATTCCAGTCTCTTTCTTTTAAAAGCTCCACATCGGATCAGGATGCACACTGTCTAGTGTCTTACAAAAAAAAATCACAATATACTGTACATGCTGGTGAGTGTAAAATAGTGTAGACACAGATCAACTGCTGTGTCTCTGGTCCTTATCTACAATGTAAAATAAGTCTTTCTCATGGTGCAGGTTCATATATCATCCACCATTTACTCCATTAAGTTCTCATTCAACCAGATAAGGAGTCTGAAGACCTCAGAATGTTCATATTGATAGGTAATCTGATATCTTCCCTCTTTGTCAGTAAACGTCAACGAAATTTAAATTTATTCTTTGTTAATGATCTATTGCTTTCAAACTGGACAAATCCATAAAATTGCTTAGGGCTGTTCCATTTAAATATGTATGGGGTGCAGGAAGGCACCCACCCATAGAAGTTTTTTTACTAATTCACAAACCAATTAGTACCATTTTTGCAAGGAATCCCATCCAAGCATAGCTGGGTTATTTTAAGTACCTTCCTGCCCCCATACACATTTAAATGGAACAGCCCTTATGGATCAAAAGGCTATATTCTGTTGTTCATAAAACTGTTTTCAGTTGAAATTACATATAAAAATTGATTTTTAAAACTGACATTATGTTTGTTATTGTACCATCCTGGATGGCAAATTATTAGTATAATGTTACACCTACCAAGTGCACCTAATGGTATGGTTTTGTGATTCCAACAAAATTCTTCTGATTCATAGACCAAAGATGACTAGCATATTAGTAAACATTGTGTGATATATGATAGATAATATTCAAAAGCCAATAGGTTTTAAAAATTCTGCCTGGATTTTTAAAAAAGTCCACATGGATTATTAAAAAAGTCCACCCGGACATTTTCAGATTCCAGCCGGATTTTTAAAAAAATTCCTCACGGATTTTTAAAAAAATTCCTCACGGATTTTTAAAAACAATCCACACGGATTTTTAAAAGTCCGTCTGGACATTTTCATATTCCACCCGGATTTTTTTCAAATTCCGCCTGGATTTTTGTTTCAAATTCCGCCGGGTTTTTTTTCCGCCTGGACATTTTAAAATTCCACACGGATTTTCACAAAATTCCGTCCGGATTTTTTCAGATTCCGCCTGGAATTTTTAGGATTCCGCCTGGATTTCTTGAAGCAACCTGTCTAAACATTTAGAATTCCGCCCGGATTTTTAAGAATTCCGCCCGGATAAGGTCACATGACCCGGACTAATTTAAATATTTCGTGTGATATTCCGCCTAAATGTTACTAAAAATAGCAATCCGTGTCAACTGAGCTGTTTTCACACGGACAATTTAGTCCGCCTGGAAAATCACTGTTTTGTCCAGGCGGATTCCGCCTGGAAGTTTTCGTACAGGGAGGACTGGAATGAGGACACCTCCGGTATTAGAACGAGGATAAGGAGGAACACGGTGTCGAGCAGGAGTAGGAAGAGGACGATGGTAATGTCTTATCAGTGACCTCCATAAAACGTTCCCAATACATATACACTTAAGATTTGCATAAGCTTAATACAGTTTGACTGTATTTTTCTCGTTTAGTCTTCTTTTTTCACTAGATTTCAGAGAAAGAAATCTAAAGTCAAGGTCATGACCGCTATTGTTTAAAGTAGAATTTGGTTTTCGTGACTAAACAGTTATTAGGGAATATTGTAGAAATGGAAATTGGACTTTTTTGTAAGTTTTCATGAAGACAAACAATAGTATACATTGTGGTTGTGTATACGGAAAACACTGTTTTCGTGATATTTCCACGTTTTGTTAGTCAATCAACGGCTGCTAAATGACAGCTTCATTTATATATACTTTTCCTCTGTACAGTACAATGGTTGCTCGGCGTCTCAACAGGATCAAACCTTTTTGATACTCCACTTACGTGCCTGAGAAGAAATTGAAGGAAATACCATTCTGTCCTTAACCCTTCGCTTGCTATTCACGTCAACATACCTACCTGTAAATACGAAATAGTGAAGACTCATATGAGACAGCTCCTACAGGAGCTGTCTCATCAGGGTCTGCACTATTTACAAGTTGATTGTGCAATCAGTACACTCCAGATTGCACATCGAAATACCTGTACACAGTGAGTATATATGTAATTATACAACAAGGCATGGGTAAAGAAGGAGACGTGTATTTTAAAATTCAGCAAGCGAAGGCTTAACGCAGACGACAGTGTTTGCAGGCGCAATTTATTTGTCGCTGCATGGGTGAAACTATTCATATACATGTACTGTAAAGACCGCATACATGTACTGCTTGCTTCTCCCATGTCTTGTTCAGCGTTGGTACGGAAACTTTCCATCACGTCTCACGTTTTAACACATGGTAAAAGCTGAAATAAGCGGTCATTCATTTACTGAACACAGTAGTCTTAAAATGCAGGTAGTTGTTTAATACTGGGCATAGGTAATGCAAAACGTTCCTATAGGACTAAGACTTACATTGTACTAAGACTTCTAGTTTTTATTTAAATTTACCCCCCCCCCCCATAAACGCTTTCTCGTGCCTTTGCAAACATATTAGATCCAGATCCAACGGCTTATACATGAGTCGCCTGATCAGATCCTGCACTGTTTGCTTATGAGATTATAACATACCTCACTCTAAATGTTCTACCAATACCAAAAACTTATATGCTATTATAAAAACTCAGCAAATAAGTATACACCATATCATAATTTCTCACATTGATATTCAGAAAGGGAATGGCTAAAAGACTTTGCTTACACGACTAGGAGTATTACAATATAGGCACAAAACCTTTATTTTGGTGAATGGGTCCTGAGAATATGTGATAGTCGAACAGTCATGTATATGGCAGACTGATTTTTGTGAAGAGGTCCTGAGAATGTCACGTATATGACAGACATATTTTTGTGAAGGGGTCCTGAGAATGTCATGAATGTGACAGACATAATTTAGATGTGTGGAACTTAACGACTACACTTTTGACTTGATAGAACAGGTTATACTATACTGAAGTAATCTCTCTCGCCCACAATTAGGCTTCGTATTTAATTACATGCTGTATCATGAGGCTATATTGTTTTCTTCAATGCCCATGTATTTCGAGAGTTGAACAGTTGATATTGATAATATTTCAAGTTTATCGGCGTCTCGTCTGGATGCACGTTTGTAATCAATGATTCCTCCTTTAACCCTTCGGCGCCATATTTCTAATTGTCGTCTGCAAAACAGTTTTGTTAAATTATTCGGTAAAGTAATCAAATGCGATGAATAATGCAAATTTCAAAGGAACAAAGCATATATAAGTAAATAGAATTTGAGACAAAAAGTGAAATCCCTGAACAGACGCCGCCTTGAAAAGGCGGCGTCTGATCTGGGGCTGCACTGTTTGTCGTGGTGCATTTATGCAACATCGGCGGTGAAAGGGTTAACCCTTACAACGCTGGGTTTTTAAATGGTCTATTCGAAAATTCAAACAGGTCAAGCATATTGCAAATATTTAGGTATTATTCCAAAGAAAAATGTAACATGAAAACTGTGCAGATCCTGATGAGAGGGATCCTCTACGTGCCATCTCAACTGGGTCTACACTGTTTGCAACGGGCGTTAAAGACTTGTGTCCGCCACAGTAAGGGTTAAAAGTCAGCTGCCAATTCTTTACTCAATGAATATTCATGGACGCAGTAATAAAATGATGCATATTAATTGACTGTATTTTAAAAATGACACAAGAACCTATGAATAATTAACCAATACAGAAAGTGTTCAATTAAGATATAAATTATGTCGTAAGCAAACAGGGAAGATCCTGATCAGACGGCTCCTACAGGAGCCGTCTAATCTGGGTCTACTCTGTTTGCAAAGGCGTAGAAAAACGTATTTATCACATGACCTGTCGCGTGGGAGTGCCGAAACAGAGTGCCGAAAATGGCGGAAATGCACAAGGACATTTTTATGCAAATGAGCAGCTGCAATCCGGCTGTACTATGCTGTAGTAACAATCACTGGGGCCAACTACGTATTATTATCAAAATGTTTTGCTACGACAATTTATATGAGTATTATACTATATTTGTTTTCCAACGAAGGCAACTTTGTTTTCGTAGGAAAACATTTCCCAATTGATACACTGACTTCGTATGAAAACAAATCTATCTTAATACCCATATAAATTGTCGTAGCAAAACATTTAATAATAATACGTAGTTGGCCCCCAGTGCCAATGGCACAAACATCAGTCTGATATAAATAGCCTGTTGCACCTTCTGTGGCACTTTGTAACTTGGGTTTGTGATACAAAGAATTTACATTCGTGTTCATAACAAGTTGTTTACATGAAAATCGTGTACTATTTACGAATATAAAACTCGCTATTATAGTAAACTTGTTTGTAATGAACACTCATGTGCGGTCCTCTATTTATGAAATAAATGGTTAATCACTAACCGACCAAAGGACACTCAATACCAAATAGGAATTATGTTGAGGTTGTTTGTGTGTATATACGATAGGCACGCGCGCTTCTGGGGTTACTGTGAGCATTCATGTGGTATCTCCTGCATGGGTTCTGCTGTATATTTATTCTACGTTTCTATTTTTATTCTATCGGCGTCTATCTCAACCGAGTCTAGAATTGAAATGTTATTAAGCGAGCTTAATAACTTTTCTATTCTAGACAAGGTTTAGATCAGCTTGTATCAAACATCGTCAAGTGACAGGTTCTTTTTCTCACATAACCAACCGGGGCAACGGTTTTGTTTTGAGCATTTTTAAAGCAATGTGGCTTTTTGGAATTCCAGTGACGTAATAACGCCTTTATAGTGACGTCATCAACAGTCTAGAGTCAGTAGAGTCGGGTATACACTTTGCGGTGCATTTTGTGGTACATTCGGTACAAAATAATTATAATTATATAGCTTGCTGTCGTGACAAGGATAAATAGAATATTTGGTTCATAGCTTTGCATGAGAAATGTTATCTGGCTCGGCTGACCTGATATATTCATCCGCCTTGCCAGATAACATTTCTCATTCAAAGCTAGGAACCAAATATTCTCTATTTCTCAAGCAGTTCGGACCCAGATGAGATGCCGAGTAACTCGGCGTCTCATCTGGGTCCAAGCTGTCTGATACTCTGTTAAGTGTTTCTTAACTCTTTACACCATAAATACACCTTTCTATGCCTTTGCAAACAGGGTAGACCTCGATCAGTCCGCTCCTATAGGAGCCGCCTGATCAGGGTCTGCTCTGTTTGTTTATGGCATAATATAGATATACTTCTATAGATTCTGTCATGGGCAGAATTTCATGTGTCCATGTGCTATTATAACAATTAATCTTATTAATATTCGTGTCTGACTATCTCGGTCTGGGTCTACTCTGTTTGTATGAAGGACTGGGTTAACCCATTACCTAATAGAGGCGTATTTTAATTATTTTGTTAAAAGTCCAGATCAGAAGAATATTGAATGACCAGGGTCGGCACTGTTTGCGTAAGATGCGATTCCTAATTTCTGTTATGGACATTCATTTTCTTGTTCATAATCTATTATAAAGTCATCTAGTATCCATGATGTCACCATTTCTTGCATAAACATACGGGGTTAAAACCTTTCAGTGGGAGAAACGAGCCACTAATGTCCTCTGCGAACATTCTTACCCAGATGAAAACGCTCTTAGAGGAGTTCCGACTGTTTGTCATGTTACAGTTTTCTACCCTTGAATATTCACTTTAACCCATTTCCTGATATTGACGACTTTTGACGACTCTGTAATAGTCACTTTGTGAAACCATTGTGATAAATAGAGCATTTGCTAAAAGTAGCCTATGAGGTAATGGGTTATGTTCTTTTTTACTTTTAGATACGTCCATTTGAAAATGTCCCTGTTGAAAGGGTTAACGACACCACGTTTTATTCATGTAATCACTATAGAGATACACTATTGTATACAACATGATGTCTTCATATAGTCACTATAGAGAGGCACTATTGTATACAACATGATGTAGTCATGTAGTCATTACAGAGAGGTTATATTGTATACAACATGATGTATTCATGTAGTCACTATAGAGAGACACTTTTGTATACAACATGATGCCGTCATGTAGTCACTATAGAGAGGCACTAGTGTATACAACATGCTGTCTTCATGTAATCACTATAGAGAGGCACAATTGTATACAATATGATGTAGTCATGTAGTCATTACAGAGAGGTTCTATTGTATACAACATGATGTCTTCATGTAGTCACTATAGAGATGCACTAGTGTATACAACATGATGTCTTCATGTAATCACTATAGAGAGGCACAATTGTATACAACATGATGTCGTCATGTAATCACTATAGAGAGGTTCTATTGTATACAACATGATACAGTCATGTAGTCACTATAGAGAGGCACTAGTGTATACATGGTGTCTTCATGTAGTCACTATAGAGAGGCACTAGTGTATACAACATGATGTCGTCATGTAATCACTATAGAGAGGAACTATTGTATACATGGTGTCTTCATGCAGTCACTATAGAGAGGCACTATGGTATACAACATGATGTCTTCATGTTATCACTATAGAGAGGCACAATTGTATACAACATGATGTCGTCATGTAGTCACTATAGAGAGGTTCTATTGTATACAACATGATGTAGTCATGTAGTCACTATAGAGATTCACTATTGTATACATGGTGTCTTCATGTAGTCACTATAGAGAGGCACTAGTGTATACAACATGATGTCTTCATGTAATCACTATAGAGAGGCACAATTGTATACAACATGATGTCTTCATGTAGTCACTATAGAGAGGCACTATTGTATACAACATGATGTTGTCATGTAGTAATTACAGAGATGCTCTATTGTATACAACATGATGTATTCATGTAGTTACTATAGAGAGGCACTAGGGTATACAACATACTGTCTTCATATAGTCACTATAGAGAGACTCTTTTGTATAAACATAATGTCTTGCTGTAGTCACTATAGAGAGTCACTATTGTATACAACATGATGTCTTGCTGTAGTCACTATAGAGAGGCACTTATGTATAGAACATGATGTCTTGCTGTAGTCACTATAGAGAGGCACTATTGTATACAACATGCTGTCTTCATATAGTCACTATAGAGAGGCACTATTGTATACAACATGATGTCGTCATGTAGTCACTACAGAGAGGTACTTTTGTATACAACATGATTTCTTGCTGTAGTCACTATAGAGAGGCACTAGTGTATACAACATGCTGTCTTCATATAGACACTATAGAGAGGCACAATTGTATACAACATGATGTTGTCATGTAGTCACTATAGAGATGCACTATTGTATACATGGTGTCTTCATGTAGTCACTATAGAGAGGCACTAGTGTATACAACATGCTGTCTTCATGTAATCACTATAGAGAGGCACAATTGTATATAACATGATGTCGTCATGTAATCACTATATAGAGGTTCTATTGTATACAACATGATGTCGTCATGTAGTCACTGTAGAGAGGCACTAGTGTATACAACATGCTGTCTTCATGTAATCACTATAGAGAGGCACAATTGTATATAACATGATGTCTTCATGTAATCACTATAGAGAGGTTCTATTGTATACAACATGATGTCGTCATGTAGTCACTATAGAGAGACACTATTGTATAAACATGATGTCTTGCTGTAGTCACTATAGAGAGGCACTATTGTACACAACATGATGTCTTGCTGTAGTCACTATAGAGAGGCACTATTGTATACATAGTGTCTTCATGTAGTCACTATAGAGAGGCACTATTGTATACAACATGTTGTCTTCATATAGTCACTATAGAGAGGCACTATTGTATACAACATGATGTCGTCATGTAGTCACTACAGAGAGGTACTATTGTATACACCATGATGTCTTGCTGTAGTCACTATAGAGATGCACTATTGTATACATAGTGTCTTCATGTAGTCACTATAGAGAGGCACTATAGTATACAACATGCTATCTTCATATATTCACTATAGAGATGCACTATTGTACACAACATGATGTCTTCATGTAGTCACTATAGAGAGGAACTATTGTACACAACATGATGCCGTCATGTAGTCACTATAGAGAGGCACTATTGTATACAGCATGATGTCGTCATGTAGTCACTATAGAGAGGAACTATTGTATACAACATGATGCCGTCATGTAGTCACTATAGAGAGGCACTATTGTATACAGCATGATGTCGTTTTAGCACTGTGTCGCATCGCGTGACATACGCTTAAAATAGTTCCCCATAGATACGCTTTATCACGCCTTTGCAAACAGAGTAAACCCAGATCAGAGTGCTCCTGTAGTAGCCGTCTCACCCGAGTCTGCTCTGTTTGCTGATGGGTTTATATAGAAAGGATCTTACATATTTATATATGTTTTTAATGAATATTCATGAAGTAATTAATTCATTAGTGAAAGCGTTACTATAAATAAACACTTTAAATATATTAATGACACAACCATACCCGCTATCAGTTGGTTAAAACAGATACAAACTGCTTATCCACACTCAATTACTATTAAAATATTTAAAACCCTTACGTTTGAGTCACACATCTTTACTCTTTAAAATTACCGTGCCATGAACACTTATGTACAATTTGAACCAAGTTGAGACGTACAGTCGATGTGCATCTCACCAGGATTGTCAAACATGGTAGACCTTGGTCAGAGGGTTCATTAAGTCCTTCCACGGGCCATTTGACTAGGTTGCTTACTTTATTCATTTATTCAAAGCAAAACAACATTTAAAGAATATTCCTTCAAATAAAAATTCGTTAAATTACGTACATAACAAGTCTGTTTAGATATACATGTACGTGTAAATCGAGGTTTTGGTGCACCACTATTGTAACTCATTCACAAAGTGAAGGAGTTACAATAGTTTTGCACCAAGCTCTTGATATGTAATATTTGGGTAAGGACGATAATCTCTAAACGTGTTTGTACATGTAGTTAAAATAACAATTTATTCATGCATATTATGCATGGATATAAATTAAATGAAAAAAGGCACATGCAACCAGGAAAATTGTGCCACTGCAGAGAGCGTAAATCCTTAAGGAGCTTCTGGTCTTGGTCTACTCTGTTTTCAAAAGTGTAAATATACGTTTGTATGAAGCTAACCCTTAACGACCTTAACTCATTAGATCCAGATGAAATGCCGACTACTTCGGTGTCTCATCAGGATCCAAACAGTTTGACATCACGACAGCATTTTCTCAAACATTTGTATGAATCAGAAGTAAGTAAAATGTAACCAATCAGAGTTTTGGCATACATAATATTTTCCCAATGCGATAAGGGTTAACCCTTTCCCTGATGAATATTCATGTAGGAAATAATGACGTTATGAATATTAATAATATTTTTATAATGGCATATGAGCACAGGTCATGTTGTCTCAGGCAGAAGCTGTAGAATCAGATCTATATTACACAATAAGCAGACAGAGCAGACCCTGATCAGACGGCTCCTATAGGAGCCGTCTCATCTGAGTCTACTCTGTTTGCAGATGCGTCAAAATGCGCTTACATAAGGGAAATGGTTAGTGTTCAATACTATGTATATGACACGGCATGAATTAGAACACTAACAGTGAATACAGTATTTAAAATAAACTCCAAACCGGAATTCTAGTGAAGAATTTAGATACTTTTAGGCAGGTAGCTGCTTAATGCAGGTTGAAAATCCTGCAGAAAGCTCCTAGTAGAGCGTTCTGCACGACGTTCACCCTGCATTAAGCTGCCACCTGTCTTCAAGACCAGTTGTTATACTAAATTTAATGTCCGGTTCAGAGAGGTTTAACCGCATCACATTAAAAATTGAGAAACGAGTTCAGTAAGATGGCACTTGAAGGCAGCGTATACCCAAAAACAGAGGACTCCTCACAGAAGCCACCAGTCAATAGAGGGTTAATACACATTTTTTCGGGCAATAACATCTGCAGTGTCCCGAGGAACTATTGTTGGCCCGAGCCCGAAGGACGAGGGCAACAACATTCCCGAGGGACACTGCAGATGTTATTGCCCGAAAACAACTGCAGATGTTATTGCCCGAAAACAAACGTGTATTAACGCTAGTCTTGCATAAAACCCATTTTCTGCTTTCCTGTATCAATTTAAATCTTCCAAATTCAAGCAAAACTACACTTCTCTGACACTTCGTTCGAGTTATGCTGTTTCCTGGCCACTGTTTTCTTTCTAACGTCATTTCGTGAGTGTATCAAATATCGTTTACACGGGATTTTATTCAATATGTCTATCACTAAAACAGTTCATTGTCGGTGCCCCTGAAATACTTGCACCGTTCGCCTAGCTTAATCCAAAACGCTATCATATATAGCATTCGAGTCCATTGTTTACCCGAGGCCCCGAATAAGTATAATTAAAACCGGTCAACAACAGCGCGTGCGCACGAGAATCGCCTTGTTAATACATCGTCTAGCGGGACTACAACAGCACGTTTTGTGCAAGAATGTCTGTTATTCGGATTTTTCTCTGCTAAATTGCTCCTTTACGCGATACCTTATGAGGGACATAAGCGAACACTATAGACTCATATCATACATAAAGCTCCTTGTCGTACCCAACAATAAGCCTACCTGTAAATAGTGGAGACCCTGATGAGCTCATCAGGGTCTGCACTATTTATGTTACTTGTGCAACGAGATCACTCCACAGCAGTGATTGCACATAGAAATATTAGTAGACAGTGAAGATATATGTAATAATACAAGAAGACATGGGTAAAGAAGGGGAAATGTATTTTAAAATTCAACAAGAGAAGGGTTAATGTGTTCTTCTTGAGAGACATGTTCATATTGAAAATATCTTTGCTATTGTGCCAAACGTTCTTGTTTACCTTGAAAATCATTCTATTTCGTAGAGCAAGTTGAACTGTAGCGCGTTTAAATTTAACCCTGTTTTTCACGCCTTTGCCAACAGCGTAGACCGAGATCAGACTGCTCCTGTAGGTCTGATTTTGCTTAGGAAATTATAATACATCCTACCAATAATAAATACATGTATTCCTGCGTACATATGTCCTGATAAAAAATATGATATGGGTCTACCCCATTTGCAAATGCGTGGAAAGGTATGTATTTGAATAAAAGGGTTAAAATCACATATACTGTTGTCTATAAAATTTGTCCTCGGCTTTAATTTGCATATGTGAATTGTTTAAAAAAACACAATATAACACCAAACAGTTTAACTCTTTAAAATACTCTGCGTTATTCATCGTCCCATCTGGATCCAATTTATTTGTAAATATGATAGCAGATTGGCGAAAGTGTTAACGCTTCGCTTGCTATTCAATATACCTACCTGTAAATGGTGTAGACCCAGATGAGACAGCTCCTGCAGAAGCTGTCTCATTAGGGTCTGCACTATTTACGAATTGATTGTGCAACCAGTGCACCCCACAGCAGTGATTGCACAGCGAAATATTTATACACAGTGAAGATATATGTAATTATAAACAGGGCATGGGTTAAGAAGGAGAAATGTATTTTAAAAATCAGCAAGCGAAGGGTTAAAAGACTACAGTAAGACTGTTGCTGTTTGATCTGACGGTACTTTCTATTAGAATGACTGTTCCGGAGTTTTGCTGATGATACATTTCCGAATGAACCGCCTTTTCCTTATGGTCGGTCAAATAAACGATTATATAAAACAGTGGTACTGTAGAACTTGTCTTAACCGTTTTCCCCAAATGTCAATACCTATAGAATATTCATGAACAAAATAGTTATAATGAAATATGGAAGGTGGAACATTGTAGCCATTTTAGAAAGTATACAAACAGATCTATCAAATTCCATTAGCAATCAGAGCAGACCCTGCGCAGACGGCTCCTATAGAAGCCGTCTGATCAGGGTCAACTCTGTTGGCAGATGAATGAAAACACGTTTATATGAGGGAAAGGGTTAGTGGCCATTAAATTGAGGTCTAATTATGGGCCTAAAAAGGCAGATGGTAGCTTAAAACAGGACAAAGTCATGCAGAAAGCTCCTTTCTGTACTTTTGCTCTACATTGAGCAACCACTTGCTTTTTAAGACAACTATGTTCAATAAATGAATGGCTGTTTGGGGTATGTTCTACTTGTCTGCAATGTACAATTGGAATTCTGTAAAGCGAAACCTTATTGGACAGCAATACGCAACTTTAAAAGCAGGTGACTGCTTAAACCTTTCCCTTATGTAAGCGCATTTCCGCGCATCTGCAAATAGAGTCGACCCATATCAGAGGGCTCCTATAGGAGAAGTCTGTTCAGAGCATTCTCTGTTTGCCTGAGCTTCAGCCTGAGCCAAAATGTCATGTGTTCATATGCCATTATAAACATATTCTTATTAATATTCATGACGTCATTATTTCTTACACGATTATGCAACAGGGAAATAGTTAATGAATAAAATAACGATGCAAACTCTTAGAGGAACCTCAAGCATAACATTTGACCTGCATTAAGCTACCACCTGTCATAAAATACAGAATTATATCGCCTTTGAATGGTCGTTATATTAAGGTTAAGCTGTAGAAAGCATCACAATACATCTACATGTTTATCTGTCTGTCATCATGACTGATTTTATGTTGTGTTTTTATTCATCTCCTATCTACCTTTCTGTCTCTCGATCTGTCTACCAGTCTATCGTGTCTTTTATTTTTACTTTGCCAAGGTCGCGCACTGCTTAATAATGTACACATTTATAAACAATATGAAGGGATTGACTTGACCAGTAGCTTATGTATACATGTAATTGAATAGTGTCGGTTATTGATTTGTCGGCTTTCTCAAGCTGTTTATTAAGTACAGTTAAACCTCTCTAAGCCGGACTTTCAAAATTAGTATCAATACTGATCTTTAAGTAAGTCGGCAGCTTAATGCATGGTAAAATACTGCAGTTTATTCTCGAATGATGAGCTTTCTGCATTAAGCAGCTTCATGTATATAAGCATGTATGTAGACATGTAGGCGTGTATCTAGGTATGTAGGTGTGTAGGTAGGTATGTAGGTAAAGGTAAAAAAGGTAAAGGTGAGGTTTATAGTCTGGAACTACATACAATGTACATATTATCCCGACCTTACAATTTTACCCCCTGATCACTGGGTTATAAGTCGGCCACTGGACCACCTCTCCCACATCGGCGTGTGTGTAGGTATGTAGGCTTGTATGTAGGTATGTAGGCGTGTATGTAGGTATGTAGGCGTGTGTGTAGGTATGTAGGCGTGTATGTTGGTATGTAGGCGTATATGTAGGCATGTAGGCGTGTATGTATGTAGGCGTGTGTGTAGGTATGTAGGCGTAATTTTGAGTATGTAGGCGTGTGTGTAGGTATGTAGGCGTGTGTGTAGATATGTAGGCATGTATGTAGGTATGTAGGCGTGAAATGTTGGTATGTAGGCGTGTGTGTAGGTATGTAGGCGTGTATGTAGGTATGTAGGCGTATATGTTGGTATGTAGACGTCTATGTTGGTATGTAGGCGTGTATGTAGGTGTGTGTGTAGGTATGTAGGCGTGTGTGTAGGTATGTAGGCTTGTATGTAGGCGTGTGTGTAGGTATGTAGGCGTGCGTGTAGGTATGTAGGTGTGTATGTAGACATGCAGGCGTGTATGCAGGTATGCAACCTTGTGCCCTGGACCTTTTCTCTGTTCATTATTCATGTAAGAAATAATGGCATACTAAATATTCATAAGCTAAAGTATATACACATGAGTCCTTTTCAGTATTGTCTTAAAATGTAGAGACAAGTCTATTATAATTCCATAAGCACGTAGAGCAGACCCTTCTTAGACGACCATAGAAATTCAGCTAACAAGAATTCATAGTGTCATTTTCCCTACATGGTTATTCATCGGGATAGGGTTAAGCGTTTCATTGTAAATACTCTGTTACACAAAATATCACAATTAAATAAATACTTAGGCCGTGTACATATGTACTGCTAAACTGCTATGCATTAAACAACCACCTGTTTATAAAGACAGCCATGTCTATTCGTATCAGAGGGGTTATACTGTACATATTATGGTTGTCAGTCTATCATATATCACCATTCAACATGTAAACGGTTAAACATAATCATGTCAACAATAACTGTCATTTATGAGCTGTTTTCATCCAAATGAGGCACTGAGTCGCCCGGTATCTGATATACATATGAGCTATTTGCAACTTTACCAAATACCCTCCAAATAGAAATAAGCTAACCATATAATGTTTAAATATGCAACACGCAGGCTGTTGAGCTGACGACATTTTAACGAGATGCAGATACGTAAAGGTTTAACTCTTGCATGCTGGCTCAAACTTGTAGCTGGTAGAGGTTTTTGTTACTTCCGATATAGCCAATATTTTGATCAGCTATTGACCAAGTCCCAAACAGTTTGGACCCAGATGAGACGCCGAGTTACTAGGTGTCTCATCTGTATCCAAACTGTTTGCAAATCCGAGGTAGATCGCGCATAACTGGATAAGGGTGAAGGCAAAGTGGCATTAAACTGCATAGTAGCCCATTTACATTCAGATCACTCGAGGTAGACAAATTTGCGTACGCATTATACAGTGACTAAATTGGTAGAACTATTCAAAGGGAGGATAATGCTGAAACAATGGATACTTATTCTAATGGCACTGGTGTTGCATGCATGGTGGACAGGAAGTGCAGTAGCCGAGGTTTTTGACGCTGTCAAGGAATCCAAGGTTCTGAGTTATGTTCAGTCGACGATGGAGTGCAAAAAAGTACCTGGCTTGACAATGGCGATAGTCAAAGGTATTTGGCTCATTTGTTTACTATTTTGGAGTTCTAAGGATTTGGTCCGGTGGGAGATCGAACCCAGGACCCCTGGTATTGCACTTTAGCGCGCTACTCCCACGACTACGTCCGCAGATGCAACCTATGTCACCTGTGATAAGCTTCAGAGTGGTTTTTGTTTATATTTCTCAACAGGAGTGGTTTTAGGTAGTATGATCCTGGTGATACTAAGAGTTACTCAGCATTTCATCTGTGTCCGAAGTCTTTGCTAATACTCTGAGAGCCAGTGGGGACAACCGTGCACCTCCTCATTTGCATACGCATGAATATTAATGAGAACATTTAAAAGAGTACAAAAAGTATAGAGATAACGCAAACCTTTCACTTTTTTATTCCACAAATATCCCTAAACAACTTTAAATACAGTTTAACATGATGACATGATACTCAGAAGATAAAATGTCCATTTTGAGGACAAAACATTAACTTTAAGTAACGTTTTAACCGTTTCCGTAGCACCCCACAGTTTTTTGTAATGATGGCCCTTACCTACAAAATCGTCCATATCACAGCTGGTGTGTGTCCTAAACCTATAAACTGGCACCATATTGAAGATAAGACATTGTGCTTTTATTTCTAGCTATGCCTGGAAATTGCATTATTAGTATGCTCATGAATATTAATGAGGACATCAAAATAGTATAAATAATATAGAGCTAACGTAAATAATGTAAACTATTAATTTTTATCCTACAAATATCGGAAAACAACTTCAAATGCTGTTTAAAATGGTGACAAAATCCTCAGAAAACAAAATATCTAGTTTGAGGACCAACACAATAACTAAGTTAAGTAACGTATACTTGTTAATAGCCTTCAAACAAAGTCACAAGGTATTGGCTTTAATTCGATACCAGTAATATACAGTTAGCACAAAACTTTCTGTGATATGGACGATTTTTGCAGGTAGATGTCGACTAATAAAATACGCGCGAAGAGTTAACCCTTCGCTTGCTATTCACGTCAATGTACCTACCTGTAAATAGTGAAGACCCATCAGGGTCTGCACTATTTACAAGTTGATTGTGCAACCAGTGCACTCCACAGCAGTGATTGCACAGCGAAATACTTGTACACAGTGAAGATATAATTATGTAATTATAAACAGAATATGGGTAAAGAAGGAGAAATAGAGAATCTTACATGAGTGTTCTTGATTACTGGATTTATTAAATGAGTCTTTTTAAAACGATAAAAAACGAGCTTTAGCGATTTTTTTTTATCGTTTTAAAAAAGACGAATTTAATAAATCCAATAATCATGAACACGAATGCAAGATTCTATTTATAACATAACACACACAAATGTTATTTGCAGCCAATATTTCAGCAGTAACGTTGATTGTTATAAATTCTCCTTACATATAGAAATGGTGAATGAAAGGTGTTATTATATTAGGTTCGCTAGGTAAATGGGACAAAGTAGGACCAAAATGTCCAACTTTTTTTTGACTTACTGTCATATAAACCAGGATCTAATTTAGACCTCTCTGGTATTCAATTTAACTGTAATAGTTTATGATAAAAAAACATACAGAAACACGTCAAAATAAATTTAGAGTTACAGTTTTGACATACATAGTTACAAACACGTCACATTATGACGTCATTGTACACAACATGTGTCTTTGTAAAGTGTGCCATTTAAATAAAGACCCACGTACAGTCGCCAACACGTCTGACACTCACTCACTGTCAATGGGATTCAAAATGCGACTTCGTTTTGGTATATTAAGCCCTTCATCATTGTTGTATACTCATGGACATGGACATTTCCACCGAGAAAAAAAGCTCGATTCAATGTCAGTGAAAATGTTTGAAATGGACAAAAGATTCAGTACGAACTGCTGCATAAAATGTGTTGGGACAGGAGGAAGATTTTCGCGATCAGCTGAGTATAGCATATTTGAAATATGTTTGTGCTGTGCTAAATTCAGATGACTATAGTTGTTGATTGACGAGATATTTTTATGAGTTGTTGCTCTCATTTCTAATGTAGAATGGATAGTATGGGTCAGAGTAGCTAGTAGGTCTTTTTTGGTATACAGTTTGTAGATATTTACTGACAGCGATTACAATTTGTATCATTTTATCGAAATTAAGGCGCAAGTGCCAACAGTCCTTTGCCATCTATCGTGACTCAATCGTTGACAGATAGGTTACCGTCCGCCAGTTTGTTTGTTTTGACAGCGCGTATGGATACAGTTAGGTCGTTCGAATGTTATTCACTAGTGAATATATGCCCGTGATTATCAAAATATTTATGATAGTGTTACGTCACGCTGAAGCCACGAGTTATGTTATAAATGTATTTAAACATTCAGCAAAAGAGGAGAGATAAAACGTTACTAGAAGTACTCGCCTTCAACACCTGCCCAAGAACTGTAATAGTTTATGATAAAAAAACATACAGAAACACGTCAAAATAAATTTAGAGTTACAGTTTTGACATACATAGTTACAAACACGTCACATTATGACGTCATTGTAAACAACATGTGTCTTTGTAAAGTGTGCCATTTAAATAAAGACCCACGTACAGTCGCCAACACGTCTGACACTCACTCACTGTCAATGGGATTCAAAATGCGACTTCGTTTTGGTATATTAAGCCCTTCATCATTGTTGTATACTCATGGACATGGACATTTCCACCGAGAAAAAAAGCTCGATTCAATGTCAGTGAAAATGTTTGAAATGGACAAAAGATTCAGTACGAACTGCTGCATAAAATGTGTTGGGACAGGAGGAAGATTTTCGCGATCAGCTGAGTATAGCATATTTGAAATATGTTTGTGCTGTGCTAAATTCAGATGACTATAGTTGTTGATTGACGAGATATTTTTATGAGTTGTTGCTCTCATTTCTAATGTAGAATGGATAGTATGGGTCAGAGTAGCTAGTAGGTCTTTTTTGGTATACAGTTTGTAGATATTTACTGACAGCGATTACAATTTGTATCATTTTATCGAAATTAAGGCGCAAGTGCCAACAGTCCTTTGCCATCTATCGTGACTCAATCGTTGACAGATAGGTTACCGTCCGCCAGTTTGTTTGTTTTGACAGCGCGTATGGATACAGTTAGGTCGTTCGAATGTTATTCACTAGTGAATATATGCCCGTGATTATCAAAATATTTATGATAGTGTTACGTCACGCTGAAGCCACGAGTTATGTTATAAATGTATTTAAACATTCAGCAAAAGAGGAGAGATAAAACGTTACTAGAAGTACTCGCCTTCAACACCTGCCCAAGAACTACATGATAAACTATCAACTAATAAAAGTTGAAAAAGAAGCACAACAAAAAACAACAACTAGTTGATTTGTACGCGTTGTCCTTATCGTCGTTTGTTGTCTGGAAACATTAACGCTGGCCGTTACTTCTTTAACCATCACCCAATGTTTATGAAGCTTCACACAATTGTACACAGGTATAAGGGTTAAAGTCTAATTAAGAGCCATAGCCATGTAATGCTTTTATTATTTCTTTCAAAAGTATGCCCCTTTATCGACCTTGGCAATAATACAAGAAATAGATGTTTCATATTTGAATCCCTTGTAGCAAGGCCTTTCGATCCATACTACATTTTTTGCCTTGTGACATTGACCTTTGAACGTTGACAACTTCGTTTTTAAAAACGTAACAAAATACTTTAACGTTCTGTATTGTTTTAAAACTATTCGAGCAACTTTATGAAACTTCACAAGAGATACATCGGATCAAGGACCATAACTCAGGAATGTTTTTTTGTTTTAGTTTCTGATCAAGATCGATGCTGTCTGGATGGATACCCGTATATATGTGGTGTGTTCAAGGTACACAAGGGTTTTCGGTACATTAGGTGTTGTTAACGTGCTTATAGTACACATTATCGTAAACAAATGCGTAAACTTAAACATTTTCAAGAATAGCTTCGTTATTTCTGCTCGAAACCCTAAATTGTGACCACTCTTTAGAATCGTCTCTTCGAGACTTTTCTGAGTAGTGATCACAGTATAGGGTATCGTGGAGAAATGACAATTTTAGTATTTGGGTACACATCTTTGTCTGTAGCTCTGCATAATTATTGCAGATCAGTCGAAGTCTTAAACTTATCTGATAAGTATCCAGTCTGTAGCATATATCTAAGGTATCGATGTATTATATTGCAAATTAGACGCACTGTGTGTAATGTATTCAGATCAGACTATTAAAACAAATATGAATATGATAATGTATAAAAAATGTATCATTATTATTGCTATAACCATTTGTTGAATATGCATGTGGATTGTATACAGGTTGAATACAGATTAGATGGTGACATCAACACCCTGATCAGGATGCATTCTGTGATTCATTTGTGTGTAAGTAGTAGGTTTACTGGTTGTACACTTTGCGCGTACAAATGGTTGTGGGTTGTATAGTGAATATGCTGTATGTGAAGAATTGTTCCGTGCAACCATGGTCAGGATCTGTAATTCCTATAAAGTATCCATGTTTATGATATACTGACACATACATGTGAAATAATACACACATGTAGATCTACTCAAAACGACAAACTTAGTGATAATACACATAATGAATAATGATCAAGTATCATCTTAATGAAATTGTGTTCTCTCTTATATATTCTCGTGTTAATTGACACATTCCCTCCTAGTGACGCATTTTATCGCCGTTGTAAAAGTCACTTTCTAAAACCATTGTGACAAATAGAGAATTTGCTCCATAGGAGAAAATGCTCTATTTATAAACACAATGGTTTCAAAACTTCACATTCTAAATCCCTCCTTTTCTATAGTTAATGTCCCATTTCGGTAGATTAAATCAAAGAGGTTGGGTCTAAAATAGCCTAGGGGAGAATGAGCTAATTTGCATACATTATATTGGTATGTCTCTACTGTATTGTATTGTCCATTTACACATGTATTGTCTTACTGTGTACACAGTTTGTATTGTAAATGTATCGTTTATATGTTCACATGTACATGCATTTTTGATTTTGGATCTCCTGTAATGGAGGAAAGAAAGAAAGCTTATTATTGTATAAATTACATAATAAATTTAATGCATAGAATGTATAGAGCGAGCAACCTGATAGCCAAGATTATATGCTTCACATGACTAAGTTCGCTGCATGTACTATTCCGTACACAAAATAAAAACTACTATAGCACACGCAGTTTAGATATCGGCATGTTTTCTCCTCGCACACTAGTGGAAACTTGACTTAATTTCACAAACTTTAGCGGCCACATTCGACCAAGGGTTCAAGGTATAAAACATTTTGTCTGAATCTTGGATTATTCTCAAGTATTGTATTGGTCAGATTCTGAGCAAGCTCATACTCTGACCAATTAGATGCTTGAGAATGATCTCAGACTCGAGCAAAACGTTTTATAACCTAGGTCTAGATAAAGCCAAGGTTCCGTGAGCTCTAACCATTTACACTTACTGATTCAATTTAATTGATGTAAAAGAGAATACTTTAACACCTTGCACGCTAGCCGCGAAACCATGACTACCTATGCAAACAGTTTGGATCCAAATTGTTTGTCACTTTGAACATATGTTTGCAAATACATAATAGAAATATTAATTTTAGAATTGAAGTAGACTGCAATTGCCACTGACAAAAAAATTACTTAGCGTGCAAAGAGTTAAATGGCATGCTTAAGTATCCCTTTATAGGCGAACAGATGGTAAGTACCTATACTATTGTACGAAGAGAAGTTACAACACACATGTAATCTATTATTCGTGGAATCAACTTCAACAAGTTACATGTGCACCCAGCGTTTGAGTAATATGTTTTACGATTTGCATGTTTGTAAGACAGGTTTACATATTACAAAACTGTGGGGTAACTTTTGATTAATAGGCGAACAAAAATTTGAATCTCATATACATTAATGCACAAGGACCTTTTATATATTAATAAACTGACGCTTATTACAAATGATGTAGACCCAGATCAATTGACCTTTGACCAAGATCTGACCGGTTTGACTAAAATACATAATAAATCGACCTTTGGCCAAGATCTGACCAATTTGACTTAAAACACATAATCAATCGATCTTTGACCAATATCTGACCAATTTAACTTAAAACACATAATCAATCGACCTTTGACAAAGATCTGGCCAGTTGGACTTAAATACATAATCAATCGATCTTTGACCAAGATCTGACCAATTTGACTTAAAACACATAACCTGCTTTGTAAATCTAGTATTCTGATTACAGAGAATAAAAGTTATTTATGGGTTGATGGTTGAAAATTCATTTCTATTGTTTTCAAGTGAATATCAAAATGGTAACGAACTACAGACATCACATCATAGTGCGAACACACAGATAGAAGACAAGACATAACTGACAGAGGGTGAAAATTCAAAAACACGATTCCATTATAATGTAAATACGCTGTCACAACCAGCAGTGAGTTGAATGTTCGATCAGTGCGAACCCACAACTGAAAAACGAATGTCTAAGTAGAAGTGAGTTGATCATTGAATCATAAGATCACATGTTAATGTGAATACCCTGCCAGCCGTGAATACACAGCCGTCATTTAGTTCAACATTCGTGAAATGCGAAGCCACAACTGAAACATCTATTGTCTAACGGGCAGTGTGTTGATTTAAACAAAAATCCGTGAATCACATCGTATTCAATGCTTGCCTCGAATACCACAGTCAACAGTGAGTTGAGCACTTCATTCGCTCATTGCAAACCCACAACTGAAAATCAAGTGCCTAACTAGTCAGTTGAACATTCAAAAATAAGATGAAAAATGTAAATGTGAAGACACTTCCATGCAGCCGCGAATACAGCCAGCAGTGAGTTCAACATTCGACAAATGTGAACCTACAACTGATACACGAATATCATACTTGCAGTGAGTTGAACATTCAAAATACTCGCTTCATTACTTGAATGCCAAGCTAGCAGTGAGTTCAACATTTCCCTGAACCCACAACTGAAACGCAAATGTCTGACTGTCAGTGAGTTGAGCATTCAAAGACAAGACCATGAGTCAAAATGAATACACCACCAGTATCGAAGCCAGCAGTGAGTTCAACATTCGTTAAAAGCTCACCATAACTGTACATCGAAGCCTAAATTATTTTCGCACACAGCCAGTCGCGAATAGGTGTTTTTCAAGTCAGTGCAAGTTAGACATTCACGTTTCAGCTGTGGCTTCGCATATATCGAATTTTGATTTCACTGCTGATTGTGTATTCGCGTCTGGCAGCGTATTCGCGGCTGGCAGTGTATTTGCATTAACATGTGATCTTGTATTTGAATGTCCAACCCACTGTCGGTTAGATATTTGATTTTCATTTGTGGGTCCGAATTAGTCGAATGTTGAACACACTGCGGTTTGTGTATTCGCAGCTGACACTGTATTCACACTTAACAGGTGAAAATGTGTGTGAATATTCAACTAACTTCCAGTTAGACATTCGCGTTTCAGTTGTGGATTCTCATATCAGGAATGCTGAACTCACTGAGCTGGCTGTATGTTCGGTGCAAGCCATGCATTCTCATTAACATATAATCTGAATGTTCAACCCTCTGACGACTATGCATTCGAATTCATGTGTGTGTATGTGTGTGTGTGTGTGTGTGTGTGTGTGTTTGCACTATACGGAGCGAATGGTGAACTCACTGTTTGCCATGTTTCGTTCCCTTTTGTGTATTGGCGCGTGAAGGTATTAGCCCAAAAGGCGCTGCCAACTTCATATAGCTGAACAGAAACATATTTTATTACGGACCTTATATATACACATAAATCGATGGATTTATTTTGTAACTTCCAACATTTCCGGGCAACTGATTGTTCAGGAATAACGGACTGACAGAGGAACGGATGGGCGGACAGACGAAACCAAAAAGCCATTGTCCCCTTCGGCTTTCGGGACTATACATTTGAAATGAAAGTAAATCGGATATCAGAAATAACAAAATTAACATTTAACATCTCTAATATTTTCTTGTCCTTCGGAATATTAGTTTCGATGTTATTAGTTTTGAAAAATAAATAATGCTTGGTGCTATTGTCGTGAGTGGTGTTGTACTTTTAATTACTACTAATGAACAACCCCAATAAAACCGAGACTTCAATTTTCTTTTTTTGCATTGCTACTTTACCAGTACTTGGATAATATGATGAACTCTGGCAAATAGTGAAAGAGTTGAGGGATGAACTAGTTACGGTAAAGTGCTAAAATAAGAGGGACAACCTGCTATTTATAATCACTTAAGAATTCCATGTGAACGGTGGTACGCATTTTGAAGCTCGTTTTGAATCGTAATACTTCCCCGTCCGATTGTTGCCGAATTAACTTTCGTCAAAGACAGAGAACAGTTTCGACGCTCGGACCAAATGTTAAAGGGAACAGACTTCGGTGTGAAAAAAAAACACAGTTTCCCGATGAAATAGAATAAAACGAAAAGAACTCTATCCGGACATGCGCCACGTCAAACAACACAACAAACATGCCGTTTTAATGAGAGATAAGCTCTTTGTTGTCAGTCAGAAAGTCAGAGCTGCAGACGTCCAGATTTCAGAAGAGAAAACGAGACAGTGCTAATCTTCACGTCTATAGCATTTCCATTATGGTAATAGTATTATATCTAAACTAAAATTATTATCATTTTCATGATTAAACGATTGTGGGATTTCTGTTAGGTTAGTATTCCAGAAGTTGGTATTTTTAACTCTAAATATGAAATTTGTCGGGTTTTGAAATTAATAATGTGCTCTATAAACTCCATATTATTAGAATTGACCATTTTGATAGCGTTTTAAAATCTCCAAACCAGGAGAAAAGTCAGAAATCAGGAGGTTTTTACTACTTTCGTAAAATCTAATATATCGAATAATAGTATTTCAATTATCGACCCTGATAGTGAATATGTTCAATGGTTCAAGCTCTCGAACTTCCTGTTTAATACTGATGAATGCATTGTATTTGGCGCTGTCCACGTGTCCCCGGAAAATAATAAGTTGTTTAATGTAATATTTGATACTGGTATATGCCTGATTCATAGTTGGCTCTATTGTATCATTATATTAGAACATGGGTGACAGAAACGTTCAGACCAATTACCATTTTAAGCTATATGGGTAGATTATTTACTGCCATTTTATCAATATATTACGAAGTATCTTGCAGCAAATAAGTATTTACTTAATCAAAATCAAGCTGGCGTTAGAAAGAAACACTCACTTGGTGATTATATATCTATTCTCCACTTGCTAGCCGAGTATTGTAGACACAAAAAAGAAAGGAAACAGTTTTATGCACTTGTCCATTTTAAGAAGGGTATTCAAGTTTGACAAGTTTGATTGACGTGCAGATTTATGCCCTAAATTGCTAACATATAATGTCAATGGTAACTATATAATATAATAAAACTATATGTGATAATATTTGATCTTGCGATGCTGTAAATGGGAAACGATCTAACGCAGTTCAATTTATGTTTCATAATAATAGTAGTAATTTAGACTTTGCTGATTAGAGTTTGGATATTTATTTGAAACGTGTTGTATTGCTTTTTGCTTATTATAGAGTTATTTATGCTTATGCAGAAGATAAAATTACATCTTTCTAAATATTGTTTCCGATGACTATAGTTCAACAATGAAACTGAATACTACTTATTTTTCAGTTTCACTTTTTTAACTCTTGTTTGCAAACTAAAAGCCAGAAGTACATTTCCATGCCATTTCGTAAATAAAATACCATGTCTGAGTAACTTTGGTAAAACAAATATACTTATCCTTAGTGATAGGGTAGAAGCAGAAATGTAAGAATACATAACAATGAATTAGAAGTTGTAAACAGCTTTTTATTATTATAGGCATTCTTTTAATAAATAATAGACACCTTTTATTGGCGAAAACCCATGCTTGTGACCAGTCAAGGAAAGCAATGTTTAGTTTATATAGAACAAACTTAATATAGATTTGCCATTTTACTGCCAGCTGAAGAATTTCCATAATACTCTTTTGCCTCTATTGAAATATAGAAGTGAATATATTCTGACAGTGGGTGGTCCTTCGAAAGCAAAGTTAGCAATGCCAAAAGAAATAAATTGCAGACTCGGTTTTATTGAGTGTTCATGAGTAGAAATTTAAAGTGCAACACTACTCATACTCCCTAACACCGGCTTAAGCAGTATTCATTTTGGTATAACCTAATTAACGATGTCGAGTGGTTCGGCCGCGTGCCGTCGTTAACAAAACTTTGACATTGCTTATAACTTCTTAATTACGTAAGCTAGACAATTCATAATTGGTATGAAGATAGCTTTGGTAATGGCCTTTCACTTGATACAAGGATGCATGAAATCAGGTCAAGGTCAATGTCACTATTTCCAAAACGTTGCCGTATTTGACAAACTTTAACCTAGCTATAACTTAAACTAAACTACAGATGCTAGGCAATTTATCTTTGGTATGCAGATTGCTTTGGTAAAAGCATTTCAGTGGATATAAAGATATTTGAAATTAGGTCAAGGTCTAGGTCACTCGTTTGACAAGTTGGCCAACATTGAAAACTTCAACATTTTGTTTTAACTTCTGAACCACATATACTAGACAATCATATATGGGGTGGAGATAGTTTTGGCGAAGGCCTTTCAGTTGATACGATACATGAAATTGGGTCAGTATCAAGGCCACTATTTTGAAAACTTGGTTGTTCTTAACAAAATTTAACGGTATGCTATAACTTCTGATCGATGAACGCTAGGCAATTCACCTTTGGTATTCGGATAGCTTTGATAAGGACCTTACAGAAGACATAAATATACCTGAAATCAGGTCAAGGCCAATGTCACTATTTTGAAAACTTGACTGTCACTAAAATGTTGCTATGACTTCTGAATTACATATGTTAGACACTGTATATTTGGTATGCAGATAGCTTGGGTGAATGTATGTCAGTTGCAAAATCCGGCTTTTATGTGGTTTCCGCATTATTTGCCTGTTTTATTAATATTTAGCCCAATCAGATCTGTCTTTGTTCTGAAACAAAGAACGCAAGGGATAAGTCCATTTGGAAAGATTAGATACCGGTAGAAATTGCCAGTACCTGTAATTCTTTAGATTTATTTCTAAGTGGAGTTGATATGTTTCAAATGGAAAAGTAGTAAAGTCAAGCAGGCAAAGCCACATGCAAGACGCAACCACCACCAAAACACCGATAGACAGCAAGACACACACAAACACACACACACACAACCACACACCCAAACGCATACACACACGAAACGAACACAGAAAACACCAAAAGACACACAAGAACCAGGGACAAACATTCCACACATGAACAAATCACAAGCACAAAGACGAAGGCAAACAAAAGGAAGGGTGCCAAAGAGAGTACCGCCTTGGCACGGTCAGCAGCAAAAACACCACTGGGGGTTTAAACCGGTTTACGGACGTCCTAACCTCGCACTTCTCTCAAAGTCACCCTAGCTTTACAAATATTGTAAATAAAGGTATCCCCGCTGGACTTACCCACAACATAGATGACGGTGAACACAGGACAACAGGTAAAACATAGCATAATAACTGTGACAATCCGTCAAAGCCATCTTTATTGTCATAGGCTCATGTTAAATTAAATGTAATTCATTTTACACTTCACAAACGATAAGACATAATTATGCGGTATTTTGTTATTCAAAGAACAAAGCAAACTCTTATTGGGCTCAATATCAATAAAACTAGAAGCAAAACTATTTGATGACGAATAATTAGGGTTAGATTGATTCCCATGATACATTACAAAGTAGGGTACCAAAAGTGTTACCAGAATATGAAAAGAAGCATTTCGCATTTGGCATGGTGCACCGCCCTTCCATATCACTATATTTGAATTCTAACCATACATTCGAGCAGACCTCCGCGGTATATAGAGAGTCAAGCAATTGTACACAGGTAGAACGACACGTGCCAGCGCAAGTCTATTTTTTCATACCTGAACCTTTGGAAAGCAATTACACGTGCTCATTATGGATATTTGGATCGAGTTGTTTACATGTGAAAAAGGAGCTATGGATCTATAACTAAGTACATGTAGTCAGGGATAATAACTGTCGCATGGCAGTTAAAGTTCACAATATAGAACAATTTACTACTTAAGCGTGAAGTTTTCATCCGCTTGATGATACAATAAAACTACCTGGGTAGTCTTGTTTTATCATATATCAGACCTTTTCGCCTGTCACACAGCGAACCTGTCCCTGAAAAGGATTGTGGTGAAATGATGTTAGAGGAAAATTATTCATACATTTTAATCTCAAATCAGTATTTGATTGGCATGTTGCATAACCAGGTAGTTATATGTTTTGAACAAGTCTGGGCATGTTGTAATAATTTTAAGCGGTAACACGCAGCATACGATGGTATACTCTTAAACTCAGAAACGGGATGAGCTTACAAGACTCATGCATTACCTTTCCCCTGTCGTAACCTTAACGGCTTCCCTACAGGTGCTCTGACTTCATCAAAGTCATTGAGCACATATGTTATGCTATGTTTTACACATCGTCATGTGTTTAACCTCTTCTATGTTGTGGGTAAGTCCGGCGGGGATACCTTTATTTACACTATTTGTAAAGCTAAGGTGACTTTGAGAGAAGTTTGAGGTTAAAGCGTCCGTAAACCGGTTTAAAACCCCAGTGGTGATTTTGCTACTGACCGTGCCAAGGCGGTACTCTCTTTGTCACCCTTACTTTTGTTTGTCTTGTCTTTGTACTTGTGCTTTTGTTCATGTACGGAATGTTTATCTCTAGTTCATGTGTGCTATTAATATTTTTGTGTTCATCTCGTGTATGTGCCTGTGTTTGGATGTGTAGTTTTTTATTTATAAAGACAAGACTGTATAGATTGTGGCATTCGCTTTAGATGGACACATTTCTGGTCTGAATCTATTGACAAAATTGCCTCCCTTTTCACATGGTTTTCATGAAAAATATATTTACCAATGAAAATTGGATTTTCCCCATAAAAAGCAAACTTTTAATGCATGTCTATGACATATATATATATATGCATACTTTCAGCACATTTTCTATACATTGTGTAGTTTCAATCAACATTTTAATGTATATTGAGTTAAAATTATAGGGCGGTGGTCATGTTTAAAAGACTATGGTTTACAAACAACCACGTTGACCCCATGTTTTGAAAATATAATTGCATGCAAAAGGCAAAATCTTTGTTTACATAAAGTTTTAAAAACACCTGTCTGATGGAAAACGTTTTTTAACTTTCTTGAAAAAATACTTATGATTTGTATTCTTTTGAAATATGATACCTTTCTCTTCACATAAGACAGCGTGTTTTGGTATTAAGTAAATTACTTGATATATTTCAATTAAAATATGTGTATTTGCATATTGAAGTTTCATTATTTGTGTTTCTAAACAACTAAAGATTGATGTGTATTTTGTCAAATTCTTCCAACAGTGGTTATGTTCTTAAGCACATGGCTACAAAAAAGCACGTTGACCCTATATTTTCAAGATGTCTTTTGCATGAAAAACGCTTGAACTTTGATTATGCAAAGTTTAAAAAAAAACTCCCTGCTAAAAATAATTATGATGTACGCCTTTATATCAGATCTGAGAGAGAAAGATAGAAATGGCACAGATAATTTCTATTATCGAAATTTACCCCTCATTAGTAAATATAACTTCAATTCACGGATGTTAATGCTACAAGGTATTTCTCATCCAGATTTCTATGGCGATGTTATTTACAAACTTAGGAAAATTCATGGTCATATCCATTTTCACGATTTGTTTATTAAACGTATTAAACCTTTAGGAAGAAAGGTTATGACCCTATTATATTGCAACACACTGCATGTTTGGTTATCGACCCCTTTACAGTCGGTCGCTACGCTTTCCTCTTTGCTTGCACGATGACAGGCCGAGGGTAGTACTCTATGATGGTATACTCGTAAACCCAGAAAAGGGATGAGCTTACCAGACTCATGTATTACCTTTTCTCTGTCGTGCCCTTAACGGCTTCTCTGCAGTTGCTCTGTCTTCAGCAAAGCCATTGAGTACATATTTTACATTTTGTACTGTGATTACTGTCTTCTATGTTGTGGGGAAGTCCGGCGGGGATACCTTTATTTACAATGTTTGTTTAGCTAGGGTGACTTTGAAATAAGTGTGAGGTTAGGACGTCCGTAAACCGGTTTAAACCCCCCCCCAGTGGTGATTTTGCTACTGACCGTGCCAAGGCGGTTCTCTCTTTGTCACCCTTACTTTTGTTTGTCTTGTGTCTTTGTGCTTGTGTTTTGTTCATGTTTGTCTCTGGTGCTCGTGTATGTGTTTGCGTGTGTTTGGTTGTGTGTGTGTGTATGTGGCATGCCGTCTATTGGTGTGTTGGTGGTGATTGCGTCTTGTATGTGACTTTCTACTGTATGTGTGTGTATGTGTATAAATTGCTATGCTTTCTGTAGGTGTTTTGGTGATGGTGGCGTTTTGTGTGTGGCTGTTCCTGCTTGACTTTACTACGTTTTCACAGAAGCTCAAAGGACTCGTGTGCACCAAAACCCACACCCCGGAGCGTGATGAGGATCTGAGTATGAGCCTTATATAAAGCCCTGCGCTACATACATCTCCGTCATTTAAAATGGGGTTTTATATCGTGTATTCATTGTACATAACGTAAGATCTACATTCATCCCGGTTTCCTCCCGTGTTCATCTGACCCAGTTTAGACATTGTACAACATGTATCGTCTGCATACCGTGCATCAGGGTTGAGCTAGGGCCAAGATCATACACCCACCCTGCTTATTTCAGGCACCTGTAGAGTGGATGAGTCGTACATAGTTGCATGACAAACATAGTTTTGTATTTGTAATCGGGTTTTTAAATTACAAGTTACAGCTGGATACAGTAACTGTTGAACATGTTAAGACTTTATTATAATGCATTTGTTGAACCGACATATCTGAGTCTGCAATAGGTGTTTAAATGTATTAACTGTGTAACGTGTGTGCGTATGTCTGAACAGACGAGTCTTTGAAATGTTAATTGATTGCGTGACACATTATCTACAGTGTAATGATTAACCCTGGACGTTGTATGTAGCTGGGTTTGTAATTGGGTAGATTGTCTATAGATAGAGTGTAATTTTGCGATATAGGGTTTGTGCCTTTCAAATGATAACTGGCAACTGGTTTGTAGGAGTTATGTCCAAAAAAGGAAACAGTTATGGCTTCCTATTAGTGCATGTACATTAAACACCGTGCAACATCAATATAGAGCACACTCTGAACAGAGTACTTCTCCTTTTGCTTCTGATTTGGGTATGTCTTGTTTGTAATGGTGATAATATATATCGAAATATGTAATATTAAGATAAGGGACACAATCCTGTATCAGAAAGTTCCACATTTTAAACTTCTTATCTGTGTAACAATATGTTTGAATTGTATTGTTGCGTATGTTACTGTACAGTTAAACGAAGTTTTGGGGTATACTGGGGTCACAATGTCCGTCCGTCTGTTTGTCCGTTCGTCCGTTCGCCTGTCCGTCCGTCCGGTTTGTCCGGATCATAACTTCCAAAGTATAAAAGCTATTGACTTCAAACTTCATAAATTATAGACCACATTGACCTCAAGTGCAGTGAACAAGGTATATGACTCTGTCTGTAGTATTTATGTAGCTATTGCCCATTGTTCTTTTGTCAAAATCTGGCTTGTTTTAATTAATGAATTTTTTCCCGACCATTTCTCTGTCATACCTCATTGTTGAACACCATCCAAGGTTCTGCACTAAAGCTTTTGATTTGACGCTGCATGCATGAATGTATGATCTCCCTTTTCGTAATTTAACAAATCAAAAGTTAGTGGTCGGGAGCTTTATTTCTATAACCCCATCTCTGTGTCAAATGTGCTAATGGGGTATTAATCACGTTTAGTGGTAGTTCTAGTTTGCAATTGCAGTAGGTATGGTTACACAAACGTGTTGTTAAGGTATGTTTATATTAACGTACTGTTTAGGTATATTTGATTTCTCGAAATATAGCATATATTTTTCGTTCGATAAGATTATGGTGTTTTTTTATCTGATCGATGTAGGTTTAATGCATTTCACTCCAACAGATGACACTTAAAAGTTCCTTCGATACGTTTATCATGTTTTATGAATGTGATTTAATTATATATAGGGGATATCCAAGTCTGGTTTTCGTATGACGGTGATACTGAAAAGGGGTACCCTCCCAACCAGTCGGTAAATGATATTGACGCGCATGAATAACACTTCGTGCACATTAATAGTTCTCAGCCAATTATTTAAATAAAAACACATTACTCACTACTGTTTTGACCTACTGACCTACTCGGTTAGCAAACGCAGGGTAGATCTTACTACGAATGTTAAAGTGAATATTTCCTATTTAATTAATAATTACTTTCTTATTGTTTCTTTCTTATATATCTCAATTCATCCACTAAAATCAAAATGACTACTGAACTACTACCTGCGATGTTATGTAATGTTAATGTCTAAATATGATACTGATAACGCAATGAATTGTAAACACATAGTTAGGTAATTTTATTTTTAAAAATGTTCTAGGCTGCTTCTATTGCAGCAGAACTGTTGTAAAAGTTCCCTATTGATATACAGTTGAACTTCGATGACTCGAACTTCAAGGTACAATACATATTAGTTCGAGATAACAGAAGTTCGAGTCATCCGGTTTCTAAAATTAACAATTGCTCCTGTAGGAGCATTCAGCATTACTTTAGACCTGTATTAAGCTGTGGCATGTGTTTCTAGATATCTGTAGCGATAAAGTTTAGTTATTAATTTTGTTTTGTAATTTTTGGAAGGACTGAACTTTTTGTTCGAGTTAGCCCGAAGTTCGAGTTATTCGAGTTTGATATATCGAGGTTCAACTGTATGTTTGTTTCGTTTTGAAACAGGTATTATGAGCGGGGATGTTTGTTCGCTTAAAATGAACACTTGCATTATCATTAAAATATTGCTTCCTTGATGACCGCTTCTTTATCTTCCATTCCCTCTTGTTCTTTTGAATTTCCAACGGTTTTTGTGAGGGTTTCTTTCATGTTCATAATTGTATGTATGTTTTCGTTGCATGCAAGTATCCGAATTCACGTTTGTAACAATGCTCTCCTTATTGGAGGTATGAATGAAAGACACTGTGCAGTATGTGTTGTTGTCTACCGTGTTACGCGGTATAGCTAGGGCTGAGATCATACATCCACATATATTTGAGTCCTAATTTCAGGCAATGATACGTGGACACATGGATTTGGTATTGCAGACATGGACACAGGACGACAAGTAACCAGTCAATCACAGTTCGGCATTGGTTCCCTTACCAAAGCCTTCACCGTGACACTGCTCGGGATGTTACTGGATGAAAACGGGTAATGCACTTTGTTAAACCATTCACCTGATGAATATTCATGTAAGAAACTATGACGTCATGGTTTTGCTGATCTTATACGGACATATTATGTTTTGGCCGTCGTAGAAACTGTATAATCCGATCAATATAATTCCATAAACAAACGGAACACATCTTGATCAGACGGCTCCTGTCGGAGTATGTATAGACAACATCACTATGAGTTAACTCAGTACTCCATAATTACACCTTTCTATACCTCTACAGACAGAGCAGGCCCAGATCAAGCCCATATCAGGGTCTGCTTAACTCTTTCCCTGTTGTTTGTTTTTGTAAGGACTAATGACGTCTTGAATATTAATTAGATTATTTCAATAATGACATATGAACACAGGACATTTTGGCTCAAGCGGAAGCTGTAGAATCAGATCTATATTACACTATACGCAAACAGAGCAGACTCTGATCAGACGGCTCATACAGAAGCCGTCTGTTCTGGGTCTGCTCTATTTGCAGATGCGTGAAAATGCGTTTACATAAGGCATATGATTAAAATAAAACACAGGCATGATTCTAATTTTTCTGCCTTGGCCAAAAGTTTCCTTGGCTGGTTGCTAATAAAATAATTAATCTATTTCATATTCATGAACGGCTGAATCTTTTTTCTTGTAAACCCCTGTCAACTTGTTTCAGTGGGTATATTGGAATCACCCCGTCCGTCGGGCTGTCAGTCCGTCCGCATTTGAACTGGGTAGTTAGTATATCGAACTCCTCTTTCAGTTTTAAAATAACTGAATGTATATTTGGTATAAGAAATAACCACGAATGGTAAATTGTACAATATACAATGTTCATTGATTTACTGCTAGTCATTGCATAATTTTCTCCTTCTAACCTTTGAGTTGTTTTGCATGAAACATGGTTGTGTCGTAAAGTCTTCCTCCTTCAATCTCAAAGTTATTCACTTTATATTTGCTATACATAATAACAATGTACAGTATAGATCGGATTATATAGTTTCTACGACTGCGTTATATCTGTTAGATTAATTGTCCTCTTTAGGTTTACATGGTCCAGCAAAGTCAGTGATGTGTTGGGATACGAGTTTAAGTTCGTTGACGAGCTGAGGACCAAACACATGACTATAAAAGACATCCTATCGCATCGAACGGGCCTGGCACGTCTTGACGAAGCGCTGTTGGCGGGTTACTCAATCAACGTAACGACCAGGGCAGGGCTGTGCAAGTATGTCCCTTAGACTTAACCCTTTCCTTCGTATAAACGTATTTTCACGTATTTGCAAACAGTGTAGACCCCGATCAGAGGGCTCCTAAAGGAATTGTCTGATTCTAATCTGCCCCGTTTGCTAATGGAATTTGATAGATCTGTTTCTTTAGTTTCGTAAACGTCAACAATGTTCCACATTCCATATGTTCTTATACCTATAACCATTAATATTCAGTAGGTATTGAAGTTTGAAATCAATATAGAACAGGCAAAGGTAAGCCGTGACGTTTTGGAACGGTTTACTAAGGTTATTATAGTTCGCCGATAGCAGCGAAAGAGTGAACCTTTAGCCTGCTGAGAAAATTTCTTTTTCACAATTTTTAATCCATTTCGTTTTCAAAATTCAACGTCAATAACGTGTCTACCAAATTCAATATGCGTGTCAAACAATTTGGATCCTAATGAGACACTTAATGAGTTACTCAGTATCTAGTCTGAACCCAATCTGTGTTATCATGTCTTCGCTGCCAGTTGCCTAAATGTTAATAGTTTGCTTTTTGTCTTATTTAATGTATTTTGTGTGACAAAATGCATAATTTTTGATTATGTCCTTAAGGTTTTAACCCTTTATTTTATGAACATTGATGTAAGAAATAATGACATCATGAATATTAATTAGATGATTTTGTTTGGCCAAAGCAGAAATTGTAGATATTATGTCATAAACAAACGGAGCAGACCCTAATCCTATAGAGGCCGTTTGAACAAGGTTTATTCTCTTTGTTAAGGTGTAGAAAGCCGCATTTATGGAGACAATGATTAAATAAACAAGGTAGGTTGGCTAGGGAACTTCATCAATATTTAAACCATTTCCATGATGAATATATGATTAAGAAGGTTTGGTCTTAGAAAAAAGTTGTATAATCATATCAAAACTACTTCTTGAGCAAAGTAAAGAATAATTGTCTGCTCTATTTGCCATGCTGCTAAAAGGTGTGTTTATCAGGTAAAGAGTTTATTTGACAGGATAGACGTTTACGACCTTATTGTAAACACTCTGGGACTCATTCCCACTCACACTGACGCTCATTCATTCATGTGGATATACAACACAGTACATGTACTCACAGGTTAATGACATGCATCACATAAATCACATAAACTACTGTGTGGATTTGCATGTCTAATCAGGGTGAACTGTTTGTTAATAGTTTAACCCATTACACCATATGCTATTTTTAGACCTAACCTCTTTGAATAGATCTACCGAAAAGGAGCATTTACTAGAGAAAAGGTAAATTTTAGATTTGTGTAGGGTTGAAACCATTTTGTTGTTATTGTGCGCGGCGTCTATTTGTCTGTCTGTCTATCCGTCTGTCTATACGTCTGTCTGTTCGTCTGTCTGTCCATCCACCCGTCCGTCCGGCGGCCGTCCATCCGTCTATCAATCAGGGCGATTTTAATTTATCCGCGCGATCAAATGAAGAAAGTACATTTGTTGACCGTTATGGTACCCTGACATGAAAAACATGTTTGGCCGAGGAAGCTGACTCTAAACGAACACATTGGCTTCTCGCCTTGGTCAAAGTTGTTTGTAAATTCGAGTCAATGTGTAGACAACGATAAAATGTATTATGGTTTTGATGGTACACTCTTAAACTCGAACACGGGATAAGCTTACCAGATTGATGTATTGCCATTTCCCTGTCGTGCCCTTAACGGCATCATTGAGTACTTATTTGGCAGATTTATTTAACCCTTTGACTATTGTTTTGAAATGAAATGAAAGAAAGTTTACTTTATGAAGTGAAGTAAACGACATGTGTTGCAAACGAAAACACACTACACGTGCAAAATGTTAAAGAACGAGATCTTATAGTATCTTCCATGAGAAAATAGTAGTAACTAGTAATATCTCGTACATGCGCAACCGAGTATTTTAAAAGTGTATCCTTCTTTCTCTGTAGGAGGTTAGAATACGTACCGGCGAGGTATGATTTCAGAGACAGGTATCTCTACCAGAATTTTATGTACATGCTCGCTGGCCACATTTGCGAGGTGCTCGGTAAAGATACATGGGAAAACCTTGTGACGGCACGACTCCTGAAGCCCATAGGCATGACGTCAACGACACTTATGAGAGGTCCCAATGATGTTTTCAGTGACAGTGCAGCCCAACCTCACATCTACAGGGACGGACGATTTGAAAAGGGAACTCCAGACATATATGAGTAGGTATATGCATATTTCACATGAACTATGCATTTTGCTTGATATTAGTTAACCCTTCGCTTGATGAATTTTAAAATACATTTCTCCTTCTTTACCCATGTCCTGTTGTATAATTACATATATCTTCACTGTGTACAAGTATTTCACTGTGCAGTCACTGCTGTGGAGTGCACTGGTTGCACAATCAACTTGTAAATAGTGCAGACCCTGATGAGACAGCTCCTGCAGGAGCTGTCTCATCTGGGTCTTCACTATTTACAGGTAGGTATATTGACGTGAATAGCAAGCGAAGGGTTAAACTAGTCAAGTTTATTTCAGACAGAAAGAGTATTTACAAATCAACATCTAATGTGTTGTCCTGTTTTAGAATTTTTCATTTTCAGCATTTTACCCTGTATACAGGACCCTATATTACATGTACCACATCACTGCCATTATGGTTTGTGTAACTAAACATTTACCACCTTTTCATTACACCAATACAACACTGCCTTGAATTACCCCATTATTACTGATCATTACCAGATCACTATCACGCATGCTAATGATACATAGTGTATAATAATAATAATAATAATAATAAAGACTTTATTTAACGAGAGTACTCATTTGGTTATGACCAATCTTCCATGAGGCCCTCAAACAGAGAGAAAACATATATACAATTACATATATACAATTTGTAATGCTTTCATAATAATTTTGCATAGGCACCAACCTTGCACTGGTGATAAACAGATCTGAGTGTAATCCAATATTTGCTAAGCACAATTTTTACCACACACAGTGTAGACCCGGATGAGTGAGTTCCTGTAGGATCCCTCTCATCAGGATCTGCATTGCTTGCAATGGGAAAGAGAAATTGAAATTCAAAAATCGTTGGCTCTGGTGCAAAAAGGCTGCATGTGGAATTCATAGGTAAATGCAACCCCATTTCACCGAGTTGACGATTTAGATCGATTAGAACTCACGATATCAGTGACAAACTGCACCATGTACATAGACTGTGTCAGCAAAAAATGACATGGATAAATGACGTCATGAATTTTCAGGACTATTTTAAACTCTGGGAATTCCATTAATTTTATTAATAGTATACCATTGCCAAGGCTTAGTGCTTATGACGCGAATGTAAACGTCATCCATGACGTGAATAAATTACGTAATCAGATGACGCAAATCAGACGCCGTCAAAAGATGCTTAACAACCATAACTGATTTCGCCATGAGCAAGTGCCCGGGCCGACCCCGGACGTCCTCGGGCATTCTCGCGGCCGCGAAAATTCCACGAAAACAACCGAGCACGTCCCAAACACCGTCCCCGTACACCCACGGAAGTCGGCGGAAATCCAAAAAGCAATCATGGACGAAATACCTTAAATACCAGATCCATGCGTAGAATGCTGCACAGAATTACAGATACACGGATATGTAAGACAAGTAATATCCAAATACAGGTCGAATGTTGCACTAAAACTAGTTTGTTTCTCATCCTCTGTATATACAAGAATTTGGCTAGTAAATATTCATCGGAGGAGAAGCAATATAAACTTATGCCCCGAACTACTTTGCCGAGTTTACGAATTAAGAGATTTTTTTTATAGAATTTTGCGAAAATAAAAGAGTGCAAGATTGGTACATTAGCAAAATCATATAGATATACATAAATGAAATCAACACCAAACTCATAGTACGATTGAAGAGATATTATAACGGTATAATAGATCTGTGTCTTAACATAAAACACTGGCAACAAGACCATTAACAACAGTAGAATACAGCAAACATTGTAGGCCCTGTTAATAGGACCCAGATTGGAGTCCTCCGGTCAGAGACCACCCGGTTTGCTACAATATGTCATATCTCACACAAAACAGGCAATCTGTTATAAATCACATCAAGGGAGGCTATTTAAAAACCAGAAGATGTGCCACAAACAGTAAAGACCCTGACTATAAAGATTTGGCAATCACTTCTCCATAAATCAGGATCCACACCTTTTGCAGAATAAGAACAAAGACAAGCAGTGAAGAGCCTTCAGAGGAACTTCTAAATAACAGTTAACTTGTGAATAAATGTCAAGAATAGGGGTGAAATTGAAACACATGTCTGTTTTGTGAAATAACTATAATACTGAAGATGTATTAATCGTTTAGCTTTGTCGACTGTAAATACAATTTTTTGAATTGAATAACCGAACTGGCATTTTTCACATGATAAGGCAGGCTGTTCCAAATAGATGATCCGGAATAAATAAACGATTTTCTAAACAATTCAGTTTTAGGTCTAGGTGAGTAGAGTTGAAAGTTAGAAGATGATCTCAGCGTTCTATCATGGATGTTAGAAGTATGAGTGAACATATTTCTCAGGTAATCTGGAGAAAGGTCATTGAATATTTTATATAATAAAACAGCTTTTTGAAATTTTACTCTTTCAGGAAACGTTAACCAGTTAAGTTCATTGAATAGGTCTTTAGATGGGGTGGAAAAATCTTTGTCAAGTATAAGTCGTGCGGCTCTTTTTTGAAATCTTATGAGTTTATCCATTTGTGAATTGTTACAGTTTCCCCATATAACACAACAGTAATCAAGATGGGGTAAAATATATATGTTGAAAAATAATTTTCGTATTGGAATAGAAATGAATGATTTAATTCTAGATAACAAATGTAACAACGAATTGCATTTTTTCAGAACAACGTCGACTTGTTTGTCCCAAGTAAGAGTTTTGTCAATTACAATTCCTAACAACCTTTCCTCGGAACTATAATTTATTATTTCATTGCTAAGTTCTATACAAGGCAACCAGTTTTGAATGCGTTTAGCAGTGGGTTTAGATGCAATTATCATCGTTTTGGTTTTTGCTACATTGATAGACATGCGATTTGAAACACACCAGGAGTTAACATTAAATAGATCTTGAGTTAGAGATTCAACAACTTGATTAACAGATGAACTATGAAAAGAAAGTGTGGTGTCATCAGCAAAGATATCAGGTGTAGAATGAGTGGTTGTAAGTGGTAGATCATTTATGAAGATCAAAAATAACAATGGCCCTAGAATTGAGCCTTGAGGAACTCCTGATACAACTGGTTTTTGGTCTGAGCTCACCCCAGATACTTGAGTTTGTTGGAGTCTATTTTCCAAATAAGAAGAAAACCAAGAATGAGCACCCCGGTCTACTTTATATTGCTTTAACTTTTTTAATAGTATACCATGATCAACCAAATCAAACGCTTTCGAAAGATCAAGAAATATTGTACCTACAATTTCATTTTTGTCAATGGCAGCAATCCAGTCGTCTAATAGTTTGATTAGAGCAGTTTGACAAGAGTGGTTCTTTCTAAAACCGGACTGCCTAGAGTAAAACAAATTATTAGTTTCAAAATATTCTTTTAAATGAACACTTACATGTCGTTCAAAAATTAAAGAAATAATTGGTAAAATAGAGATTGGCCTGTAATTTGCTTTATCAGTCTTTTTCCCCTTTTTGTGAATAGCTACGACTTTTGCATTTTTGAATTTTTGTGGATAAATGCCGGTTTGTAAGCTGTTGTTATAATTTTTTGTAAGCACAGGAGCAATAACGGATGCAGACATCTTAAGAAATCTGGCACTCAGGCCATCAGAGCCTGTAGCCTTACTAGTATCAAGTAATTTTAATTGCTTTTCAACAAAAGATACACTAACTTTGGGAATGACGACTATTACCATATCATTAGCATGCGTGCATTGCAATAATTATCATAGTATTACCTTGCATTGCATCACCATAGTGTTTCCATGCCATGCCATGCGTTGCGCATCCCATGTTGTGCAGATCCGAATTTTATTTATTTTATATTTAATAATTCTCATATTGTAATTTATAATAGAAAATCAGACACTATTAATTTTTCTCCCTTTAATTTTCAGAGATTGCCTTATGTAATTGTAACTACAACTTTCTCTAGCGTCTGTTTAACTCATGCTGACTGTTTAACAACTCTTCAACCTACACCAGTAAAGTGCCTAGCTTATATGTGTGTCATCTGATTCATATCTATTCGTAGCATATTTCCATTGGAGCCAGCTGGGGCTATACTTGCATCTGCAGACGACATGGCGAAGTGGATTCTGTTCAACATGAGACGTGGAAAAATCGAAAATGGTACTCAGTTAATAAAGAAGGAACTCTTAGACGAAGCATTTAAAGGTATATGTACAATTCATAAGCACATGTGTATGTGTGAATGTGTATTCAATATTCGCAAAGGGTGTAAACCCGGGTTAATTTTTGACCAGTGTGTTCACTGGCGGTCAGTTTGAATTAAGATATAGTGATGCCTAGGTCACAAATTCACGGATCACATCGCCAGTTCCACTATAGTTTAAATCTCACGGATGACCCCGGACATGCCAATTTCCGTAGTGCGATACGGATGCATATAATGGCGTGGCAACGGGCTTTGACGGTCACACATTCACGGATTTGACGCCGGATTAGCTATGGATACGATCCTGCATCATTCGTGGGACTGGTCCGTAGCTTTCCATTTTTTTGGCCGTAGTCATACTAAAAGTTATCGTATATCCGTGACAAATTTTGAACATGTTTAAAGTTTGACTACGGATCAAACAACCGTAGTACATCCTTACTAAACTTAGCTTGACAAATTCGTTATTTGGATGTTGAAATGCGAACTAGTTCGTTATTGTAATGACGAAATGCTATTTCGTTATTGGAATGTCGAACTCCGTTTTTGCCCTAGAGTTTTGAATCCATGCTGATTTGAGTCTACCGTGTCTAGCATATTATAACTTATTTTGGAACAGTTCGTTATTCGGAGGTCGATTATTATTATTATATCACATTTATATAACACTCTTTTCATACAGGATATGTGCGTTTAAAAGCGCGAACTGCGAACCAGATCGTTGTTCGAATAACAAACTGCGCTGTAATTTATATAAAGGATTTGTATCAACTATCATTGGGGTCTACAGTGTTCAGAATATCAATCCTTATTAACTTTTTTGACCATTACAATAATTCGTAAGTTGAACTGCGAATCAGTTCTTTATTCGAATAACGAACTGCGAAATGGCCCCGGATTTTATATATAAGATTTGATTCAACCATGACTTCGGTCGACAGTGTCTAGAATATATCGGGATGTTGAACTACGAACTATTTCGTTGTTCGAATGACAATCTGCAAAATGGCCCAATTTTCCACGATGAACCGGTTCTACAATATATACAATATACATGTAATTACTGTTAAGTGTAGCTTTTAATGACAGTTTCCATATTCGCAGGTCCACTTGCGAACTATTTCTTTATTCGCGTGCGAATAGCGAACTGCGAACTGCAAACTGATAGCCAACTTAACGTTGCTGGGAATTTACTGGATTGTGTCTGATTTATTAGCCTTCTTTCATATCTCGTATAAAAAGTTATAAACCATTTCTCTAATATATTCGATTCCAGTACTTTATTCATAACATTTATTAAACATTTCCCTAAAAAGCATTTATGTCTAAGATTGACTACTGCACGAATATTTATAATTTATTTTGATTACGTAATTGTAAAGGATTTTCCCTGATTAAATACCTCTGATATGGGTAAATTCTGCTTGCAAAACCATGGAAAGGCGTTACGATAAGGGGGAAGGGTTCAAAGAGTAAAATACGAGTTTTAACAAACCTCGTTTTATTAAAGTTACCAACAATAACAAAACAGAGTCCGTGATAAATAATCACCAGATGAGATTCTATTTAAGATTGAACATGCAAAACGCAACAGAAACACAGGCAGCAGCGATAGTAAATTGGCTTAATGGTGCATATGCAGGTGGATTCTGCCGAAGTACAGAAAAAACTGTTCAATTAACTATTTTTCAACCATTTCCATGTTCTACATTTATTCCAAATTTCTTTACCTACTGAATATTCATGGACAACGTAATTATAATGAAATATGGAAGGTGCAATATTGTTGATATTTTAGATAGCAAAGAAACAGATCTATCAACTTCTATTAGCAAACAGAGCAGACGCTGATCAGACGGTTCCTCTAGAAGCCGTCCGATCTGGGTCTACTCTGTTTGCAAGTGCGTGAAAACACGTTTATATGAGGGAAAGGGTTAAATCCCCATTCCGCGCACATTTGAAAACAACAGCCGATTTAATCGATGTCTTCTCAGGGCCAGGTGTGTCAGTAGGTCTCTCAAAAGCTATATCGAATCGGACATATTATATATAAGTCGGCCGTATTTCTCAAACTCGCCTTATATGTATTTCTTTAAGTTCAACAGGGTTCATTATGGCTTTCCATCTATATCATTAAATTCGATAACGCTACCTTTGAACAGAATGAGCCAAACCACTAATGCTATATTAATTTTTTTATATGTATAACACACTGGATTTTTTATCCCGTTTCACCAGATGCTTAATTAGCGAACATGAGCCCAAACATATACATCATGTACACATATTACAATTTTGAGTCATCGATTCAGAGACGGGTTTATGTGATTAAAAGAAATACAGTAACATCCACTTAACCCCGGAGGTCTGGTAGAGAAGAAACTTAGATACTTTTAGACATGACTTAAACCCTGCATTTAGCTGCCACCTGTTTCTAAGATCGACATGTATACTAAATTGAACGACCAATTTAGAGAGATGTTACTGTACATAACTGTACCTCGTGTATACTTGCATTGGGAACGATATGATTTAGTGCTACTATTTTAACCCTTAAATGCGAGAATGTTAGGGCTTTGTATCTAAGATCTTTGTATCGAAGACCTTTGTAAACAGTCCAAACCCAGATGAAAGGAATCCCTAGGGAGCCCTTTGATCAGGATATAATACTGTTTGTCATAAAATTCATAAATTTGATACACTCTTGTGTTTGATTAATATTCTGAAAGGCAGGAGGCAAATTATTTTATTAATGCGTAGAATAAGAATTAATGACTGATATGTACGTGATACCTTCCGAATAGCGACCATTGAGTGAATAAACACGCGTCTTTAAATGCAGGTGGTTGCTTTTTGCAGGAATAAACTAATCAGGTAGATTCCAATGGGGGACTTCCGCATACTATTAGCCATGCAGTAAGTTTCTTATAATATCCAGAGTTAGGGTGACTCGTCTTTAGTGGTCGCTTTAAACAGGTGTTACTAAATATGTTTTGTTCATGTTTCAGCTACGACGCAGAGGCCTGGCAGACGTGATATAAGTAAACCCGAATTCCCTGCATCATACATAGTAAACGCTTGCGGCTATGGCTGGATGACTGCAAGTTACAGAGGTAAAAGTGTGTACGTGAGTGAGTGATTAATTGAATGAGTGAATGAATGAGTGAGAGAGAGATAGAGAGAGAGAGAGAGAGAGATGACAGAGAGAGAGAATGTGTGTGTGTGTGTGTGCTAGCGATTGGCAAACTATATTTAAATGAGTCGTAATCAAGAGTACAAATAGCGACTTGTCGAACGTGCATACACTAGTTTCGCGGAATGTCTGCTAAACTAGAATTTTAAACAATATTCGTCGGGTGATTTTCCTGAAACATCGTTATCGATACCGCTGTTAACATATTCCCTCTTACTGACGCGTGTTGGTGCCTCTGTTAACCCGTCTCTTGCTATTCACGTCAATATACCTACCTGTAAATAGTGAAGACCCAGATGAGACAGCTCCTGCAGGAGCTGTCTCATCAGGGTCTGCACTATTTACAAGTTGGTTGTGCAACCAATTCACTCCATAGCAATGATTGCACAGCGATATACTTGTACACAGTGAAGAGATATGTAATTATACAACAAGACATGGCTAAAGAATGACGAAAGGTGTTTTAAAATTCAGCAAGAGAAGGGTTATAGTTATTTTTGAAACCATCGTGATAAAATATAGCATGTGCTCCAATGGAACAAATGCTCTATTTATCACATTGGTTTCAAAACTAGATATTTCTATTTAATCTTATTAGTAACTACTCCTGGTCAGTACATTCATTCAAAGAGGCTGGTTCTACGAGGGAATAGTTGTGTTACCATAGTTACGAACATTATTTTCATTTCGTTGGCGCTGTACTTTTTACATGGCCTATATAGTGCGATTCTACCTTAAAAACTAGCATACTGACGCACTTATGTTATTATCACCTTCTAGAATTTAATATACATGTATCATTGATTTTATAGGCTACCGTGTACATCTTAGTTCATATGACCTATTAAGAGTCGCCGAGCCTGTAGACATTGACGCACTCGACCTGCACTTCTAACATTTGTAAACTAATAATTTTATTGTTCTTTATAGGCTTCAAGCATTACTGGCATTCCGGAGGCCTTTTCTACTACATCACATATTTGTGGATATTTTCTGACAAAGGAACAAATGTAGGTCAGTATGACACGTTTTTTTTTACCCAAACGTTAATATGTGCCGTGCATAAGGTTCACTGTTCAAACACTTTAGTTCATGTCTTACTTAGTGCCATTTTACCTTTAACTCAGAGTGGGGTTAGACCTTTATGAAAGGTGTGCACATCACTAATGGAAATGTACTCAGTAACATTACATTTTAACCCTTCGCTTGCTATTCACGTCAATATACCTATCTGTAAATAGTGAAGACCCAGATGAGACAGCTCCTGCAGGAGCTGTCTCATCAGGGTCTGCACTATTTACAAGTTGACTGTGCAACCGGCACACTCCTAAGCAGTGATTGCACAGCGAAATACTTGTACACAGTGAAGATATATGTAATTATACAACAGGGCATGGGTAAAGAAGGAGAAATGTATTTTAAAATTCAGCAAGAGCAGGGTTAACCTTTGTCTTCGTTATAACTATGGCTGCATAATCAAACGTACCACAATCCCTCTATAGAGCGACAACTGAAAAGAGGTTCAACAGGAGTGAACTTTCTACCGCTTTGCAAGTCGCATTTGTCAATATAGAGACAGTTTCAGAGGGTCATGGGTTGAACGCTGAGGGAACTGTTTCTTCTTTCGTGGCGTATATTTTTAAAAGGACTGAACAATGTCATGCTAGCATTATCAGAGCGTAATCGTCTTGACGTTGACGTTAATGTTTCGTTTGGTCGGTATCCAGTTAGTGACATTCCTGTAGTAATAATTACTTACTGAGTATGAAATCTAGAAAATCAAAACTTTACAATCTAAACCGAAATACCTTCAAGTATATTCCGTAAAGACATATACTATTTTTGGAGGTTAAATAATATAATCATACATGTAACACTTTTGGAGATGTGCTCTTCTCTGATGGATATGTTTCTAACAACCTGTCCTACTGATTTATATGAATGATTGACAAAATAATGAAACAGTTCAGTTTTAACTCTTTCTGAATCAATCAAGCTTTTGAGAACTATTTACCATGTGTCCATCTACTTTTATCCAAATGAGTCACGTCACATCTGGATCCAAGCTGTTTGCAAATGGGACTCATAACGCTGTTAAAGCCCCCGTCACACTTTGACCACGTCCATGAAGACCGCGTTGCGTCCTGAAAATGTCGTAGGACGTAGCGAGGACGGGGTAAAAATTGTAAAAATACATTTCTCAAGTTCCTGCTACGCTCATACCATGTTTGCGCTAGGTTCTTACTGCGTCCAACACGTTCCCACTATGTTCTTACTACGCGTGTATTCAGACGGGTACCACGTCCAACACGTTCTTGCTATGCTTTAACTACGCTCGTACTAGGTCCCTACTACGACCGCTAAGATAGCACTGCGTTCTTACCACGCGCTCATCACGTTCTCACCGCGTTCTATGTCAGCATATAAAATTCTGCGATTCGGCTCGATCTGATCATTCATTCTGCGACTTTCTTCTGAGCAAAGGTAAAGTATTTTATATCAGAAAATATGCCGAGAAGGAAGGGGGCTGCAAAGCAGCTACGAAAGCAAAACAGAGAACTCCATCACCAGCGAGTGATGGGTTGGAGGTTGTTCCTGAACCAGAACCTATCCAGCCAATACAGCAACATGCTGGAGAAGTTCTTGGTTGTTCATTCTATATTGTAATGGAAGTGAAAGGGAAATGAATCAGTTTTTATACTCGACCACCAGAACGTGGCATGGTCGTGGCTAGAGCCTGCTGCAAACGTACCTTAGACGTGATAAGCACCGGTAGAACGTACTAACAACCTAATGCGATCTTTTGAAACGTAGTAGGGACGTACCATTGTCGCAACACTAGCGTGGAAGGGTCGTAGTGAGAACCAGATGGACGTAGCAAGAACGTAGTGACAACCTAGAGACAACGTGATGCGAACGTCACACACCCGTCCACGTCTGCACTACGCGTGTATTGCGTCAATGAGGTTCTTACTAGGTTTTAGCTACGTCAATACTACGACATTACCAAGTTCTTACCACGTCCTGATTTGACCACGTCCCCGCCACGTAAGTTTTGAACATGTTCAAAGTTCACCCACGTCCTTCACGGCCATGAAGACCATACCACGCGCAAAGCCGTGTCTACTGCGTCCTCGCTACGTTGTACACGTTCGCACTGCGTCCTGGTATATTTTTGAGGACGTAGTGGGAACGTGGCCTAGTGTGACGGGGTATTAACAACAAATTGGTAACGCCATTTGACAGTCACAAATTCACAAGAAATATAATGAAGTATCGTATATATTCAGTGTAATAATATTCTAAATCTAATGCATACGTTTTTATGTTCGCCCAATCATTTCACAAAGGGGAAATCACCATGTCAGGTAAATGTAATGAAATTGGAATGGGCAAATTCCCTGAATATGTGTATTCCGTACATGAACTAAAATTACAGATCTCCTTCAAGTAGTTCAAAATTTCTCTAGTAGATATGAATTAAGATACCTTTAGGGAGTTGACTCCTTAATGCAGGTCAATACAGAAGCTTTCCGCATTTCTGCATGAGGTTTGTCATACATTACCCATTTCGCTGCCAATGCCGGATCTGTGATTACCTATGCAAACAGTTTGGATCCAGATGAGAAGCCGAGTAACTCGGCGTCTCATCAGGATCCAAACTGTTTGTTGCTATGTTTTTGAAAGAAAAATGAAGAAAATCAAAAGAATGAAAATTTGTAGCAGATGAGTATGGCAGCGAAAGGGTTAAGCTACAGCTTAATTATATGAAACCTATGATCGATAAATGATTGGTTGAGACATGTTTTATTATACAAGTTTAATTCCTATTTTACAACATGTGTGTTCATATTCCAGGACTTTTAATTAGCGTGAACGGACCTGCATTCAAATCGTCTAATACCATAAAGTCGATCATGTACTACGTCAGTGACCTACTCCTGGATACAGAACCTTGGATGAACAAAACAACTGCCTGCACATATCCCGAGCCATGGCACAAGAAAGAGAACACAAATTCTTCAGTAGAAGAGAGCGGCCAGCTGACGCACGCACAGGAATATGAGGGAAACTATGGTCACCATTTTCTACCGGACATTCGAATTTCTGTTATGCCGAATGACCAGAGCAAGCTACGAATTGTCTTCAACAGAGTTTCTGGAACGCTGCGACCTTCAAAGGACAGGGACAGGTTTCTGTACGAGTTAACATCTCCGTGGGAATTTGCTATATCTATGACGAATGATGATAACGTAACCACGGAAACTAATGTCACTTTCATACGAAATAACGGAGTTGTAGCAGCTGCTATGTTTGAATACGAAGTTAATATAACATTCACGAAAGGGGCATCGTTTACGGATCCCATTTCAAGCGGTGCATTTTGTTTGCATGTTGTAAGTTTTGAATACATTTTCGTTTGGTCACTAATTGTCATCCTATCCGCAAGCATGAATGGTGACATCAAAGAAAATTTGTAATCCAATGACGCATTTTCTTTCTGACTGAAATATATATATCTTAAGTTTCTGTCAAGGCAACTATCTCCTCCTTCTTGATGCCGTATAGAAAACTAATTGTCGTACAGTCATCATTTCTGACATGAATATTCATGGAGTGAAGACTTACGAAAGTGTTTACTTTATACAACATACATATATGGTTATGTGCATATGGAAATCAAATGATTTTTATTGGTTATTTACTAATGTAATAACCCTTCGCTTGCTGTTCTCGTCAATATACCTACCTGTAAATAGTGAAGACCCAGATGAGACAGCTCCTGCAGGAGCTGTCTCATCAGGGTCTGCACTATTTACAAGTTGATTGTGCAACTAGTGCACTCCACAGCAGTGATTGCACGGCGAAATACTTGTACACAGTGAATATATATGCAATTATACAACAGGGCATGGTTAAAGTAGGAGAAATATATTTTAAAATTCAGCAAGAGAAGGGTTAAACCATGTTTATGTCGACATAAAGGGTATGTATATAGAGAATATTTGATTCCTAGCTTTGAATGAGAAATGTTATCTGGCAAGGCGGATGAATATATCAGGTGAGCCGAAGGCGAACCTGATATATTCAGAAGCCGAGCCAGATAACATTTCTCATTCAAAGGTAGGAGCCAAATATTCTATTTATCCTTGTCACGACAGCAAAATATAAACATTATTATTTTGTACCGAATGTACCGCAAAATGCACCGCAACGTATACCCGACTCTACTGGCCCTAGACTGTTGATGACGTCACTATAAAGGCGTTATTACGTACGTCACTGGAATTCCAAAAATTCACATTGCTTTAAAAATGCTAAAAACAAACCCGTTGGCCCGGTTGGTTATGTGAGAAAAAGATCCTGTATCTAGACGATGTATGATTCTTGATGTGGATTTATCTAAAAACGGTAATTTCGCGACAAACAACTATATCTAGTCTAGATCTAGTGACTACTACTAGATCTAGTCTAGGCCTAAGAATATAAGTTTGGGAGAATGAAGTGAAAGAATTAGATCTAGACCAATTTAGTTTAATGGGTATCGATTGAAATCAACAAATTCGCTTTGTTAAACTGTTTTATTCAGTACTCGGTAGACGTAAATTTGTGTATTGACGAAATAAGCGTCTCGGTAAAAAAGTAGTTTCGGCTACAGGTCATGTGACCAACTGACATAATAACAAAAAGTGTCACCTTGTTATCCGTCAGGAAAATAGGCACGTGACAGGATAAAACCCAAACAATGAACCTCACCATAATTCATGATTTGGTTTGCAAAGAGAGCACATGAAGATCAGGCGGCTGCCGTGGAAAACATCTGATCAGGGTTTGCTATGCTTGCTGATACAATATCGTATGTAAACTCTATACAAATTGGTATGGTAATGTATCCGTCTGTTTTATATAACAGTGGCAGTATAAAACATAAGTTAATTAAAGTTCATTATGAGTATAGTTTGTCATGTGTATTCATGGAGTTAAAGGTCAACGCCTCTGGCAGTTGTTGAACCAGACTAATGGCATCTTTAGAAACTCAGCGTCAACCAGGCTAATGACATCTCCAGAAACTCGGGGTCAACCAAACTAATGGCATTTTCAGAGACTCTGCGTCAACACGACTAATGACATCTTCCGAGATTCGGCGTCCTCCAGACTTACGGCGTCTTCAGAGACTCGGTGTCAACTAGACTAATGGCATTTTCAGAGACTCGGCGTCAAGCAGACTAATGGCATTTTCAGAGACTCGGCGTCAACTAGACTAATGACATCTTCAGAGTCAACCAGACTGTTCACTTCTTTTTACGGTTGTTAATAAAATAAGTAAAACCTAGGTAATCCAAATGTTTAGAGTCTAAAAAGAACAGATGGTTTCTTAATGCAAATGCAAAACTAATGCAGAGAGCTCCTATATGAACACCCTGCATTACATTTGACCTGTATTAAGCTACCACATGCCTTATAGAAATATAGTTTGTATTCCTGTTACTGCTAAGGATAGGATCCACTGTCACCAGGTCAATAGTTTCTCTAGCCAGGGTCCGAGTTGTGTGTCACCGGGTCAATAGTGTCACTCACCAGGGTCCGAGCTGTTTGTCACCAGGTCAATAGTGTCTCTCACCAGGGTCCGGGCTGTTTGTCACCATGTTAACATTGTCTCTCGTCAGTGCCCGAGCTATGTGCCACCAGGTCAATAGTGTCTCTCGCCATGGTTCGAGCTATTTGTCACCAGGTCAATAGTGTCTCTCACCAGGGTTTGAACTGTGTGTCACTAGGTCAATGATTTCTCAAATGATTCAACGCAGTAGAAGTAATTAAACATTTCAATAGTTTAAGCAGACTGGCATCAGATTTACGGCATGTCAACGAGTAACTATTTCTTTTAACTCTTTACACCATGAATATTATTGTAAGAAAAAATGACACCATGCATATTAATTTGCTTAATATTTATATGTCATATAAACAATATACATATTAGCCTTTTCAGAAACTGTAGGACCAGATAATACATTATCCCATAAACAAACAACACTCTGATCAGGCGGCTTTTACAGGAACCGTCTGATCTTGGTCTTCTCTTTGTAAAGCAGTTGTCGAGTAAACGCATAAGTAAGATGATCCGTGATTGTAGATTCAATTCAGTATTAACAGATCAAACGGGCCTATAAGTTGTATACGACAAACAGTGTAGACAACTGATTCGATGACTCCTACTGGAACACTTACGGACCTTGGTCTACACTATTTGCAAGGATGCTAGTATATCGTTTCTTGCGTTCAAACGTAGAAGATCTGATGACATGGTTATCATGTGCTGATGTATTATATTTGTATCAGACAACCTTATATTAAATTTCAAACAGTGTAGACCCACATCAACAACCATGTCGATGATGGGGTGATTAAGTGTTACATTGAAGCAAGCTAAATATTAACCATTCCCCTCAAATAAACGCCTTTGGTGGTTTGGCTAGCAGAATAGAACCAGATCAGACGACTCCTGTATGAGCCGCCTGACCAGGCTCTGTTGTTTATTTAACCCTTTCGCTGCCAAACTCTGTCGTCTGCTAACTTTGTCGTCTGCTACAAATTTCATTTTTTATTTTCTACATTTTTGTTTGAAAAACATAGTAACAGTAACAAACAGTTTGGATCCTGATGAGACGCCGAGTACCTCGGCGTCTCATCTGGATCCAAACTGTTTGCATAGGTAATCACAGATCCGGCATTGGCAGCGAAAGGGTTAAACAATTCTAATACATATGACTCTACGGTTTCTAACTACAAGAATACTTCCTAAGTACATAATCAGAACAACAACTCATAAATATTCATAATGTCATGATTTCTTACATGAATATTCAACAAGGAAAGAGTTCAAGAAGCAGGGTTACTAACGTGTATGCATTATTATACATATGCTAATGCATACAGTAGGTTGTAACAGGGTAAGTGACTGTATTTGGAGTAAAACCAGTTTCCTGATATAAAGGCCTTTTCATGCACTTGCAAACAGAAAAGACTCAGATCAGTCGACTCCTGTAGGAACCGTCTGGTTAGGGTTTGTTATGTTTGCTTATGAAATTATACAAATTTAATTCTATAGTTATTGTAAAAGTAAAGCACACCTGCTTTTATATACATGTACATGTATCTTTATAAAAACAGCCAGGTAATACATGGTCTTGATGTCAGTATATCTTATATCACTATTCAAGATGTAACCGGTTAACCATTTCGCTTCCAATGCCGGATCTGTGATTACCTATGCAAACAGTTTGGATCAAGATGAGACGCCGAGTAACTCGGCGTCTCATCAGGATCCAAACTGTTTGTTACTGTTACTATGTTTTTGGAACAAAAATGAAGAAAATCAAAAGAATGAAATTCTGTAGCAGACTACAAATTTAGCAGACGACAGAGTTTGGCAGCGAAAGGGTTAAGCATAATAATGTCAATAATAACTGCCATTTACAAACTGGTTTGATCAAAATAACGCCCGAGTGGCTCGGTGTCGCATATAAATCCAAGCTATCTGCAACTTTACAAAAAAGTCTCCAAATAGAAATAAGCCAACCATACAATGTTTAGATATGCAGCAAGCGGGCTGTTGAGCAGATGACATTTTATCAAGATAAGGGTGAACTCTTGCATGCTGGCTCAAACTTGTATCTGGTGCATGGTTGGCTACTCCTGATTCAGCCAAGCTTCGGAGCAACTATTGACCCAGTGTCAAACAGTTTGGATCCTGATGAGACGCCGATTTACTCGGTGTCTCATCTGGATCCCAGCTGTTTGCACGTACAAGGTAGGTCGCGCTTTGCTAAGGAAATGTTAAGGAGAGTGGTTTTAATCTGCAGATACGCTAAAATTGCATTCAGAACACCCGGGGTAGACGCACTTGTGTACACATAGTACAGAGACTAAAGTGGTAGAAGTTTAAAGTGAGGATAATGCTGAAACAACGGCTTCTCATTCTAACGGTACTGTTATTACATGTATGGTGGACAGGAAGTGCAGTAGCCGAGGTGTTCGATCCTGCCACAGAATCCAAGGTTCTGACTTATGTTCAGTCGACGATGGAGTGCAGAAAAGTACCTGGCTTGACAATGGCGGTAGTCAAAGGTATATGGCTCATTTATGTACTATTTTAGCGCCAAATAATTTTCGTTTGCATCATATGTTTGTTTGTGTTGATCAACGTCCGTTTCTTATAACTATGGGCTTATTGTTTGCCACAGAGAGAGGGGAGAGGATACAGAGAAACCCGGGCGCGATGTCCTACTCTTATTATTGATGTAGTTTCTCTGGTTCTTTTAGATGTCCAGTGTAAAGCACTGATATATTTGTTTACAGTCCCGATTAACGGTTTACAGTCTCGTCCAAAGTACTTAGGACGGTTTACCGACCCTAGGTCGGTAAAAAGCTATACATAACTTATGTTGTTATGTTGCTGTATCATAAACTCTAAATAATATTTGCATTGTATTGTATTGTACTTGTACCAAACCCGGGACCTCTGGTATTGCATTTCAGCGCGTTAACCACCCTACAACGTCCTCCAGTGCAAACTATGTTGCCTGCAGTAAGTTTGAAAGTGGATTGTTTAAAGTTCTCAACTAAAGCGCAAGTTGTGTGTCGAGCAGTTTGGATCCTGATGAGACTACGAGTTAGTTACCCTGGATCTCACCTGTTTCCGAAATCTTTGCTAAGACTAGGCGTCAACTAGAGCACCGAAGAGTTCCGGAATGTGGATGTTGCAGAATCGGCGTGTTTTTGCATATCTTCGGATTCAGAATCTTCTCAGAAGACGTTTATGTCAGCAAAACTGTATACATGTATATCTGATAAAGAGCGGTCGTCGGATTGACGAAATCATTTGAGAGAAGAAACACCTTTTCCACACCAGAACACAACCTCTCAGATCGGCAACCCTTCCGTATTCTTCCTGCAACGAGTAACCAATCTATTTCATATTCTTTATATAATTATTGTGATTTATATTGAATTTTCAACACAGTGTGATTATCATAATATATATAAATTTCTGATCTTTATATTCATGTAAATTACTTAATTTTCTTCATAATTCATTCCTCTCTGTGTCTGACCATCAATAATGACCACAATGGAAATGAAATATCTATGTTCTCTTTTGTTGTGTCATCCTTGATATTTCTGCGACTGACTGGTCCATAACACACATATAACATTATTATTAGTTTTTATATTCTTATTAACTATTATCTTGTTACTCTAAATTAAAATAAATATATATATCTAACTAACAAGTCGACACCCCTTCGATATGATTGCAACGTTTCGGCAACGATTACGCACGATCCGAAACCATTCGGGAAGCATTCGGGAGGTAATTCTCAAGGTTTCTGTATGCTTCTGAGTCTGTTCCGCAACGCTTCGTAAGCAACTTCTCGAATACATGCTGATTGCATGCCAAGTGAACCCGAAGATAAAGCTGATTCCGAATTGTTCCAAAAACGATCAAAATTTATTCAGCAACCATTCGGCAAGGCTTCGGCGCTGTAATGGTCGCCGAGCAAACGCTATTACAGCAACTCCCGTGGGTCGCTCAGCTTTTCTTCGACTTAAGTGATGAACTAGTTAATAAGGTAGACTCTATTAAGCCGCTACCGTCAGCGACAGAAACTCAAGCATGTACTGTTTAAAACAAACACGCCTTGGTCCAAAATGTATCATGCAAATTTCATACATCAACAATTTCTATTTACAGTAAAGCCCCTCTAAATCATACGTTAATTTTAGTATAGATATCGGTCTTGGAGACAGGTGACAGCTGAATGCAATTCGAAACGCTTGCAGAAAGTTCCTCGAGGATATCCTGTATTATGTAGCATCCCGTTCAAAGGTATCTCAATTCTTCACTACTAGAATTCCGGTTTTGTGAGGTTAGACTGTACTTTGTTACGTGTGGTTTATAATTATTAACCTCCTGCTCCTACTAATTTTGTTCGTTAAATGGACTATTTGAAGCGATTTCTCCAACAGGCTCTAGTGATTACTTTATATCGACTGTATATTATAACAACAGTTGTATAAATTCGCATCACTATTTCCGAGAAGAGCATTTGGGTCGTGGGAGGGGTCGAGAAATAGATAGACGTCGCAGAATCAGGAATATATTAGAACCTGTCTTAAGCGGATGTTCATTTATATAGTGTTTAACCTACTTTTTGGGCCAATCACAATGCTGGAAATTTTGAATTTCTCCACGATTAATTTCATATAGTCAGGCACTAATAGCTGACTTAGCGATTAAGTCGACTGTCCCCAGCGCATGCGCGAGTACATCCTGTGACGTACAGTGCTTAGCTCGTCCCACCATGTAACAGCGCGAGCGTCAAATACACATGTGTACATACATGTTCTGTGTAGAAAACCAAGCTGAGACTAAGAAATGAGGTGAATTGATGCAACTCAAACATTTTATTGGTAGATCTACATGTACTGAGATTCGAAAAAAAGAAGAAAAAAACCAAAGCATTAAAACACCAAAAAAAGAAGACCCTATTTAGTTATTAGACAAGTGAATGCTAAATGCAGGACAAATGTAATGTAGAATGCTCCCTCGAGGCGTTCTGAACTACGTTTGTCTGTATTAAGCAGCCACCTGCCTATAGAGATGTCATTGTTTTGCCGTTGAATGGCTATTGTACAACGATTCACTGTTAAACATTACATATGGTCATTCCTGTCTTTTATGTATCCGGTCTCTCGTCCAGACCCTGAAATAATAAAATATGATAAAATTACCAGCTGTGGGTTAGATCTAACCCTTTCCTCCATAGTTTGTTTCAGTATTGAAGACAGACGGTTGCTTAAAGCAGACTTTAGGAGCACTCTGCAGCGTGCTTAAAGCTTCCGTCAGCTAGGATATGGGAAATATTTCTTACGATGCCTACTCATGACGGTATAAAGTGAAATTTATTTCTTGAATGGAAGAATAATTAAAAGGCGTTAAAATAAGGACCTATTGCGTAAAGGGTTAACTAGCATATGTAGTCTACGTCTGTCTTTAAAACTGAATTTTATTTTTAAAGCATTTTGTTGCATTGGCTTTCTTTTTTAAGAGCACAGCGCTTGAAACATCGACTCAATGAAATATCTTACCTAATTCGGGTTTTAACAACGTTTGTGTCTGCACATTTAACAATTGTGTAAGACAGCTATCTTGAAATGCATCGTCCGTAAAAATTAACGTCATGGTCCCCAAGAAGGTCGAACGTCGGCTTCCTTTCTGCCATCTTTCTGAACGACTGACACATTTGTTCCTCACACGATCTCGGCTGTTGCCCCTAGCAACGCACGCGACCAATTCCAGCTTCACTCCGCCCACTTTTAATCCTGTCCAAAAACTAGGCTAAACACTATATCAGTTAGTGTCTATTAAGTGCGAATTTAATGATTCTAAATGCCGAAGCGCAGCGAGCGTTAGCGAGCGAGCAAGGCATTTAAAATCATTAAATCCACACTTAATAGACACTAACTGATATAGTGTTTAGCCTAGTTTTTGGACAGGATTAAAAGTGGGCGGAGTGAAGCTGGAATTGGTCGCTAACGCTCGCTGCGCTTCGGCATTTAAAATCATTAAATCCACACTTAATAGACACTAACTAATACTTAACATAGGAGTCTTAATTAGCAGTTAGTTGATTAATGCAGGACAATAGGACCTTTCTGCATTACTGTGACCTGCATTATGCTTCCACATACCTTACATACTTATAGGTCAGCGTATACCTATTTTTAATTGCTGCTTAACCCTTTCCTCAATGTTTATTCATGTAAGAAATAATGATGTCATCAATATAAATTTAAACGTAGTGATAAACTTAGTAATACTATACAAAAAGAGTAATGATCAAGAGTCGTCTTCGGTTAATGATAATCATGTATTATCTCTTGTATCTTCTCGTGTTAATTTGCATACATTATATCGGTTTGTCTCTACTGTACTGTTTGTCCATTTACACATGTATGGTCTTACTGTGTACATAGTTTGTATCGTAAATGTATCGTCTATATGTTCACATATTGTATGTTGTTTTTGGCTCTCCTGAAATGGAGGAACGAAATATTATTACTGTATAAAATACATAATACATTTACTGCATAGGGTTTATAGAGCGTAGCAACCTGATAGCCAAGATTAGTTTCCATCTGACAAAGTTTGCCACATTTATTATTCAGAGTACGAAGTACAGCTACAATAGCATGTAGTTTAGATATCGGTATGTTCACTCTTCGCATTCTAGTGGGAATTTGCTGACTTCATTTCCCAAACTGAAGCAGCCACATTAGATCCAGGGTTCAGGGTTATAAATCTTCTGAGTCTGAAATTATTCTCAAGTATCTGATATGTCAGAATCTGACCAATCAGATGTTTGAGAATAATCTGAGACAAAGTTTCATAACATTAGTGCCGACGTTACGTAAATCTAATCATTGACATTTACTGAGTCAATTTAAATGAAAAAAAAATGAGTACTTTAAATGGCATGTTTAGGTATCCCTTTAATGACGAACATATGGTGAGTACCTACTTGTGGTGTGTGGGGGTCTAGTGATAATGCACTTGACTAACAATCTGGAGGTCCGTGGTTCAAATTCCAGTCCCCATCGGAAATTTAAGAGACGCTGTGAGTGTCTCCAACCTGCACCTCCTCTACTGCTAGGGGTTTAAATGGGTACCCGTGAGGGTCACTAGCCGGTAATACGGTTGCATGATTGCACCATATGTTAGCAGTGCTCAATATCGTAGGTGATGTTCACTTTGACTAGGGGGGGGGGGGAGGGGTAAATGTACAGTCGGCTGAGCGCTGAAAGTAGACTATAATTAGTAGACTATAACTTGTATCTACTATTATATGAACAGAAGTTACAACACACATGGAAACTATTATTCTCGGAATCATCCTCTAAAACGATAACGATTCATTTTAAAATGTAACGGTATTATATTATGTTCAGCATGGTAATGATTTTTGTCCATTTTGTCCTTATGTTCATTCAGATTTCTCCGGTGTTTTCATTTTTACAACTGTTACCTGTATATGGAGAAATAGAATCAATTCAAACAAGGTTTTACGCAAGCGTAAAATGCCTGCCAAGCATAACTTTAAGCAGGATAGAAGAAAAAGAGGAAACTTTTAATTATCAAATACATGGGAAAACATGACTATATAAATTAATAACAGAAAATGGGGAATGTTTTAATGAGTCATGTTTCATACTATCCGTGTATGATACCAACAAAACACATTACTTCATAGATCAATGTTATTCACTTGCTGAAACACACTGACGTAGAAACTATATTACATTAAGTGGTGTTCGCTAGTAAAATTAATTTATGATCAATCACAAAGCTTCTAGTACCATACGAAATTCACCGTAGCACCATACGAAAGTTCGTCAAACGCTTCACATAACTACTGCAAGATAGGCATACAAACTCCCATACTTACAGAAAAGAGGGACATAATTATACGTAGGTACAAGAAACACGTGATATATTGTCGCCATAACAACGTCACATTGACATGAGCTGGGCACCTTGGTATACTCAATAAAGGTTTGTCTTTATATAGGTCTGAAACACTCAAATTGTCTCGAAATATTCATCAGCGTACTTTATACACTTGTCGTGTCTATTTACCCATGAAGTGAAACAATTTTCTTCTGATGGAATTGTTCGAATGCACTTTCTGACAACAATTGGCAGCCTCGCAAGTCACGCTTGATTGTTGGGAATAACCCAAATTCGCAGGTGCAAGGTATGCGGAGTATGGCGGTCGCGCAATTATGTCAAATCTCTCAGCAAGTACTTCCTTTGATGCAGATGCGGTATGGGGCGTTCCATAATGATCAATGACAATGTCTTCGATCTACTTTTCCCCATCAAAACAGAATTTTATAGAATATCTTTGTTCCAGATTCATTTTACATCTGTTCATTCAAACACTGAATTGTTTATACCGTAACAACCGGAAATGCCGTCGTTGACGTAGTGCAGTCTGGCGCCGTAATGTATATCAACGTCAGAACCATATTAGAGCACTTATAATCCATAACTGGCCATACAAACATTATACTTTTGCATGGTGACGCCAAGGTGCCCCGTTCACGTCAACGTGGCGTTGCTATGGTGACAATATATCGCGTGTTGCATGTAACTACGTTTAATTATGGCAACAAATCAATAGCATACAGTTGCAGCAATCATTTATGAAAATGTCATAGAAAGCATATTAACAAATTACAGTACTTGTCCCGAAATCCCTCGTATATCTAATCTAAAAGCGAAATACGAAGTAAACATATGAACGTACTAAAAACTATTTATCAAAACTTATTAATAACTAAACCGAAACGTATTCTGGGAATAACGAATCCTTAAACATAATTATTCAAACATTTATCAAATCTTTGAAAGGAATCATGAAAATTTTGAAATGATATTTTCTCCTTACTTTTAGTTCAAATTCAAAAGGTGCATGCATCGGTTACTTCATGCATGTTTTGTGTGATTGCAATTGCCATTGTTATTTGTGATTTTTTATAAATAAACAGGCTGTTCCAAAGAGGAATGAAATAAATTGTCCCAGTTTACTATTATTATGATTGAATGTGAACGAAGATTTAGCAGGAAAAAATCAATATGTTTATGATGTTTATCAGTCTTATGTCGTGTTTTTTCAAGTTCGCCACGATAACTAGTCTCCATATTTATCACTGCATAATTAATTTGTATAAGACTGAATTCTTACAACTTTCACCCATCATGGAACAGTGCACTTTACGGTGCCTGATTTGTGACATTATATTTTTCAATGTTGTTATGTTTGTTATTGCTACCAATGATTGCATCAACCCCTAGAACACCGACATATGAGGGACAACCTGCTATTCACAATAACTGAATAGATGAGCTCTATATGTCAACAAGACAGTCAGAAAGTCATAGATGTTGACGTCCAAATTTCAAAAGAGGAAACGAGATAGTGCCAATATACACGTCTATAGGATTTCCATGGTGGCAATGGTCTAAACTCATTATCAATTTCTTGCAAGATTGAGTATTCCAGAGGTTGGTAATTTTGTCTCTAAATATGAAATTTCGTCGTGTTTTGAAAAAAATTATTTAGATAACCTCGATAGACTCGATATACTCATATTATATTTATGGTGATCTTGGTCGCCTGCTAATGTTTGCTACCATTCAAAAGAGTTTTTGTTTGGTATAACTAAATTAATGATGATGAGTAATTGTATTCTGCACTATATAAATATATTCTGAAAATGTCATATTATCTTATTAAATTAAAAGTTATAATTCATATGTCTTGTTAAACAATGTAACATCTATTCTTGATGAGCGTGTATTAAATTATGCTTGGGTAATATATCCTGAAAGTGGAAGATCCTTCGAAATACTCGATTGTATTGAGTCTGTTCATGAGTAGTAATTAAAAGTGCAAAACTACTGACGCCCCCTAGTACCGGCTGAAGCAGTATTTAATTTCCAAAACTAATCATCCCGAAGGTCCATAACATATAGCAACACTGAGAATGAAGTCCACATTAACATGGATAACGAAAATCGTTACTACATTGAACAGTCGTTAAAAAGTCAGCATATACCAAACTGGAATAGTGATGTAAATCAGTCGCATTTATACTGACATTTTACATGAGTTCTACTTGAAGAGTGGTATCAATGTTCGGATGGAAACAGACGAAGGTTAAATATAGAACGTCACAACCGATTGCGTTATATTTGTCATTCTAATGAAATAATGTATTAGAGGCGCGAGTGTGAAATGTATGCGCAGGAAATGAGGTCATTCTGGTTGTAACATTGCCTTAAAGGGACTAGATTTGAATTCTAACCCTATAAATATAAGATATACATTTGAGCAAACACCAATTATGATACCGTCGCAGTATTAAGAAGAGTCTAACAATTGTAAATAGGTATAACGTCTTAGTTGTTTAAATACAGTGAAACCCCGCAAATGCGACCACTTAATAAACAGCCACTGATGTCGTTTAAAGCAGGTGGTTGCTTAATGCAGGACGAAAGTTATGCAGAAAGCTCCTATAGGAGCTTTCTGCATAACTTTCGTCCTGCATTAAGCTACCACCTGCCTCTGCCACCCATAATTATGCCCCTTTTTGTTGGTCGCATTAGCGGGGTTTAACTGTACCTGAATATTTGGGCAGCAATTACCTGTTCCCCCATTACTGATGTTTTGTATAGATTCTTTGTTTTATCAGATGTCAAACTAGCGCGGCGGATTTATAATTTAGTATTGTTCGACAAAACTAACCTGAGATAACTGAATATTATGTGACTTTTGTTCGGGAATCATCGGTTTACGGAGAATATCGAATGATATGCGCATAGGAATCAGGTATTGCACAATATTATGAACGCACTTACCGAGTGTAGGCTTCACGTAAACATACGAATGATATGCCGAAGATTAATCAGTAGCAGGTTTATAACAGTCGCGTAGCAGTTAAAGTCAACCATATGAAACTGTTTATTATTGAAGCGTGGTGAAGTTATCGTCCGCTTGAAGATGAATTATAAATACCTCGGTAGTCGTGATTTATCATATATCAGACCTTTACGCCTGTGAAACGATTGTGGCGAAATGATAGAAAAAGAAAGTGTTTATACATTCATTTTAATCTCAAATAACACGTGTATTCTTAACATGTTTTGAACAAGTCTACACACGTCATTAAAGTAGAAATAAGCAGATAGGTCCAGTTACACCAAGTTAAGTTAGAATACCTCGATGCTATATTTAAATGCAGCAAGGCTTCAGCTACACTGTGATATACTCTGCACGTTTAATGTGTCGTCTACTGAAATCAGATATGAGAGTTAAAGAGAGAGAGAGAAAGAGAGATATGACACAGAAGCTAAAATGACCCGTGTACAGTGAATCTTATGCCCCGGAATGTTATGAGGATCCGAGTATGAGCCTAATAATACCTGCCACTATATACATATTTGTCACTTTAAACAGAGTTTTATATCATCTGTTCATTGTGCATTACGTTAGATATGTATACATTTAACCCGGTTTCCTCCCATGTTCACCTGACCTAGTTTGTAAACACTCTGTGCGGTATGTGTCCTCTGCCTACCAAGATCATACAACCACTTTGCTCAATCTTCGTTTTGTCTGTGCACCATGTACGCATTATTAAGCGCTAATACGAACTAAGACAATGCCTCAACGGGTATCGACCATCGACATTTTACATACGAGTGTAAGAAAGTGTACTGCCTGAGCAATGAAGTAGTCAAAAAATAACAAGTACTGAAATTTAAAGACAATGTCTAGGCAAAAAAAACAAACAAGAATGAAGGGGCGTAGCCGGAATATTAACATCTCAAGATGCCCTCATGGTGTATCGGGAGTATCCCAATGCATTTTGAACACCCGTAGCAATCTGTTGGCATGTAGTGATATCTGAACAGACTCTTTGCTTTCAAAATATTGAACATTTTTCAGGCCAACATTCTTTTGCATGCCAGTCAATATGTATAAAAACAGGTATTGATTCATATGCAGGTCATTGTGCCTAGTACTAATACAAAAGTATAAAAGTACTAATATATAAAACATGTAAGCCTACAAATGCTGTCCGTTTACATGCTATAGTGGTTTTTCTTAGATTATTCGTCAATATATGCATATTTACAAAATATTAAAATATTTCCACGGTTATATAATCATTACGCATTAGAAACGTCTCCTAACCTAATAAACCTTCTACTACCGGAAGTAACATACTAAACCTAATTTATCTGCACTCCCTCTATGATGTCACTAGAGAAGCCTGATGACCGGATAAACATAATTATATGGCATTGCAAGATAGCATAACACCGGTTTCAAACTACGTGTACATTACATTTTAATAGTTCTGTTTACAACTTGACTAGACAATTTATATTCTTTTTGTATAGTGGTGTCACGGTCTGCGTCGCTATGAAACTCGAGTTTGAAAAAGGTCCATGATTCAGCATTATTATGCTGAGATTTTCAATCCTTATATAAGTATATTGTTGTCTTAAGGTGGTGTTACCCGTTTCGTGTATACTACTGATTTGTTTATTTCCTTTACAATACAATTGCATTTGAAAAAGATGCTTAGTTTTATACCTGTATCTGGATCTTAATTGTTTACAAAACAATTACACGTCTGTTAATGGCCTTGTGATATGCAACAGTTTTCCTTAAAGGTTTTACCACGTCTAAGTATAGATCATATATCTGCTTTATCACGCGGTCTTTGCATGGAGAATAGTAGGTAGGTTTTACCTTTAACAGACTACTAACTACATACATTTATTCGAACAGTATTGATCCAGATTGGACGCCGATAATATCGGTCTCTTAGGTATCCAAACAATTGCATTATATAGTTACGTGTTTGGAAAACAAATTATAATGAAAAACGTAGTAAATAAAGAAGGATGAGCCACACACAAACCGCAACTACCATCAAAACATCGTTAAAATCGGCTTTGAAACCGTGGCCCATATTCATTAAGCTCTTTTGGAATATTTTAACCTTAGGACAATTTAAGGAGAAAATTTCTGTTTACATTTACAGCAAAATTATTTAGTTAAGTTTTATTCATTGACTTCTTGAATATTTGGTTAAGTATATATTGTATATATAGCTTTATTTCTCTTAAACAATTTAATTTGTTTTGATTTTATAGGATTAAGGAATATTCCAGAAACTAAGGAACTGTCTTAAGTTTCTTCGTAGGGGCTTTTGAATATAAGCCTCGAAAGTGTTAAGCTACAGTGCAATGATTAACCGTAAAACTGCTGCAGTTAATCGTTGTTCAAGGACAAAATTTAAAAGTTTGGCTTAGATAATTTCCTAGTTTATTGGGAGACATATTGGTTTTGTCAGAGTTGTCTATCCGTCCGTTCGTCAGTCTGTCTGTCTGTCACAAACTTGTATCGCGCGTATCTCTGAAACCAGTAGAGCTAGAGTCGCCATACATCACAGGAATGTTCACCAGCATGAGTTGTTGCGCACCTGGCATTTTGAATTGTCTCCCCCTGATAACTTTGGAAAAAATGTTTGCGCGTATTCTTGAAACCGCTAGGCATTGAGTCACAAAACTGCACAGCAATATTGACCAGCATGAGTTGTTGTACACCTGGGCTTTTTAATTGTCTACCGTGATAACTTTGGAGTTACAGACATTACAGACAGTACATGTGTGTATTGGAAAGAGGATAAATGGGAGAGACATCTGTTTTTGTGACAAAAACAACAATCCTCTAGTTACCAAATGTCATACTGCATTTAGCATCTGCAAAGAATGTATAGCAAATCCCTTTCTTTAACGACCATTTCAAGTCGTGTTACTATGTCCTTAAAGCATACTATCGCCTGGTGCGATTGTTATGTACATAATTCCCGCAGGAGCTTTCTGAACCTTTTATTCTATGAATATTTAGGTTTGTTTATATGTTTGTTTTCGTTGATAACGTCCGTTTATGGTCACCATAGGCTAATTTTCGCCCCAGAGAGGGAGAGAGAGGGGATACAGAGAAACCGGAGCATGATGCCCTATTTTTAATATCGACAGACTTTCTCTGGTTCCTTTAGACGCCTAGTGTTAAGCCCTGATACCTCGGGCCTCTGTTTATAGTCCCATCCGAGGGACTTGAATATTTATATAAGAATTAATGACTTGCTGAATATCAATTAGCTACAATTTTATAATGACGTTATAAGGTATACAATGAGTAAAGGGTTAATCATTTTCAATCCGAAGCAGTAATCTGCTCTAGGTGACTGCGAGAGAAGGTTTGGTCTTAGGGCTTACACGGAATATACTTTTGGAGTTGACCTATGGCACTTTTTATATTATATATATACTATGTCTTATCTTTAACCATACATATATTGTTGTGACCATTTTTGCCAACGTTACGAGTCTGTGTGACTTATTTCACATAAAACGTGATTGATTTAGACACAATATCCCACGAGTGTGTGTGGGTGGTGGTTCTGTATTCTATAGACACTGAATGGAATATGACAACGCTTCATAGGATTGATGTTTAATGTAAGATAACAGGCTAACTTTAAATGTAAGGAAGCACAAAAGTGACATGCAGAAATATTACTTTGACAGTATAAAAAGACAAGGTGTTTTCACTTTATCTTATATAATGAAGAAAATTCAAAGTCCCATCACTCTGGTAAATATGGTCGTAGTTATGGGACTTTGAATTGTCTCCATTATACATGTTTAAGATGTAGTGACAAGTCTTTGTCTGTCCAAATCTTCATACACCATTAGGACGAATAATTTCAAACTTTCACAGATGAACAACCATCACGGGACTTTGACATTTTCTTCACTACATAGGATATAGTAGAAATACCTTGGTCAATTTCTTACACGATTGTGAGTTTTTTCCCAACCTCAAACGTAACGTGCACCTCGGTAATCCCGGGAGGTTACCCATACAGGCAATAACCGATCGGTCCATTGTGTAACTTCGCAACATTTCCAAATACTTAAACTTCGTAGCCTAAGAGTATGTAGGTAATATATATCAAACAGCATCGCTATTCAACACAGATGAAATATGAATGTTTGCTCCAACCATTCTACTAGGGTAACGTGACATTTATTGTGTTACCTGCCGAGAGGCAATGTGTCACTTAGAGATCATTTTCCGTCGTCTGTCTATCTGTTGTCTGTCTATCCGTCACACTTTCTTTTTATTTGCTGTCATTTCTAAACTAATCATTGTAGAGCTTTCAAATATCACATGTGTCTTCCTCTCATTGAAGACCATTGTTGTAACTACTGTCCAATACTCTGCATGCAATACTATTTAAGATATTCCCCTTTGTTAAAACATTCTTTTTTTGGCTGTCATTTCTTAACTTATAATTATAGAGCTTTCAAATTTCACATGTGTCTTCCTCTCATTGAGGACCATTGATGTAACTAAGGTCCATTACTATGCATGCAATACTTTTTTGTTATTTCCCTTTGTTCTAATTTTAGCACTCCAGCATATTAACGGTTTTTGTGTCAGTTGCGAGCGGTGACACATGTGTTCCTCCGAATAGTCTTGTTACTTGAATACATCTAATGAAAATATTTCGTTTGTTCAGTTCCTCATTGTTGCCATGGTGCTGTTCGGGTGACTGTTCGTTTGTATGTGGTGTTTCCTGCTTGACTCGTGCATGTATTGCTTTAAGTTTTCACGTTATCTTCACTTAAAATGTGTTTGACAAAAACCAATCTCGCCAGATAAAAATAAAATAAAACGAAATATGTTTGTTTACTTCGCTAAAATGTCAGGGGTCTTTGGAAATGGTAACCGAAAGTGATTACGACATTTCTGAGGAAGATATCGTAGGATTCAAAGAACGCGAAAACAAAGGTAAAACTACAAGAGCAGACTTGTGTTATAAAACACATTGGGAAATGTTGCTTTTGTTTAACATTTCTTTTTTCTTATTTCCTTTGCTTGTACTTTTCTTATATAATTTTCTCTTTATTTACAAGCAAAATAGATCTCGCAAAACAAAATACAAAATGGCATATTTGAAAACATTATGTCGAAGCCCGGGCTTCCAGTCTTCCACCTGGCTGTTCACCTGGAAGGTCCAGTATCGTTCATCTAGGGTAATTGGTCATGACAGCTTAATTGTTATGTATGAACACACATTTATATATGCCAAATTATTATTTAAACTATAGCACAAACAAAAACGTATACTACAGCAGTATTTTCACCGAGTCTATAAAATTTATATTTGGCAAGTGCTCACCGATTATTAATTATCTAACGACAATGCCGATGGTGGCTATGTTTGCAATCCGTCAGTCTGTAAGTCAGTCTGTCTGTCAGTCAGCCATACTGCGGTTTTCCGGACATGCTTTCTAAACTCTTACATATATTTTAATGATATTTGCTGTGCAGCTTTTTATAATAAGTTACAGATCAAGAGCTTTCGTTAATTTCGTCTTTGCATGCAGTAAATGCAAGTTGAAGACGCCGCTATCCGTTCTGTATGATACATGAATGCCTGGGCCTGTGTCCTTGACTGCAGAGAACAGCATCATTCTGACAAAAAGCTGAAGAGAGTTGGGCAGATTATTAATTGGATGACCCTAATCTCTAACTAATTTAAATGCCCCTTGAAGAAGGAGATATCGAACTTCAACTTACTTTCTATCATTATAAAGCCTTACCCAGCATTGAAAAAATATTTGCTCAAATTTTGATCTGATAAACATTTAAACAAGTATCAAACAATAACAACATGGATTCAATCTCTTTGCAGATACTAGTCAAATTGCAGAAAATGTTTTGTGTACATAAGTAAGACTCAGATCGTGGGTCGGTCCCAGATCGAGGGCCGATTTGAAAATCGTGGGCTGATCCAAAATCGTGGCATGTTTTCTTAAATCTTGAAAGGCGCTTTAGCCCCCACATTGGATTTTAAGCCTTCAATCATACAAATTCTGTTATAAAATCCACCTCTTTCCGGAACAAATTGGGGTTCGGATCTTTTGACGTCGGTTGTCTCCGGTTCTGAACTAGATCTAGTTTCACTCCAACATCTACGGTTGAAAAAAATATGACGTCATAAATTTACGCACACCGTCGTCCGTTTCGACGTCGTATCATTTCGCGCCACCATTATTTGGACTTTTATTTTCTTTAACTCCGCCAGTCTATATAGATACAATTTTAGATTTATTTGCAGTTTTTAATGACCATGGAACGCTTTTACTTTGCCGTAGTCATTTAGATCTGTATCAAATCTGTGATCTGTGTATTTTGTCAGGAAGGATGTGTTTTTGGGTTATAAATCGGCCCACGATTTGGGAGCAAACGGCCCACGATTTTGGATCGACCCGCGATTTTCGAATCGGTCCTCGATCTGGGACCGGCCCTCGATTTGAGTCTTGCACATATATTGGGTCTTAATTTCAGGAAATGATACGTGGACACATGGATTCGGTATTGCAGACATAGACACAGGAAGAAATGTAACCAGCCAATCACAGTTCAGCATTGCTTCCCTTACCAAAGCCTTTACCATGACACTGCTAGGAATGTTAATGGATGAAAACGGGTAATGCGATTTGTTAACCATTCATCTGATGATTAATTATATAAGAAACTATGACATCATGATTTTGCTGATGTTATGTTATGCCATACGAAAATATAATTTATGGCCGTCGTAGAAACTGTAGAATCATTTCCATAAGCAAACAGAACACATCTTGATCTCACGGCCCCTGTTGGAGTCTGTACAGGCGCAATAAAACATCACTTTCATTTAACTCAATATTCCATAATACACTGTCTGTTCCTTTGGAAACAGAGTATAACCAGAGTAATGTTATATTGTAAATATGGATATTAGCAACAGTTTAAGGGACAACATTTGATTAAGGAAGTTATCATTTATCTGTGTATTTGGCTATCGGTAATCGCGGGTCAGTTATGTAGAATATGGTATTTCCTGGTTCACTAACTTAGTATTTAAACAGCTCCAAACTGTAGCGGGGACAGACTGTTCCTTAAGAAGTAAGGAACATGCTGCCAGTTCTACATTTTCTGCCATGGCCAAAAGTTTCCGTGACTGTGTGCTATTATAATAAGTAATCTAATTAATATTCAAGATGTCGTTATTTCTTGCACAAAATATTTATGAGTAAATGCTTAAACCTCAGTCGCTGTAGAAATGTCTTACATGTGTTTTTCCTTCAGATACCTAAAATAAGATCTAGACCTGTTTAATTTTTCTCAAATGATTTTTATTTTACCTTTGTCCTCTTTAGGTTTACATGGTCCAGCAAAGTCAGTGATGTGTTGGGATACGAGTTTAAGTTCGTTGACGAGCTGAGAACCAAACATATGACTATAAAAGACATCCTATCGCATCGAACGGGTCTGGCACGTCTGGACGAAGGGGTGTTGGCTGGTTACTCAATCAACATAACAACTAGGGCAGGGCTGTGCAAGTATGTTTCTTATACTTAATTATTGCCTTTGTATAATCGCATTCTCACGCATTGGCAAACATAGAAGACCCAGATCAGAGGAATCCTATAGGAATTGTCTGATTCTGATCTGCTCCATTTGCTAATATAATTTGATAGATCTGTTTCTTTTGTTTCCAAACCTTCTACAATTTCCCACCTTCCATGTGTCATTATAACTACAACCGTTAATATTCAGTAGGTATTGACATTTGGAATAAATATAGAACAGGCAAAGGTAAGACGTAACAGTTTGGAACGGTTTACAAATGCTCTTATTGTTCGCCGTAGGCGGCGAACGAGTGAGCCTGCTGATCAATTTGTTTTACACAATGTTTCATCCACTAATGGCACCATGGATATTCATTAGATTAATTTTTATCATTTCTAATGATTCCCATAAAGATTTCATCAATACGTTTTTATAGAGCTCTGCACATTTGTCAATGGTGTTTGATATCAGCTTGATATAGTAAGGGTCAGTTAAGTACATGTTAATGAATTTCCAAAATCCGGGACCTCGTTAAGTATTTTGTAATAGTTTTATTGATATGGCTAGATGATCTGTGCATCTAATGCATGCAGGTCTTGTGTCGGCTTTAAGTATAAGGGGTCCCATGTTTTCCTTCTAATAACCCAAAGTCTGTCCTACTTTTCTCAATACCATGATTTCTTTTCCATGTACATTGTGTTTTGTTTGAATTCATTTCCCGCCAAACATCTAAAATATTGTATTTTTCAATTTAATTAATGAGTGATTGTTAATTAAAGTTATGGGTGAAATGTGTTTTGTTATTTTTTATTGCTACTAAGTCGGTCTGTTTTGTTTAAAATTTCATTCATATTTCCACCAACATGAGAGCATGTTTTTCGATTAATGTGCAAACAATTTGAAAAAATATATATTTCTGTTAGACTTATCGTTATTAGCGTATACATTGAGTAGTGTGCAAGTTGTATTGTCATGTAAATGTAATTGTTTTACGAAAACATGTCTACCCATTGGAAAGCTGTCCATACAAAAATATATTATTTCATATTCTATATTTTTATTAAAGAGTATCGAACAACCTCTGCTTGAACTGGAACCATTATTTCCCAATCTGAACATCCAGTGTTAACAGTGTCTGATATTTCGAAAGTGGGATGTGTCTCTTGTAAAACAGGATATCAACCTTTTGAATGATGATATATTCGTTTAATCGTTAACACTTGTCGTTGTCTCGTATACCCTGTGTGCTTAAAGAAAGTAAATGTAATCTAATCACCATTTAAAAGAAACAGATTAACGAGGACCGTACCATTACATTTACAACAATATGCTAACAAGGGAAGTAACATTAACATCATGACCGCCTTATATGGGCAAAATGAACGACTTAGCTACTTATTAAAATTAGCTGAGTTTATGTAGTTACAGTAAAACCTCTCTATAACGACCACTAAATTACATCAATTATTTTGTGTAAATGGCAGGCGGATGCTTACAGCAAGGTGAAAGTAAATAGAACGCTCCTATAGGAACCACCTGCCCAAAATACCAACTAATTAACACAATTTATCGGTCGTTATAGAGAGGTTTTACTTTATTATTCATTTATTGCAAGGTTTACGCTTTGTATGCCAAAGTATTTAACGATTTGACTATTGTTTTGAAAGGAAACAAAAGAAAGTTAAGCTTTAAGAAGTGAAGAACACGACGTGTGTTTTGCAGACGAAATTATACTACGCTTTCAAATGGTTAAGAATGATAGTATATCCCATCAGCAAATAGTAGTAACTACATGTAGTTATATTTCGTGCACGCGCCACGTTCAAAATACAATCTTCTTTCTCTGTAGGAGGCTAGAGTACGTGCCGGCGAAATATGATTTCAGAGACACGTATCTCTATCACAATTCTATGTATATGCTCGCTGGTCACATTTGCGAGGTGCTCGGTAAAGATACATGGGAAAACCTTGTGACGTCACGACTCCTGAAGCCTTTAGGCATGACATCAGCAACACTTATGAGAGGACCCAATGATGTCTTCAGCGATAGTGCGGCTCATCCTCACATCTACAGGGACGGACGATTTGAAAAGGGAACTCCTGATATATATGAGTAGGTATCTGCATTTTCACATGAACTTTGAATTTTACTTGAAATAATTTAACTTATTTGAGTCCATTTGCATAGTAGTTATCTAAATACATGATTATCTGATGAACATATAGAAATGCGCCATCAGACGGAAACGTATTAACGAATTAACATCTAATGTTGCGTCATCTTTTAAAATGTTTCATGTTCAGCGTTTAACCTTTAGCACTCTACCGGCGACTTTATGGTAACCTTTGCAAACAGTTTGGATCCAGATGAGACGCCGAGTAACTCGGCGTCTCATCAGGATCCAAACTGTTTGTCACCCCAACATGTTTTTAAAAAAAGATATGGAAGAAAAGCGTATTTTTAGAATTGAAGCAGACGATAAAATTTGCAGACGACAATTGCTCAGAGTGCAGAAGGTTATCCCTGCATACATATATCATAACATTATCCTGTATAACCATATCATTACCATCCTGCTTTGTGTAACAAAATACAGTAAAACCCCTCTAATGCGACCACTTAATGAACAAACATGGCTGTCTTCATAAGCAGGTGGTTGCTTATCGCAGGACGAAAGTTATGCAGAAAGCTCCTATAGGAGCTTTCTGCATAACTTTCATCCTGCATTAAGCTACCACCTGCCTTTGCCACTGTGAATTATGCCCCTTTTTGGTGGTCGCTTTAAAGGGGTTTTACTGTATTTACCAAATGTTCACTACACTAATACAACCATGCCTTGCATGTCCCATTATTATTGTGTTCAACATTACCGGGTCATTACCATACATTGCATAACCACATCACAACAATGTTAGCATTAACAACATTTATTCCAATACCGTTACCATGTGCCTAACCTTTGTCCTGTCTTGGTTTACAATAGTATTGCTATATATTGCATCATGACGTCTTGCAGCCATTACCACATTATTGCCATAAATTACATTTCAACGTAGTATGTTATTACTGTGCCTTGCGTTGCCATAGTATTGCTTGCAGTGCATTACCATATTATTACCATGCGTACATTGCAATATTTTAAGCTTTGTATCATCATAGTGTTGCCATCCGTTGCGCATCCCATATGGCGAAGATCCGAATCTATTTGTTTTATTTAATTCTTCAGATATTGGAATATGAAAATCAGACACCGCTCATTTTTTTCTCCTTTTAATTTTCAAAGTTTGTGACATGTAACTGTAACTACAACTTTTTTGAATAATCCATGCTGACGGTATAACAACTCTTTAACAACCCCGAAATAAATACCAACGTAGGGTTTTTTATATACAGTAAAACCTCTCTATAACGGCCACTAAATTACATAAAGTATTTGGGTTAAAGGCAGGTGGCTGCTTAAAGCAAGATGGAAGTAAAACAGAACGCTCCTATAGGAGCGTTCTGATTTACTTTCACCTTGCTTTAAGCAGCCACCTGCCCTAAATACCAACTAATTAACACAATTTAGTGGCCGTTATAGAGAGGTTTGACTGCAGTCAACAACTCCGTTGCACAAGTATTCAAAAAAGGCCATGAAATTCATGATGCCTTACTATAAATTGAAAGGAGCAAAGGATTGAAAAAAAAACGGAGAAATATCACTATACATGTAAAGCGAGTTTCAAATCAGCAAACTCTGGTGTTTGCTGGAGCAAAGGTACCGACATTTCGCATTCGATACAACCCATATAACAATGTATATCAATAGTATATTATTGATAATCATTGCATAATCATACAATTACCACACATTACAGTCATACCCATATCATTACCATAAAATGCATTACTGCGTTATCAATTTGCCTTGCATTGGCATATTTTATGCCATGCCTCATCGTGATATATCTGCATTGAACTGTAATTTATTCCACGCACGGATAACCTTCTGCGGTATTCCTCCATCTGCAAAATGCTGGGCGTTGCGACATGGTTTACAATACTTTAAAACCGACGGAAACCGCGATACAAACAAACAAATAATTTACATCGCATAGCCGTATTATTACCATATAGTGCATGCCAGTAGTATAATCATATCTTGCATACTCACATTATCGCCAAGTCCTGCATACAACATTATTCCTATGCCTTTATGTCCAGCATTATTGCAACACTTTGCTTATCCACATTATTACAATGGCATGCATGCCCTCATGATAACCTCTCCCTGGGTGCAAATGGTATTTTGAAGTGGTCACTCAAATAGGATACTCTCCTTTGCACTCCATTTATATTTGTTGTTTATTAATTCGGTCTATGTATTCGTCCGCAATTAACACATCTGCAGTCTATGAAGATATTGAATCAGTCCTCATTATTAATAAATCGTTCATCTCGGCATGAACAAGTGTATATAAGCATTTGAAGACAAACATTTTACATTTTAAATTAAACAGCTTCAGATCTTTAGTTAAAATCCCATAAGTGAGTGAAAACCAAAAATAGGACTCTTACTGCTTTATGTTTTGCGATGTTACTTTTCGATAGAAACATTTGAAACAAACGTTGTCATAAATTATACACGTGCATTAAATCGATGTATGTTGGTATTTATAGACCCTCTTATCACACAGTAAACAAATATGTCTGCTCAAACTCTAGTATGTGCAATTTTACTAAATTCCATTTCGCTTAAATTTTGAATCTACCAGCTGAACGTCAAATAGTTTGGATCCTGATGAGACGTCTAGTTACGCGCCGGCTCATCTAGTTCTCAAGCTTTTGATTGGTCAGATTTGAGTTCTGAAGCTTTTGATTGGTCAGATTTGAGCCAAAGGCTCAAATCTGACCAATCAAAAACTTGAGAACGAACTCAGACTCAACTAAACGTTTTATAAGCATGGACCCAGGTCATGTTTAGTGACATAATAGTTAACATACCTATATCATTACAGCAGAGTGTACGTGTTTCATCTAAAACCTATGTATTCGTAGCATATTTCCGCTGGAGCCTGTTGGGGCTATACTTGCTTCTGCAGAGGACATGACGAAGTGGATTCTGTTCAACATGAGACGTGGAAAAATCGAAAATGGCACTCAGTTAATAAAGAAGGAACTCTTAGACGAGGCAATTAAAGGTAAATGTACTATTCATAATCCGCACAACGATATATTCAGCCTTTGCAAATAGTGTAGATCCAGGTTAATTTCTGGGGCCAGGGTGTACACTGGCGGTCAATTTGAATTACTAGTAACATATAGTAGAACATAACCTAAAACTCTGGAACCTAAAACATTGGAATTTCAAATACGTATCAGCAGCGGTCTTTGTAACAAGTGACAGATTAATACAGGCGGGGGAAGGGGGGGGGGGGTAATTGCAGCAAATTGTTATAGAAGGTTCCGCATGACTTTCATCCTGCATGAAGCAGTCATCAGCCTAAAATGATCAAATGTCTTATGTTACTAAATTTCTGATTCAGAGGGACTTTGCTGTACATATCACTATAGATACCGGCGAGTGTCAGTTAAGATTCTGACCAGGAACTGCTTCTCAGGCACGGCGCCGAGTATACGCACTATTGTCCCGAAGGCACACTTTCTATCGATGGTTCTCGTACTCAATACTATCAATGCTCCCATGTTTAATACTGTAACAGTTAACTCGTTCAACTGAACATTTAAACCCACCTATTGTTAATAATGGGGGACATCGTAGCAGTTAATTTGTCTATAGCGACCATCCAATATAAGAATTATTCTCGGGTTTAAGAGCATGTCGTAGCTTTACCTAGGAATAAAGTTTAACAAAAAGATTAACTTTCTGTATTACTTTCGTCCTGCATTAAGCAACCTCCTTCTCTTATAGACAGACTATCGTAGCTATCTGCTGTCTATACAGGTGTAAATCATTGCTACTAATTGGTTCGGTAAACAGTACAGACCCTGATCAGACGACTGGTTTAGATGTCTGTTCTGGGTATGCGCTGCTATCCTGTATCCTATTGATGTTTTAGGGTTAAACGGGGTACATGTAAACAGTGCAGACCATGATCAGACGACTGTTTTAGATGTTGTTTGTTCTGGTTATATACTGCTATCCTGTGTCCTATTGATGTTGTAGGGTTAAACGGGGTAAACAGTGCAGATCATGATCAGACGACTGGTTTAGATGTTGTCTGTTCTGGGTATGCACTGCTATCCTGTATCCTATTGATGTTTTAGGGTTAAACGGGGTAAACAGTGCAGATCATGATCAGACGACTGGTTTAGATGTTGTCTGTTCTGGGTATGCACTGCTATCCTGTATCCTATTGATGTTTTAGGGTTAAACGGGGTAAACAGTGCAGATCATGATCAGACGACTGTTTTAGATGTTGTCTGTTCTGGTTATATACTGCTATCCTGTGTCCTATTGATGTTGTAGGGTTAAACGGGGTATCCCTGGGTCCATGCTTATAAAACTTTTAGTTGAGTCTGAGTTCGTTCTCAAGTTTTGGATTGGTCAGATTTGAGCCTTTGGCTCAAATCTGACCAATCAAAAGCTTGAGAACTCAAATCTGACCAATCAAAAGCTTGAGAACAAACTCAGACTCAACTAAAAACGCTTTATAAGCATGGACCCTGGTTAAAGGTTTGAATATTGTTGTAAGTCATTACGTTTAACTCTTTACCTTATAGAGACGCATTTTCACGCCTTTGCAAACATGATAGACCCAGAATAGAAAGCTCTTGTAAGAGCCGTCTGATCATGGAATTATTCATAGAATTATATAGTGTACTGGAGTCTACAGTACCTACCAAAGCCAAATTCCCGTGCTCGTATACCATTATAAACCTTGAGCTAATAAATATTCATGATGTCATTATATCTATATTATATCTATATTGATTTTCATGAGGTGAATTGTTAATTGTACTTAGAGTTTGGCGAAGAATTCGACCAATCATTTAGCCGGATATTCAAACAATATGCCCGATTTAATTGTTAAGAGTTCGAGATTTGGCGAGACTGTCATTCTTAATTCCCTAAGAGTTCGATATTTGCCGCGAGTAGTAATTACAAGGCACTGGGCATGCGAGAAGTTTGTTTCAAGGTCCGCCCTGTCTCGTGTTAGCTTTATATGGCAATATTTACTACACTTTCACGTGGAGTGCGACGAGGCCCGTGTTCGTTTGTATAACGAAAAAGAAACAAGACGAATAGTTCATAGACAAAATTCTTGAACACATTTAACCATAGCATGCGTACATAATACACAAAATGAGACACAGCTTGCTGACATTGCTGATAACCCATTGACCATTCTCTTGCTGAATTTAAAAAAAACCCATTTATCCTTCTTTACCCATGCCCTGTTGTATAATTACATATATCTTCACTGTATACAAGTATTTCGCTGTGCAATCACTGATGTTGAGTGTACTGGTTGCACAATCAACTTGTAAATAGTGCAGACCCTGATGAGACACCTCCTGCAGGAGCTGTCTCATCTGGGTCTTCACTATTTACAGGTAGATATATTGACGTGAATAGCAAGCGAAGGCTTAATTTTCCTTCATTGTTTCTAGCTTTGCTTTGTTGACGTTACCTTACCTCCGTTTTTAGAAGCTTTCAGTATTGACCTTTTAGGATTACACGGCGTTTCCTCAAAGCCTGTCAGTTGATATTAAATAACTGACGACGGAGTCTCCTTCTATCTTAAAAATAGATTTACACGAAAAAGTTTACTCGAAACTATTCAATTCAAAATCAACGTGACTTACTGTTTCACTACACAACCACAAAATGAAAGGGAGGAAACACGGCCTATATTTGTAAGTCATATTACAAGTGTTTGTCTGGGCTTTCAAATATGGCAGTGTGACGTACTAATATGGCGTTCAAATCTCTTAGTGTTTATTAAGAGAGAATTTAACGATTAAGAAACCGCCACTCGCCACGCTCGTTCTGGCTTCTTAATCGTCAAATTATCGCTTAATAAACACTAACTATTACAAACAAGCAGCTTATTCTGAAAAGGAAAACAACAAAAAGAACCTCTGAGCAAATATTAGACAAATGATGAAGCTCTATGTATGATACCCTTTAGATTTGCAGTGTTTTATCTTAAAGACGGAGTCGCTAAAATGAACGCATATTTTCGATAATATCATAAAATTTAGTAAAAGTTTGTTACGTTCAATTGCTATTATTCAAACTTGTATCGAAAATATGCCCATTTGATTAAAAATAAGCCGTTTTCATAGATACTTATAAATTTTGTTCGGCCTTGGTCGAACAGTTAACGAAGTATACTCTAACGACATACTTCTTTTCAGCATAGATACTGTTAAATGAATAAGCATCTTTAAATGCAGGTGGTTACTTAATCCAGGGCAAAACTAATTCAGTAGGCTCGAATGGGTCATTTCTGCCCAATATGTTCCATGCTAACAGTTCCTTATTGGCTGCGGCGGTAGCCGCAGGCAATCTTTTATATGGCGTACGAAACGGTTCATAACTTTCCAAAAGCGCATCATGCGGTTTAGAAAGCGCATGATGCGGTTTGTAAAGCGCATGATGCGGTTTATAAACCGCATGATGCGCTTTCTAAACCGCATCATGCGCTTTCTAAACCGCATGATGCGGTTTAATAGTTTTGGACCTTTCGTACGCGATAGTCACAGCATTTCAAAGCGCATTTTGCGGTTCAGCTCACCGGTTCTGGCACTTTATTGGTCACGGCTCGGGCTATATGATGATTTCTCTCAGCCAATCAGAACAGTTGTTACAAATTGTATTATCTAGAGATGGGCTAATTAAATTAGAGGTTCAAAGAGTCCTTATGCGTTTCTGCGGGATTAGTTTTATAACTGCCGACTGCTACGGATTTTTTTGTTATCGTGTCTTTTCTAAATTCATGAAAATTATGTGTTTTTTTTTTAAATTTTGACGTACCCATTTATTATTGTTTAAACTCTGCATGATGCTACATATATTTCTTTATTTCTGTCTCTTCTTTGTACAACAAAGTAGCATTACAATTCGTGTATATCACAGTTTTACATATTTGTACAAAGTCATTCATAATTGAATTATAAGAGACTATCACAGCTATTCATCTTAAATTGCACTATCAAAAGCATTATATACAGCAGGTAAAATGCACACAGCACCCTTTAATACCACACACCTAACCGTCAGAGATTAAGCGTCCAATGTGTCTAAAACAAGGACAAAGGCAATCCAGTAAGACCTGACGACATTTTAATTTCATATGCACCTGTTTATGAACATGTGCTTCGAAAGTGGTTTTTTCAAATGCTAGTGATATAGCTATAATTGAAACACAATTATAGAATAAAGCACCGTGGCGTAGGGGCAGCGCGTTAGCCTAGAAACCAAAGGTACACGGGTTCGATCCTAGGTAGATACGAAACTATTTTTTCTTTTCGAATGTCAATTGTTTCGTTTCATTTCTTATTTCGACATTAACGTGCTTTTGTTTTAAATCCATTTTATATTAGCACCCTGTCATTAAATATCCACACATCGTCCCGTATGTAGAACCTACTCCACACTTACACAAATGACACATTAACTCTGATTTGCTGATGAAATGACGTCAACAAGTTAACAAGTGAATAACTGATTAACTGTCAGTTGAATTTGGTAACTAGTTGAATACAAACTTTTTATTTCAAAGTTACTTTGCATAATAAAAATGCAAACACAACAAAACCTCTCAAACACGACAGCTTAATAAGTGTTATACATGTATGTTCTTTCTCTGATTTCCATTCATTTACAAGCCCCCCCCCCCAATTGTTTTTTTCTGCAAGTACACTATTTAACCCGCTACTTATTTCATTTTTTTTTATTTATTGACATTTAAGGTAATGGTTTACACTGCTGATCTTGCCACCTGATACATGTTAGGCAGCCATTTTACGCTTGCGTAAAACCTCGCTTGTAATACCCTGAGTCAGGGTGACTCGTTTTGGAGTGGTCGCTTGAAACAGATCTTACTTATCTGTTTATTCATGTTGTAGCTACGACGGCGATGCCTGTCAGCCGCGATATAAGCCAACCCGAATTCCCTGCATCATACATAGTCAGCGGATGTGGATATGGCTGGATGACTGCAAGTTACAGAGGTAAACGTGTGTACGTTGGTGAGTGAGTTAGTGAATGAGTGTGTGAATGAGTGAGTGAGTGAGTGAGTGAGTGAGCGAGCGTGAGAGTTAGTGAGAGATAGAGAGAGTGTTTGTGTGTGTGTGTGGGGGGGGGGGCGGCAAAATATAATTCTTTAACTTTTAGCCTGCTATGGGCGGATGATTTAATACATACGCAAACAGTATTGGTCCAGATGAGACGCCGAGTAACCCTGATTGCATATTGGTAGACAAATTGATTATAGCCTGAATTTTGATAATGTAGTAGGTGAAAATTCTTTAAAATTTGCTCAGCAGGCTAAAGGTTAAGGAATCGTAATCTAGAGCGAAAATAGTGACTTATCGAAAGTGTATGCGTTATTCTAGAGGACCGACTACCAAAAGAGAATTTGAAAACGTATTCGTTGTGTGATTTTTTAAGCTTTGTTATCATTTCTCATGCTATTCGATGGCGCATTGTAATACCTCTGTAAAAATATTATTTTGAAACGATTGTGATAAATAGGGCATATACTCCAATGGAGCACAAATGCTTTAGTTATCACATTTGTTTCAAAACTATAAAGCATTATATTTTTTCCCGTTATTCTAGTAAATGTTCTTTGTCAGTACATTTATTTAAATGTAGTCTATAGGGGAATGAGTATAGATTTGTGTTACCATAGTTTCAAACAATGCATGTATTTCGTCGGCGGCGCTTTAAATTTTACATGACCTATATAGTGTGATGCTACATGTACTCTTAAAACTATCATTCTGACGCATTGGACTTGTACTTTTGTGTCATTATCACTTTCTTGAATTTAATTTATCATTGGTGTTATAGGCTACGTGTATATACCATGTACATCTTAGTTTACATGGCCTACAAAGAGCTGCTGAGCCAGTAGACCAATCACATTGGCGCATTCGACCGGCACTTCTTACATTAGTAAAACTTTTATCTTATTGTTCTTTATAGGCTTCAAGCACTACTGGCACACCGCAGGCCTTTACTCCTACATCACATATTTGTGGATATTTTCTGACAAAGGAACAAATGTAGGTCAGTATAACAAGCTTTTTTGACCCCAAACTTTGTCCGTTTGCACGTCCACAAGTAAGTCCACTCGTCCCTAGCACTATTATGTGCCGTGCGTAAGTTCAAACGTTCAAACACTTTGATTCGTGAAATACTTGGTGTGATTGTACCTTAACCCAGAGTGAGGGAGATCTTTATGAAAGGTGCACACATCGGTGATTTAAATATCCTCATTACCATTATATTATAATCTCTGTCTTTGTTTTAAATATGGCTCCATAATCAAACGTACCGCAAACACTCTATAGAGCAGCAACGAAAAAGAGGTGCAGCATGAGCGAACTTTCTACCGCGGTGCAAGTCGATTTATTCAATATAGGGACTGAAAACAAATCATGTGTTGATCGCTGCGGGAAATGTTTCTTCTTTCGTGGCCAATATGTTGGAAAAAAACCTGAACAAGATCATGCTAGCGTTGTTAGAGCGTAATCGTGGTGATGTTCACGTCATTTTACGTTGGTACGGTATCCAGTTGGTGACATTCCTCTAGTAGCATTTACTTCTACGTATGAAAGCTCGAAAATCAAAGCTTTACCATCTAAACCAAAATATATACAAGTATATTCTTAAAAGAAACCAAATGTTTTGGAGGCTAAATTAGAAAATTATAACACATTTCCAAGCAATATTTCTTTACCCATCGTATAATCATGGGTCTTAAAGGCAGGTGATAGTTTTATGCAGGACGAAAGATATGCAGAAAGCTCTCACGTATATTTTCCGAATTATTTTTGTCCTGCATTAAGCACCCATATGAGTTTCCAGACCAGTATATTTATTCACAAAGTACTGTCAAAAACCCTCTAAACCGGACGTTAAATTTGCTATAAATATATGTCTTGGAGACAGGTGGCAGCTTAATGCAGGGTGAACGTCATGCAGAAAGCTCCTCCTTGAAAAGGCGGTGTCTGATCTTGGACTGCACTATTTGTCGTGGTGCATTTATGCGACTGCGGCGGTAAAATGGTTAATCCTATTGAGTCCCGTCACATCTGTATCCAAGTTGTTTGCAAATGGGACTAAGAATGCGGTTAGCGGCAAAATGGTAACAACATTTGTCAGTCACTATTTCCGAATAAATAGAAGGACGCGTTGTATATATACAGTGAAATAATTTATCAAATCTAATGCAGAATATGTTTACGTAGAAACTACCTAAATTCTTGCTTTTTCATGTTCATCCAATGCTTTCACAGATGTAATTTGACAATTTCAAGGAAATGTAATGTGCTTGGAATGAAGTATTTCCCTTATTTAGTGTGTTCCGTACAGGCACTTTATTTATAGTTACCATTGATATTATACAGGCAAATAGTGTAGAGCCGTTTTAAGGAATCTCCTTCAAGAAGTGCATTGCCCAAATAACCCTTTTTCTCATACCTGCGACTTTGTATTAACCCTTCTATTGCTGAATTTTAAAATACATTTCTCTTTCTTTGCCCATGCTCTGTTGTATAATTACATATATCTTCACTGTGTACAAGTATTTCGCTGTGCAATCCACTGCTGTGGAGTGCACTGATTGCACAATCAACTTGTAAATAGTGCAAACCCTGATGAGACAGCTCCTGCAGGAGCTGTCTCATCTGGGTCTTCACTATTTACAGGTAGGTATATTGACGTGAATAGCAGCGAAGGGTTAACAGGGTAGAGAAACATCAATCAGATGGGTCATTTAGTAGTGGTACATGTAATATATATCTGATTCGCCATTTTCTTTCAAAGTGAAAATTACAAATTCAGCTGAGTAATATTCATGATTTTCTACATTTTACATGAATATTCATCAGGTGAAGGGTCTACCGCCTTTATTTATTGTGCGGCCACAACAATAGGCGAATCAAACAGCAAACAAATACAACACGTGCAGTAAAATCTGCGGCCATTAAAAATAAGCCTAAACATAGGTGTCGAATGCAGGTTGTAGCTTTTAATGGAGGTCAATACAGAAATGTCCTGCATTTATGAATCACTTTTGTTATACATCAAGAAGGGTTTACTTTTGTGAATCCTGATCGATAAATCATTGCCTGAGACATGTTTTATTGTACAAGTTGAATTCTCATCTTAAAACATATACATTCATATTCCAGGACTTTTAACTAGCGTGAACGGACCTGCATTCCAATCGTCTGACACTTTAAAGTCGATCATGTACTACGTCAGTGACCTACTCCTGGATGAAGAACCTTGGATGAACGAAACAACTGCCTGCACGTATCCCGAGCCATGGCACACGAGACAGAGCATGACCTCTTCTGTAGAAGAGAACGGCCAGCTGACGAACGCAGAGGAATATGAGGGAAGCTATGGCCATCGTTTTCTACCGGACATTCAAATTTCTGTTATGCCGGATGACCAGACCAAGCTACGGATTGTCTTCAACAGAATTTCAGGAGTGCTGCGACCTTCAACGGACAAGGACAGATTTCTGTACAAGATAACATCTCCATGGGAATTAGCTTTATCTATGAGGGAAACTAACGTCACCTTCATACGAAATGACGGAGTTGTAGCAGCTGCTATGTTTCAATACGAAGTTGATGTAACATTCACGAAAGGGGCATCGTTTACAGATCCCATTCCACACACAAACGGTGCATTTTGTTTGCGTTATGCACGTTTTGAATACATTTTCGTTTGGTCACTGATTGTCATTTTATTCGCAAGCATGAATGGTGACATCAAATAAATTTTTTAATCCAAATGTTGATTTTCTGACTGAAATATGTTTCAAAAGTTTCTGTCAATGCACACATAGAAACAACGAATTAATTGTCGTATAAGCACCATTTCTGACAAGAATATTCATCGAGTGTAGTCTTACGAAAGTGTTTACTGCATACAACATACATGTACGGTTATGTATATGGAAATCAAAAGATTTTATTGGTTATTTACTAATATATTAAACTAGGTTTATGTCGACATTAAGGGTATGTATAACCCAAACAATGAAGACAACCTCACCAGAATTCATATTTGCAAAGAGAGCACATGAAGATCAGACGGCTCTGCTAAACGTCTCATCAGGGTCTGCTATGTTTGCTTAGTATAGAATAAAAATCATTTTAGATAAAGTCTATACAATTTCGCATGGTAATGTAGCCGCATGTTTTATATAACAGTAACGGTGTAAACTCATAAGTTCATTAAAATTCGTAATGGGTAGATTGTGTAATGAATACTTATGGAGTGAAGAGTGAACGCCTCTGGTATTTTGTAATCAGAGTTAAACCAGACTAGTGGCATCTTCAGAAGATCAGCATCAACCAGACTAATGGCATATTCAGAGACTCTGCGTCCATTAGACTAATGTCATATTCAGAGACTCGGAGCGTCAACCAGACTAATGGCATCTTCAGAGACTCGGCGTCAACCAGACTATGTATACACTCCCTTTCGTTGATAATGAAATAAGTAAAAACTCGATAATCCGAAATCGTAGTACAGAAGAAGTTTGTTCTTTTTGGCAGCTGCTTAATGCAGAAAGGAATACATGCAGAATTCTCCCATGAGAGCTTTCTGTATGACCTTCATCCTGCATTAAGCTGTCACCTGTCCTAAAGATCGATAATAATACTTATTTGAGTGTTCGGATAATCGGAATGTTACTGTGTTGCATATATTGGCTAGCATCGAATATTACAGACCCCGATCATATACTGCATACTAGTTTTGGTTTGTTCTACATTGTCTGACATCCCCGCATACTCTCTCGACTCAGACAGGATTTATTTCTATGACTTCAATTAAAATAAATCTTCAACATCGACTAGCGAATATGTGATGATCTTTGCAAACAGTTTGGATCCAAATTTGATGCCGAGTAGGATCAGGTATATAATTGTTTTGACATTTTAAGCGTTGCTTGGATAAGACTGGAAGAACCATGACATTAAGTGTACAGTAAAAACTCTCTATAACGGTCACTAAATTATGCTAATTAGTTAGTATTTAGGGCAGGTGGTTGCTTAAAGCAAGGTGAAAGTAAAACAGAACGCTCCTATTGGAGCGTTCTGTTTTACTTTCACCTTGCTTTAAGCAGCCACCCGCCTTTAACACAAACTACTTGATGTATTTTAGTGGTCGTTATAGAGAGGTTTTACTGTATATGACAATTGCTCAGTTTACAGAATATTTATATGGACATTATACAGGTGCATTTTAATTTACATATTGTTTGTTGAACCCTAACGGTTGTATTTTAACGTTGTCGTCTCCAAATGAACGTGTTTGCTTAGAGTATCATGTTCCGTTCATAAACATCACTAGCGTATCAAACAAAGTAGATCATAATGAGATACAGTGACAACTGGATACTACAAAATGTTGGCAATGAAAAATGTATGGCTTTGAAGGTGTGTGACTGCTGAATGCAGAAGTAAGAGTATGACTCTCTCTATGACTTTCACTCTGCATTAAGCTGCCACCTGTGTTTACGATCAATTATGGTACCTGTTTGAGCGTTCGAATAATCAAGTTTCACTGTACCGAGTTATTGGTCATCTCATCTGGATATAAAGCGTTTGTAAAAGTTCTAACAGGTTCATTTATTGAGGCGAAACGATTAACAATCATCAGTCATTTTTATGTGACACTTTTTGCAATTGGCAGTTAAAACTGAACGTAAATATTAATTTTTTAACCGTTCGCTCCTTAATAAGCGCGACATGACTCTAATTTGAAACAGTGTGGATCCAAATAAGACACCAAGTAGCTCAGTGTGTCATCAGGGTCCAAACTGTGGCTCAAATGTTATGTTTAAGTAAATAAAAATGTAATATATCAGATTTTGAACAGTCATCATTTGTTCCTACAATCTAATGGTTAAAACTTTAAGTGTAAAGTTAGATTGATATTTTGTACACACATATAGTACATAAGATGTAGAAAGAGAATATTTGACTTTATATAATACAGTAAAACATCGATACTACGAAATTTTAGTGATGAATACTTTATATCTTTGTAGGCTGGTGGCTGCTTAATACATTTGGAAAGTCATGCAGAAAGATTAGAGGAACTTTCTACATTACTTTTACCCTGCTTTAAGTCTTAAAGATCGATAATGATACTTGATTGGTGTTTGAACATTCGGGGTTTCACTGTATATCTAAGCAGTCCGCCCGTCCTTCCGTCTGTCTGTCCTGTCTTTCTGACTGTCTGTATTTCTGTCTTTCTGTATGGACGTATATATACATAAATCATACATGTATATCTGTCTGGTTTTCCTTCTCTAATTAGGTTCATGTAATGTATGCTATTTTACTATATAATGTACATACATAGAGTTATCAAAAAATAGATTATGAACAGGATACATAGAATTTTATTAAACACTATTAATTACTGCTGGATAAATTCCTGTGTATGTCTGTATATTTGTCAGTTTGTTTGTTTGTGTCTTTCTGTCTGTCTTTCTGTCTGTTTGTTTGTCCGTCTGTATATCTGTCTGCCTTTCTGTCTATATGTCTGTCTGTATGTATGTATGTCTACCCGTCGATCCGTCTGAGTGTCAATTCGTGTGTCTCTTTGTCATTTTGTCTGTGTGTATATCAACTTGCCTGTGTCTGTCTGTCTGATTGTCTGTATGTTTGCTTGTCATACATATAATTATAATTATGTCACAGGTTGTCTAGTTTTGTACATATACTTACATTTACTAATAGAATGTTGTTTACATAATTATACCTGTACATAATGTATGCTCTTTTACTATATAATGTTATTACGCACAGCTATCATAACCCTTCTCTTGCTGAATTTTAAAATGCATTTATTCTTCTTTACCCATGCCCTGTGGTATAATTACATATATCTTCACTGTCTACAATTATTTCTCTGTTCAATCACTGAAGTGGAGTGCACTGGTTGCACATTCAACTTGTAAATAGTGCAGACCCAGATGAGACAGCTCCTGCAGGAGCTGTCTCATCTGGGTCTTCACTATTCACAGGTAGGTATATTGACGTGAATAGCGAAGGGCTAATTTAGGTTTGAACAGTTTCCACATTATTTTATTATACACTATTATTCACTGATATATAAATTCATGTGTATCTTATAATTATGTTAAGGTAATAAACGATCGTTCTATTACACATTATTAGTTTTTTATTTCCGCCGGTCTGCCAGGTTCATTTAATATATCGTAGACGGGGTGTCATTCAGTTTGAAACCTGATCAGATTCCGATTTATGCTGCGCCAAACCAGTATTCAAACCGCTTGCTTAGCGTTCAGAGGTGAAAACAAATACCAAGCGTTAACGGTTGTCTTGTTCGCGTCAAGACATTTCAATACAGTATAGATCCTGACCAGATATTCCATATTGTTACGCCATAAATATGCAGCACCTTTTCAGACAGGATACACCAGGACCAGCATGCCCTTGTTGGAACCGTCTGGTCAGAATCGGGTCTGTTTGCTTGTGAGATTATGTGGATCCATGAACAGGATTAACCTGCCCACTGCCCATATATTACAGTTCGCCTAAAAAGGAACATAGCTTAGCTTTACAGGAATCAATCACCAGGGTCCGAGCTGTTTGTCACCAGGTCAATAGTGTCTCTCACCAGGGTCCGAGATGTATGTCACTAGGTCAATAGTGTATCTCATCAGGGTCCCAGCTGTTTGTCACCAGGTCAATAGTGTCTTTCATCAGGATCTGAGCTGTTTGTCACCAGGTCAATAGTGTCTCTCAACAGGGTCCGAGCTCTATGTCACCAGGTCAATAGTGTCTCTCGCCAGGGTTCGAGCTGTTTGTCAACAGGTCAATAGTGTCTCTCATCAGGGTCCGAGCTGTTTGTCACCAGGTCAATAGTGTCTCTCATCAGGATCTGAGCTGTTTGTCACCAGGTCAATAGTGTCTCTCACCAGGGTCCGAGCTCTATGTTACCAGGTCAATAGTGTCTCTCAACAGGGTCCGAGCTGTTTGTCAACAGGTCAATAGTGTCTCTCACTAGGGTCCGAGCTGTTTGTCACCAGGTCAATAGTGTCTCTCACCAGGGTCCGAACTGTTTGTCACCAGGTCAATAGTGTATATCGTCAGTGTCCGAGCTGTTTGTCGCCAGGTCAATATTGTCTCTCACCAGGGTCCGAACTGTGTGTCACCAGGTCATTGGTGTCTCTCACCAGGGTCCGAGCTGTTTGTCACCAGGTCAATAGTGTATCTCACCAGGGTCCGAGCTGTTTGTCACCAGGTCAATATTGTCTCTCACCATGGTCTGAGCTGTCTGTCACCAGGGTCCGAGCTGCTTGTCACCAGGTCATTAGTTTATTAAATGCTTAAACGAATCAGACGTACATGTAATTAAAGGTTTCAATAGATTCGAGTTTAAGCAGACCGGCATCAAACGTACAACATGACAACGGTTAATAATGTTTTCTTTTAAATCTTTAAAGAATTATGGCATCATGAATATTAATTGGCTTTATGTTTATAAAATCATACAAACAATTAGCATTTTGGCCCTGTCAGAAACTGTAGAACACATTCTACAGTAAAACCTCTCTTAACCGGCAGTTAAATTTAGTATGAATATCGGTCTTGGAGACAGGTGGCAGCTTAATGCAGGGTGAAAGTCATGCAGAAAGCTCCTAGAGGAGCTTTCTGCCTGACTTTCACCCTGCATTAAGCAGCCACCTGCCTAAAAGTATCTTAATTATTATCTACTAGAATTCCGGTTAAGAGAGGTTATACTGTATATAATTCCACCAGCACACAGAGCTGACCTGATCGGGGGGTTTCTACAGGAACCTCTGATGTTGGTCTTCTCTGTTTGTAAAGGCGTTAAACGGGTAGTAGCGAAGTAAACTGTTAAAGCAGGATGGCCAATAATTGACTGTAGAGTCAATTCAGTATGAATGGATCAAAGTGGCCTGAAAATTGTATATGACAAACAATGTAGAAACTGATTCGATGACTCCTACCGAAACACTTACTGATCTGGGTCTACACTATTTGCGAATATGCAAGTATAATGCTTCCTGTATTCAAACGGTGAAGATCTGACGATATACGTATCACGGATCGGTGTATATTTGTATCAGACGCACTCATTGAATTGCCAACAGTGTAGTCCTACATCAAACACCAAGTCGTTCATGGGGTATCTTTTTATTATTTTATATTGAAGCAAGCTACATATTAACAATTCCCCTCAAATAAACGCCTTTTCATACATTTGCAAACAGAATAGACCCAGATTATGCGCTGGGGTATTAAATTTGTATCATACACCCTCCTATTAAATTTACAACAGTGTAGACCAACATCAATAACCATGTCGATGATGGGGTGATTGAGTGTTACATTGAAGCAAGCTACATATTAACTATTCCCCTCAAATAAACGCCTGTTCACGCATTTGCAAACAGAATGGACCTGGGGAGACGGCTCCCGTAGGAGCCGGCGTCTAATCAGGACCTGCTCTGTTTAATACGTCTGACTTTCAGCCTGCATTAAGCTGCCACATAACGTAGAGACTGACATTTATATCAATTTGAATCCCCGGTTTACTCTATCTTATATCACTATTCAAGATGAAACGATAAAGCATATAATAATGACATTAATACAGTAAAACCTCTTTATAACGGACACTAATATTTTGTGTTAAAGGCTGGTGACTGCTTAAAGCAAGGTGAAAGTAAAACAAAACGCTCCTATAGGAGCATTTTGTTTTACTTTCACCTTGCTTTAAGCAACCACCTGTCCTTAATACCAACTAATTAACACAATTCAGTGCCCGTTATAGCGGGGTTTTACTGTAACTGCTATTTGCGAGCTGGTTTGATCCAAATGACACACCGAGTGGCCCGGAGTATCACAAAAATCCAAGTTATTTGCAATTTTACCAAACATCCTCCAAATAAGCGAATCAAATAATTTTTAGATATGCAGTTTTATCACGAGCCCTTGCATGCTGGCTCAAGCGTGTATCTGGTGCAATTTTGTTGATCCAAACTGTTTCCTAATTCTAGTCAGCTCGAGGAAAGCTTGATAACGGTTAAGCCACTACCACTGAACTACAGATAAGCTAATTTAAATTTAGAACACTCGGGGTAGACGAACGTGTATACACATTGTACAGAGACTTAAGTTGTAGGAAGATTCAAAGTGAGGATAATGCTGAAACAATGGATTCTTATTCTAACGGTGCTGGTGGTACATGCATGGTGGACAGGAAGTGCAGTAGCTGAGGTATTCGACGCTGCCACAGAATCCAAGGTTCTGACTTATGTTCAGTCGACGATGAAGTGCAGAAAAGTACCTGGATTGACAATGGCGGTAGTCAAAGGTGTTTGGTTCATTTGTTTTCTGCTTTAGCGGCAAATGATATTCATGTATAAGCTATGATCTCTGTTAAGTTTTAGGTAGGAATGCTGTGAAATTTATAAACTGAAGCGTAAGTTGGGTGTCTCTTCGGATCCTGATGAGACGCGGGTCTCTTTTCGCCGACTTCAGTGGCGAAAACGTTTAACAAGGTATACTCATATAAGCCACTGTTTAAGGTAAAAGAGTATTTTTACCTGTCATATGCACTTTTCATACATCAACTATCTCTATATGGTTTGTTACATGTGCTTTTATAATAATTAATCACATGCTTCTACTCACAGTTAGATACTATTCATTGAACAGCCGGGTAAGTTTTAACTACGTGCTTGAAGTTATATTTCTCATACATTATCTACTTACATACTGTATATTGATTCTGTATTACAACAATTAATGCATAAATTCGCATCTAATGAAGCATGAGTTCACAAAGAAGAACATCGGGGTTGTAAAAGAGGGTCGAGAAACAGACAGACGAGGCAGAGACAGATACCGCATCATGGGAGAGAGACGAGGAACTTTCGACAGAGAGATGGAATGTGAAAGAGACGGGAGGGGTGAGAGAATGAGAGAAAGAGAGATAGCGAGAGACAGATAAAGAGAGAGACAGTGACAAAGAGTGAGACAGAGACAGACAGAGAGACAGACAGAGAGAGGGAGAGAGAGATGGAGAGAGAGATAGAGATAGATAGAGAGAGACAGAGAGACTGTATTACTGTAATCAGCCATCTGCTTAGAATTTCGGTTGAGAGATATTTTACTGTATATAGCGCCAAAGTGATAATTAGTGATACAGATTATATTTATCTAAACGCACTTTTCTCTGGTACATTGTCTTGTATAGCATTACCTCTTCAGATGCTGAACACAAATATGTATGTACAGTTAAAAAAACCCGCTAATGCGACCACCTAAAAGAGGTATAATTATGGGTGCTAGATGCAGGTGGTAGCTTAATGCAGGGCAAAAGTAATGCAGAAAGCTGGAGCTTTCTGCATTACTTTTGCCCTGCATTAAGCAACCACCTGCTTATACAGACAACCATGTGTATTTATTAAGTGGTCGCATTAGAGGGGTTCAACTGTATATGCCTACTCAATATCTGTTTTGCTGAAATTATCACTCACTTGCTCAACTGGATTCAAGCTGCTCGCAAAAGCCGGTCAATACACGCTTAGCATGAGAAGAGATAAAGTGTATTTCTGCAACTTTTGGACAGTAAGACTACATCTAAACATTGAAGACATCGAATACATGTTTAGTCTCATTTAAAACAAACCAACATCGTTTAAAGTGCCTCAGTATACATGCCAGACCCGCGTACTCCAACGAACTTTATCAAGATCTGGATAATTTATTAGATGCCGCTTTTATGGACAGGATTGTAAATAATGCATGATCGGTTTTAATATTTCAAGTATGAACTTGAATGTAAGAAACAGAAAAAACAACAATCTCGACTCAAAAGTACTTAGAGTGATATTGAGAAGAGACAAAACTCTTTGCAACTATTTGTAATTTGCATTTTGTTTGCAGGCGTTTTCAGTTTTGCTCCTGAACCCAAACAAATGTTATACTATAGACTAAATACATTCTAGTAACGTATTCTTATATAACAAAGTACGCTGCACATATGCGCCCCCATGCTGTACATAATTGTATACATTTGTCTCTTTTTCATTTTTTCCATCCATTTGTGTTTTGTTTTTATTTGCAGTTTCTTCCTACTTCATTTGTTCTACCATCAACATTATTGATTAGATAAAACTTGCACAGAGTTGTAGACAAAACGCATATTTAGACTTTCTTATTAAAACATTTATTTTGTACTTCTTTGCCAAACCATATTTGTTTAGTTTAAACATATTTTATTTCATGTTAAACAGAAATGGAGCTGGGCAACACGTTCTTTCCCTACAGTAAATGGAATAATAAAGTACATAGTAAAATGACAGTCACGCAAAACAGAACAGAGAGAGAGAGAGAGAGAGAGAGAGAGAGAGAGAGAGAGAGAGAGAGAGAGAGAGAGAGAGAGAGAGAGAGAGCGAGAGAGAGAGAGGGAGAGAGAGAGAGAGAGAGAGAGGGAGAGGGAGAGAGAGAGAGAGAGCGAGCGAGAGAGAGAGAGAGAGAGAGAGAGAGAGAGGGAGGAACCTATCCTGCTGCAGCTCATTAGAATCGTCTCTGCGACATGCAGCCTTTCAAAGTTACAGTTTATATATATTAAGCATTATCTTGCAGTGGAGAAAATAATGTCTGCTCAAATTTGGATCTGGTACAATTTTGACTACTTCCGATTCGATCAAGCTTTTAAGTAACTATTGACCAAGTGTCAAACAGTTTGGATGCGTTTTTTGTGTACATATAGTGAGTCTTAATTTCAGGTAATGACACGTGGACACATGGATTCGGTACTGCAGACATTGACACAGGACGAAATGTAACCAGCCAATCACAGTTCGGTATTGGTTCCCTTACCAAAGCCTTTACCATAACACTGCTAGGAATGTTACTGGATGAAAACGGGTAATGTACTTTGTTAAACCATTCACCTTATGAATATGCATGTAGGAAACTATGACGTCATGATTTTGCTGATGTCAATTTATGCTATACAAACACATTGTATGTGGCTGTTGTAGAAACTGTAGAAACAGATTTATATAATTCCACAAGCAATCAGAGCAGACCCTAATCAGACGACTCTTGTTCGAGTCCGTAAAGGCTCCATAAAGCGTCTATAACAATTAGCTCATTACCTCATAGGCTATCTATAGATCCAACCTTTTTTAATTAATCTACCAAAAAGGAGCATTAACTAGAGAAAAGGATTTTTTAGAATTTTGTAGTTTGAAACCATTGTGATAAATAGAGCATTATTTTGCTCCTATAGGAACAAATGCTCTACTTATCACAATGGTTTCACAATGTGAATTTTATAGAGGCGCAAACATGCGTCACTAGGGGGTAATGTGTTAAAAGAAATGCTCATCTTATTTCGACAAATCCGATACAGAGGCCCAGACAAGATGCGTAAATTCAAACATTTTCAAGGATAGCTCGTATATTTCTCCACCAAAGCCTATACTATTTTGAGTCTGGTGGAGAAATAGCGGTTTTAACAGTTGGGTCGCGCCTATATACCTGCAGCGGACTAAAGGCTATAACAGCATAGCCTTAGATACATGTGTAGACGTTTAAAGGTCATGTTTGTAGGGGAAACAGCTGACACATCTGTCAAAGGAGTAAAACAGAATATTTTCACAAATACCTACATCGTAGTGACAGGCTACTATCAAAGTTTTAATGACGGACACACGACCGAGGTATGTGTGTCCATGAGGGATCTAGATAAGATGCGTAAAGTTGAACATTTTAAGCGTAGCTTCTTTATTTCTCCACAAAACCTTATACTGTGACCACTCTTTAAAATTGTCTTTAAGAGGCGATACTAAATATATTCTCACAGTATAGGGTTTACGTTTGGTGGAGAAATGGCGATTTTAGTATTTACCTTATGAGTAGCTCTGAATCTCATGTAACAAATAATGAAAATATGATCCAATGTAATAACACTTCTGAGGCTGAGTTTCAGGTTTTGTACAAACGCAAAATTTGACAATTGAGATGCTTGTGAATTATCTCAAAGGCAAGTAAAATGTTTTATAATGTAAAAAGGCGAATTATTTGCTTTGATGGAAACTAGAGCAAACCCGATAAAACGTCTGATGTGGGTATCTGTTTGCAAAGTCGTGAAAAAGCCTTTACAGTGCTCCCTCTCTACAACGACACCCTTTGGGATACGAATATTGTATGTGTTGTTCAGAGAGAGTTGTTATAGGGATGGAAAATCAAACATAATTAGCTTGTTTGGAAATCCCCAGATAAGGTGTATTACGAGAACTAAAACCGTTATGCCCCAATCAAACCCTATGTTGTGACCACTCTTTAGAATCGTCACTACAGGTGCGTCACTTTGGAGGATTTACAGGAAGTGACGTCACCGCGTCTCCACGTCATCCACGCCACGTAACAGCGAGTCACGCTTAGCCCCTCCCCTTAGAAGGGATGAGTCAGGGGACGAGTCATCGTCTATATATAGTAACGGAGCGTGAGAACGGTCATTCGTTTCTTTCGCGTCAACGACGTGGTACGGAAAAATTCCAGCCGGAAATGTCCCGACCATATCGAGAGAAAAATATGCCACGTCCGCTACCTGGCACGGAAAATTTCCATTACATCCTAACCCTTTTCTAAAGAAACGTACGTTAACGGTTCCTTTCTGACGTAGACGGAAAATTATCAGCCTCCGCCGGAAATGCTATAGCCTTTTATAGAAAAGACGCTAACGGTACTGGCCATCGCCACGTCGACGTCGGAAACCGTACATCCGTATAAGGAAAAGGACGCTACTTTTTCCCACCAACTTCTCAGAAATGATTTATTAAAAAAAAAAACTATTACATTTTGTTTCGTTAATCAAAAGAATCAATAGTTTTTACATAAAGCAACAGAAGGAAGCAATTTTAAGAAGAGGTCAGTGAGGTGCCCCATAGTGAGATATTTGTATAAATAGGACTTACAATTGATCTCACATTATTGTAGGATGAGTTCGAGGTGTTCCGTCTGTTCAAATCCATGTCAAATAGAATGTGGCAAGTGCTTTGCCATTCTCACATACTTGGGAAAGAAGCACAATTGCCCAGTAGAAGAAGAGGGATTTTATGACGATCACGAGGGATCGTGTCCTATGTGCCCCGATTGTCAGGAAAAAGAGGATGAAAGTGTCGCCTGCTAACAAAGTCCGCATCTAATCTGGATCAAGGCTATTTGTCCTTGTGTGTATGACCCCGACCCCTAGACTAAGAGATAAAACAAAAGGTTTCTGATTCTAACAACAACAACAACAACAGCAACAACAACAGCAAAAACAACAAAAGCAACAACAACAACAACAACGGCGACAACAACAACTTCAACAGCGACAACAACAACAGCAACAGTAGCAGCAACAACAACAACAACCACTGTTGTGTCTACAATGTAGGAAATGTCATAGACGAGAGAATAAATTATAAGCGCAGCATACGCATTAATTATATCTTTTATCTTCAGTATAGCGTTGGAGGCCTAGATTGTCGCCCAATAGTAACAAGGCGTGGATTGGGGCAATTTGACTAGTTTTTCCACGAAGTGTACAGAATGAGCGATTTTAGAAAGAGTAGCATTTTGGGAAAAAATGTTCGTTTCGACAACCGCATTCGTTGCATAATTTACGTTATCCCGGAAGGGCATAGACTAGGACCCGTACCCAAGAAAATATCCGTTTTATCTCCTCAGATGGTTAACGTTGACCATTCGAAAAAAGTAGCCCAAATAAAAAAACAGCTTAAAGAAACGGCTTTCACTATGGTTACCGGAATCGCTCTGAAAGTCAAACACGCGGAAGTTTATAAGAGAACGAACAATACAACAACGTGTATTGCGCTAAAAGGGAATCATGCATCGTTGTAATCTTTGCGACAAGTCCTATACCTGGTTGAACAGTTTGAAACGACACCGGAAACATAAACACAATGACATATTTGACGATAAGGAACAGCAGCAGCAACAACAAAAACAACAGCAACAACAACAGCAACAACAACAACAGCAACAAATGCAACAACAACAACGGCAACAACAACAACACCACCAACAACAGAAACAACAACAGCAACAACAACAGCAACAACAACAGCAACAAAAACAGCAACAGCAACAACAGCAACAACAACAACAGCAACAACAACAACAGCAACAACAACAGCAGCAACAACAACAACAACAGCAGCAGCAGCAACAACAACAACCGTTTACCTTTCAACACCCATTTACATGTATCGTCAGCGGACCGACATCCTGCGGAAAAACTTATTTTCTGTCCCAACTGCTGCAAACAGTTGACAAGATACAACCGGTACCCCAACGTATCATCTGGTTATACAAACGATGGCAGCCTTTGTACGACGTCATACGGAGAACAGTTTACCCGAAAGTGGAGTTTATACGAGGCGTTCCTTTAAACCTAGACAGTGACTACTTTCTGGACTCTCGCCTGAACAACTTCATCGTTTAGGACGACATGGCTACCAAAGCGGCCAAAGACCCGAGAGTCACGGACCTGTTCACCGAAGGCAGTCACCACAGAAATTTATCCGTCATCGCTCTCAATCAGAACCTTTACTATAGTAAGGACCCGACCCAGAGAAGAAACTGCCATTATCTGGTGTTATTTAACAATCCCGGGTAACTCTCGACATCTGTTACGTCATTTCGAAGAAGCCGTCGGGCAGCCGTATGGTTACTTGTTTATCGATTTGAAACCGAACACGCTTGAACGCTCGCGTATGCGAGCCAATGTACTGGAAGATATAAGAGAGACGACCGAAGTTAAGGTCCAAAAAACGGACTCCATCGATCCGTCGAAAGTTAACTGCAAACAAGTACGTAATAGTCAATCATTGGCGCCTATGGACCTCCTTACACGGGGCGACATGGGGATCACGTGCGACGATTACGGATCTATTCTATCGAATCTCCGTCACTTGCGAGCGCACGTCAAAACTTGGTGTCCGATGAAAAATGAAGGTACCTCAGATGATGACGACAGTAACAGCGATTCCGACGATGAACGGAATTTCGATGATGCCATCGCGGTATCCGATGACGGCGAGGACGAAATCCTCGGTGAATGATTAGAAAGAGAGGCGGACGAGGAAGACGAAACCGATTCCGTTCAACGGTTCTCCGAAGAGGAAAAGTGGACGAGGCATTTTCGAAGAATGGCGGAAGGAAAAGTAAGACCGAATCACAAAGGTCACTATATCGTGGAAAACCCCCAAACCGGTTACGGTCGAGGGAAGGATGAATATCAACGGGTCATCCCGTGGGTAAAGCCCATCGCCCAAGATATAGAAATGGCCAGATCATTAGTCAAAGGTCAAAGAAAGTTGACGGCTTCAGCGCGGAATCACCGAAGAGTCGTTAAGGAGAGACCAGCCGCAACAGTACCCGAACCTGACTTTTCGATGAGGCCTCCCGGAATTCCGGCGTACGGATGGTATAAACAGAAAACTCAGTAACTTGCGTTTTTGAAGACCGATTCCATTGTCTTCCTTATTGGGCGAAAAAAGAGACATGGGACGTTGGGTTTCGCTTTCAACCCTATGGCTCCGCGCAGTTTCGTTCATAGTGTCAAAGAATATAAATGAATCAAAACTTGAGAAATCTTAAGCCGCCAGGGAAGATTCGATAAAATAGGCGGTGGTGAGAATATGAGACCTTTCCGAGGGACAGGAAGGGAAACGACGCTTTGGATGACGCTGACGACATTCAGTTTGTTTCGTAAAAAAACATTTCCTAGAACTGGCTCAAACTGAAATATGTTGACGTTGCTGCTATTGTCGGCGACTTTGTGTTTGGTTCTATACGGTTCAGAAGAGACTATAGAGAATCTTCAGAAGGTTTACTCCGTATACTAGAAAGTAACGTAGAAGAACGCTTTCAATTAAGTTTTGCAGCTAACATTGTCATTTTGACTTATGCGAAAATAAATTAAATAAAAAACTGATGATTAGAAAATGAAATAGTATTTGTTGTCTTTTTACCTGTCATTATGTCTCCCTTTAGATATTTCTTTTTTTCTCTGTCTCTTTGTCCTTTTTTCAGTCTGTCTATCAGTCTGAATGTCTGTCTGTCTGTCTTTTCTTTCTCTCTTTCCATATCTCTATGCGAAAAAACAACAACAAAACAACACCGAATGTTACAATTGTATTAGCCCCGCTCAAAACCAGCGCGACGGGGATTAGGGCGGTCCCGCCGGTCGCGCTTTTACAATAATGGTAGCGTAATTAGAAATGGTATACACGCTTCTTACAATAATTTTTATTGTCTAATCTTGCATTAACTCTTCTCTGACTTCCATCGGGTAAAAAACGAGGTTCTGTACCCGACTTGACATCTGCTCAGAGAATTTCGTCTACTAAATGTATCGTTTCGTTTCTAATCGGAAATTACAAGATTTTTCCAATTTGATGAGTAAAAAAAGAGAGATTAAGTATATTAAAAAGTAAAGAGGGGGATACTTTAAGCGGGCGAAATTTATTAGGCAACATCCTTCCTTAGGGTTGTCTACAAAGGTATACCATCAGTCATAATCATTAACCTTTATGTATCTGGAGAGTATCGACCGGGTTTTGGATCACGATGTGAGGTAGGAAAATGGGTCTCATCTGCATAATCGTGGTTAAGTACAGTTCTGTTGGGTTCTAAGATAGTCATCTAATCTAAAGTAGCGTGTCTCTCCTTCGTCAGTTGGAAACCCGTAGTCAGCTATAAAATAACTATCGGTTTGGAACTGAACGTCGGTGCCTTTGTCATTTTCTAGAGGTATAAAGGTGAAGGAAGGGTGAACTCGGTATATATTCTGATGAGAGGTAGAGTTGCGCTGCCAGAGCTGGATATCTTACTTTTTCTTCTTCGACGGTGATAAAACTTTAGCGATTTGAAAGAGAAAAAAGAGAATAGTTTCCAAACTAATTGCCACTGGTATTTTGAAATAAATGATGATACGTTTTTTTCGAGAAACGACGAATTTTTCTACGGACGATTGAATCACGTTTCGAGTTTTAGGTTTTAAAAACGGAAAGGAGGTAAAAATGTAGGTTAAGGGTTAGATCGGAATGTAAACATTCGCCATGGCTACGGTTAGTTAATCACTTAGCTGCCCTTTCGCTGAACGGGGAAAATGCGGTCTGCTGACAGTGACGATCGTCTATTTAAGAGCATCTAAGTTGGATTTTCGTTTTATTTTCGACGATTATGTTACGGACGTGCCAAGCGATGTAGACCCGAAAGAGAAGGGGAGTTAGGTCTAGATCCACCCTAAAAAGACTGGCTATTATAGTAGATTCATCCGTAAGGTATAAAGGAAAGGAGAGAGAACGACGGTTTACTTACTTTTTTTCTGGCGTCTGCTGGATATTTATTCCAAAAAGAAATATCCGTTTAGAGTACACTAGACACGGGCGTCAAAATCGAGATTAGTAAAAAAGGTATCTGGGCGTCGGTATTTATAACCGTGGACGGCGTTTGCGGGACAAATAGCGTCCTTTTCCGTATACGGATGTACGGTTTCCGACGTCGACGTGGCGATGGCCAGTACCGTTAGCGTCTTTTCTATAAAAGGCTATAGTATTTTCGGCGGAGGCTGGTAATTTTCCGTCTACGTCAGAAAGGTACCGTTAACGTACGTTTCTTTAGAAAAGGGTTAGGATGTAATGGAAATTTTCCGTGCCAGGTAGCGGACGTGGCACATTTTTCTCTCGATATGATCGGGACATTTCCGGCTGGAATTTTTCCGTACCACGTCGTTGACGCGAAAGAAACGAATGACCGTTCTCACGCTCCGTTACTATATATAGACGATGACTCGTCCCCTGACTCATCCCTTCTATGGGGAGGGGCTAAGCGTGACTCGCTGTTACGTGGCGTGGATGACGTGGAGACGCGGTGACGTCACTTCCTGTAAATCCTCCAAAGTGACGCACATGTAGTATCGTCACAAAGTGACGATTCTAAAGAGTGGTCACAACATAGGGTTTTGATGGAGGCATAAAGAAAATACGATAGAAAAAGGTTTTTCTGGAGCCTTGTTGTTTCAGAAACAGTGACATGCGTTGTTGTAAGGAGGGAATCGTTATTGAGAGGGCCGTTGTAGGGAGGGAGCACTGTATATGAGGGATAGGGTTAACAGATGTCGTTGAGGGTTCCGACTACAGACACATAAATTTCGTCTGCTATAATAGACCATCTGGTTTCAAAATCCAGTTTAAAATCTATTTTCAACAACTTATAGTAGCATTCAAAGCAATGCTAAAGTCCCCTACTGATTGAATTATTTGTCACAGTTTAATCAAAAGCTCTTACATGTTGCACATTCATACAATAATCAATCAAATGAATATATCTTGTAATTTTGTTTTTAAAAAGGCATTTTCCCAAATAATGTAAGTAAAATGGGGATAACTCTGTAAAAGTTCAAAGTAGAGTTATAGCTGCTGCCAAACAATGTCATCTAATAAGGCCAAGCAGTTATTTTGTTCAGTGTCAACTCCAAAGTTCAAAACGTAAGTTCCTATTCACAAGCGTTTAAAGTTCAAGGACCGTACCTCTGGCATAAACTATTTAACCAGACCGAGATTTGACCTTAAGCTGTAACTCATCTAGACGTAGCTGTATACCACATATAAAGGTTATATCTCAAGCACTTAAAAAAACCAAATCCGCGCCATTGAGCGTTTGACGAAACATTCCAAGTTAAAGGACAACACCGCATTGAAATTCGAAAGTTAATATCGCAACCAACTCTGGACAACTGCTTGGTGCTGAATGAAGTCTCGACAGACAGACGGACGGACAGACAGACAAAACATAAAACTATAGTCCCCTTTGCCTTTAGGGGACTAAAACAAACACAACCAGAGGGTCAAAACTTTTGGATACTGATTGGACACCGATGTACTCTTGCTGTCTCACATGAGTCCACACTGTTTGTATAATTGTTGTGACAGATTCGCCATAGTATGTGCTGAAAAGGCAGCTATTAATTTACGGACACCGAATATTTAAGACCTATGCAAACAGGACAAAGCCAGATCAAACGATTTCTGACGGACATCTTCTATCAGGATCTGCACTTTTTGTCACAAAAGTCTTTGCCTTCAGCGATACATTTTATACACCTGTTTAATTGATATTCAGAAAGCGAAGAGCCAGTTTTAATTATTCAGCAGATAAAATCCTTATCTTGCTCTTTCATTATCTAAGGATCCAGTCCCACTAGGCCTTTCGACCCCTATCGCGGGTGGTCTTCAGTAATCTTTGCTAATTGTTTCTAGTCGTTCTACCAATTTCAGTCGTAGAGAGGTTGTTCATGCACAACAACAGTCTTAGGGACCAGTCCCATTAGGCCTTTAGATCCCTTAAGACCTGTTTACGAATGCTAGCGACATCTGGTTGCCGATATTTGTATGATGATCTTCAGTAATCGCATATTCAGTCGTAGAGAGGTTGTTCATCATGCACAACAACCTCCTTACGATCGATCTTGTCGTCGGTGGTCTTTAAAACGTAATCCTAGATGCTTTAGGTAATCGTGCGCTCGTCGTACGAATGTCTTTAACTAGACATTTTTCGCTGCTGCCGAACACGGCTCTCGAGAAGCGAGTGGCGGACTAAATATGGGGGTCTTCTCAAAACGTATAATAAGGTATTAAAGTTGTACCTGTATAACAAGGGCGTGTAATGTGCCTTCAAAGAAGTGATTCATTTGATATTGTTTTGCTGTAACTCAATTAATGAAAACATGACCAAAAGAACAGTTATGATATGTCATGAAACAGGCTTTGGGTACCAAAGTCGGCGCTATATGGCCTTTTCAGCGTGACAGCGCGGTAAAACCCAGCTCATCCATCTAAAACGATTGGATATTTTCATGCAGTTTAAGTTACTGAACAGAATAAGTTAAGTCATACATTAAAGATGCAAACTACGCTTGCTTAGTACATTTTATCACTCAAATCGCATACTGACATAAACAATAAAACGTTCGAAAATAGAAATAGATGTCGACCGTGCTTTAACTATTTGCATAAAGGGAAGTAACTGCCTTTTATTGTAACTGCTTAACAAGTCATAAACGAGATGTTTATCTCATGAAAGTTACCAATAATGTTGAAAAGTAGCCTGTGACAAAAAACTGTAATTTTGGAGAATAATTCTTAAGCAGTTTGTGTACAATCGTCTATTGACAAAGGCGATATATTTCAAATTATCTCTCTTTACATAATTAAATTTGTTAGCAGACAAGCTATATCCTAACAGATATCCGCTTCTGACTGCTTACATCTCTGTACAGCTGGTCAGAAAGTAAGGAAGCGATTTACAACAGTGCAGAAAAAGTAATACGGTTCATTCAGCATATCGAGTGAGTGTCGAGCATGCCATTGCCAAACTCGTCTTACAGAGCTGTGAACTCTGTGTGGAGACATTCAAGGTCCCTTTTGGGACGAATTGTGAATATATGTGCCGGTCATATCTGCAGACGGAAGCATATTGGATTAAATGATTAACATAATACTTATTTTGTTTTGAACTTAATAATTTTTAGTTAGGCCTACCGATTTGGAGACCCATACATCTTGGATCAAGAATTGGGTACCTTTTCATCAAACATCGTACGCATACGATAATTATGTTGCCTTGCGAACCTTCTACTTGGTATGCAGTTGTCGTCTTCGAAACTTTGCCGTCTACAACAATTTTCTGCATTTTTGTACCGAAAAATATCAGCAGAGTGTCAAATAGTTTGGATCAAGATGAGACACCGCGTCATGTGGCGTTTCGTCTGGATCCAAATTCACCCGTAGTAGGCAGAATGTTTTATTTAAATCAGTTCACATCCCACCAAACCAAAAGAGCTAATCTGAGGCCCAAGATGTTTGACAAAGCTTTTCATTAGCGCAGAAGTAAGGAAAACAAACTACAGTAAACTCCCTCTAATGCGACAACCACAATATGTATAATTCTTTTAAATACATTTATTTCCATTCATAAAGTTGTCGCATAAGAGGGGTTTTACTGTACTTGTATTTGGAAAATAAGCAGACGACAAGAAAGCAGACGGTAATTTAATTTCAAACAGCATTTCGTCCGAATGGTTTGAGAAAGCCCCCACAAATAAGTCGTGTACAGTCACCCGCGACTCGCAATCAGCAGCAGCGAAAAATGTCTACTAGTCGTTGGTGATCTTCCCTACAATCGTACGTCTGTCAGCGACCTTTCTACAATTACCTACGACTGTCGTGCCATCACCAGCAACTACCTAGAGACTCGGCGTCTCATCAGGATCCAAACTGTTTGTTACTGTTACTAGCTTTTTGAAGAAAAAAATGAAGAAAATCAAAAGAATGAAAATTTGTAGCAGACGACAAAGTTAGCAGACGACATAGTTTGGCAGCGAAAGGGTTAACTGTACATGCCAGTCTCCGCTATATGTCTATATAACTGCTCCAATAACACTTTACACTATAGATACGTTTTAACGCTTTTAGGGTCTGTCTGATCAAGATCTGCTCTGTTTGCTTATGGAGTAATAAAATTTTGATTCAACTGCTTCCACCATGGCCAACTTTTTGTGTTCACTTGCCATTATAAAACAGCTAATTAATTTTCATTGCTTGATTATTTCTTACAAGGAACAATTATGGGGTAAAGGTTTAAGATTCGGTCGCTGTAGAAAGATGTTTTGTGTGTTTTACTCACTACGACACTTTTCGAATGTAAAACAAATTAGATCCAGAAGAACTCGTTTAAAGCAATGTTCCATCTGAAGCCAAACAGTCTACAGCTCTCTAAGGATTTAACCATTTATCAAGTCCTAAATTGATCTTTTCTGGTGCCTCGGCTCCGGCTAGAAGATTATAAATCTTTGGAGTTTGAGCTCAAAATCTGACCAATCAAATGCTTTGGAATGCTTAAGAATGAACTCAGACTCAATACTTATAACTGAGGTACCTGTGTTGTTTTTCTCAAATGAATTAATTTCTGCTCTGTCCTATTTAGGTTTACATGGTCCAGCAAAGTCAGTGATGTGTTGGGATACGAGTTTAAGTTCGTTGACGAGCTGAGGACCAAACAGATGACTATAAAAGACATCCTATCGCATCGAACGGGCCTGGCACGTCTTGACGAAGCGCTGTCGGCGGGTTACTCAATCAACGTAACGACCAGGGCAGGACTGTGCGAGTATGTCTCTTAGATGTCAATTGGTATCGAATCAGTGTCCAATAGTGTGAATGTTGATAAACAGAGGTCCAGATAAAATGTGTAACTTCAATAATTTTCAAAAATAGCTCCTTTATTTCATTTGTGAAGAGTGGTGTAATTAAAGGGTTTGACGGAGAAATGATGATTTAGTATTTGGGTACGCACCTTTATCTGTAGCGCTGTAGGAGCACATTTGTCTCGGAAAACATTTGCTTTATGTAAGATCGATGCGGTCATATGACAAGACAAATGCGACCTCAAATGTCTCACAAAAAAAACCAACAACACAAATGTGTGACAGATGTGCTCCGATAAAGTTTTTAAGGGACAAGAAAGCATATTTGTCTAACGTCATTTATTATGAAAAACAAGCACATTTGTCACATATTTTTCCACGGCAAAAAAATATTAGAATTGCCGTTTTATCTCATGTCAAGTGTAGATCTAATTATCAATAGGTCTGCTAATGTTGTTGTTTTTTTAATTAAATCTTAGACCAAACAAGAGATGTCACAGTCATGTGACAAATGCCCCCAAAAATTGTACCCTGTGACCTTGACCTTTGACCCATGGACCAGGGAGTTGACACATCGTCTTTGTGTGGTGAACATTTGTGCCAGGTTCCTCAGAAATCCATTCACAGATAAACAAGTAATTGTACCCTGAGACCTTGACCTTTGACATATGGACCGGGGAGCTGAACGCGACACATCGTCTTTGTCTGGTGAAACTCTGTGCCAAGTTAAATTGAAATCCATTGATAGATAAAGATGTTACAGACCGGACACCAAATTTGTGACAAAGTAATTGTACCCTGTGACCTTGACCTTTGACCCATGGACCAAGGAGTTGAAAGCGACACATCATCTTTGTCTGGTGAACATTTGTGCCAAATCATATTGAAATCCATTGATATATAAAGAAGTTACAGACTGGACACGAAATTTGTGACAAAGTAATTGTACCCTGTTACCTTGACCTTTGACCCATGGACCTGGGAGTTGAACGTGACACATCGTCTCTGCCCGGTGAACATTTGTGCCAAGTTATATTGAAATCCATTGACAGATGAAGAAGTTACAGACCGGACACGAAATTTGTGACAAAGTAATTGTACCCTGAGACCTTGACCTTTGACATATGGACCGGGGAGCTGAACGCGACACATCGTCTTTGTCTGGTGAAACTCTGTGCCAAGTTAAATTGAAATCCATTGATAGATAAAGATGTTACAGACCGGACACGAAATTTGTAACAAAGTAATTGTACCCTGTGACCTTGACCTTTGACCCATGGACCTGGGAGTGGAACGCGACACATTGTCTCTGTGTGTTGAACATTTGTGTGAAGTTATATTGAAATCCATCGATAGATGAAGAAGTTACAGACCGGACACGGAATTTGTGACAAAGTAATTGTACCCTGTGACCTTGACCTTTGACCCATGGACCAGGGAGTTGAACGCGACACATCGTCTCTGTCTGGTGAACATTTGTGGCAAGTTATATTGAAATCGATTGATTGATGAAGAAGTTACAGACCGGACACGAATTTGGGACGGAAGGAAGGACAGACGGACGGACAGACGGACAGATGGACAGACGGACAGACGGACAGACGGAAGGACGGACAGACGGAAAGACGGACAATGCGACTACTATATGCCCACCGTTGGGGGCATAAAAACAGCAGTGGAACTGTTAATTCCAATATCTCTAATTCAAGAAATTTGAATGGCTGAACTTTAAGGCACACGCCGAAACATACGGAATCCTGTTAGTGTAATATCGCATCCTTAGGGCGAGACACGAGAATCGGGCGAAACCCCTTATTCCGACGAGATGCGATGCGAGACATGATTTTGCAACAAAGAATCTCGTTACTCTTGCAGTATCCCATACCATGAGATCCCATACAATGAATTTTCAGTCAGAGTAAATCCTTGAAATCAGATTGGTCAGTTTGCCAAAAACTGCCGGGGTGTACAGAACCTTATTCGGCGGCTTCCACGGAGAATACAGAATTTAAATTCGACGCGTGACGTCATTCGTTTTGTTTTTGTTTTTAGAGTCGATTCGAAATTTCATATCGTCCATACTCCATTAATTCCGGACGGATTACGACGAAATCATCGATAATAATGTAAAAAACTGTTCCTCATACGTTCCTCAATTTGACACTATCAACTTTTCATTACAAAGGGTAACCGTTTAAACTCAAATGTTTACAAGTGAAGTTTGAATTCCTCTTTCGGAATTGCTCTGAGACGACGTCATATTTGCTCTGTCATGACGTCATGTTTTCCTTGCGAGATCTAATGTCAGCAAAAATAAGAGTTGTTCGTTTCTAAATTAGGTAATTTGGATCTCTGACAGGTAATAAATTCGTTACACGGTAATTTGGCAGGGTGTACGGGCTGGTATGACCGGGTTAGATCCTGTATTTCCTGAGGCGTTAGCAGCCCGTGCACCCTGCCAAATTTCCGTGTAACTAATATTGCTTTGTTACTCACGGTAAACTATCGCCCTCGCTCGATTTTTGTCGGGGCACGAGATGCGATGCGAGGTGTGAGATTCCGATGAGATGCGAAGCAAGACATGGTATTGTATCATTCAAATATCGCCCAATTATTATGTGTCGCAGCAGATGTTCAAATCACGAGACACAAGAATCGATTCTGCAGTATGCAATTCGGTGCTGTTCAACCTTAATCGATTAGACAGTGTTAAAGTAATTTTCACTGCATATGTATGTATCAGTGGCAGCCATGTTTACACACAAAAAAACTAAATAGAAAACGTTAACATCGTGTTGATACAATGGTTCACCGGAAGAAGCAACACGCGAGAATCGTGCCTCGCTTTGTGTTGCGAGAATCGGAGGAGACACGAAGCTAGGCACGATGTTATATCGCTGAAATATGGCCCAATACTCCTGATACAAAGCGAGGCACACTATTAGGTCTGCAGGTTTGAACATCTACTGCGATAGGCGAGAATCGGTCAATATTTATACCCCCCTTTTGAAAAAATGGGGGTATATTGCTTTGCACATGTCGGTCGGTCGATCGGTCGGTCTGTCGGTCTGTCGGTCGGTCGGTAGATCGATGGTTTCCGAACGATAACTAATAAACGACTTGGCATAGAGACTCCAAACTTGCTGTGGTGGTTGGTCATGACAAGTAGATGACCCCTATTGTTTTTGAGGTCACTAGGTCAAAGGTCAAGGTCACCATGACCTAAACTGGTGAAATAGTTTCCGATCAATAACTGCTCAAGGGTTTGGCTTGGGATCTTCAAACTTGCTGTGGTGGTTGGTCATGCCAACTAGATGACCCTATTGTTTTTTAGGTCAATAGGTCAAGGTCACCATGACCTTAACTGGTTAATTGGTTTCCTATCAATAACTGCTCAAGGGTTTAGCTTAGAATCTTCAAACTTGCTGCGGTAGCTGGTCATGACCACTGGATGACCCTTATTGTTTTTGAGGTCACTAGGTCAAAGGTCAAGGTCACCATGACCTAAACTGGTGAAATAGTTTCCGATCAATAACTGCTCAAGGGTTTGGCTTGGGATCTTCAAACTTGCTGTGGTGGTTGGTCATGACAACTAGATGACCCCTATTGTTTTTTAGGTCACTAGGTCAAGGTCACCATGACCTTAACTGGTTAATTGGTTTCCTATCAATAACTGCTCAAGGATTTGGCTTAGAATCTTCAAACTTGATGTGGTAGTTGGTCATGACCACTGGATGACCCTTATTGTTTTTGAGGTCACTAGGTCAAAGGTCAAGATCATCATGACCTTAACTGGTAAAATGGTTTCTAATCAATAACTGCTCAAGGGTTTGTCTAAGAATCTTTTAAATTTGCTGTGCTGGTTGGTCATGACATCTAAATGAGCCCTGTTGTTTTTTAGGTCACTAGGTCAAAGGTCAAGGTCAAGGTCACCATGACCTTAACTGGTTAAATGGTCTCCGATCAATAACTGCTCAAGGGTTTAGCTTAAAATCTTCAAACTTGCTGTGGTAGTTGGTCATGACCACTGGATGACCCCTATTGTTTTTCAGGTCACTAGGTCAAAGGTCAATGTCACCATGACCTTAAATGGTAAAATGGTTTCTGATCAATAACTGCTGAAGGGTTTGGCTTAGGATCTTCAAATTTGCTTAGGTGGTTGGTTATGACATCTAGATGATCCCTGTTGTTTTTAGGTCACTAGGTCAAAGGTCAAGGTCACCATGACCTTAACTGGTGAAATGGTTTGCGATCAATAACTGCTCAAGGGTTTGGCTTAGGATCTTCAATCTTGCTGTGATGGTTGGTCATGACAACTAGATGACCCTGTTGTTTTTGAGGTCAAACGGTCCAGGTCACCATGACCTTAACTGGTGAAATGGTTTCCAATCAATAACTGCTCAAGGGTTTGGCTTAGGATCTTCAAACTTGCTGTGGTGGTTGGTCATGACAATTGGATGACCCCTATTGATTTTGAGGTCACTAGGTCAAAGGTCAAGGTCATCATGACCTTAACTGATGAAATGATTTCCAATTAATAACTGCTCAATGGTTTGGTTCAGGATCTTTAAACTTGCTGTGGTAGTTGGTCGTGACCACTAGATGACCCCTATAGTTGTTGAGGTCACTAGGTCAAAGGTCAAGGTCACCATGTCCTTAATAGTGAAATTTTTTCAGATCAATAAAATTTTATGATCAGTGGTTTGGCCTAGGATCAAAGGTCAGGTTTGGCTTAGGATCAAATGTCAGGGGGTCTGGGGGGTATACATGTTTTACAAACATCTCTTGTTGAACGATACAATATCGTTACCCGCTTTGCATATCGCCAGAATCTTGCGTCTTGCTTCACATCTCGTGCCTTGACAAAACTCCTTTGAGAAGTGCAGACACGATATGATGAGGGATACTTTACCGAGAAACACGAACAGCGAGATTCCGGCAAAACATGAAGTGATGTACGATAATCTACTGCGAATGCTCGACGTGGTATGGGATACTGCGACATTGCGAGAGCTCAGGTCAAGTTGAAAGTTCCTATTTTTTTCCTTCACTAACCTTAACCTCTGACTAATCATTACACCTTTTCGTGAGTAGACAAAGCTATTGTCTTGAGGGTCAAATCGCAGTGCCCTTCGCATGCTATGCCTCAACAACAACAACAACACCACAAATACATTATTTTTTAAATCACATGTCATAAGTATCTAAAACATACCAAAATATAGTTTTCTGACCCAACCAAAAAAAATGCAACCATTTTTCCCCCGAACGCCCCTGCTCTATATAATAAGTAAAAGGTATTCAACTCCGGTGGAAATTTGCTAAAACATTATGGATTCATTCGCTGCGATCGTTCTTGAAAGCTTATTTGACCACTGATTTCCATAAACTGTGTCTCACGTATCAAAGAAGTCATCACTCTTGATGAACAGTTATCTTGTTTTTCCTCAAAATATTAACAAGATTTTACAACGAGTCGTCAAAGTGACAACCTACCCCTCTAGGACACAGGTTAACCCTGAGGTTCGAAATAGAAATACGCTATAATTCAAGTCGAAACACCATTTTAAGAATTAAAGCAAACAACAAAGAGTTAAAGAGCGACATCTTATAGTATCTCCCCTGAGGTAGTAGTAGTAACTAGTAATATACCGTGCAAATGTCACGGAGTAAGTTACAAAGTATATCTTTCTTTCTGTGCAGGAGGTTAGAATACGTGCCGGCGAGATATGATTTCAGAGACAGGTTTCTCTACAACAACTTCATGTACACGCTCGCTGGTCATATTTGCGAGGTGCTCGGTAAAGATACATGGGAAAATCTTGTGACGTCACGAATCCTGAAGCCTATAGGCATGATGACAACAACACTTATGAGAGGTCCCAAAGATGTCTTCAGTGACAGCGCGGCCCAACCTCACATCTACAGGGACGGACGATTTGAAAAGGGTACTCCAGATATATATAAGTAGGTACATGCATATTTCACATGAACTTTGAAGTTTGCTTGGTATTGATAAAAATAGTTCTTTGAGTGCATTTTCATAGTAGTAAGGCAATATATGATTCTCGGGTGTAAATATAGATCAACGTCATCAGACTTAAAGCGTATCAACTAATCAACATCTAAGGTGTCGTCATGTTTATTGCCATGCCTACGTCCATAACTTGCATTGACAAATCATTGTAAACCACGCCTTGTATTACCACATTAATACTATGCCATGCATTATCACCACTTACTACACCTGACTTACCCTGTTGTGTATGCCCACATTATTACCCTGTTGTGTATGCCCTACTTATCACTCGGCTGTGCATACCCACACTATCACCATGTTGCGTATATCCACATTATTACCCTGTTGTGTATACCCACATTACTACCCAGTTGTGCATATCCACACTAATACTATGTATATACCCATATTATTATCCTGTTGTGCATGTCCACATTATTACCATTTTGTATATACCCACAATATAATCATGTGTATACCCACATTATTACCATTATACCATACTTTTCATTGATACCATCATAATCTATATACCTTTTATATCAGCATTATCATCACTCAAGCACTGCATGGCGATATATCAAGACGACAAGGCTAAAATAGGAGGTACTGTTGAAGACATAGTACTTAGCAGTTTTACAAGCCCTTCGTCCATCATGGTATTTTGAAGTGGTCGCTCGAAGATCATACTTTCGTTTGCACTCCATTTATATTTGTTGTTTTAATAAATCAACACAGCTCTTAATGCAATCGGCCCATGTATTCATTCGCAAGTAGCACAGCTGCAATCTATAAATACATATGTATTGAAACAATTCTCGTTATTAATAAATCTCTAATCTCAATATGAACACTTGTACATAAGCATTTGAAAACAAACATGTTACATTTTTAATTGTGTTGCTTCTTTATTTATGAATCTCATAAGTGAGTGAAAACGAAAAAGGGTACTCTTACTGTTTTATATCTCGCGATGTTACTTTTCGTATGTAGCGAATTGCCCAAATAATGCCAGCCAGGTCGTGTTTAGAGTGAGTGAGTGAGTGAGTTGGGGTTTACGGCGCTACGACACTGAATAAGTCATATAGATTGTTTAAAGGGAGGAACGTTAACATACCTATATCAGTACAGCAGAATGAACGTGTGTCATCTGAAGTAAAGCATATATATTTAATTATATATTTGTAGCATATTTCCGTTGGAGCCTGCTGGGGCTATACTTGCATCTGCAGAAGACATGGCGAGGTGGATTTTGTTCAACATGAGACGTGGAAAAATCGAAAACGGCACCCAGTTAATAAAGAAGGAACTCTTAGACGAGGCAATTAAAGGTACATGTACTATTCTTAAGCCTCTCAGAGAGAAATGTGTATTCAGCATTCGCAAATAGTGTAGACCCAGGTTAATTCCTGACCAGGGTGTACACTGACGGTCTGTTTTTTAGAATCAATGTCGGTGTTTTATGATAGGCGACAGCTTAACCCTTTCCCTCATGTAAACGTATTTTCACGCATTTGCAAACAGAGTAGACCAAGATCACACGGCTCCTAGAGGAACCGTCTGATCAGGGTCTACTCTGTTTGCTAATAGAATTTCAAAGATCTGTGTCTTTACTTTCTAAAATGGCTACAATATTCCACCTTCCATATTTCATTTTAACTAGTTTGTCCATAAATAATCAGTAGGTATTGAAATTCGTAATAAACATAGAACAGGGAAAGGGTTAATACAGGCGTGGAGGTCTTGCAGAAAGTTCTTCAAGAAGCTTCTGCATGACTTTCACCCTGCATAAAGCAGTCATCTGTCTGGAATGGCACAATGTCTGCTGTGACGAAATATCTGGATTAGAGAGTTTTTGCTGTATCACTATATAGATACCGGCGAGTGTCAGTTAAGATTCTGATCAGGAACTGCTTCTCAGACACGGCGCTAAGTATGCGCCATATAGCCCCCGAAGACACACTTTCTAATGACGCATCTCGTATTCAGTACAGTTGAACCTCTCTAAATCGGCCGTTAAATTTAGTATAAATATCGGCATTGGAGACAAGTGGCAGCTGCCTTAAAATATCTTATTTTTTCCCCGCTGGAATTCCAGTTTAGAGGGGTATACTATACTACATTTACATGGATATCAACCCATTTGCTCCAATATGTTTACAGTAAACTCGTAAAATCTGAAAATTTAAACCCATTTATTTTTCATAATGAAAGAACATCGTGACATACATACAGTTAATTTATCTATATAGCGACCATCCAAAATAAGTATTATTCTGGGATTTTATGAGCATGTCGTAGCTTTATGTAGGAATAAAGTTGTACAAAATATCCACTATGAACTTTTTGCATTACTTTCGTCCTGCATTAAACAACCTCTCTCTCTTATAGACTCTCGTATTTATTTATTGTATAGTCACTATCTGCTGTATATACAGGTGTAAACCATTGATATTAATTGGTGCGGCAAACAGTGCAGACCTTGATCAGACGACTGTTTTAGATGTTTGTTTTAGGTCTTCACTGCTAACTCGTGTCCTGTTGATGTTTTAGGGTTAAACAGGGTAAAAAATGCAGACACTGATCAGACGACTGTTTTAGATGTTGTCTGCTGTGGGTCTACACTGCTATCATGTGTCCTATTGATGGTTTAGGGTTAAACGGGTTATCCCCGGTTATGGGTTCGAATATTGTTGTACGTCACCATGTTTAACCCTTTAGCTTATAGAGACACCCTTTTAAGCTTTCGCAAGCATGGCAGACCCAGACCAAACAGCTCCTGTAAGAGCTACTCTCATAGTCTACCCTCTTTATTTATGAAACTATATGGAATATTGGATTCTACAGTTCCTGTCAAAGTCAAAACCACGTGCTCAGTTACCAGTATGTACTTTGAACTAATAAATGTTCATGATGTCATTTTTTACATTAACCCTTTAATCCATAAATACGCCTTTCTACGTCTCTGTAAATGTCACGTTTTGAAACCCTTGTGATAAATAGAGCATTTCCTCCCAAGGAGCAAATGCTCTATTTATTACAATGGTTTCAGAACTATAACATTTTAAAATGTTCCTTTTCTCTAGTTAATGCTCCTTTTCGGTTGATTTATTCAAAGAGGTTGGTTCTAAAAATAACCTATGAGGGAATGGGTTAATATTCATGAGGTAAATTTGTAATTTGTAGAACAAACATCTAGTTCTAAAAATAACGCTGAGCAAACGTTAGTCAAATCGTGAAGTTATAATACTTTCTAGATTTGCAGTGTTTTTTTTCTTCAGGAGGAAGTCTCTACAATGAAGGTATATCTTCGATAATAACATGACACTTGGTATTTGTTATGTTAAATCATTATTATGAAGATTGTCAATTTGAATTTATATCGAGAAATGCCTCATGTGATTCAAATTAAGCCGTTTTGATCGATACTGATTATCTTGCAATATACATGTACTTCTTTTCAGCATATAAACAAATGATTTATGTAATTGTTTGGCGCTTATAAAACGTGTTGCAAATCGAGACTATAACTTGAAGTCTAAAGTTTATACCCAAACTCGCCATATTTGTATTTTTTTTAGTTCAGCATAGTCCATTATGACATTAAATTCGATACCGCTACCTGTGAACAGAATGAGACCAACCATTGATGCATTATGACCATGCTTCTATGTATGAAAACACTTAATTGACACCCCGTTTCATCAGGCGTTTAAAAAGCGAACTTGAGCTCAAGCATATACATCATGTACAAATGTATTACATTTTTACAGTCATCGATTCAAAGACGGTTTTATTTGATTTATATAAGAAACCCAGCGCAAACACCCTCTAACCCCCGTTATTCTAGAAGAGAAGAAATTTAGACTTTAACCCTGCATTAAGCTGCAAACTGCAGATCGATATTTATATTAAATTGAACGTCCAGTTTAGAGTGATTTTACTGTACATAACTGTAAATACATGTAGTTGACTTATGATTTAGTGCTTCTATTTTAGCGCTTAATATGCAGGACTGAGTATTTAAGACCTTTGTATCTAAGCCATTTGTTAACGTTGTAGACCCAGATGAAAGGGATCTTTTGTTTAGATAATATTGAGAAAGGCATGAGCCATTTTTAATAGATATTTTTTTTTAATTCACATCCTTAAATGCAGATACACATGTAGTTGTTTGATGCAGGACGAAACCAGTAGGTTTCAATGGTAGAGCTCTGCATAATATTCGTCATGCGTTAAGTTCCTTATGATACACAGAGTTAATGAGTCTCGTTTTAAGTGGTAGATTTAAACAGGTTTTACTGTATATGTTTTTATTCATTATTCAGTTACGACGGTGATGCCTGACAGCAGCGATATAAGTAAACCCGAATTCCCTGCATCATACATAGTCAACGCTTACGGCTATGGATGGATGACTGCAAGTTACAGAGGTAAAAATGTGTATATGTGAGTGAGTGAGTGAGTGGAGGAAGTGAATGAGCGTGTGAGTGAGAGGGATAGTGTGTGTATGTATGTGTACGTGTGTGTATGTGTGTGTGCGTGCGTGCGTGCGTGCGTGTGCGTGCACGTCCGTGCGCGTGCGCGTGCGCGTGTGCATGCGCGTGTGTGTGCGGAACGGGTTGGCAAAATATAATGTTTTAAGGAATCGTAATATAGAGTGAAAGTAGCGACTTATCGAACGTGCATCGTTAGATTCGTGGACTGTATGCTAAAACAGATTTAATGGGATAATCGTTGGGTGATTTTCCTGAAATGTTTCATTATCCTATCCTACGTTGACTTATTCCCTCCTATTGACGCATTTTGATGCCTCTGTAAAGTCATTTTTTAAAATTATAGCGATAAATAGAGCGCGTACTTCAATGGAGCAAACATGCCCCTTGTTAGTACATTTATACAAAGAGGCTGAATCTAAATGTAGTATATGAGGGAATGGGTTAATGTATAGATTTGTGTTACCGTAGTTACAAACAGTACATTTATATCGTCGGCGCTGTAGTTTTTATATGACCTATGTAGTGTGTTTTACCTTTAAGCCTTTCCCTCATGTAAAGTGTTTTCATGCATTTGCAAACAGAGTAGACCCAGATCAGACGGCCCCTAGAGGAGCCGTCTGATCAGGGTCTGCTCTGTTTGCTGAGAGGAACTGATATATATGTTTCTTTATTTTCTAAATGGCTACAATGTTCCACCTTCCATATGTCATTATAACTACTTTGTTCATGAATATTCAATAGGTATGGACATTTGAAATAAACATAGAACAGGGAAAGGGTTAAATCTCCCTGACGCACTAGATGTATATTTGTATGTCGTTATCACCTTTAGAATTCACATACCATTGATTTTATATGCTACCTTGTAAAAACCATATACATCTTAGTTTACACGGCCTTTTAAGAGTCGCTGAGCCAGTAGACCAATCACATTGACGCACTCGACATGCATTTCCTTCATTAGTAAAACATTGATTGTATTGTTCTTTATAGGTTTCAAGCAGTACTGGCATTCCGGGGGCCTTTTCTCCTACATCACATATATGTGGATATTTGCTGACAAAGGAACAAATGTAGGTCAGTATGACAAGCCTTTTAGACCCAAGCTTTGTCCGTTTGCACGTCCACCAGCAAGTTCACCAGTCAGGCAGTCATTAACACTACTATGTGCCGTGCGTAAGCACGTTAGTTTTTACATGACCTACTTAGTGTGATTGTACCTTTAACCCAGAGGTTAGACATTGCACACATCGATGATGGAAATATACTCCTTAACATTTCAGTCTAACCTTTGTCTTCGATATAACTGTGACTACAATTCATAATCAAACGTACCGCAAACCCTCTAAAGGGACAACCAAAAACGAGGTATATAATTCAAGGTATTAAAGTTATATGATAGTTTAATGCAGGACAAAAGATATGCAGAAAGCTCTCACATGCACTTTCTTAATTATTTTCGTCCTGCATTAACCCTTTACCTGTTCTATGTTTATTACAAATTTCAATATCTACTGAATATTCTTGGACAAAATAACTATAATGAAATACGGAAAGTTGAACATTGTAGCCATTTTAGAAAGTATAGAAACATATCTATCAAATTTCATTAGCAAACAGAGCAGACCCTGACCAGACGGCTCCTATAGGAGCCGTCTGATCTGGGTTTACTCTGTTTGCAGATGCGTGAAAACACATTTATATGAGGGAAAGGGTTACATGATTTTCCAGACCCATATGTTTATTCATAAAGTGGTCGGATAACAGAGTTTTTACTGTCACTAGGGATGCGTCCTTGTCCGATGGAAATGTTTTATTTGACCCACTGATTGTAGGTATGATTGACAATAACGGATCAGTTCGATCCTAACTCTTTCTGATTCGATCACACTTTTGCGAAACTATTTACCAAGTGTCAAACAACTTAAATCCTAATCGCGTCACGTCTGGATCCATGTTGTTTGCAAATAGGACTTATAACGCGGTTAGCAGCAAAATGGTAACAACTTTTGCCAGTCAGAAGTTCCCAATAAATAGAATGAAGAGTCGTATATATATATACAGTGCAATACTTTGTTAAATCTATTGCTGAATATGTTGACGTAGAAACTTCGTTATCCATTTTACTTGTTTGCCCAATAAATAAGAAAGGGGAAGTGGCCATTTCAGGGAAATGTAATGCGTTTGATAAAAATCTTGGACGTCGGGTGTTTTGCAGAAGGCACATGTATACGCTCGCCAAAAGAATTTTGCTTTTTACTTATAAACTGGTATCACCCATAACTGTTAACGGTATGTATCGTGTAACACAAATTCTGCTACTAGAATCAGCAGGATCTATTGTCAACTGAGACCGTGTTGTGCAGGCAAGTACGTATCCTTGAAACATTTGCAATCCATCGCATCGTTTCTGCACACAAAATGTGTGGCAAGAAATGATCAAAGCTGTCTTGCGATGAAATAAATACCATTGCTGAACTTCTTGATGATACTTGTGATAAGCTACAAAATACTGTTGAGAAATATGCAACGAAATTTCACGTGGAGAAAATTAAGGCCAGTATAAGAGTTAACCGTTTTTTGTAATTACAAGTTTGAACAATATACCAAGCGTGACATGTGAGAATTCACAACTGGGTATAAAATGACAGGGGCCCACTTACACCACAGGCTGTGGACCTGCTTAACCCTTTACCTGATAGAAGCGGCTTTAAGCGAGTTTAATATATTCCTCCGCTGAAGAAAATAGTTCCAATTTTTAAAATAATGAACATATAGCATCATAAATAGTTTCTATATTCCAGGAGGTGTTAGCTTAAAGCAGGCTGAAAGTAAAGCAGAATGCGCATTAAGGCGCATTCTGCTTTACTTTCAACCTGCTTTAAGTGGTCACCTGTCTTCAAAACTAGAAATAGGCTATTGGGTAAAGGGTTAACTACATAGCTATATTAGAATCCAAACAAACAGCGGGAAACAGTCTGGTAACGGTCATAAATTGAACCTACCTGTCTTCAGCTCCAGCGATATCAGCAATTGTCATCCGATTGGACACTCCAACTAACAAGAAACAAGTTATCGAACGTTTTGTTGCTAATAAATCCAATGTGGCAGATGTGTTTCGTATAAACAAACACCACAAAACAAGTTTTCATTACAGAAGACCTGACGAGATTGCGCATGCGACTCAGAGGGTTTGTAAAGAAGATCGATGGTACCTCAAGCGTATTCACCAAGAATAGCGACATAAGCTGCACATAAAAAGACAAGCATGTGGTTATCACCTCACCAGTCGATCTCTTTAAGATGGACGTTATGGCTGACCATGCCGCTCTTGGTCTTAAAGGTCTCGTATAGGGGCTCAAGAAGGATGAGAGTGGACTTTGTTTAATTTATTCTAGTAGTTCTGTTTTGCAAATGTTGATCTCACTGATACATGTACATGTTCTGATAATGTTAGTATTGGTCTCACTCGTACATGTTTTGTTCATGTGAGTAAGTCTTCCAGCTGGCTCGCAGTAGGTCGGTCGTTCTACCTGGTTGTTCATCAGTGTACGAAACAATGCAACTTTTCTCATCTGGATATAGAGTGTTTGAAGACTACATTATATCTGGTGACTTCCTCCACCTGTAATTATCTGGACGTAGTAGGATGACTAACAATACTGTTAAAACGACGTTGAACCCGATAAAAAACAAAATAAATCATGCATGTTTTGATTATGCTAATGCTGATCTCTCACCAGATTGTGATTCTGCTCTGAGATGTTCTTTCATGTGGCATTTCATCAACATTCACTGGACCTGATTGTTCTGATTTCATCCAGAATTATTGTAATTGTGGTATTGCAGAAACCAAACTGGATTGTTATAATGATACAAATATTCAAGGTTATACATTTAAGAATTTTAACAGGGGGCAAGCTGTGTTTGTGAAACACTATGTCCCAACATGACCATTGGCATTGAAGGATGATTTTGACCTGACATGGTAACACTGTCTAGCTTCATGAGATACGCATGCATGCCAAATATCAAGTCTTTATCTCTACTGGTTAAAAAGGTATGGCCAATATTAAGGTCGGTGTTTTGACCTATATATTTAACCTCTAGCATTAAAGAATGACTTTGACCGTGACATGCTACCCCTCAAAATGTGCATCTTAATGAGATACATATTGATGCCAAATATCTAGTCTCTCTTTGTACTGGCTCAAATGTTATGACGTTAAAGTTTGTGACAAACAGACAAACAAACAAACAGACAGGGTTAAACAATATGCCCCCCCCCCCGATCTGATCGGGGAATGGGGCATACAAATGCATACGCGTATCTGAAGCGGTATGAGTTTTTATTAACACCTCGTTGAATAACAATGTTACAATTATTGAACATTGCACTGAACACCGTTTATGGTTCAGTTTTAATAACGATAATTGTATTTTTGTTTCAGGGTCAGCAATTTAGATCATGGAGTAGATTATAAAATGCATAATAAACAGTACTCACTTATGATAAATAAATCGTCCATACGATTATATATTTGCATTTATTTTGGTGTTTTGTGCGTTTCTACAGGTTTTTGTTTATGCTTACAAAGTCTCCTATATCTCTGTAAGAGAAGCCAATGTATACGTGAACTGTATAATTTACAATGCTTTGTACCTGTATGTACATATAATGAGACTAATTTTATATGAAACAATCAACTGAACTGTATCAGATAAAGGTTTAAGTGTATCTAACCAAGTTTGCCATATAATGTTTGTCATTTATTGTATATGTTTTTATTTCTCGTCCTCCACATCTTTTTTACTTTCATTAAGTGTGTGATAATAATGTTTTCCACAACATATATGCGTATTCTGAATATATTCATGAGGTGAAGGGTAGAGAATATTACTCATGATTTCTGTACATGTATTTTGTTTCTCTTGACAAGAATTGTGTTTTCCATGCTTTATATGCTTTATTTATGTTTTATGTCATATGCCCTATCAATAAACTTGAAACTTGGAATGAGTTGCTTTCCTTGTTTAGTGTTCCGTACATGCACTAAAATTGCAGTTGCACTTTACACTATATAGATAAATAGTTAAGACCAATTTCAATGGATATCCTTCAGGTATAGTAAACCTCTCTAAACAGGAGTTCTATCAGAGAATAATTAAAATACTTTTAGGCAGATGACTGCTTAATACAGGGTGAAAGTCATGCAGTAAGCTCCTAGAGGAGCTTTCTGTATGATTTTTACCCACCCTCCATTAAGCTGCCCCTTGTCTCCAAGACCGATTGTTCAACTAAATTGAACGTCCGGTTTAGAGAAGTTTAGAATATAGTGCAGACCCGTTTCAGCGGGTGGGTCTCAACCAATACTCTCAAGTATTGCATTGTCCAAATGGATCTTTACCTCATACAAACGGTTTTTGCCAATTTGAAAACTGGGTAGAGACAAATCAATGTGACGGGTTATTTGGTAGTGGTACATGTAATATATATCTGATTCGTCAGTTTCTGCCAAGGAGAATGTTACCAATTCAGTTAATCAATATTCATAGACTTACAATATTTAGCATGAATATTGATCAGATAAAGGGTCTGTCGCCTCTTTATTTCTTGTGCACCCTGGCCATTAAGCGTGCCACGTGCAGTAAAACCTGCGACCATTTCAAATAACCGCAATCATGGCTATTTAAGGCAGGATGTTGCTTTAAATGTAGGTCAATAAGAAGCTTTCTGCATTTCTGTTTCACTTTTGCTATACAGTAAGCTACCGTTTACTTTTATGAAGCTTATGCTCGATAAATGTTTGACTGAGACATGTGTTATTGTACAAGCTGAATTTGCATCTAACAACATATCCATTCATATTCCAGGAGTTTTTACTAGCGTGAATGGGCCTGCATTCAAATCGTCAGAGACCATAAAGTCGATCATGTACTATGTCAGTGACCTACTCCTGGATAAAGAACCTTGGATGAACGAAACAACTGCCTGCACGTATCCCGAGCCATGGCACAAGAAAGAGAGCAAAAACTCTTCAGTAGAAGATAGCGGTCAGCTGATGCACGCACAGGAATATGAGGGAAACTATGGTCATCGTTTTCTACCGGACATTCGAATTTCTGTTATGCCCGATGACCATAACAAGCTAAAAATGGTCTTCAATAGAGTTTCTGGAACTCTTCGACCTTCAAAGGATAATGACAGATTTCTGTACGAGTTAACATCTCCATGGGAATTTGCTAAACCTATGACAGATGATGATAACGTAACCATGGAAACTAATGTCACTTTCATACGAAAGGACGGAGCTGTAGAAGCTGCTATGTTTGAATTCGAAGTAAATATAACATTCACGAAAGGGACATCGTTTACGGATCCCATTCCAAACACAAGCGGTGCATTTTGTTTGCGTTATGCACGTTTTGAATACATTTTCGTTTGGTCACTGATTGTCATCTTTTTCGCTAGCATGAATGGTGACATCAAAGAAAATTTGTAATCCAATGACGCATGTTGATTTTCTGACTGAAATATATTTCAAAAGTTTCTGTCAATGCACTCATCTCCTCCTTCATTATGCCATATAGACAATAATTGTCGTACATTCATTATTTCTGACATGTGGAGATTTACGAAAGTGTTTTTGCTGCATACAACATACATGTACCGTTATGTATACGGAAATAAAATGAGTTTTTATGATTTATTTTTCTGATGTACTTAAACTAGGTTTATGTTGAAATAATGGGCATGTATAACCAAATAAATGAACAAACAAGTCACCATAATAGCCGCTTGCAAAGAGAGCATATGAAAATTCGACGTCTGCTGTGGGGAATATTTGATCAGGGTCTGCTTTGTCTGCTTATAGCATATCCTAGATAAAGTCTGTACACTTTGGCATACTTATGTTTCCGCCTGTTTATATAACAGTATGAATCATAAGTTAATTAAAGTTAATAATGGTTAAAATTTGTCATGAATATGCATAGAGTAAAGGGTGAACGATGTGGCGAAGAACGCCTCTGATAATTGGTAATCAAAGCTGAACCAGACTAATGGCATCTTCATAGACTCGACGTCAACTGGACTAATTGCATCTTCATAGATTCGGCGTCAACCAGACTAATTGCATCTTCATAGATTCGGCGTCAACCAGACTAATTGCATCTTCAGAGATTCGGCGTCAACCAAACTAATGACAGCTTCAGAGACCCGGTGCCAACTAGACTGTTCCCTCCCTTTCACGATTGATAATGAAATAAGTGAAACCTTGATAATCCAGAATTTTAGTACAGAAGAAGTTTTGGGCAGTTGCTTAATGCAGAGAAGAAGACACACAGAAAGCTTCCATAGTAACGTTAGAATGCATGACTTTCACCTGTCTTAACCCTTTCCCTTATGGAAATGTGTGTTTCACGCACTTGTAAACAGAGTAGACCCAGATCAGAGGGCTCCTAGAGGATCAGGGTATCAGGGTATACTCTGTTTGCTAATAGAATTTGATATATCTATTTAATGGCTTTCTAAAATGTCTACAATGCTCTACCTTCCATATTTCTTTATTACTATTTTGTTAATGAATATTCAGCAGGGAATGAATCTTCATAGATTCGGCGTCAACCAGACTAATTGCATCTTCAGAGATTCGGCGTCAACCAGACTAATGACAGCGTCAGAGACCCGGTGCCAATTAGACTGTTCCCTCCCTTTCACGATTGATAATGAAATAAGTGAAACCTTGATAATCCAGAATTTTAGTACAGAAGAAGTTTTGGGCAGTTGCTTAATGCAGAGAAGAAGACACTCAGAAAGCTCCATAGTAACGTTAGAATGCATGAATGTCACCTGTCTTAACCCTTTCCCTCATGGAAATGTGTTTTCACGCACTTGTAAACAGAGTAGACCCAGATCAGACGGCTCCTAGAGGATCAGGGTATCAGGGTATACTCTGTTTGCTAATATAATTTGATATATCTATTTGATATTTCTAAAATGTCTACAATGCTCTACCTTCCATATTTCTTTATAACTATTTTGTTAATGAATATTCAGCAGGTAATGAAATTTGGCCTAAATACAGAACAGGGAAAGGGTTAAAGGTCGGTAATAACACTTATTTGAGTGTTCGGATAATCCAGATTTGCTGTATTACAGATTCTGGTTAGCATCGAACATTGCAGACCCTGATCCTACCCGTATACTCTCTCCACTCAGACTTGATTGAGTTTTATGAACGTCAAGGAACATTAATCAAAAACATCGACTAGCAAACAGTTTGGATCCAGATGTTATGCCGAGCGCAATTAGGTTATGAACCGTTTTGACATTATGAGCGTTGTTTGGAGAAGACATGAAGAAACTTGTTCTTTTAGAATTAAGGCAGAGACATAGGGGATCTGTTGCGAGTTGTCTTTTAAGATCACGTGTTCCTAAACGAGCCTTAGAAAATGTCATTAAGCGAGCCTTGGCGAGCTAAATAACATTTTCTTGGTGAGTTTAGGAACATGTGATCTTAAAAGACAACGAGTATCGGATTATTTTTCTCACATAACAAATATGTATATTTCGCCGTCATATATATGACACTTGCACAGTGTGCGTTTCTACATCTGCATTTTAAAATACCCATTGATTGTTGAACCTTAACAGTTATATTTCAACCAAGTCGCCTCCACGTGCCTCTTTGTGTGTCTCTTTGTCTTTCTGGATATGTATATATCTACCTGTATTTGTCTGTCTGTATGTCTGATTGTTCGTATGTCTGCTTGTCTGTCTATGTGTTTATCTGTCTATTTGTCTGCATATCTGCGTGTACGTATGCCTGTCTCTTTGTGTGTCTGTTTGCTTGCCTGTATGTATATATGTTTGTTTGTCTGTCGGCATGTCTATCCATCTGTATGTTTGTCTGTCCGTACATCTGTCTGTTTCTGTTTGCTTGTCTGTCCATTTTTCTGTTTGTCTCTCCGTCTGTCTGTATGTCTGTTTGTCTAGAGTCCTACAAATCTTAAAATGATACTTTTTCCAATAAAAGAAAATACAAATTAAGGTAATGAGGATTTTGAACAACAATTTTTAAGTTCGATACGAAAACAGGAGATTTTGTGTTATCGGTACACACAAACTATCAATCACATTATCTAGATATATACACACATATACACATACAGATATATGTTTCAAAGGTTGTCTAGTTTTATACATATACTTCGGATACATTTAGAATGTTGCTTACATAATTATACCTGCACATTATGTATGCTCCTTTGCTCCCGTACGGGAATTTTCTGTTGGATTTTAAGTTTTTATCCGTTCAGCTAATTACGTTTTAGCAATTTTGTCGTGTAATCGAAATTGCTGATACATTTAAGGTTTGTAAATGTTGGTCGAAATCAGTCGTTTGAATTTAGTGTCATCCAGAATACCGGTACCGTTTGATTTCTCTGTAGAGAGTATTCAGCGCAAAAAGCTGCGCAGAACTTACTACCGAAATCGTCTTTACTATTTAGCAGACCCATACACTCCAGAGCGACCGCTCATCTTAGCATTACTGGGTATATGATAAACAAAACAAAAAACAAACAAACAACAGAATGACAGCAGATAGCAGTGTGGTGAAATTTGATTGGAGTTGAAACTACTTAATCCCTGTCTTGCCCGCTTTACCCTTTCCTTAATATAAACATTTTTTTTATTTGCAAACTGAGTAAACCAAGATCAGTTACATTGTAGCATTATTGGGCATATGAAAATTGCAGTGTGGCGAGATTGATTGAAGCTGAAAGTACATATATGTGTCCTGCCCGCTTAACCAGGCGTTTCTTCATGCATTTACAAACAGAGTATACCCTAATCAGATGGTTCATTTAAGGAGCCGTCTGATCAGGGTGTGCTCTGTTTGCTTTTGAATGATACAAATCTGATTCTTTACTCTCTGTCACAGTAAATTTTTCCCTTGTTAATTGTGTTTTCGACCCTTCGAGCTACTGACGTAAGAATATCGTCTTTAATTCCGTCAATTGCTGATTTAATTATGTCTCTAACAATTTGTGTTGTCATTTATCGTCAGCATTTTAGACAGCTTTTTATTAATCTCATCAATTGTATTTCGATAGAACTGGGAGTATTTTCTTCAGAAGCATCCCCATTTTACAAGCTGCATACGAAATAATCATCCATCGTGCTTTGTTTCTGCTACTACATTTGCTTTTCGTTTTCCGTTTTCTTTCCTTTATTAAGGAGAATGGTTGGTTTCTCGTTAAATACACTTTGATCAAGTGCGCTCGTTTTCGAATCAAATTCAATTGATGAATGTGCCTCATATACATTCAAGCTATTTGCAGTTTTACCAAACAGCCTCCAAATAAGCGAATCATATAATTTTAGATATGCAGTTTTAACCCTTCGCTTGCTAATCACGTCAATATACCTACCTGTAAATAGTGAAGACCTAGATGAGACAGCTCCTGCAGGAGTTGTCTCATCAGGGTCTGCACTATTTACAAGTTGATTGTGCAAACAGTGCTCTCCACAGCAGTGATTGCACAGCGAAATACGTGTACACAGTGAAGATATATGTAATTATACAAGAGGGCATGGGTAAAGAAGGAGAAATGTATTTAAAATTCAGCAAGAGAAGGGTTAACACGAGCCCTTGCATGTTGGCTCAAACATGTATGTGGTGCAATTTTGTGGATCCAAGCTGTTTCCAAATGTCAGGCCGGGGATAGCACGATAGGGTTACGACAAGTGCCGCTGAACTACAGATAAGCTAACTTACATTCAGAACACTCGGGGTATACGTGCTTGTGTACAGATAGTGCAGATTAAAGTGGTAGAAAGATTTAAAGTGAGGATAATGCTGAAACAATGGAGTCTTATTTTAATGGTGCTGGTGTTAGATGCATGGTGGACAGGAAGTGCGGTAGCTGAGGTATTCGACGCAGCCACAGAATCCAATGTTCTAGCTTATGTTCAGTCGACGATGAAGTGCAGAAAAGTACCAGGCTTGACAATGGCGGTAGTCAAAGGTATTTGGTTTAGCTGTAAACAATTTTCGCTAACAAACTTTGTTGTCTACTTTAAGGTTTAGGGTAGAATGTTTTTGAAATTTCTGAACTAACTCATAAGTGATGTGTCAAACAATTCGGATCCTGGTGAGACAACGAATTACGCGGTGTCCCATCTGCATACTGAGGTAATCACAAATAACGTACTGCAGTGTGAACATTGAGACGATTTCAGTGGTGAAAGAGTTAAACAAGACTCCAGATAGTCACAACCCTCAGCGACAAAGACTCGAGCCTGTAGATCTACTGTTTAAAGTAAATGCGCATTTTCACTTGTCATCTTTTGCAATTTTCAGCAACCATATCTATATGGTTAGTTACCTGTACGTTAATAATAATTCATCTCATGCTCCTACTCATAGTTAGACTATTTATTGAACATCTGGATGAGATTGAGGGACGTGTTTGCTCTATTTACATATTTTATATTTACATATTTTATATGTAATTATAATTATTTTAATTTACAACGAACAATACATATAGTCGCACCTAATGAAGCACAGGCTCGCAGGCAGAGACATATACGGCATAGGAGAGAGGCAAAGCGAACTGTAGACAGAGAGGTGGAAGGCGAGAGAGACGAGAAGGTTGAGCGACGAAGAGAGAGAGAGAGAGAAAGAGAGAGAGAGAGCGAGAAAGAGAGAGAGAGGGGGAGAGAGAAAGAGGCAGATTTATAGAGAGGCAGATAATAGTCATACAGACAGAGACAGACACAGACACAGACAGAGAGACATACAGACAGAGAATGAGAAACAGGAAGATAAATAAAAAGACAAAGATTGAGACACAGGAGAGGCCCCGGAGGCAGAAACAGTAGACAAGTTGATATAATGAATTATCCTGAATTGCTAATGAATGATGTATATACGTAAATAAACAGAGGTAGTTATAAATGAAAAACAAATGAGAGAGAGAAGAGAGAGAAAGGGAGAGCGAGAGAAGGAGACGCAGACAAACAGAGAAACAGAGAAACAGATAAAAAAGAGAGAATGAAGGAGACAGACAGACAGGCATACATATACATAGACAGACAAACATACAGACAGACATACATACATACTGAGACTGAAAGACGACAGACATATAGATAAAGAGACAGGCAGACACATATAGACAGACAGAGAGACAGATAGAGATACAGAGGGGTAAAGAGACAGAGATATAGACAGAGACAAAGAAACAGAGACACAGATATACAGAGACAGAACCGTACGGAGACATAGAGACAGAGGCAGAGCCAGACAGAGAACAGAGACAGGGACAAATAGATAGAGACAGAGACCGTGAGTTTATTTGCAAAGGCAAAGGAAGGCGTATTGGTGGAATAAAGGATTAAAATATTCCTCCTTTTAAATGCCACATACTCAAACGAATTTCATCAAGTGCTGGTGAATTTATTTGATGTCGCTTGTAAGAACAAGATTGTAAATAATGCATATACGATCCAATATTTCGAGTATGAACTTGAATGAAAGGAACAGAACAAAGAGTAACATCGACTCAAAAGCACTTATGTTGATATTGGGAAGAGACATAAATCTTTGCAACTATTTGTAATCAGCAGCTATACATATTTTTCACTTAAATGCTATGTTTTAGACCAAATGCATTCGAGTAACTGATTCTAATAACAAAGTATGCTGCAAATCAGCGCCCCATAGCTATACGTACATTGTAACTGTGTTCATTTATCCCTATTTCACTGTTCAATTCACTTTTTGTACTTCTGTGTCAACCCCTATCTTGCTGCAGCTCATGAGAATCGCCTCTCCGACATGCATCTTGATGAAATAGAGATCTAAAAAAATAAATGCCGTACATTTTATGTATGTATACAGTGTATGTGTGGTTATGTGTGCGTGCGTGCGTGCGTGCGTGCGAGCGAACGTGCGTGCGTACGTGAGTGTGTGTGCGTGCGTGCATGCGTGCCGCGTGAAATCGCGTGTGTGTGTGTGTGTGTGTGTGTGTGTGTGTGTGTATGTGTGTGTATATTAAACATTGTCCTGTCAAAACATAATGTCTGCTCAATTTGGATCTTGTATAATTTAGATTACTCCCGATTCGATCAAGCTTTTGAGAAACATTTGACCAAGTGTCAAACAGTTTGGAGTCAGGCTCTTTGCAGATACCAGTCATGCCGCCAAATACGAGTTAATGCGTTTTTGTACACATACCTTTAGTCTTGATTTCAGGTAATGACACGTGGACACATGGATTTGGTACTGCAGACATCGACACAGGACGAAATGTAACCAGTCAATCACAGTTCGGCATTGGTTCGCTTACCAAAGCCTTTACCATGACACTGCTCGGAATGTTGCTAGATGAAAATGGGTATTGTACTTTGGTAACAATTAGCCTGGAGAATATTTATGTAATATGAATGACATCATATGTTTGCTGATTTCATTTATTTTGCTATACTGACACATAATGTTATGCCGTCGAAAAAACTGTAGAATCAGATCTATTTAATTCCATAAGCAAACAGGGCAGACTCTTAATCAGACGATTCTTGTTCGAGTCAAAAAGCGCCATTAAGCGCCTCTAACAGTTAAAAAAAATGCTCGTCTTATTTCGACAAGCCTGATAGCGAGGTCCAGACAAGAAGCGTACATTCAAACATTTTCAAGGATAGCTCCTTTATTTCTCCATCAAACCATACACTGTGGCCACTCTTTAGATTCGTTTCTAAGAGACGATTCTATAGAGTGGTTACATCATTGGGTTTGGTGGAGAATTAGGGCTTTTAATATTTGGGTACGCGCTTTTATCTTAACGTATTCCTCCGTAGGCTATTTTAGATCCAGCCTCTATGGATGCATCTACTGTCGAAAAGGAACATTAACTAGAGAAAATGATTTTTTTTAGAATTTTGTTATTTGAAACCATTGCGATAAATAGAGCATTTGCTCCTATAGGAGCAAATGCTCTATTTATCACAATGGCTTCAACAGGTGACTTATACAGAGGAGTAGAAAGGCGTATTTATGGAGGAAAGGGTTAAACTCTTTTCAATAAGATCAACGATGTATCAGTTGGAAGAGTAACATTTTCTTTCTTCATAAATAAACAAGAATGATCTAACAGAAAATAAGGACTGTATTAACCTTTAACGTCCCCAGCAATGTTTAATCGGTTTCTGTTGTCACAGTTAATTAGTCATGCATTTTGATTCAACAACACTGTCAAAGTGTCAAACAGTATGGGTCCTAATGAGGCGCCAAATTTCCCTTTGTCTCATCTGGATCCAAACTGTTTCATGGATAAGCAGCGGACTAAAAGCAGCACAACCTTAGATACATGTATAGACATTTAATACTTGGGTCATGTGTGTAGGGGAAACAGCTGACGCATCTGTCAAAGGAGTAAAACAAATACAGTAGAACCCCTCTAATGCGACAACTCAAAAAACTGTCTTAATAAGCAGGTGGTTGCTTAATGCAGGGCGAAAGTTTTGCAGAAAGCTATGGGAGCTTTCTGTATAACTTTCGTCCTGCATTAGGCTGCCACCTGCCTCTGTCACATAGAATTTTGCACCTTTTTGGTGGTCGCATTAGAGGGGGTTTACTGTATGTTCACAAATACACACATCGTGGTGACGGGGTTCTATCAACGTTCTAATGACGGACATACGACTGAGGAATGTGTGTCTTCACCCTGCACCTGTTTATATATGTATACATCAGAGTTGCAGATAAGATGCGTAAAGTCGCTAGCGCCTTTATTCCACTAGCGCCTTTATTTCACCACCAAACCCTATACTGGGACCAATTTTTAGAATTGTCTCGAAGGGGCGATTCTGAAGAGTTGCCACAGTATAGAGTGTGGTGGAGAAATGACGATTTTGGTTTTTAGGTACGCAACTTTATCTGTAGCTCTGAATTCCATGTAACAAATAATGAAATTATGGTCCGAGGTAATAAAACCTTTGAGTCTGAGTTCATTTTCTAGTCTTTGATAGGTCAAGTTTTGTATAAGCTCATGATCTGACCAATGAGATGCTTGAATATTGATCTCAGATGGAAGGAAAATGTTTTATTACCCACGGGCCATGACTGTCTAATAATATAAAAAGATGAACTATTTGCTTTGATAGAGACTGTACAATCATATTTAAAATATTGTAGAACCTCTCTATAACGACCACTAACTTATGTTAATTAGTTCGTATTTTGGGCAGGTGGTTGCTTAAAACAAGGTGAAAGCAAACAGAACGCTCCTATAGGAGCGTTCTGTTTTACTTACACATTGTTTTAAGCATCCACCTGCCTTTAACACAAAACACTTGATGTAATTTAGTGGTCGTTATAGAGAGGGTTTACTGTATTATCATTAGCAAACAGCTCACGTAGGAGCCATCTGATCTGGATCTACACCATTTGCAAAAGTGTGAACAAGCGTTTATATGATGAAGTGTGTTAATAAAAGTCCATTTTCTTTAAAATTTATTTTCAAAACTCACCGGTTTACTCTTGTTATCTCACATGGATCCAAACGCTTTGGACATGTTCTAACATATCCGCCATAGTATGTGGCGAACAAATTAACCTTAATTTTACGGGAACTGAATATATAAGACCTTAGAAAACAGGGAAGACCCTAATAAAGGGGATCTCTTGGGAGCCCTTATATCAGGGTCTGGTCTGTCTAGTCATAAGATAATTTCCATTAGTGATACATTTGGCACGTTTCTTTATTTATCATGCAACGTCACGAAATACAGTCACTTCCTACTAGCATAATATTTTCCACGTCGACGCTGTATTTTGTGAGGTATAGTGCATGTGTACTGACCCCACTGGGATGCAAGTTTGGTTCAGCCAAAAGGAGGAAAACAGAAGGACGAAAAAGGCATAATTAAACATAAACATCAAATTTAACACATTTGCTCACCTTTGTCTCAACTATTTGTCCAGATAAAATGATTAAATCAAGTTTGTTTATGTTGTAAAAGTCGATGACGTCACTGCACGCCCACATGACGTCACATATATCACACTTACATGTATTTTCATTCAGGGGACGAAACCGCTTTAGCAATCTTTCTTTTTCTTCATTTTCTCCATTTTCCTGGGTGTTGCATGATAAAAGAATTACTATGCTAGTAGTTTGGAAGTTAAGCTGTATTTTGGCTCGTCAGAAAAGTAGTTAAATGCTCGCCAAGGCTCGCATTTAACAATTTTTCCAACTCGCCAAAATACAGCTGAACTTCCAAACTACTAGCATAGTAATTCTTATTTAGTTGATATTCTGAAACGGAGGAGCCAGGTTTAATGATTTAGGAGCTAAAATCCGTTTGGTTTAAACATATTTTATTTATAAATATTTGCATGGATATTGTAATGATAACACAAAGGAAAAGAAAAGGATTGAAACGAAAGCAAGACTGCTTATTGTGTTTCTCTCCTAACACCGTAACAACTACATTCGCTTTATTCAGAAATGACTGCTAGTTATTGTACTATATTAATTGTAGGCCTACTGAAAATTTAAATTAATTCAGCAGAAATACGTAATATGTTCGAACATAGCGAAAGTGTGTTTTAATTCCCAAACAATTATAGCAGAGTCAAGTTGAAATTTTCTCTTCGAAAGTTTGATTTGGATAAACCTTATTCGAGATTTTGAAATAATTTCTAAAAATGGCGTTTTTCATTTTCAAGTGTCTGTTGAGCTGTGGCTTACGGTGTTTTACCCGTTCCACCGTGTATTCAGCAGTTGTAGATGTTGCAAGATAATTTAATAATTAATTACCATATTATCTCTATAACAATCTACCCTGCATTTACATTAAACAATTGTGTTATCTATTATTACAGCTTTTGAAATTTGCAAGATATGGATCTAGACTGTTTGTAAAACGAGTATTAATACAGACGAAATTCATTCATGCAGTTGTTAAATCTGTTCCAGATCTTAGTTGTATTATATGAGCTCACTGATCTTCTTATTTCACTTTTAATTCATGTAAATATCAGTATGGCTTGAATATTAATATTCCTGAAAACGAATTGCGTTTCATCATTAAAAATAGTTTCTCTTATTTTAAACAAATAGAGCAGGCCCATATCAAACACTTCATGCAGGAGTTTTCTGATTTGGGACTAGTCTGTTTTTGTGAAAAGATACTATATTAATAAAGGGTACTGTACACATTTAATTGATACTCTATTATTTAATATGCTCCTTATTTGTTTAAATGTGTTAAAGTGTCATATTGTATGAAATGTACTTATTTTGAGGGTTTGCGGGCGGGGGGGGGGGGGGGGGGGGTAACCCTTTGACTAACCGAGCTACCCTTGTAAGATAAAGTCATTCATTCATTCATTTTAATCCGCGTCTCAGCTGGATCCAAACTGGATCAAATGAATTTACAGTAAAACCTCTCTATAACGACCACATAATTACATCATGCAATTTGTGTTAAAGGCAGGTGGCTGCTTAAAGCAAGGTGAAAGTAAAACAGAACGCTCCTATAGAAGCGTTCTGTTTTACTTTCACCTTGCTTTAAGGTGGCGAGATAGTTTAACCCCAGATATCGAAAGATCATATTTAAAACTACCTAGAGCCATTTTTCTGAGCCTAGTTGGTAAGTTATATTAATTTATTTGATTATTTATCAGAAAAATCGATAATCCTATCAAAACCGACATTTGAAATCTATCTAAATGTGCCAGTTTGATTTTTTTCAAACAGCGATTACAAGGTTATCTTTTGGACTAAACTTATTGTAATTGGCCAATATGTGAATCATTAGCATGTCCAGGGATCCATGTCACAGATTTTTGATAAAACTTTCCGTTTGGGAGTTATGCAATATTTTAGTTTTAAAGGCATTTCGAAAGGAATGTTGACCCATTAACCCCATGCTGTGTATTTTGGGAGCTGACTGTTAAGCACCTGATACACAAACTGATAAGGCGGGCTACCTTCACAGAGTATCAATGTATAATTGCATAACTTTATCTCTTATGGCTATGGACCCTGACTGCACACTGCAGGAGCAAAGCTGGATACTGTGTATATAAGGGGGTCACTTATATAAGGAGCTTTGAAATGCCTTTAAGACCCCTACAATATGCCTCCCGCTGCGTTTCATTTAATTTTAGACGATCAAAGCAAGATATAAGAAAAAATGTGACACGGATCCCTGGCTAAGGCAATGCTCTTTGATATGCCGCAAACCGTGCATAATCGGTCACAAATTACAGAAGTTATGATTGTTTGAAAAAGTCGACTGCTTTAAATTTGCATCTGTCAAAAACATGAAAAGGAATAGAAAGACACCCATTGTGTTGCGCAATCTTATAATTATCTATAGCTTTCAATCAAATTTATATCCAATGGAGAGCTTATAATAATGTGTGATATTTTCCACCAAGCTCCTCTCCCTTTCTTCCATCCGATCAATGAAAAAAACTGATTTAATTGCCGGTTTCCCATAAATCACCGATAAGAAAGCTTATCTAGTCATGTGGCCTACATAGTTTGAGGCTACCGAGAGGGAAATGTGGATAAATAAATAGCCGCCTATTGCTTCATCACGTATGTGCCCTAATTATCAGTCCCCCCCCCCCTAGGTGCCTCTGATAAGCCTTCCTCGTAAAGGGCTGTCCGGCTAAGTCGATGGTTATAAAGTAAAAAGGGTTTATACGGCTTTTGTGGTATATTTTATGGTATTTCATTAATGCAATGGATAAAAGAGACTAGTGTCTATTCATTAATGCAAACATATAAAAAATGATTATTTTGTGTTTCTAACATACTATGGCACCTTAAGCTGCCACCTGCCCTAAATACCAACTAATTAACACGATTCAGTGGCCGTTATAGAGAATTTTACTGTACTTTTATTTTTTCTTGTCTAGGTTTACATGGTCCAGCAAAATCAGTGATGTGTTGGGATACGAGTTTAAGTTCGTTGACGAGGTGAGGACCAAAGAGATGACTATAAGAGACATCCTATCGCATCGAACGGGCCTGGCACATATGGACGAAGGGCTGAACGCGGGGTACTCAATCAACGTAACGACCAGAGCAGGACTCTGCGAGTATGTCCCTTAGACTTAAATTGGTTTCGGCTGTGAATCAGTGTCCAACATTCTAAATACTGATGAATAAGTGTCAAAAACTCTAAATACTGATAAGATTTATAAGACGTGGTATTTTGGAACTGTTTTATAACGGATTCGCCAGTGGTGACAATATAGTTAAACGTTAGCCTGCTGGACGAATTATTTTTAGACACTTTTTCATCCACTTCATATTCAAAATTCAAGCTATAGTCAACTTTTCTATCAGATTCAATATGTATGTCAAACAGTTTGGATCCTGTTGAATTATTCGACGACTGTCTAGTCTGGCAGCTACCAGCAGGCTAAATAATTAATCATTATGTTTTGGGCATACTGACTTATTAGGTAACAATGTGTATATGCTGTGTCCTTGAAACGCTCTATGCTGAGTAAACGACGAGTTTAAACCCTTTACTCCATGAATATTCCTGTAAAGAAACAATGACACCAATAACATTTAAATTAAAATAACAATAACAGACTGCTAATTTCATAAAACTGCACCAGGGCATTTTCTCAATTTACGGCACTCCCACAAGGCAGATTATGTGATAAATATAAACAAGAATGTTTGGTCTTACAATAAACTGTATAACCATATCAAAACTGCTTCATGAACAAACGAAGCAGACCAAAATCAGACAGCTCTGTGACACCGCATAGACGTGTCTCCGCATAAACGTGACCGGTTTCGGTGATTTTCAACGCATAGATAGGTCTGTTTCGTCTATGCGTCGACGCGCAAGGCATTTACAGGTCGTCCTGTTTATGCGGCACAAGTGTGCATTTTTGCCGCATAGACAGCTCTTTACTTAAAGTTTTCATCATACATTTAAAAAACGGAGAATATAAAAACTCCAATGACGATGATGATAATGATGACAATTATGATGATCATGATCATGATAATGCCGACGGCGACTACGGCGTTGGTGCCGGTAGTGACAGTAGTGTTTGTTGTTGTGCTGGCTTCGGCGGTGTTTTAAGGGCATTCGCTCTACAGGGGTGAGACTTCCTATTGCCCGTCCGTTCGTCCATACGTCACAAAATGTCACAAAATGTGCGTAGCTGCTTTACTATTTGGGAAATAAAATTTCAAACCTTTACTCGAATGTTTATTGAAATGCAAAATTGTGAAACTATGTTCTGACAGAGTTATAGCCACTGACTAAGTCAACATGGAGACCTTTTACACAATATTATCTTTTATAATATGATCTTAGTGCCACAGTTACTCCCCAACAACCTTACATATAGTGACTAAACTGTAGACATATGTTTATTTGAATTCGGAATTGTAAACCGTGGTTTTTGTTTTCATAGATTTCCATTATACAGCATAACTAAACCTTGGATTTGTCTTAATTGAGTTTGTCTGTACTGTGTAATCTTGCAGCGAGCATAGCAATGTAAGACATGAGTCGCCAAACTTTACATAAATATCCAGATGAGACGCCGAGTAACTCGGCGTCTAATAAGGATCCAAACTGTTTGTTATTGTAACTATGTTTTTGAAATAAAAAGGAAGAAAAATAAAAATCAAAGTCTCACATTTGTTTTGTTTTATATTGAATTTCATTTCCTATCATGCGGCGTTTGATCAGAGTCTACACTGTTTGCCTTTGTCCCATATATGGGACCGTGGGAGCAAATGGGTTAATTAGTATTTGATGCAATGTTAACGCTAAGTACACTAGCGGCAACACCGCGATTACCTAAGTAAATAGTCTGTATACATATGAGACGTCTGTATACAGATGCAGCCTCTCATCAGGATCCAAACTGTTGGACACTTTGATTATAAGTTTGAACGGAAACGAGGGGAAGTTAATTTCAAGAATTAAATCAAGCAACACAGAGTTAACCTATTCCCTCATATTGGCAGCTTTTGACGACTCTGTAAAAGTCACATTGTAAAACCATTGTGATAAATAGAGCATTTGCTCCTATAGGAGCAAATGCTCTATTTATCACAATGGTTTCAAACTACAACATTCTAACATTTTCCTTTCCTCTAGTTAATGTTCCCTTTCGATAGATTTATTTAAAGAGGTTGTATCTAAAATAGCCTATGAAGTAATGGGTTAAAGAGCGACATCTTATGGTATCTCCCCTGAGGTAATAGTAGTAATTATAGTCCGACAGGGAATTCCTGACAGTTACGTCATAATTTGTTTACTTGAATATTCATATGACATGTTATTTCTTAAAAGAGAAGACTGTGACTATTTGATTATGATGACATGCTTGTGGAGTCCGTAGACGAGTGGATAAAGGTCCACTCCTCCGAATCAAAATGGACCCACATAAGTCAAATCTTTCTTTTTTTTGTCTTTGTTTTGCCTCAACAACACGTATGTCAAAAACAGAAAAGAAAGACCAAGCAGGATTTAACAAAAACAGGAAAAAAGATATAGCGATAATAGATCATATAGAAAAAATATACTGACAAAAGTATTTAAACAAAAAAACAAATAAATACAAGTATAAATGCCGGTGAGTTTCGAACTCGGGTAGCGCGCATGCAAAGCCGCATACGCATACTTTAGACCACGGTTCCGGATATCCCATAATGTAATGTTTGTCTTATTTATTAATTATCCCATTCAAATCATATATTGAGGAAACCCTGTCTATTTTTAGTTTTATTATTATTTTGTAACTGCCAGACCTACAGTATTAAAAAAAATAAAAAAATACTGTAGTTTGTTTGTCTATAGTAATATCACGTGCAAATGCCACGGAGTAAGTTACAAAGTATATATTTCTTTCTGTGCAGGAGGTTAGAATACGTGCCGGCGACATATGAATTTAGAGACAGGTTTCTCTACAACAATTTCATGTACACTCTCGCTGGTTACATTTGCGAGGTGCTTGGTAAAGATACATGGGAAAATCTTGTGACGTTACGACTCCTGAAGCCTATTGGCATGACGACAACAACACTTATGAGAGGTCCCAAAGATGTCTTCAGCGACAGTGCGGCCCAACCTCATATCTACAGGGACGGGCGATTTGAAAAGGGTACTCCAGATATATATGAGTAGGTATATGCATATTTCACATAGGTTTTGCTTGATGTTAGTAAAATAATTAATTGAGTCCATTTTCACAGTGGTAATACAAATATATGATTCTCGGATTGAGTCATCAGACTGAAATCATATCAACTAATCAACATCTAAGGTGTCTGCATGTTTTATTGTCATACCTATTTCCATAACTTGCATTGACAAGTCAATAAATCCATGCATATAATTACAACGTAACTGTCATGCCTTCTACTACCACATTATTACCATGCCATACATCATCTCAACTTAATATGCCTTGCTTACCACATTTTACGATATTGCCATGACCACGTTAAACATATGCAATGCATTACCACATTAACCCGTTCCCTCATAGGCTGTTTTTATCCAATCTCTTTGTAAAGTACCTAGTTATAGTCTACTTTCAGTCCGAATGACCGCTCAGCCGACTGTACATTTATCCAATCTCTTTGAATACATCTACCGAAAAGGAGCATTAACTAGAGAAAAGGAATGTTTTATGTTATCTTTACCCACAGACTACCATATTGTACAAACCGACATTATAATCATTTTTGTGTTTCCCATATCAATTTATTACATGTACCATGTTGATTATACCCATATTATCACCATGTTGTGTATACCCACATTATTACCATGCGAAATTGGATTGCAGACGACGATTAAAATTGAAAGGCATATCTATTTGTAGCATATTTCCATTGGAACCTGCTGGGGCTATACTTGCATCTGCAGACGACATGGCGAAGTGGATTCTGTTCAACATGAGAAGTGGAAAAATCGAAAACGGCACTCAGTTAATAAAGAAGGAACTCTTAGACGAGGCAATTAAAGGTACAAGTACTATTCATACGTCTCCCAGCGAAAAATGAATATTCAGCATTCGCAAAAAGGGTCGACAGTTTCTCAAAAGATAAATTCAGTTGAACGTATTGAGAAGATCCAAATTTTAACAAACATCATTTTCCCCTTGTAGGGTACGTGGCGAATATTTAAATAAGCCGGCTGTATTTCTCTAACTTGCCGTACAGTAGAACCTGTCTTAAGCGGCCAACCATTAATAGCGCTAATGTTAGGTCTGTAAGGCATGTTGTAGCTTAATACATGTATGTCAAAAGTAATGCAGACAAATCTTGTTGGAGCTTTCTGCAGTAGTTTTGCCCTGCGCTAAGCAACCATCTGCTATTTAAGTCTCCTATTTTATATAAATGATTGGCCGCTTAAGACAGGTCCTGCTGTGTATGTATTTCTTTCAGTTCAGCAGGGTCTACTATGACTTTCCATATATCATTAAATTCGATACCGATTACAAGGATGAGACCAGCTTCTTTAAAATACTTTTATGTATGAAAAACACAAAAGTAATATGTTAGCTTTATTAGCGAACCTGAGCTCAAACACAATTATACATAATGTATTTCATCGATTCATGGAAGTGTTAATGTAATAAAACTTAGAAATACAGTAAAACCCATGTGAACAGTGTAGACCAGATCAAAGGGCTCCTGGGGGAACATTTTGATCAGGATCTATATTGTTTGTCATGCAATTAATTTCCTTTAGTCATAAACAATGATGAATATCTGTTTAAATTAATATTCCGAAAGACAGGAGACTTTAATTATTAAGAAGACTATGTTTTAATGAATGATGTGTACGGTAACAACTTAATAAACACGCATCTTTAAATGCAGGTTGTTGCTTAATGCAGGACGAAACTAATCCAGTTGGCCTACAATGGGACATTCCCGCACATAAGTTTCTTATGATACCCTGAACTAGAGTGGCTCGTTTTCAGTGGTCGCTTCAAATAGGTTTTACTGTATCTGTTTTGTTCATATCGCAGATACGACGGTGATGCCGGAAATGCTGGAAGATATAAGTAAACCCGAATTCCCTGTATCATACATAATCAATGGTTATGGCTATGGCTGGATGTCTGCAAGTTACAGAGGTAAAAATGTGTACGTGGGTGAATGGGTGAGTGAGAGAGAGAGTGAGAGAGAGTGAATGAGAGAGAGAGTGAGAGAGAGAGAGAGAGAGAGAGAGAGAGAGAGAGAGAGAGAGAGAGAGAGGGGGGGGGGGTTGGGGTTGACAAAATAAAGTACATGTGTATTTTAAGGACTCGTAAAATAGCGCCTTATCGAATGTACATGCGTTATTTTCCAGGGATGTCTCTTTATACACCTTTTGAAAAAGTATTCGCTGGGTGATTTTCCTGAAACTTCGTAATCAATACTGTACTAACGTACCTGTTTCATTGGCGCTGTTGTTTTTACATGACATATATAGTGTAGTACTACTTTTAAAAATATATCACTAACGCACTCGATTTGCATTCCTGTTATTATTATTACCTTCTGCACTTAACATATCACATATTTTATAGGCTACTTACAATACTTAGTGCAATATACATCTTTTGTCGGCGCTATAGTTTACACGAATTGTCAAGAGTCATTGAGTATGCAGACCAATTGCATTGACGCGCTCGACTCGCACTTCTTACATTGGTTTTATTATCTTATAGGTTTTAAGCAGTACTGTCATTCCGGAGGCCTTTTTTCCTACATCACGTATCTGTGGATATTTTCTGACAAAGAAACGAATTTAGGTCAGTATGATAAGCGGTTTTGCACCCAAACCTGGTCCGTTTGTATGTCCACTAGTCAGTCCACCAGTCCTTACCTCTTGTATGTTTCGTGCATCAGTTCAAACGCTATGGTTTTTACATGACCTACTAAGTGTGGTTGTACTTTTAACCCAGTAAGGTTAGATATTTATGAAAGGTGCGCACCTCGGTAAAGGAAATATACTTGGAAACATTATATTATAACCAGAGCTACAGATTAACGTGCGTACTCAAATACTAAACTCGTCATTTCTCCACCAAACACTTTATTTGAATCACTCTTTAGAATCGGTCCTTCGAGACGAATTTAAAAAATGGTTTTGATGGAGAAATAAAGAAGTTCTTGTTCAAATGTTTAAATTTACGCCTCTTATCTGGACCCCTGAATATAACCATTGCATTGGTAATAACTATGGCTACATAGTAAAGAGCACCACAAACCCTCGCTACAGCTACCACAAAAAGGTTTATAATGCTGGGTATTAAAGACAGTAGGTAGTTTAATGCAGAGCGATAAAATAGCATCCTTATGAGTTTTCTGCATTTATTTCGTTCTACATTAAGCAACCACCTGCATATCAAGTCCCATATATTTATTCATACATTGGTCCCTTTATAGTGGTTTTATTTTTCATTGGAGAGGCGCTTGCATCCTATAAACATACCTGACTTTCAAACCTGACTTGGTCCACAGACATTGTGAATTTACCCCTACCCACTCTGACCCCCCCCCCCCAACACACATACCCTCAAATTTAGATTTGTTCATATCCAACTACAATGAAACCCTTTCAATCGGGAATTCTTGTAGAGAAGAATTCAGGTATTGTAAGCAAATGGCTGCTTAATCCTACACGGGTTTTCTGTATGACTTTCTTCCTGCATTAAGCTGCCACCTGTATCCAAGACCGATATTTATACTAAATCTAAAGTCCGGTTTAGAGAGGTTATACTGTACCTCCTATTCCATCAAGGTTTTAAAAACTATTGGCCAAGCGTCAAAATAGATTGGATTCAAATGAACCGCGTCACATCTAAATAAAAGCTGGTCGTAAATGGGACCAGTAGCGAGGTTAGCGGCATACTTGTAAAACCTGTTGACAGTCTCAATTTCCCAATAAATACCTATATTGAAACCAACTTATAGGATACAGACTCATATACATATAATATATTGATTTGTTAAATCCGTCGTAGAATATGTTTTTATTTAGAACTAACCTGTGTATCTTACATCGTTATCCATTTCACTTTTATGTCCGTGCTTTAAATCATAAAGGGGATGTGACCATTTCAGGGAAAATGTAATGGGCTTGGGATAAGTTATTTCCCGTATTTAGTGTTCAGTTGTTGCTACAGGAGTACAGTTAATACTTTACACTATACTAGCAAATCATGTTGACACTTTTCAAGGGATATCCTTCAAGGTATTGTATTCTCCAGTGACCTCATACCAAATGTGTTTACGTCTTTGCAAACTGAGTAGGCGGTCCGATAGTGGTACTCTGATCAGAGTATTGGATACAAATACAGTGAAACCTATCTAAAACGACCACTTAATTGTGTTAATTATTTGGTATTTAGGGCAGGTGGTCGCTTAAAGCAATGTGACAGTAAAACAACGCTTCTATAGGATCGTTCTGTTTTACTTTCACCTTGCTTTAAGCAGCCACCTGCCTTTAAAACAAAATACTAGATGTAATTTAGTGGCCGTTATAGACAGGTTTTACTGTAATATATATATATACGATTCTTCAGTTTCTTTCAAGACCTAAATTCATTTGTTCGTGTGCCGTTACGAAGTGCAGCTAGTTGATAGTCGTGAAGAAACTATATTTTACATGAGCATTCATCAGATGAAGGGTTTATCATCTCTGTTTCCTGTGCAACACCAATGTTAATCGTATCTTACAACAAAAAACAACACGTGCAGTAAAACCTGTATTGAGCAACCTTGCACAATAATGCTCATCATGGGTATTTAAGGCAGGGGGTAGCTTTAATGAAGGTCAATGTAATACAGAGAGATCCTGAACAGTTTTTGGCATGACCTTTGCCATGAATTGAACTGCCATTTACTTTTAGCCCTTTCGCTGCCAAGTTCTGTCGTCTGCTAAATTTGTCGTCTGCCACAAATTTTCATTTTTTAGATTTTCTTCATTTTTGTTTCAAAAACATAATAACAGCAACAAACAGTCTGGATCCTGATGAGACGCCGAGTTACTCGGCGTCTCATCTGGATCCAAACTGTTTGCAAAGGTAATCACAGATCCGGCATTGGCAGCGAAAGGGTTAATGAAGTCTATGTTTAATCAGTAAATGATTGCTTGAGACAGGTTTGTTGACACCTTACAACATATTTTTTCACATTGCAGGAGTTTTTACTAGCGTGAGTGGGCCTGGATTCAAATCGTCTGAAACTATAAATTCGATCATGTACTACGTCAGTGACCTACTCCTGGATGAAGAACCTTGGATGAACGAAACGACTGCTTGCACATATCCCGAGCCATGGCACAAGACACAGAGCATGAACTCTTCTGTAGAAGAGAGCGGCCAGCTGACGCACGCACAGGAATATGAAGGAAGCTATGGTCACCATTTTCTACCGGACATTCGAATTTCTGTTATGCCGAATGACAAGAATAGGCTACGAATTGTCTTCAATAGAGTTTCTGGAACTCTGCGACATTTAAATGACAAGGACAGGTTTCTGTACGAGCTAACATCTCCATGGGAAGTGGTTGCATTTATGACGGAAAATGACGAAAACACTAAAACTAATGTCACCTTCATACGAAACGACGGAGTTGTAGCAGCTGCTATGTTTGAATTCGAAGTTAATATAACATTCACGAAAGGGGCATCGTTTACGGATCCCATTCCACACACAAGCGGTGCATTTTGTTTGCGTTATGCACGTTTTGAATACATTTTTGTTTGGTCACTGATTGTCATCATTTTCGCTAGCATGAATGGTGACATCAAAGAAAATTTGTAATCCAATGGCGCATGTTGATTTTCTGACTGAAATATATTTCAAAAGTTTCTGTCAATGCACACATCTCCTCCTTCATGATGCCATATAGAAAATAATTGTCGTACATTCATCATTTCTGACATCTGAAGACTTACGAAAGTGTTTGCTGTATACAACATACATGTACCGTTATGTATATGGAAATGAAATGAGTTCTTATGATTTATTTTTCTAATTTACTTAAATTAGGTTTTTGTTGAAATAATGGGTATGTATAACCAAATAAATGAGGAAAAACTCACTATAATAGCCTCTTGCAAAGAGAGCATATGAAAATCGGACGTCTGCTGTGGGGAATATTTGATCAGGGTCTGCTTTGTTTGCTTATAGCATATCCTAGATAAAGTATATACACTTTGGCATACTTGCGTTTCCGCTTGTTTATATAGCAGTATAAAATCATAAGTTAATTAAGGTTTATAATGGGCAATATTTGTCATGAATATTCATGGAGTAGAGGATGAACGATGTGGCGAAGAACGCCTCTGGTAATTGGTAATTAAAGTTAAACCAGACTAATGGCATCTTCATAGACGCGGCGTCAACCAGACTAATGACATCTTCAGAGACTCTGCGTCAACCAGACTAATGACAGCTTCAGAGACTCGACGTCAACTAGACCAATTGCATCTTCAGAAATTCGGCGTCAACCAGACTAATGGCATCTTCATAGACGCGGCGTCAACCAGACAAATGGCATCTTCATAGACGCGGCGTCAACCAGACTAATGACAACTTCAGAGACTCGACGTCAACTAGACTAATTGCATCTTCAGAGATTCGGCGTCAACCAGACTAAAGACAGCTTCAGAGACCCGGTGCCAACTAGACTGTACCCTCCCTTTCACGATTGATAATGAAATAAGTGAAAACCTTGATAATCCAGAATTTTAGTACAGAAGAAGTTTTGGGCAGTTGCTTAATGCAGAGAAGAAGACACACAGAAAGCTTTCATAGTAACGTTCTGCATGACTTTCACCCTGTATTAAGCTGTCACTTGTCTTAACCCTTTCCCTCATATAAACGTGTTTTCACGCAATTGTAAACAGAGTAGGCCCAGATCAGACGGATCCTAGAGGAGTCGTCTGATCAGGGTCTACTCTGTTTGCTAATAGAATTTAATAGATTTGTTTATTGGCTTTCTAAAATGTCTACAATGTTCTACCTTCCATATTTCTTTATAACTATTTTGTTAATAGCTATTCATATAGATAATAATAGATATTGAAAATTGGCCTAACTACAGGACAGGGAAAGTGTTAAAGATCGATAATAACACTTATTTGAGTGTTCGTATAATCCAGATTTGCTGTATTGCAGATACTGGTTAGCATCGAACATTGCAGACACTGATCATACCCGCATACCCTCTCGACTCAGACTTATTTGAATTTTATGAACGTCAAGGAAAATGAATCAAAAACATCGACCAGCAAACAGTTTGGATCCAGATGTTATGCCGAGCAGAATCAGGTTCTGAACCTTTTTGACATTATGAGCGTTGTATGGAGAAGACATGAAGTAACTTGTTCTTTTAGAATTAGGGCAGAGACAAGTGCGATATATATGGCAATTGCTCAGTATACAGAATGTTTATATTAACCCTTCACTTGCTGAATTTTAAAATGCATTGCTCCTTCTTTACCCATGCCCTGTTGCATAATTACATTTATCTTCACTGTGTACAAGTATTCCGCTATGCAATCACTGCTGTGGAGTGCACTGGTTGCACAATCAATTTGTAAATAGTGCAGACCCTGATGAGACAGCTCCTGCAGGAGCTGTCTCATCTGGGTCTTCACTATTTACAGCTACGTATATTGACGTGAATTGCAAGCGAAGGGTTAAATTTAACGTTTCTACATCCGCATTTTAATTGACCCATTGTTTGTTGAAACTTAACGGTTATATTTCAACCCAGTCGCATCCAAATAAATTGGTTTGCTTAGATTATCATATTCCTTTCAAATACATAACTAGTGTGTCAAACAAAGCAGATCGTAATGAGATACATGTGCAGAATAACCGGGATACTACGAAATTGAGGAAATGAAAATATCATGTCTTTGTATGTAGGTGACTGCTTAATGTACGGTGGATGTCATGCGGAAAGGCCATAGAGAAGCATTCTGCATGACTTTCACTCTGTATTAAGCTGCCACCGGTGTTCAAGATCAATAATGGTACGTATTTGAGTATTCGAATAATCGGATTTTCACTGTACCGAGTTAGATCTACTAGGCTTCTCATCTGGATACAAAGTGTAAATGTTATCACATAATCACTTCTTATGGAGGTGAAACGATTAACCATCATCAGTCAATTGTATGTGATATTTTATGCAATTGGCAGTTCAAAAGGTAGATTAGTCATTATGACTAATTGAGCTACGCTCCTTAAATAAATCATTTCTTTCAAATCTGAACATGAATATTAAGTCTTTAACACTTCTCTCCCTAATAAGCGCGGTATGACTTGATCTGAAACAGTGGATCCAGATGAGACGCCAAGTAGCTCTCATCAGGATCCAAGCTGTCTGAGTTTCCTAAATGTTATGTTAATGTAAATAACAATGTAGCATGTTAGATTCGAGAAGTCATTATATTTTCCTACAAGCTAAGGGTTGATACATTAACTGAAAAAAGTTATACTAACTAGGTCGCTGCTTAATACATAACCTCATAGGCTATATTAAGATACAATTGTTTCAATACATCTACCGAAAAGGAGCATTAACTAGAGAAAAGAAAACATTTAGATTTGTGTAGTTTGAAACCATTGTTTCACAAAGTTACATTTTTACAGTCGTCAGTATGAGGGAATTGGTCAATACAGGGTGAAAGTCAGTCAGAAATTTCGTAGATGAGCTGTCTGCATTACTTTCACACCGCATTAAGCTGCCACGTTTCTTAAATATGCGTAATGATACTTGATTTAGTGGTCAAACAATCGGGGCTTCACTGTGTAACTAAACAGTCCGTCCGTCAATCAGTCAACCCGTCTGTATATATGTCTTTCTGTCTGTTTTCTCGTTTTAAACATAATTATACTTATAGTATACTAATAGAATGTTGCTTACATAATGCATGCTATTTTACTATATAATGTAAATACACATACTCCACAAAACTAAATAAATTTCTGTGCCTGTCTGTCTATGTCTGTCTATTTCGGTTTGTCTGCATGTCTGTCTGAATGTCTGTCTGTCCGTCCATTCGTCTGTTCACGTGTCTCTTTGTGTGACTCTTTGTCTTTCTGTATATGTATATATCTACCTGTATTTGTCTGTCTGTATGTCTGATTGTTCGCATGTCTGCTTGTCTGTCTGTGTGTTTATCTGTCTATTTGTCTGCATATCTGCGTGTATGTATGCCTGTCTCTCTGTGTGTATGTTTGCTTGCCTGTATGTATATATGTTTGTTTGTCTGTCGGCATGTCTATCAATCTGTATGTTTGTCTGTCCGTACATCTGTCTGTTTCTGTTTGCTTGTCTGTCCATTTTTCTGTTTGTCTCTCCGTCTGTCTGTATGTCTGTTTGTCTAGAGTCCTAGAAATCTTAAAATGATACTTATTCCAATAAAAGAAAATACAAATTAAGGTAATGAGGATTTTGAACAACAAATTTTAAGTTCTATATGAAAACAGGAGATTTTGTGTTATCGGTACACACAAACTATCAATCACATTATCTAGATATATACACACATATACACATACATATATATGTTTCAAAGGTTGTATAGTTTTATACATATACTTCGGATACATTTAGAATGTTGCTTACATAATTATACCTGCACATAATGTATGCTCCTTTGCTCCCGTACGGGAATTTTCTGTTGGATTTTAAGGTTTTATTCGTTCAGCTAATTATCTTTTAGCAATTTTGTCGTGTAATCGAAATTGCTGATACATTTAAGGTTTGTAAATGTTGGTCGAAATCAGTCGTTTGAATTTAGTGTCATCCAGAATACCGGTACCGTTTGATTCCTTTGTAGAGAGTATTCAGCGCAAAACGCTGCGCAGAACTTACTACCGAAATCGTCTTTAATATTTAGCAGACCCATACACTCCAGAGCGACCGCTCATCTTAGCATTACTGGGTATATGATAAACAAAACCAAAACCAAACAAACAACAGAATGACAGCAGATAGCAGTGTGGTAAAATTTGATTGGAATTGAAACTACTTAATCCCTGTCTTGCCCGCTTTACCCTTTCCTTAATATAAACATTTTTTATTTGCAAACTGGGTAAACCAAGATCAGGTTAGCATTATTGGGCATATGAAAATTGCAGTGTTGCGAGATTGATTGGAGCTGAAAGTACATATATGCGTCCTGCCCGCTTAACCAGGCGATTTTTCATGCATTTACAAACAGAGTACACCCTAATCAGATGGTTCATTTAAGGAGCCGTCTGATCAGGGTGTGCTCTGTTTGCTTTTGAATGATACAAATCTGATTCTTTACTCTCTGTCGCAGTAAATTTTTCCCTTGTTAATTGTGATTTCGACCCTTCGAGCTACTGACGTAAGAATATCGTCTTTAATTCCGTCAATTGCTGATTTAATTATGTCTCTAACAATTTGTTTTGTCATTTATCGTCAGCATTTTAGACAGCTTTTTATTAATCTCATCAGTTGTATTTCGATAGAACTGGGAGTATTTTCTCCAGAAGCATCCCCATTTTACAAGCTGCATACGAATTAAGCATCCATCGTGCTTTGTTTCTGCTACTACACTTGCTTTTCGTTTTCCGTTTTCTTTTTCTTTCCTTTATTAAGGAGAATGGTTGGTTTCTCGTTAAATACACTTTGGTCAAGTGCGCTCGTTTTCGAATCAAATTAAATTGATGAATGCGCCTCATATACATCCAAGCTATTTGCAATTTTACCAAACAGCCTCCAAATAAGCGAATCATATAATTTTAGATATGCAGTTTTAACCCTTCGCTTGCTATTCATGTCAATATACCTACCTGTAAATAGTGAAGACCCAGATGAGACAGCTCCTGCAGGAGCTGTCTCATCAGGGTCTGCACTATTTACAAGTTGATTGTGCAACCAGTGCACTCCACAGCAGTGATTGAACAGCGAAATACTTGTACACAGTGAAGATATATGTAATTATAAAACAGGGCATGGGTAAAGAAGGAGAAATGTATTTTAAAATTCAGCAAGAGAAGGGTTAACACGAGCCCTTGCATGCTAGCTCAAGCATGTATGTGATGCAATTTTGTGGATCCAAGCTGTTTTCAAATGTCAGGTCGAGGATAGCACGATAGGGTTACAAGTGTCGCTGAACTACAGATAAGCTAACTTACATTCAGAACACTCTGGGTATACGTACTTGTGTACAGATAATACAGATATTTAAGTAGTAGAAAGATTTAAAGTGAGGATAATGCTGAAACAATGGCTTCTTATTCTAACGGTGCTGGTGTTAGATGCATGGTGGACAGGAAGTGCGGTAGCTGAGGTATTCGACGCTGCCACAGAATCCAAGGTTCTGAGTTATGTTCAGTCGACGATGGAGTGCAGAAAAGTACCTGGCTTGACAATGGCGGTAGTCAAAGGTATTTGGTTATTCGTTTACTGCTTTAGCTGTATATAATTTTCGCTTACAAACTGTGTTGTCTGCTTTAAGTTTTAGGGTGGAATTTTTTTTAATTTTCTGAACTGACTCATACATGTAAGTGGTGTGTCAAACAATTCGAATCCTGTAGAGACGACGTTTTACTCGGTGTCCTATCTGCATACAAGCGCTTTACTGGGGTACATGTAATCACAAATAACGTACTGCAGTATGAACTTTGAGTCGATTTTCGCCTTTTTCAGTGGGGACATAGTTAAACAAGACTCAAGATAGCCACTACCCTCAACGACAAAGACTCGAGCCTGTAGATCTACTGTTTAAAGTAAAGGCGCATTTTCACTTGTCATCTTTTGCAATTTTCAGCAACCATATCTATATACTTAGTTACATGTACATTTATAATAATTCATCCCATGCTCCTGCTCATAGTTAGACATTATTTATTAAACAGACGGGTGAGTTTGAGGAATGTGTTTGAAGTGGCATTCCTCAAGCAGACTCTACTTACATACTTTACATGGATTGTATTTTTCAACGAACAATGCATATATTCGCATCTAATGAAGTACAGGCTCACAAAGAAGAACATCGGAGTTGTGGGAGGGGGTCAATAAACAGGCATACGAGACAGAGACAATACGACATAGGAGAGAGGCAAAACGAACTGTAGAGAGAGAGAGAGAGAGAGAGAGAGAGAGAGAGAGAGAGAGAGAGAGAGAGATGGAAGGCGAGAGAGACGGGAATGTTGATCGACGGAGAGAAAGAGAGAGAGAAATAGAGACAGAATGATAGAGAGACAGATAATAGACAGACAGACAGAGGGACATACACAGAGACGGACAGAGAGACACACAGACAGAGAAAACTGAGACACAAGAGAGGCCCCGGGGGCAGAAACAGCAGACAAGTTGATATAATGAGTTATGTATCCTGTAGTGAAAATGAATGAGGTATACAGTAAAACCCATCTAAACCGGACGTATAATTTAGTACAAATATCGGGTTTTGAAACAGGTGGCAGCTTAATGCAGGGTGAAAGTCATCCAGAAAGCTCCTCTAGGAGACTCATGACTTTCACCCTGCATTAAGCAGCCACCTGCCTAAACACATCTAAATTATTTCCACTATAATACCGGTTTAGAGGGGTTTAACTGTATATGCAAATAAACAGAGGTAGTTATAAATGTAAAACAAAACGAGAGAGAGAGAGAGAGAGAGAGAGACGGAGACGGATATACAGGCAGACAGAGAGACACATATAGAAAGAGAGAATGAAAGAGACAGGCAGACAGTTAAACAGATAGACAGACATGCAAACAGACAGGCAGAGGGAATGCAGTGACAGAAAGACGACAGACAGACAGATAAAGAGACAGACATACACATATAGACATACAAACAAACAGACAGAGAGACAGAGATAAACAGATAGAGAGACAGGGATAGAAAGACAGAGACAGAGAGACAAAGACATATAGACAGAGACAGACAGACATATACCATGAGTTTGTTTGCAAAGGCAAGGAAAGGCGTATTGGTGGAGTAAAGGGTTAAAAAAATCCTCCTTTTAAATGTCACGTCCTCAGTTTAATCAAGAGCTTGTGCATTTATTGGATGTCGCTTATAAGAACAAGCTTGTAAATAATGCATATACGGTCTTAATATTTCGAGTATGCACTTGAATGAAAGGAAAAGAAAAAATAGTATTCTCGGCTCAAAAGAACCCATAAACCGGTTTAAACCCCCGGTGACTTTTGTCACTGACCGTTCCAAGGCGGTACTTCCATCTTCCTCCTATTGAATGTTTGTTTTGTCTTTGTGCGTCTCTTGTTGTTTTTTCTACCCATGTACATTTGCTGTTTCCTTGTGTTGCTGTTCGGGCGAGTGTTTGTTCTGTATGTGGTATTTCCTGCATGACTCATTTTTGTACTTTTATGTTGATATTGGGAAGAGACATAACTCTTTGCAACGTTTTGTAATCAGCAGCTATACAGATTGTTCACTTAAATGCTATGTTTTAGACCAAATAACTGATTCTAATAACAAAGTATACCTCAAATCGGCGCCTCCGTGCTGTACGTAAATGTATACATTTATCCCTTTTCACTGTTCAATTCACTTTTGGTACTTCTGTGTCAATCCCTATATTTCTGCAGCTCATGAAAATCGCCTCTCCGACATGCATCTTGATGAAATAGAGATTCAAAAAAAAAAAAACCTTACATTTTATGTATCTATACAGCGTGTGTGTGTTGTGTTTGTGTGCGTGCGTGCGTACATGCGTGCGAGCGAGCGAACGTGCGTGCGTGCGTTCGTGCGTGCGTATGTGCGTGCGTGCCGCCTGCAATCGTGCGTGTGTGTTTATATTAAGCATTGTCCTGTCAAAACATAATGTCTGCTCAATTTGGATCGTGTATAATTTAGATTACTTCGGATTTGATCAAGCTTTTGAGAAACGTTTGACCAAGTGTCAAACAGTTTGGAGTCGGACTCTTGACAGATGCAAGTCATGCCGCCAAATACGGGTTAATGCGTTTTTGTATACATACATTTAGTCTTGATTTCAGGTAATGACACGTGGACACATGGATTTGGTACTGCAGACATTGACACAGGACGAAATGTAACCAGCCAATCACAGTTCGGCATTGGTTCCCTTACCAAAGCCTTTACCATGACACTACTCGGAATGTTGCTAGATGAAAACGGGTATTGTACTTTGGTAACAATTAGCCTGGAGAATATTTATGCAATATGAATGACATCATGGGTTTGCTGATGTCATTTGTTTTGCTATACTGACACATTATTGTTTTGCCGTCGAAGAAATTGTAGAATCAGATCTATTTAATTCCATAAGCAAACAGGGCAAATTCTAATCAGACGATTCTTGTTCGAGTCAAAAAGCGCCATCAAGCGTCTCTAACAGTTAAAAGAAATGCTCGTCTTATTTCGACAAGCTTGATACCGAGGTCTAGACAAGAAGCGTAAATTCAAACATTTTCAAGGATAGCTCCTTTATTTCTCCGTCAAACTATACACTGTGACAACTCTCTATATTCGTTTCGAAGAGAAGATTCTAAAGAGTGGTTACAGTATTGGGTTTGGTGGAGAATTAAGGATTTTGATATTTTGGTGCGCCTTGGAACGGCCAGCAGCCAAAAAAAGGGCTACTGGGGGACTTAAACCTGGTTTACGGGTACCCAACCTCGTCCTTATCCTACTTTCACCAAAGTCAAAATGTAAATAAAATTCCCCCTCCAGACAACTCCACAACATGCATAACGATGTCTGCCAAAATGAAAATGATTTGAAAATAGACGTTAGAGGTAAACAAGCGACGTCATCATGTAAATGACGTCATAATTCAAAAGTACGGGAAAACTATTTGAAACACTTCTACACCGACATTTAATAAAAGATAAATCGCAAGAAGATACAATTACTAGTGGATATTAAGCATGCACAACTGTTTTGTTTGAAAAAGAATAAACTTGACATCGTAGACATGTACTCGATGACTATTCAGGTCAGAGCAGCTGTGGAGAAGTCATTTGGGGTACGACAGAACTGGCAAAATACAAATATCTAATTTCCTCCCTCCGTAAACGGGTTTAAGAGGGAATCTTCATAGAGTATTAAGCCTTTTCCGTCGTCGCACAAGCAAAGAGGAAAGCATAATGACCAACTGTAAAGGGGTCGACCACCAAGCATGTAGTGTGCTGCAATATAGAGGGGTCATAACCCTTTTTAATGAATTGTTTTATACGTTTGACAAACAAAGTATCAAAATATGTGTGTCCAATAATTTTTCGAAGTTTGTAAATGACATCACCGTAAAACTCTGGATGTGAAATACCTAACTTTAGAAAAGTACGTAAATTACAATTGTATTTGCTGATGAGTAGAACATTACGGTGGTAAAATTTTGAAATTGTTTTACGAAGTTTGTCATATCTGTAGCCCTGTTTTAGTAGTTTTTCAGTGATAATAAGGTTACGATTGTTAAAATCATCAACAGAGGAACAAGCTCTAGCAAAACGAATAAGCTGAGAAATGTATACACCGTAACATGTAGCTCGGGGAACATCCCCATCCAAATGAGGATAGTTAACTATTTTAAAATTAAAGTCATCCCTTTTGTCATAAATTCCAGAAGAAATTGTTCCATTGTTTATAGATAAATTTAAATCTAAAAAGGCTGCAGGTATGTCAGAACTATTTGCTTTATTAAGCTTGAGCTCCCTAGGGTAAATTGAGGTTATCATAGAATCAAAGTATGGGTTATCAATATTAAAATGTCGTCTAAATAACGTGCTGTATTGTTAAAGGCATTGATGACATCCGCCTGTGAATCGCTGTTAAGGTTAAGCATAAAATCCCGTTCATAACAAAACAAAAATAAGTCTGCAATTAAAGGAGCACAATTGGTTCCCATGGGAATGCCATTGACCTGGCGATAAACAGAATTACCAAAACGAACAAATATATTGTCTAACAGAAACGTAATAGCGTCACAAAGATCTAAACATGTCCACGAGGTATATTTATTTGTAACGTCATTGGTAAAGAACGCATGTCTAGAATTACAGGCAATAAATGATACTTTTTCTCTGGCAAATGTTTATTTATAAGATTAGTAAGTTTGATCTTAATTAGATCGTGTTGTAATGTGGTATAAAGTGTAGAAAAATCATAAGTGCTTATAGTGTTAGCTTGGTGTTGCTTGGTTTTTAATTTAGTTAAAACCTCATTGGAAAGGTTAATTCCTGAATTCTCATAAGCTTTATCGCAGTAACATTTGACATGTTCTTTGACCGCTGTTAGACACGATGTAATTAGTTTGGATAGTGCAGTTGTTGTGCATGAGACAGAATGTGCTATGAAGCGTGATTTATATGGCGTTTTATGGAGTATAGGTATCCAGTACATCGTCGGAAGTTTATGATGTGTGATTAATATATCAGCATTGAACTGTTTACATTTATTAACATGTTCAGATATTATGTCGTTTTCAGACTTAGAGACCACAATATATGACTTTGTCTTAGTTAGTTCTTGTTCTAAAACATCCACATAATAAAGTCGTCAAATGATAATTACATTGTTTGACGCTTTATCAGCTGGGACAAACATGTATTTAGAGTGAAAGTCTTGTATACTATTTTTTAAGAAGCGAACTGAAGTCTTAGGTTTAGGCGGAAGAAGGTGAATGTTAGATTTGTAAAACGCAATACGTGTATCCATTATATTTGAAATTTGTTTTATCCATTTTGTAAGGGCACAACAACAAATACAGTAGAAACCCTCTAATGCGACTACTTAAAATAACCATAGCTGTCTTAATAAGCTGGTGGTTGCTGAATGCAGGGCGACAGTTTTGCAGAAAGCTCCTATGGGAGCTTTCTGTATAAATTTCGTCCTGCATTAGACTGTCACCTGCTTCTGTCACATAGAATTTTGCACCTTTTTGGTGGTCGCATTAGAGGGGTTTTACTGTATTTTCACAAATACACGCATCGTGGTGACGGGGTCTTATCAACGTTCTAATGACGGACATACGACTGAGGTATGTGTTTTCACCCTGCACCTGTTTATACATGTATACATCGGAGGTGCAGATAAGATGCGTAAAGTCGCTAGCGCCTTTATTCCACTAGCACCTTTATTCCACTAGTGCCTTTATTTCACCACCAAACCCTATACTGGGACCACTCTTTAGAATCGGTTCGAAGAAGCGATTCTGAAGAGTTGTCACAGTTTAGAGTTTTGGTGGAGAAATGACGATTTTGGTTTTTGGGTACGCACCTTTATCTGTAGCTCTGAATTCCATGTAACAAATAATGAAATTATGGTCCGAGGTAATAAATGCTTTGAGTCTGAGTTCATTTTCTAATCTCTGATAGGTCAAGTTTTGTATAAGCTCATGGTCTGACCAATGAGATGCTTGAATATTGATCTCAGACGGAGGAAAATGTCTTATTACCCACGGGCCATGCCTGTCTAATAATATAAAAAGAGGAATTATTTGCTTTGATAGAGACTGTACAATCAAGTTTAAAATATTGTAGAACCTCTCTATAACGACCACTAAATTATGTTAATTAGTTCGTATTTTGGGCAGGTGTTTGCTTAAAGCAAGGTGAAAGCAAACAGAACGCTTCTATAGGAGCGTTCTGTTTTACTTTCACCTTGCTTTAAGCATCCACCTGCCTTTAACACAAAATATTTGATGTAATTTAGTGGTCGTTATAGAGAGGGTTTACTGTATTATCATTAGCAAACAGCTCAAGTAGGAACCGTCTGGTCTGGATCTACACCATTTGCAAAAGTGTGAACAAGCGTTTATATGATGAAGTGTGTTAATAAAAGTCCATTTTCTTTAAAATTTATTTTCAAAACTCACCGGTTTACTCTTGTTATCTCACATGGATCCAAACGCTTTGGACATGTTCTAACATATCCGCCATAGTATGTGGCGAACAAATTAACCTTAATTTTACGGGAACTGAATATATAAGACCTTAGCAAACAGGGTAGACCCTGATAAAAGGGATCTCTTGGGAGCCCTTATATCAGGGTCTGGTCTGTTTGTCATCAATAATTTCCATTAGTGATACATTTGGCACGTTTCTTTATTTATCATGCAACGTCACGAAATACAGTCACTTCCTACTAGCATAATATTTTCCACGTCGACGCTGTATTTTGTGAGGTATAATGCATGTGTACTGACCCCACTGGGATGCAAGTTTGGTTCAGCCAAAAGGAGGAAAACAGAAGGACGAAAAAGGCATAATTAAACATAAACATCAAATTTAACACATTTGCTCACCTCATTTGTCTCAACTATTTTTCCAGATAAAATGATTAAATCAAGTTTGTTTATGTTGTAAAAGTCGATGACGTCATTGCACGCCCACATGACGTCACATATATCACACTTACATGTATTTTCATTCAGGGGACGAAACCGCTTTAGCAATCTTTCTTTTTCTTCATTTTCTCCATTTTCCTGGGTGTTGCATGATAAAAGAATTACTATGCTAGTAGTTTGGAAGTTAAGCTGTATTTTGGCTCGTCAGAAAAGTAGTTAAATGCTCGCCAAGGCTCGCATTTAACAACTTTTCCAACTCGCCAAAATACAGCTGAACTTCCAAACTACTAGCATAGTAATTCTTATTTAGTTGATATTCTGAAACGGAGGAGCCAGGTTTAATGATTTAGGAGATAAAATCCGTTTGGTTTAAACATATTTTATTTATAAATATTTGCATGGATATTGTAATGATAACACAAAGGAAAAGAAAAGGATTGAAACGAAAGCAAGACTGCTTATTGTGTTTCTCTCCTAACACCGTAACAACTACATTCGCTTTATTCAGAAATGACTGCTAGTTATTGTACTATATTAATTGTACTGAAAATTTAAATTAATTCAGCAGAAATACGTAATATGTTCGAACATAGCGAAAGTGTGTTTTAATTCCCAAACAATTATAGCAGATTCAAGTTGAAATTTTCTTTTCGAAAGTTTGATTTGGATAAACCTTATTCGAAATTTTGAAATAATTTCTAAAAATGGAGTTTTTCATTTTCAAGTGTCTGTTGAGCTGTGGCTTACGGTGTTTTACCCGTTCCACCGTGTATTCAACAGTTGTAGATGTTGCAAGATAATTTAATAATTAATTACCATATTATCACTATAACAATCTACCCTGCATTTACATTAAACAATTGTGTTATCTATTATAACAGCTTTTGAAATTTGCAAGATATGGATCTAGACTGTTTGTAAAACGAGTATTAATACAGACGAAATTCATTCATGCAGTTGTTAAATCTGTTCCAGATCTTAGTTGTATTATATGAGCTCACTGATCTTCTTATTTCACTTTTAATTCATGGAAATATCAGTATGGCTTGAATATTAATATTCCTGAAAACGAATTGCGTTTCATCATTAAAAATAGTTTCTCTTATTTTAAACAAATAGAGCAGGCCCATATCAAACACTTCATGCAGGAGTTTTCTGATTTGGGACTAGTCTGTTTTTGTGAAAAGATACTATATTAATAAAGGGTACTGTACACATTTAATTGATACTCTATTATTTAATATGCTCTTTATTTGTTTAAATGTGTTAAAGTGTCATATTGTATGAAATGTACTTATTTTGAGAGTTTGCGGGCGGGGGGGGGATAACCCTTTGACTAACCGAGCTACCCTTGTAAGATAAAGTCATTCATTCATTCATTTTAATCCGCGTCTCAGCTGGATCCAAATTGGATCAAATGAATTTACAGTAAAACCTCTCTATAACGACCACAGAATTACATCATGCATTTTGTGTTAAAGGCAGGTGGCTGCTTAAAGCAAGGTGAAAGTAAAGCAGAACGCTCCTATAGAAGCGTTCTGTTTTACTTTCACCTTGCTTTAAGGTGGCGAGATAGTTTAGCCCCAGATATCGAAAGATCATATTTAAAACTACCTAGAGCCATTTTTCTGAGCCTAGTTGGTAAGTTATATTAATTTATTTGATTATTTATCAGAAAAATCGATAATCCTATCAAAACCGACATTTGAAATCTATCTAAATGTGCCAGTTTGATTTTTTTCAAACAGCGATTACAAGGTTATCTTTTGGACTAAACTTATTGTAATTGGCCAATATGTGAATCATTAGCATGTCCAGGGATCCATGTCACAGATTTTTGATAAAACTTTCCGTTTGGGAGTTATGCAATATTTTAGTTTTAAAGGCATTTCGAAAGGAATGTTGACCCACTAACCCCATGCTGTGTATTTTGGGAGCTGACTGTTAAGCACCTGATACACAAACTGATAAGGCGGGCTACCTTCACAGAGTATCAATGTATAATTGCATAACTTTATCTCTTATGGCTATGGACCCTGACTGCACACTGCAGGAGCAAAGCTGGATACTGTGTATATAAGGGGGTAACTTATATAAGGAGCTTTGAAATGCCTTTAAGACCCCTACAATATGCCTCCCGCTGCGTTTCATTTGATTTTAGACGATCAAAGCAAGATATAAAAAAAACTGTGACACGGATCCCTGGCTAAGGCAATGCTCTTTGATATGCCGCAAACCGTGTATAATCGGTCACAAATTACAGAAGTTATGATTGTTTGAAAAAGTCGACTGCTTTAAATTTGCATCTGTCAAAAACATGAAAAGGAATAGAAAGACACCCATTGTGTTGCGCAATCTTATAATTATCTATAGCTTTCAATCAAATTTATATCCAATGGAGAGCTTATAATAATGTGTGATATTTTCCACCAAGCTCCTCTCCCTTTCTTCCATCCGATCAATGAAAAAAGCTGATTTAATTGCCGGTTTCCCATAAATCACCGATAAGAAAGCTTATCTAGTCATGTGGCCTACATAGTTTGAGGCTACCGAGAGGGAAATGTGGATAAATAAATAGCCGCCTATTGCTTCATCACGTATGTGCCCTAATTATCAGTTCCCCCCTAGGTGCCTCTGATAAGCCTTCCTCGTAAATGGCTGTCCGGCTAAGTCGATGGTTATAAAGTAAAAAGGGTTTATACGGCTTTTGTGGTATATTTTATGGTATTTCATTAATGCAATGGATAAAAGAGACTAGTGTCTATTCATTAATGCAAACATATAAAAAATGATTATTTTGTGTTTCTAACATACTATGGCATCTTAAGCTGCCACCTGCCCTAAATACCAACTAATTAACACGATTCAGTGGCCGTTATAGAGAATTTTACTGTACTTTTATTTTTTCTTGTCTAGGTTTACATGGTCCAGCAAAATCAGTGATGTGTTGGGATACGAGTTTAAGTTCGTTGACGAGGTGAGGACCAAAGAGATGACTATAAGAGACATCCTATCGCATCGAACGGGCCTGGCACGTATGGACGAAGGGCTGAACGCGGGGTACTCAATCAACGTAACGACCAGAGCAGGACTCTGCGAGTATGTCCCTTAGACTTAAATTGGTTTCGGCTGTGAATCAGTGTCCAACATTCTAAATACTGATGAATAAGTGTCAAAAACTCTAAATACTGATAAAATTTATAAGACGTGGTATTTTGGAACTGTTTTATAACGGATTCGCCAGTGGTGACAATATAGTTAAACGTTAGCCTGCTGGACGAATTATTTTTAGACACTTTTTCATCCACTTCATATTCAAAATTCAAGCTATAGTCAACTTTTCTATCAGATTCAATATGTATGTCAAACAGTTTGGATCCTGTTGAATTATTCGACGACTGTCTAGTCTGGCAGCTACCAGCAGGCTAAATAATTAATCATTATGTTTTGGGCATACTGACTTATTAGGTAACAATGTGTATATGCTGTGTCCTTGAAACTCTCTATGCTGAGTAAACGACGAGTTTAAACCCTTTACTCCATGAATATTCCTGTAAAGAAACAATGACACCAATAACATTTAAATTAAAATAACAATAACAGACTGCTAATTTCATAAAACTGCACCAGGGCATTTTCTCAATTTACGGCACTCCCACAAGGCAGATTATGTGATAAATATAAACAAGAATGTTTGGTCTTACAATAAACTGTATAACCATATCAAAACTGCTTCATGAACAAACGAAGCAGACCAAAATCAGACAGCTCTGTGACACCGCATAGACGTGTCTCCGCATAAACGTGACCGGTTTCGGTGATTTTCAACGCATAGATAGGTCGGTTTCGTCTATGCGTCGACGCGCAAGGCATTTACAGGTCGTCCTGTTTATGCGGCACAAGTGTGCATTTTTGCCGCATAGACAGCTCTTTACTTAAAGTTTTCATCATACATTTAAAAAACGGAGAATATAAAAACTCCAATGACGATGATGATAATGATGACAATTATGATGATCATGATCATGATAATGCCGACGGCGACTACGGCGTTGGTGCCGGTAGTGACAGTAGTGTTTGTTGTTGTGCTGGCTTCGGCGGTGTTTTAAGGGCATTCGCTCTACAGGGGTGAGACTTCCTATTGCCCGTCCGTTCGTCCATACGTCACAAAATGTCACAAAATGTGCGTAGCTGCTTTACTATTTGGGAAATAAAATTTCAAACCTTTTCTCGAATGTTTATTGAAATGCAAAATTGTGAAACTATGTTCTGACAGAGTTATAGCCACTGACTAAGTCAACATGGAGACCTTTTACACAATATTATCTTTTATAATATGATCTTAGTGCCACAGTTACTCCCCAACAACCTTACATATAGTGACTAAACTGTAGACATATGTTTATTTGAATTCGGAATTGTAAACCGTGGTTTTTGTTTTCATAGATTTCCATTATACAGCATAACTAAACCTTGGCTTTGTCTTAATTGAGTTTGTCTGTACTGTATAATCTTGCAGCGAGCATAGCAATGTAAGACATGAGTCGCCAAACTTTACATAAATATCCAGATGAGACGCCGAGTAACTCGGCGTCTAATAAGGATCCAAACTGTTTGTTATTGTAACTATGTTTTTGAAATAAAAAGGAAGAAAAATCAAAATCAAAGTCTCACATTTGTTTTGTTTTATATTGAATTTCATTTCCTATCATGCGGCGTTTGATCAGAGTCTACACTGTTTGCCTTTGTCCCATATATGGGACCGTGGGAGCAAATGGGTTAATTAGTATTTGATGCAATGTTAACGCTAAGTACACTAGCGGCAACACCGCGATTACCTAAGTAAATAGTCTGTATACATATGAGACGTCTGTATACAGATGCAGCCTCTCATCAGGATCCAAACTGTTGGACACTTTGATTATAAGTTTGAACGGAAACGAGGGGAAGTTAATTTCAAGAATTAAATCAAGCAACACAGAGTTAACCTATTCCCTCATATTGGCAGCTTTTGACGACTCTGTAAAAGTCACATTGTAAAACCATTGTGATAAATAGAGCATTTGCTCCTATAGGAGCAAATGCTCTATTTATCACAATGGTTTCAAACTACAACATTCTAACATTTTCCTTTCCTCTAGTTAATGTTCCCTTTCGATAGATTTATTTAAAGAGGTTGTATCTAAAATAGCCTATGAGGTAATGGGTTAAAGAGCGACATCTTATGGTATCTCCCCTGAGGTAATAGTAGTAACTATAGTCCGACAGGGAATTCCTGACAGTTACGTCATAATTTGTTTACTTGAATATTCATATGACATGTTATTTCTTAAAAGAGAAGACTGTGACTATTTGATTATGATGACATGCTTGTGGAGTCCGTAGACGAGTGGATAAAGGTCCACTCCTCCGAATCAAAATGGACCCACATAAGTCAAATCTTTCTTTTTTTTGTCTTTGTTTTGCCTCAACAACACGTATGTCAAAAACAGAAAAGAAAGACCAAGCAGGATTTAACAAAAACAGGAAAAAAGATATAGCGATAATAGATCATATAGAAAAAATATACTGACAAAAGTATTTAAACAAAAAAACAAATAAATACAAGTATAAATGCCGGTGAGTTTCGAACTCGGGTAGCGCGCATGCAAAGCCGCATACGCATACTTTAGACCACGGTTTCGGATATCCCATAATGTAATGTTTGTCTTATTTATTAATTATCCCATTCAAATCATATATTGAGGAAACCCTGTCTATTTTTAGTTTTATTATTATTTTGTAACTGCCAGACCTAGAGTATTAAAAAAAATAAACAAATACTGTAGTTTGTTTGTCTATAGTAATATCACGTGCAAATGCCACGGAGTAAGTTACAAAGTATATATTTCTTTCTGTGCAGGAGGTTAGAATACGTGCCGGCGAGATATGAATTTAGAGACAGGTTTCTCTACAACAATTTCATGTACACTCTCGCTGGTTACATTTGCGAGGTGCTCGGTAAAGATACATGGGAAAATCTTGTGACGTTACGACTCCTGAAGCCTATTGGCATGACGACAACAACACTTATGAGAGGTCCCAAAGATGTCTTCAGCGACAGTGCGGCCCAACCTCATATCTACAGGGACGGGCGATTTGAAAAGGGTACTCCAGATATATATGAGTAGGTATATGCATATTTCACATAGGTTTTGCTTGATGTTAGTAAAATAATTAATTGAGTCCATTTTCACAGTAGTAATACAAATATATGATTCTCGGATTGAGTCATCAGACTGAAAGCATATCAACTAATCAACATCTAAGGTGTCTGCATGTTTTATTGTCATACCTATTTCCATAACTTGCATTGACAAATCAATAAATCCATGCATATAATTACAACGTAACTGTCATGCCTTCTACTACCACATTATTACCATGCCATACATCATCTCAACTTAATATGCCTTGCTTACCACATTTTACGATATTGCCATGACCACGTTAAACATATGCAATACATTACCACATTAACCCATTCCCTCATAGGCAATTTTTATCCAATCTCTTTGTAAAGTACCTAGTTATAGTCTACTTTCAGTCCGAATGACCGCTCAGCCGACTGTACATTTATCCAATCTCTTTGAATACATCTACCGAAAAGGAGCATTAACTAGAGAAAAGGAATGTTTTATGTTATGTTTACCCACAGACTACCATATTGTACAAACCGACATTATAATCATTTTTGTGTTTCCCAAATTAATTTATTACACGTACCATGTTGATTATACCCATATTATCACCATGTTGTGTATACCCACATTATTACCATGCGAAATTGGATTGCAGACGACGATTAAAATTGAAAGGCATATCTATTTGTAGCATATTTCCATTGGAGCCTGCTGGGGCTATACTTGCAACTGCAGACGACATGGCGAAGTGGATTCTGTTCAACATGAGAAGTGGAAAAATCGAAAACGGCACTCAGTTAATAAAGAAGGAACTCTTAGAAGAGGCAATTAAAGGTACAAGTACTATTCATACGTCTCCCAGCGAAAAATGAGTATTCAGCATTCGCAAAAAGGGTCGACAGTTTCTCAAAAGATAAATTCAGTTGAACGTATTGAGAAGATACAAATTTTAGCAAACATCATTTCCCCCATGTAGTGTACGTGGCGAATATTTAAATAAGCCGGCTGTATTTCTTGTCTTAAGCGGCCGACCATTAATAGCGCTAATGATAGGTCTGTAAGGCATGTTGTAGCTTAATACATGTCAAAAGTAATGCAGACAAATCTTGTTGGAGCTTTCTGCAGTAGTTTTGCCCTGCGCTAAGCAACCATCTGTTATTTAAGTCTCCTATTTTAAATAAATGATTAGCCGCTTAAGACATGTTCTGCTGTGTATGTATTTCTTTCAGTTCAGCAGGGTCTACTATGACTTTCCATACATCATTAAATTCGATACCGATTACAAGGATGAGACCAGCTTCTTTAAAATACTTTTATGTATGAAAAACACAAAAGTAATATGTTTTTTCCTGTTTCACCAGGCGCTTTATTAGCGAACCTGAGCTCAAACACAATTATACATAATGTATTTCATCGATTCATGGAAGTGTTAATGTAATAAAACTTAGAAATACAGTAAAACCCATGTGAACAGTGTAGACCAGATCAAAGGGCTCCTGGGGGAACCTTTTGATCAGGATCTATATTGTTTGTCATGCAATTAATTTCCTTTAGTAATAAAAAATGATAAATATCTGTTTAGATTAATATTCCGAAAGACAGGAGACTTTAATTATTAAGAAGACTATGTTTTAATGAATGATATGTACGGTAACAACTTAATAAACACGCATCTTTAAATGCAGGTTGTTGCTTAATGCAGGACGAAACTAATCCAGTTGGCCTACAATGGGACATTCCCGCACATATGTTTCTTATGATACCCTGAGCTAGGGTGGCTCGTTTTCAGTGGTCGCTTCAAATAGGTTTTACTGTATCTGTTTTGTTCATATCGCAGATACGACGGTGATGCCGGAAATGCTGGAAGATATAAGTAAACCCGAATTCCCTGTATCATACATAATCAATGGTTATGGCTATGGCTGGATGACTGCAAGTTACAGAGGTAAAAGTGTGTACGTGAGTGAGTGGGTGAATGGGTGAGTGAGAGAGAGAGTGGGAGAGAGAGTGAATGAGAGAGAGAGAGAGAGAGAGTGAGAGAGAGAGAGAGAGAGAGAGAGAGAGAGAGAGAGAGAGAGAGAAGGGGGGGTTGGGGTTGACAAAATAAAGTACATGTGTATTTTAAGGACTCGTAAAATAGCGCCTTATCGAATGTACATGCGTTATTTTCCAGGGATGTCTCTTTATACACCTTTTGAAAAAGTATTCGCTGGGTGATTTTCCTGAAACTTCGTAATCAATACTGTACTAATGTACCTGTTTCATTGGCGCTGTAGTTTTTACATGATATATATAGTGTAGTACTTCTTTTAAAAATATATCACTAACGCACTCGATTTGCATTCCTGTTATTATTATTACCTTCTGCACTTAACATATCACAGATTCTATAGGCTACTTACAATACTTAGTGCAATATACATCTTTTGTCGGCGCTATAGTTTACACGAATTGTTAAGAGTCATTGAGTATGCAGACCAATTGCATTGACGCGCTCGACTCGCACTTCTTACATTGGTTTTATTATCTTATAGGTTTTAAGCAGTACTGTCATTCCGGAGGCCTTTTTTCCTACATCACGTATCTGTGGATATTTTCTGACAAAGAAACGAGTTTAGGTCAGTATGATAAGCGGTTTTGCACCCAAACCTGGTCCGTTTGTATGTCCACTAGTCAGTCCACCATTCCTTACCTCTTGTATGTTTCGTGCATCAGTTCAAACGCTATGGTTTTTACATGACCTACTAAGTGTGTTGTACTTTTAACCCAGTAAGGTTAGATATTTACGAAAGGTGCGCACCTCGGTAAAGGAAATATACTTGGAAACATTATATTATAACCAGAGCTACAGATTAACGTGCGTACTCAAATACTAAACTCGTCATTTCTCCACCAAACACTTTATTTGAATCACTCTTTAGAATCGGCCCTTCGAGACGAATTTAAAAAATGGTTTTGATGGAGAAATATAGAGAATAATAGGTTAGTGCCGTAGATGCTATTTTATCGCCCTGCATTAAACTACCTACTGTCTTTATACCCAGCATTATATAGAGAATAATAGGTTAGTGCCGTAGATGGGACGCCTTTATCCGACGAGGGGAGAAAACGTTGAGGCGAGGCTTGCGGACCTCCCTTTTCATTTCCGTTCTAAAGACGTAAATAATGAGCTACCGCAGAGGAAAATAGTTTGGATACTTACATTACAAGACGGGAAAACGTGCTTGAATTTGAAAAATAAGATCGTTTGAATCGAGAGTCGATGTGTTAATTCAAACAGACATGGTTATTATTCTACCGGAGGCTCTACATGGTCAAATTCGTCTCGGTATCTATTTTTAGATAGGGCTAACGTCACTCGTCAATTGGAACTGAACAGGCTATATTTAGGTCTATGACCATCACCGACCTTGTAAGAGTTTATCGATTAACGGGAAAATGTGCTTGAATTTGAAAAATAAGATCGTTTGAATCGAGAGTCGATATGTTAATTCAAACAGACATGGTTATTATTCTACCGGAGGCTCTACATGGTCAAATTCGAGTTCCGTCGTCTCGGTTTCTATTTTTAGATAGGACTAACGTCACTCGTCAATTGGAACTGAACAGGCTATATTTAGGTCTATGACCATCGCCGCCCTTGTAAGAGTTTATCGATTAACTTATCATGAGAGTGATAAATGTTTTAATGAAGCTTTATTGTATTATTTAATTTTATTAAAATACGTTATTTTTGGTAAAACAATTTTGAAGAAAAATTAAAAATAGTTCCTGCTGTAAGAAGAAATTCCTACACCTACTGTACAAATAAACCTCTACTGTACGTATAAACTTAGGTTTATTATGCTACCCCTTTATTACGTCACTAGCGGCTGTAGTGACGGGATAAAAAGAAGTTCTTGTTCAAATGTTTAAATTTACGCCTCTTATCTGGACCCCTGAATATAACCATTGCATTGGTAATAACTATGGCTACATAGTAAAGAGCACCACAAACCCTCGCTACAGCTACCACAAAAAGGTTTTTATCCCGTCACTACAGCCGCTAGTGACGTAATAAAGGGGTAGCATAATAAACCTAAGTTTATATGTACAGTAGAGGTTTATTTGTATAGTAGGTGTAGGAATTTCTTCTTACAACAGGAACTATTTTTAATTTTTCTTCAAAATTGTTTTACAAAAAATAACGTATTAAATTGAAAGAAAAAACACTTAATATGGATAATTATCACTAACTATCCCAGTAAAAACCCAAACCGTCATTTAAAAAAAATAGAAAGGAAAAAGAGAGAAAAGAAGATTCGTCAACAGTGAGAATCGAACCGGGGCTGACTGCACGATAAGCGACCTTCGTAACCACTACGCTATCAGGCCAAGCACACTGTTACCGAAATTGAAGATGTATATAAAGTTATCATGCTACTATATTGACGATTTTTGTTAAATAAAATTAAATAATACAATAAAGCTTCATTAAAACATTTATCACTCTAATGATTTATAAGTTAATCGATAAACTCTTACAAGGTCGGTGATGGTCATAGACCTAAATATAGCCTGTTCAGTTCCATTGACGAGTGACGTTAGCCCTATCTAAAAATAGAAACCGAGACGACGGAACTCGAATTTGACCATGTAGAGCCTCCGGTAGAATAATAACCATGTCTGTTTGAATTAACATATCAACTCTCGATTCAAACCATCTTATTTTTCAAATTCAAGTACGTTTTCCCGTCTTGTAATGTAAGTATCCAAACTATTTTCCTCTGCGGTAGCTCATTATTTACGTCTTTAGAACGGAAATGAAAAGGGAGGTCCGTTGATCGAAAAACCGCATTTTCAATGCAAATTATTTCAATATTCGTATGTTTTATGAGTCTATGAAAAAAGATATAACTAAATTGACTGGATAAATAGAATAATAGGTTAGTGCCGTAGATGGGACGCCTTTATCCGACTCGAAGAGAAAACAGTTGAGGCTCGGCAAGCCTCGCCTCAACGTTTTCTCCCCTCGTCGGATAAAGGCGTCCCATCTACGGCACTAACCTATTATTCTCTATATAATGCTGGGTATAAAGACAGTAGGTAGTTTAATGCAGGGCGATAAAATAGCATCCTTAGGAGTTTTCTGCATTTATTTCGTTCTACATTAAGCAACCACCTGCATATCAAGTCCCATATATTTATTCATACATTGGTCCCTTTATAGTGGTTTTATTTTTCATTGGAGACGCGCTTGCATCCTATAAACATACCTGACTTTCAAACCTGACTTGGTCCACAGACATTGTGAATTTACCCCTACCCACTCTGACCCCCCTCCCCCCCCCCCCACACACACCCTCAAATTTAGATCTGTTCATATCCAACTACAATGAAACCCTTTCAATCGGGAATTCTTGTAGAGAAGAATTCAGGTATTGTAAGCAAATGGCTGCTTAATCCTACACGAGTTTTCTGTATGACTTTCTTCCTGCATTAAGCTGCCACCTGTATCCAAGACCGATATTTATACTAAATCTAAAGTCCGGTTTAGAGAGGTTATACTGTACCCCCTATTCCATCAAGGTTTTAGAAACTATTGGCCAAACGTCAGAATAGATTGGATTCAAATGAACCGCGTCACATCTAAATAAAAGCTGGTTGTAAATGGGACCAGTAGCGAGGTTAGCGGCATACTTGTAAAACCTGTTGACAGTCTCAATTTCCCAATAAATACCTATATTGAAACCAACTTATAGGATACAGACTCATATACATATAATATATTGATTTGTTAAATCCGTCGTAGAATATGTTTTTATTTAGAACTAACCTGTGTATCTTACTTCGTTATCCATTTCACTTTTATGTCCGTGCTTTAAATCATAAAGGGGATGTGACCATTTCAGGGAAAATGTAATGGGCTTGGGATAAGTTATTTCCCGTATTTAGTGTTCAGTTGTTGCTACAGGAGTACAGTTAATACTTTACATTATACAAGCAAATCATGTTGACACTTTTCAAGGGATATCCTTCAAGGTATTGTATTCTCCAGTGACCTCATACCAAATGTGTTTACGTCTTTGCAAACTGAGTAGACGGTCCGATAGTGGTACTCTGATCAGAGTATTGGATACAAATACAGTGAAACCTATCTAAAACGACCACTTAATTGTGTTAATTATTTGGTATTTAGGGTAGGTGGTCGCTTAAAGCAATGTGAAAGTAAAACAGAACGATCCTATAGAAGCGTTGTTTTACTTTCACATTGCTTTAAGCGACCACCTGCCCTAAATACCAAATAATTAACACAATTGAATTTAGGTCTTGAAAGAAACTGAAGAATCGTATATATATATATTACAGTAAAACCTGTCTATAACGGCCACTAAATTACATCTAGTATTTTGTGTTAAAGGCAGGTGGCTGCTTAAAGCAAGGTGAAAGTAAAACAGAACGATCCTATAGAAGCGTTGTTTTACTTTCACCTTGCTTTAAGCAGCCACCTGCCTTTAACACAAAATACTAGATGTAATTTAGTGGCCGTTATAGACAGGTTTTACTGTAATATATATATATACGATTCTTCAGTTTCTTTCAAGACCTAAATTCATTTGTTCGTGTGCCGTTACGAAGTGCAGCTAGTTGATAGTCGTGAAGTAACTATATTTTACATGAGCATTCATCAGATGAAGGGTTTATCATCTCTGTTTCCTGTGCAACACCAATGTTAATCGTATCTCACAACAAAAAAACAACACGTGCAGTAAAACCTGTATTGAGCAACCTTGCACAATAATGCTAATCATGGGTATTTAAGGCAGGATTTAGCTTTAATGAAGGTCAATGTAATACAGAGAGATCCTGAACAGTTTTTGGCATTACCTTTGCCATGAATTGAACTGCCATTTACTTTTAACCATTTCGCTGCCAAGTTCTGTCGTCTGCTAAATTTGTCGTCCGCCACAAATTTTCATATTTTAGATTTTCTTCATTTTTGTTTCAAAAACATAATAACAGCAACAAACAGTTTGGATCCTGATGAGACGCCGAGTTACTCGGCGTCTCATCTGGATCCAAACTGTTTGCATAGGTTATCACAGATCCGGCATTGGCAGCGAAAGGGTTAATGAAGTCTATGTTTAATCAGTAAATGATTGCTTGAGACAGGTTTGTTGACACCTTACAACATATTCTTTCACATTTCAGGAGTTTTTACTAGTGTGAATGGGCCTGGATTCAAAGCGTCTGAAACTATAAATTCGATCATGTACTACGTCAGTGACCTACTCCTGGATGAAGAACCTTGGATGAACGAAACGACTGCTTGCACATATCCCGAGCCATGGCACAAGACACAGAACATGAACTCTTCTGTAGAAGAGAGCGGCCAGCTGACGCACGCACAGGAATATGAAGGAAGCTATGGTCACCATTTTCTACCGGACATTCGAATTTCTGTTATGCCGAATGACAAGAATAGGCTACGAATTGTCTTCAATAGAGTTTCTGGAACTCTGCGACGTTTAAATGACAAGGACAGGTTTCTGTACGAGCTAACATATCCATGGGAAGTGGTTGCATTTATGACGGAAGATAACGAAAACACTAAAACTAATGTCACCTTCATACGAAACGACGGAGTTGTAGCAGCTGCTATGTTTGAATTCGAAGTTAATATAACATTCACGAAAGGGACATCGTTTACGGATCCCATTCCACACACAAGCGGTGCATTTTGTTTGCGTTATGCAAGTTTTGAATACATTTTCTTTTGGTCACTGATTGTCATCTTATTCGCAAGCATGAATGGTGACATCAAAGAAAATTTGTAATCCAATGACGCATGTTGATTTTCTGACTGAAATATATTTCAAAAGTTTCTGTCAATGCACACATCTCCTCCTTCATGATGCCATATAGAAAATAATTGTCGTACATTCATCATTTCTGACATCTGAAGACTTACGAAAGTGTTTGCTGTATACAACATACATGTACCGTTATGTATATGGAAATAAAATGAGTTTTTATGATTTATTTTTCTAATTTACTTAAATTAGGTTTTTGTTGAAATAATGGGTATGTATAACCAAATAAATGAGGAAAAACTCACTATAATAGCCTCTTGCAAAGAGAGCATATGGAAATCGGATGTCTGCTGTGGGGAATATTTGATCAGGGTCTGCTTTGTTTGCTTATAGCATATCCTAGATAAAGTCTGTACACTTTGGCATACTTGTGTTTCCGCTTGTTTATATAGCAGTATAAAATCATAAGTTAATTAAGGTTTATAATGGGTAATATTTGTCATGAATATTCATGGAGTAGAGGATGAACGATGTGGCGAAGAACGCCTCTGGTAATTGGTAATTAAAGTTAAACCAGACTAATGGCATCTTCATAGACGCGGCGTCAACCAGACTAATGGCATCTTCAGAGACTCTACGTCAACCAGACTAATGACAGCTTCAGAGACTCGGCGTCAACTAGACTAATTGCATCTTCAGAGATTCGGCGTCAACCAGACTAATGGCATCTTCATAGACGCGGCGTCAACCAGACTAATGGCATCTTCATAGACGCGGCGTCAACTAGACTAATTGCATCTTCAGAGATTCAGCGTCAACCAGACTAAAGACAGCTTCAGAGACCCGGTGCCAACTAGACTGTACCCTCCCTTTCACGATTGATAATGAAATAAGTGAAAACCTTGATAATCCAGAATTTTAGTACAGAAGAAGTTTTGGGCAGTTGCTTAATGCAGAGAAGAAGACACACAGAAAGCTTTCATAGTAACGTTCTGCATGACTTTCACCCTGTATTAAGCTGTCACTTGTCTTAACCCTTTCCCTCATATAAACGTGTTTTCACGCAATTGTAAACAGAGTAGACCCAGATCAGACGGCTCCTAGAGGAGTCGTCTGATCAGGGTCTACTCTGTTTGCTAATAGAATTTAATAGATTTGTTTATTGGCTTTCTAAAATGTCTACAATGTTCTACCTTCCATATTTCTTTATAACTATTTTGTTAATAGATATTCATATAGATAATAATAGATATTGAAAATTGGCCTAACTACAGGACAGGGAAAGTGTTAAAGATCGATAATAACACTTATTTGAGTGTTCGTATAATCCAGATTTGCTGTATTGCAGATACTGGTTAGCATCGAACATTGCAGACACTGATCATACCCGCATACCCTCTCGACTCAGACTTGATTGAATTTTATGAACGTCAAGGAAAATTAATCAAAAACATCGACTAGCAAACAGTTTGGATCCAGATGTTATGCCGAGCAGAATCAGGTTCTGAACCTTTTTGACATTATGAGCGGTGTATGGAGAAGACATGAAGTAACTTGTTCTTTTAGAATTAGGGCAGAGACAAGTGCGATATATATGACAATTGCTCAGTATACAGAATGTTTATATTAACCCTTCTCTTGTTGAATTTTAAAATGCATTTCTCCTTCTTTACCCATGCCCTGTTGCATAATTACATTTATCTTCACTGTGTACAAGTATTCCGCTATGCAATCACTGCTGTGGAGTGCACTGGTTGCACAATCAATTTGTAAATAGTGCAGACCCTGATGAGACAGCTCCTGCAGGAGCTGTCTCATCTGGGTCTTCACTATTTACAGCTACGTATATTGACGTGAATTGCAAGCGAAGGGTTAAATTTAACGTTTCTACATCCGCATTGTAATTTACCCATTGTTTGTTGAAACTTAACGGTTATATTTCAACCCAGTCGCCTCCAAATAAATTGGTTTGCTTAGATTATCATATTCCTTTCAAATACATAACTAGTGTGTCAAACAAAGCAGATCGTAATGAGATACATGTACAGAATAAACGGGATACTACGAAATTGAGGAAATGAAAATATCATGTCTTTGTATGTAGGTGACTGCTTAATGTACGGTGGATGTCATGCGGAAAGGCCATAGAGAAGCATTCTGCATGACTTTCACTCTGTATTAAGCTGCCACCGGTGTTCAAGATCAATAATGGTACGTATTTGAGTATTCGAATAATCGGATTTTCCCTGTAGGCTACCGAGGTAGATCTACTAGGCTTCTCATCTGGATACAAAGTGTAAAAGTTATCACATAATCACTTCTTATGGAGGCGAAACGATTAACCATCATCAGTCAATTGTATGTGATATTTTATGCAATTGGCAGTTCAAAAGGTAGATTAGTCATTATGACTAATTGAGCTACCCTCCTTAAATAAATCATTTCTTTCAAATCTGAACGTGAATATTAAGTCTTTAATACTTCTCTCCCTAATAAGCGCGGTATGACTTGATCTGAAACAGTGGATCCAGATGAGACGCCAAGTAGCTCTCATCAGGATCCAAGCTGTCTGAGTTTCCTAAATTTTATGTTAATGTAAATAACAATGTAGCATGTTAGATTCGAGAAGTCATTATTTTTTCCTACAAGCTAAGGGTTGATACATTAAGTGTAAAAAGTTATACTAACTAGGTTGCTGCTTAATACATAACCTCATAGGCTATTTTAAGATACAATTTTTTTTAATACATCTACCGAAAAGGAGCATTAACTAGAGAAAAGAAAACATTTAGATTTGTGTAGTTTGCATTGTTTCACAAAGTTACTTTTTTACAGTCGTCAGTATGAGGGAATTGGTCAATACAGGGTGAAAGTCAGTCAGAAATTTCGTAGAGGAGCTGTCTGCATTACTTTCACACCGCATTAAGCTGCCACTTTTCTTAAATATGCGTAATGATACATGATTTAGTGGTCAAACAATCGGGGCTTCACTGTGTAACTAAACAGTCCGTCCGTCAATCAGTCAACCCGTCTGTATATATGTATTTCTGTCTGTTTTCTAGTTTTATACATAATTATACTTATAGTATACTAATAGAATGTTGCTTACATAATTATACATGTACATAATGCATGCTATTTTACTATATAATGTAAATACACATACTCCACAAAACTAAATAAATTTCTGTGCCTGTCTGTCTATGTCTGTCTATTTCGGTTTGTCTGCATGTCTGTCTGAATGTCTGTCTGTCCGTCCATTCGTCTGTTCACGTGTCTCTTTGTGTGTCTCTTTGTCTTTCTGGATATGTATATATCTACCTGTATTTGTCTGTCTGTATGTCTGATTGTTCGTATGTCTGCTTGTCTGTCTGTGTGTTTATCTGTCTATTTGTCTGCATATCTGCGTGTATGTATGCCTGTCTCTCTGTGTGTCTGTTTGCTTGCCTGTACGTATATATGTTTGTTTGTCTGTCGGCATGTCTATCAATCTGTATGTTTGTCTGTCCGTACATCTGTCTGTTTCTGTTTGCTTGTCTGTCCATTTTTCTGTTTGTCTCTCCGTCTGTCTGTATGTCTGTTTGTCTAGAGTCCTAGAAATCTTACAATGATACTTATTCCAATAAAAGAAAATACAAATTAAGGTAATGAGGATTTTGAACAACAATTTTTAAGTTCTATATGAAAACAGGAGATTTTGTGTTATCGGTACACACAAACTATCAATCACATTATCTAGATATATACACACATATACACATACATATATATGTTTCAAAGGTTGTCTAGTTTTATACATATACAATGTACTTCGGATACATTTAGAATGTTGCTTACATAATTATACCTGCACATAATGTATGCTCCTTTGCTCCGGTACGGGAATTTTCTGTTGGATTTTAAGTTTTTACTCGTTCAGCTAATTATCTTTCAGCAATTTTGTCGTGTAATCGAAATTGCTGATACATTTAAGGTTTGTAAATGTTGGTCGAAATCAGTCGTTTGAATTTAGTGTCATCCAGAATACCGGTACCGTTTGATTCCTTTGTAGAGAGTATTCAGCGCAAAAAGCTGCGCAGAACTTACTACCGAAATCGTCTTTAATATTTAGCAGACCCATACACTCCAGAGCGACCGCTCATCTTAGCATTACTGGGTATATGATAAACAAAACAAAAAACAAACAAACAACAGAATGACAGCAGATAGCAGTGTGGTGAAATTTGATTGGAGTTGAAACTACTTAATCCCTGTCTTGCCCGCTTTACCCTTTCCTTAATATAAACATTTTTTATTTGCAAACTGAGTAAACCAAGATCAGGTTAGCATTATTGGGCATATGAAAATTGCAGTGTGGCGAGATTGATTCGAGCTGAAAGTACATATATGTGTCCTGCCCGCTTAACCAGGCGCTTTTTCATGCATTTACAAACAGAGTATACCCTGATCAGATGGTTCATTTAAGGAGCCGTCTGATCAGGGTCTGCTCTGTTTGCTTTTGAATTATACAAATCTGATTTTTACTCTAAGTCGCAGTAAAATATTCCTTTGTTAATAGTACTTTCGACCCTTCGAGCTACTGACGTAAGAATATCGTCTTTAATTTCGCGAATTGCTGATTTAATTATGTCTCTAACACTTTCTTTTGTCATTTATCGTCAGCATTTTAGACAGCTTTTTATTAATCTCATCAGTTGTATTTCGATAGAACTTGGAGTATTTTCTCCAGAAGCACCCCCATTTTACAAGCTGCATACGAAATAATCATCCACTGTGCTTTGTTTCTGCTACTACATTTGCTTTTGGTTTTCCTTTTTTTCTTCATTCCTTTATTAGGGAGAATGGTTGGTTTCTCGTTAAATACACTTCGATCAAATGCGCTCGTTTTCGAATCAAATTCAATTGATGAATGCGCCTCATATACATCCAAGCTATTTGCAATTTTACCAAACAGCCTCCAAATAAGCGAATCATATAATTTTAGATATGCAGTTTTAATCCTTCGCTTGCTATTCACGTCAATATACCTACCTGTAAATAGTGAAGACCCAGATGAGACAGTTCCTGCAGGAGCTGTCTCATCAGGGTCTGCACTATTTACAAGTTGATTGTGCAAACAGTGCACGCCACAGCAGTGATTGCAGAGCGAAATACATGTACACAGTGAAGATATATGTAATTACAACAGGGCACGGGTAAATAAGATGAAATGTACTTTAAAATTCAGCAAGAGAAGGGTTAACACGAGCCCTTGCATGCTAGCTCAAGCATGTATGTGGTGCAATTTTGTGGATCCAAGCTGTTTCCAAATGTCAGATCGAGAATAGCACGATAGGGTTACGACAAGTGCCGCTGAACTACAGATAAGCTAACTAACATTCAGAACACTCGGGGTATACGTGCTTGTGTACAGATCGTACAGAGATTTAAGTGGTAGAAAGATTTAAAGTGAGGATAATGCTGAAACAATGGCTTCTTATTCTAACGGTGCTGGTATTAGATGCATGGTGGACAGGAAGTGCGGTAGCTGAGGTATTCGACGCTGCCACAGAATCCAAGGTTCTGAGTTATGTTCAGTCGACGATGGAGTGCAGAAAGGTACCTGGCTTGACAATGGCGGTAGTCAAAGGTATTTGGTTCATTCGTTTACTGCTTTAGCTGTAAATAAGTTTCGCTTACAAACGTGTCTGCTTTAAGTTTTAGGGTGGATTTTTTTTTTAATTTCTGAACTGACTCATACATGTAAGTGGTGTGTCAAACAATTCGGATCCTGGTGAGACGACGAATTACTCGGTGTCTTATCTGCATACAAGTGCTGTACTGGGATACAGTGCTCCCTCCCTACAACGACCCTCTCAATAACGATTCCCTCCTTACAACAAAGCATGTCGCTGTTTCCGAAACAACAAGGCTCCAGAAACAACTTTTTTCCATCGTATTTTATTTATGCCTCCATCAAACCCTATGTTGAGACCACTCTTTAGAATCGTCACAAAGTGACGATTCTAAAGAGTGGTCACAACATAGGGTTTGATTGAGGCATAACGGTTTTAGTTCTCGAAATACACCTTATCTGGGGATCTGAAAACAAGCTAATTATGTTTGATTTTCCCTCCCTATAACAACTCCCTCTGAACAACATATACAATCTTCTTATCCCAAAGGGTGTCGTTGTAGAGAGGAAGCACTGTAATCACAAATAACGTACTGCAGTATGAACTTTGAGTCGATGTTCGCCTTTTTCAGTGGGGAAATAGTTAAACAAGACTCAAGATAGTCACTACCCTCAGCGACAAAGACTCGAGCCTGTAGATCTACTGTTTAAAGTAAAGGCGCATTTTCACTTGTCATCTTTTGCAATTTTCAGCAACCATATCTATATGGTTAGTTACATGTACATTTATAATAATTCATCCCATGCTCCTGCTCATAGTTAGACTATTTATTGAACAGACGGGTGAGTTTGAGGAATGTGATTGAAGTGGCATTCCTCCAGCAGACTCTACTTACATACTTTACATGGATTGTATTTTTCAACGCACAGTGCATATATTCGCATCTAATGAAGCACAGGCTCACAGAGAAGAACATCGGAGTTGTGGGAGGGGGTCAATAAACAGGCATACGAGACAGAGACAATACGACATAGGAGAGAGGCAAAGCGAATTGTAGAGAGAGAGAGATGGAAGGCGAGAGAGACGGGAATGTTGAGCGACGGAGAGAAAGAGAGAGAGAGATAGAGACAGAATGATATAGAGACAGATAATAGACAGACAGACAGAGGGACACACACAGAGACGGACAGAGAGACACACAGACAGAGAAAACTGAGACACAAGAGAGGCCCCGGGGGCAGAAACAGCAGACAAGTTGATATAATGAGTTATGTATCCTGTAGTGAAAATGGATGAGGTATACAGTAAAACCCATCTAAACCGGACGTAAAATTTAGCACAAATATCGGGTTTTGAAACAGGTGGCAGCTTAATGCAGGGTGAAAGTCATCCAGAAAGCTCCTCTAGGAGCTTTTTGCATGACTTTCACCCTGCATTAAGCAGCCACCTGCCTAAACACATCTAAATTATTTCCACTATAATACCGGTTTAGAGGGGTTTAACTGTATCTGCTAATAAACTGAGGTAGTTATAAATGTAAAACACAACGAGAGAGAGAGAGAGAGAGAGAGAGAGAGAGAGAGAGAGAGAGAGAGACGGAGACGGATATACAGGCATACAGAGAGACACAGATAGAAAGAGAGAATGAAAGAGACAGGCAGACAGTCAGACAGATAGACAGACATGCAAACAGACAGGCAGAGGGACATGCAGTGACAGAAAGACGACATACAGACAGATAAAGAGACAGACAGACACATATAGACATACAAACAAACAGAGAGAGAGACAGAGATAGAAAGACAGAGACAGAGAGACAGAGACATATAGACAGAGACAGACAGACACATACCATGAGTCTGTTTGCAAAGGCAGGGAAAGGCGTATTGGTGGAGTAACGGGTTAAAAAGTACCTCCTTTTAAATGTCACGTCCTCAGTTTAATCAAGAGCTGGTGAATTTATTGGATGTCGCTTATAAGAACAAGCTTGTAAATAATGCATATACGGTCTTAATATTTCGAGTATGCACTTGAATGAAAGGAAAAGAAAAAATAGTATTCTCGGCTCAAAAGAACTTATGTTGATATTGGGAAGAGACATAACTCTTTGCAACTTTTTGTAATCAGCAGCTATACAGATTTTTCACTTAAATGCTATGTTTTAGACTAAAGGCACTCTAGTAACTGATTCTTATAACAAAGTATGCTGCAAATCGGCGCCTCCGTGCTGTACGTAAATGTATACATTTATCCCTTTTCACTGTTCATTTCACTTTTTTGTACTTCTGTGTCAACCCCTATCTTGCTGCAGCTTATGAAAATCGCCTCTCCGACATGCATCTTGATGAAATAGAGATTCAAAAAAAAAAAAAAAAAAGTCTTACATTTTATGTATCTATACAGCGTGTGTGTGTGTGTTGTGTTTGTGCGCGTGCGTGCGTACGTGCGTGCGAGCGAGCGAACGTGCGTGCGTGTGTACGTGCGTGCGTATGTGCGTGCGTGCCGCGTGCAATCGTGCGTGTGTGTTTATATTAAGCATGGTCCTGTCAAAACATAATGTCTGCTCAATTTGGATCGTGTATAATTTAGATTACTTCCGATTTGATCAAGCTTTTGAGAAACGTTTGACCAAGTGTCAAACAGTTTGGAGTGGGGCTCTTGACAGATGCAAGTCATGCCGCCAAATACGGGTTAATGCGTTTTTGTATACATACATTTAGTCTTGATTTCAGGTAATGACACGTGGACACATGGATTTGGTACTGCAGACATTGACACAGGACGAAATGTAACCAGCCAATCACAGTTCGGCATTGGTTCCCTTACCAAAGCATTTACCATGACACTGCTCGGAATGTTGCTAGATGAAAACGGGTATTGTACTTTGGTAACAATTAGCCTGGAGAATATTTATGTAATATGAATGACATCATGGGTTTGCTGATGCCATTTGTTTTGCTATACTGACACATTAATATTTTGCCGTCGAAGAAATTGTAGAATCAGATCTATTAAATTCCATAAGCAAACAGGGCAAATTCTAATCAGACGATTCTTGTTCGAGTCAAAAAGCGCCATCAAACGTCTCTAACAGTTAAAGAAATGCTCGTCTTATTTCGACAAGCCTGATACCGAGGTCCAGACAAGATGCGTAAATTCAAACATGTTCAAGGATAGCTCCTTTATTTCTCCGTCAAACTATACACTGTGACAACTCTCTAGATTCGTTTCGAAGAGAAGATTCTAAAGAGTGGTTACAGTATTGGGTTTGGTGGAGAATTAAGGATTTTGATTTTTGGGTACGCGGTTTTATCTTAACCCATCCCTCCATAGGCTAAATTTAGATCCAGCCTCCTTGGATGCATCTACCGAAAAGGACCATTAACTAGAGAAAAGGATTTTTTTTAGAATTTTGTAATTTGAAACCATTGTGATAAATAGAACATTTGCTTATCTAGGAGCAAATGCTCTGTTTATCACAATGGCTTCAACAGGTGACTTATACAGGAGCGTAGAAAGGCGTATTTATAGAGAAAAAGGTTAAACTCTGTCCAATAAGATCACCGATGTATCTGTTGGAAGAATAACATTTTCTTTCTTCATTTATACATAAGAATGATCTAACAGAACGTAAGGACTGTCAGCAATGTTTTATCGGTTTCTGTTGTCACAGTTAATTATTCATGCATTTCGTTTCAACAACAAAGTGTCAAACAGTATGGATCCTAATGAAACGCCGAGTTACTCTTTGTCTTATCTGGATCCAAACTGTTTCATGGATAATCACTCATGCGACTACAGCGGACTAGAAGCAGCATAACCTTATAGATACATGTATAGACGTTTGAAAAGTTGGGTCATGTGTGTAGGGGAAACAGCTGACGCATCTGTCAAAGGAGTTAAACAAATACAGTAGAACCCCTCTAATGCGACCACTTAAAATAACCATAAATGTCTTAATAAGCTGGTGGTTGCCTAATGCAGGGTGGAGGTTATGCAGAAAGCTCCTATGGGAGCTTTCTGTATAACTTTCGTCCTGCATTAGGCTGCCACATGCTTCTGTCACATAGAATTTTGCACCTTTTTGGTAGTCGCATTAGAGGGGTTTTACTGTATTTTCACAAATACAACAATATACAAATATACAAATAACTTTATTGCAAATAAAACATTATTACAATGTTTATAGCAAAAACATATAATACATTCATGAGAATGAGATCAGACATGGAAAATAATAACAATACTATTTCCTGAAAGGTCTTATGGTAATAGGCAAATAGCAGGTTGCACAAAGTATTAGGTGGTTTAAGTGAATACTATGAAGATCTAGATCTAGATCTGTGTCTAGATCTAGATCTACATCCACATTATTCAGAAATTCTTTCTTTATTAGCAAAATACAAAAATTTTGAAAGATTATTTAGCTCTATTTTTGATTTAGAATATAATAATGCTTCAAATTTATTTAAGGTAGGCCATCTACAGAAATATCCCTTTAAAAACTTTTTTCTAAGCTCTCTATACCTTGGACACACCATCAGAAAGTGAAACTCTGTTTCAACCGTGTTCATGTTACAGGATTTACATAGCCGTTGCTCACGTGGAGTGTTCGTATATCTCCCAGATTCAATAAAAAGCTTATGAGCAGACACCCGGAATCTTGATAAGGTAGTCATATATTTTCTATCGTGTATGCAGTCAATATACTTCTCGCGTTCGAAATTGTGTTTAAATAAACTATAGCTTTGTAATCGCGGAGAATTATTTATTTGTGAGTACCATGACTGTTTATAATTATCCAGGATTCTGCGTTTTATAATATCAAAAGTAACGTTATCCAGGGATTGGTTATGCCATACGTATCCGAAACCATGCTCTTCTAATATAGTTTTTACATGTGAAGCCCAGTTTTTGTTTCTATATGTAACTTTGTTATCCGCGTCAAATTTTATGACACTGTATATTTTAAACGTTAATGATAAGCTGTCATCTAAAATAAGTTTCCTCCAATATTTCAAAATTGTTATTTTTCGAAATATATTTAGAGGGACTCTACCCAGCTCCCCATACAGGGCTGATAAGTTTGTAGATTTACGTACTCCTAGGATGTACCTCAAAAATTTAAGGTGTATCATTTCAATATCAGTGGCTCTATGCGTACCCCATATTTCTGAACAGAAATTCAGCACTGACCCAACTAACACGTCAAATAAATGAATCTTTTTAGAGGTTGGCAGTTCAATTTGTTGGAAAATGGAAAACAAGTTATGCAACGAAAAAGAGGCATGATCGGCAATTAATTTTTGAGTTCGAGCCCAATTACCGTTCTTAAAGAAGTTAACACCGAGATATTTAAATGAGTTAACCAGTTCAATTTTTTGACCGTATATATAGAAATCGGCTGATGTGTTTCCACTATTTTCAAAAACCACAGCTTTCGTTTTGTTAACATTGATTTTCATACCCCATGTATTACAATAGTTTTCGACATCCGTAAGCATAGACTGTAGAGTTTTTTGTGACGTAGCGAACAAAGCCATATCGTCCGCGTATAATATTAAAAACAGTTTGACGTCATCAATTGTTATGACATCATCTAGATCAGAATTAATGTTTTGTGTGACGTCATTTACGAAAAACATAAACAGAAGAGGCGAACTAGGGTCCCCCTCTTTCAATCCAATATCAGAAGATAGGAAGTCTGAGATATCTGATTTGTATCGCACGCATGACTTCACCACAGTATACATGGATCTTAGCGCCAAAACAAATTTACTGCTTACATTTTCATTTACTAACTTTTGCCATAAATACTGCCTGTCAATTTTATCGAAACACTGCTCATAATCAATAAAAACACAAAAGAGCTTTTGCTTGGAGTTAAGCACTTTAGAGATGATTGCGTTTAAAATAAAAACACAATCTGCAACGGATTTCCCTTTTTGGAAGCCGAATTGGTTGTTGGACAACTTATTATGTTCTTTTGTCCATTTAGTCAGTCGGTTAAGTAAAATTTGCGAATATATTTTCGCTAATATGTTGACGAGTGTTATCCCGCGATAGTTCTTAGCAACATTTACATCACCTTTTTTTGAACACCGGGGTAATGATTCCTTGTCCCCATGCTATGGGATATTCATGATCATTGAAAATCTTGTTGTATAATTTAGTTAGAAAGGGCGAGATAATATCAAATGCCGATTTAAATACTTCAGCGGGAAGGTTGTCTAATCCAGGAGCTTTATTACTATTTTGCATGAAAACGGCGTCACGGATTTCTGTGTCTGATATTTCCAAATCTAAGGATTTATTATCTGGGTTTGAATTTTCAGAGATATGCTGGTCAAGATCGCCTTGTTTGACGCCACCAAACATTTCTTGGAAATGCCTTAGTAACTCATCAATTGTTAAAGAGTCAGAGACGGAATTTTTGTTTTTATATGTCTTCTTTATAGTTTTCCAAAAATTGCGCGGTTGAGAAGACGCCAAATTGTTAATTCTACGGCCTTCCTGTATTCTATACCTACGACGCGCTTTCTTTTTAGCTTTATTATAACGAGTTCTCGCGCTGACAAAAATGTTACGATTCTCGTCGTTTTTATTTCTATTATAAACATTTCGGCATGCGTTAAACGTTCGTCTAGCTGTAGAACAACTTTCATCAAACCATTTTTTATTTGAACGGTCATGTTTATTGTTATTTACACTAACATGTTCTGTTTTTCCGAATACCCCGTATGCCTGTGTTTGCATAAAGCTACAAAATGTGTTTACAATGCAGTCAATCGGCTCTTTGCCCACTTCATCCGTTAAGCGGCTAAGTACGTCGTGGTTATTCATGAGTTTATCATGGAACAGCGATATTTTATCTGTGTCCCAGATAAGCCGAATAGTTTCGTTACCTGTATCGGTTTGCTTATTTTTGTCAACACTGGGGTGGGGGACAATTTTGTATTCGAAAGATATGCATGCATGATCCGAAAATTCATTGAAATCGTGAATAGAGAAATTAAAAACATTTTCAAAATCTTGGTGTTTCAATAACAGGTAGTCAACTGAGCTAACACCCCGCCGGGAGGTAAAAGTAACAGCACCGATACCTTGATCACGCCCAAGCCTGCCATTGGCTAATAGATAATTTGTCGCTTTACACATAGCTAACAGACTCCGCCCACTGTGATCTAGCACGTGGTCTTGGCTTACTCTAAGTGGTATATCTGTAGTGTCAATTAATGGTTGGCTACTATCTAAATATTTATCAAAAATCAAAAAATCACAGCTATCACTGGAACGAGCGTTAAAATCTCCTGAAATAAAAACTTTACCCAACAATTCGTACTTTAAAATACCCTTTTCAATCTCGTCATAGAAATCAAAATTACCGGTTTTTACAATTTTAGAATCTGATGGGGGTATGTAAACGTGGCAAATATAAACATCTGTCTTAAAATCAAACAACTGACCTGATATTTTTATCCATACTATTCCTTTATCAACACTTTCAACTAATGAAATGTATTTTGCGAATATGGTTTTAAAATATACAGATATTCCACCACTGAAGCGTCCTCTGGTATTTTGTTTAACTTTAGTTCCATATACATGAAACATGTTATATCCATTAATTTCCAAATTTAACGTTTCTTTCCTAGAAATCCAAGTTTCATTTAAGAAAAACAGGTCAAATGTATCAATAAATTCAATGAAGTCACTGTCCGTAATGCTTCGTTTAAGGCCGTTAATGTTCCAAAAGGCAACCTTAAGCGTTTCCCTCTCACGACCCCTCTACTTGGTGGCAGGTAGCTTATGTTCCTCGCCCTCGACGAATAGTCTAGAACCAATGAATTTTACGGATTTTCCGGCCTTTTTCGCGTCATTCATCGCAGGGTAGAAAGGTTTTCTTGCGTCTCTTATGCGTTTAGGTAACTGAGCACCTATGCCGTAACCTAGCGTTTTTAACGCGGCGTTCCTGTCGAAGGCAGCCATTCGGATACGTTCCCGTTCCTTGGGGTAGTGAAACTTGACTACAATGGGGCGAACCTTTTTGCTATGCTGTGGCCCAATTCGATGTGCACGATCGATTGCTATATTGTCCGTAATGTCCAGATTGTCTGAAATGACTGATTTCACTAGTGTTTCGCAATCTTCAACTTTGCCTTTTCACATTCCGTTATTCCATAAAATAGTAGGTTATCCCTCATATCTCTCATTTCTAAGTCAGAAAGTTTATCATCGAGAACCATTTTCTCCTCAAACAACTTTTTAGAGGTCTTCTCAAAATCATCACAGGACTCTCTCAAAATCTTAATCTCTGTCTGATTCCGTTGCCAGGAAACTACACGATTTCTCTGTTTCAGTCACTCTCAAGTCAATCATTTTCAAGTTTTCTTCCATATCGGTGACTTTCATATTAATTACATTCACAGTTTTCTCAATGTTATCTACTGCGTTCAACTTTTCCTTAATATGTTTCATTTCTCCTAATATTTCACATGCCCATGGGGGTGGCTGTAACGGGTTACTATAACCGGGCGGAGTCGTGTTCATCAGTCCGACAAAACCTCCATGTTGGGGATAGGGAGAAGGAGATGGAGAAAACGACATACCACAATTTGTGTAATCCCCGTAGTTAATCCGCTTGTTAGTATTTGTGTAGTCCGAATCACGATTTACCTGTGCCATTTCACCTGTACTTTCGCATGTACTTTTACACGTGTCCAAAGGCGATATAACTTTCCGCTTATTTTTCTTCTTATTTCCTGCACTATTTTGGCTATTTGCTATTCCAGCCATAAATATGGAATTTTATGCATCGGATTAGAACAAAAACTCCAGAAAGCGCTCGATATTTCACGAAATAATGAACTTTTTATCAGAGCTCTCAAAATCCATGTCCGTCTCACAATCATACATCGTGGTGACGGGGTCCTATCAACGTTCTAATGACGGACATACGACTGAGGTATGTGTGTCCTCACCTTGCACCTGTTTAATATCCATCAGAGGTGCAGATAAGATGCAGATACACTAGCGCCTCTATTTCTCTACCAAACCCTATACTGGGACCACTCTTTAGAATCGGTTCGAAAAAGCGATTCTGAAGAGTTGTTACAGTATAGAGTTTTGGTGGAGAAATGACGATTTTGGTTTTTGGGCACGCACCTTTATCTGTAGCTCTGATTATTATTCCATGTAACAAATAATGAAATTAAGGTCCGAGGTAATAAAACGTTTGAATCTGAGTTCATTTTCTAGTCACTGATAGGTGAGGTTTTGTACAAGTCCATGATCTGACAAATGAGATGCTTGAATATTGATATCAGACGCAAGGAAAATGTTGTATTGCCCCCGGGCCATGTTCATTTAATAATGTTAAATGAGGAATTATTTGCTTTGACAGAAACTGTACAATCAGATTTAAAATATTGTCATTAGCAAACAGAACAGTCAGCAGGAGCCGTCTAATCTGGGTCTACACCATTTGCAAAAGTGTGGACAAAAAGGTTTATACGAGGATGTAAGTTAACAAAATCAATTTTCTTTAAAAATTTATTTTCAAAACCCACAACCAGAGTGCCAAACAGTTTGGAAGTTGTTGTCTCACATGAATCCAAACTGTTTGGACATACTGTAACATATCCACCATAGTATGTGGCGAACAAGTTAAGCTTACATTTGCGGTAACCGGATATATAAGACGTTAGCAAACAGGTTCCATGCTTATAAAACTTTTAGTTGAGTCTGAGAACGTTCTCAAGCATTTGATTGGTCAGATTTGAGCCTTTGGCTCAAATCTGACCAATCAAAAGCTTGAGAACTCAAATCTGACCAATCAAAAGCTTGAGAACGAAACTCAGACTCAACTAAAAGCTTTATAAGCATGGACCCTGGGTAGACCCTGATGAAAGGGACCTGTTCCTGCTCATACATTTTCCAAAGCGATCACCAACTGAATAGACATACCGGTCCTCGAGGACTGTCTACATAACTGTAACAATAACACTGTGTATTAACAGTTTTAGATTCTGAAAGATGATATAATAATGAAATACCAAATTATCTCTATATTATTCTACATTCCATTTATATCAAACGTTACAGCTTTTTGAAAGTTGTAAGATATGGATCTACACTGTTTGCAAAAGGAGTATTAAGATAGCAGAAACTCTTTCATGCAGTCGTTAAAACTGTTCCAGACCTTATTTTTTGTATGATCTCATTGCTCTTCTTATTTCGCTTTTAACTCGTGGAAATATCAGTATGGTTTGAAAATGTACTATGAATATTTCTGAAAACTAATTGCGTTTCATCATAAAAAAGTAGTTTCACTTATTTTTAACAAATAGAGCAGACCCATATCAGACACTTCATGCAGGAGTTTTCTGATTTGGGACTATTCTGTTTGTGTGAAAATATACTATTTTAGTAAAGGGTATTGTACACATATAATTGATACTCTGTTATTTAGTATCCTCTTTATTTGTTTAATTGTGTTAAATTGTCATTTTGTATGAAATGTACTTATTTTGAGGGTGGGGGAGATAAGCCTTTTGACTAACCAAGCTACCCTCGTAAAATGAAGTATTTCATTCATTCATACATTCATTCATTTTGATCCGCGTCTCAGCTGGATCCAAACTGTCCACAACACACACAGGAGTCAACCATTTGTAAAGTCCTGTTTCTCGCGCAGCGGTTCAGACTTGAGTCTAAGCTCAAAATGCTTGAGAATGCTTCAGAATGAACTCAGACTCAGGCAACAAACTTGATAACCCATGTAGCCGTGTTGTTTGCCTCAAATGAATTTACAGTAAAACCTCTCTATAACGGCCACACAATTACATCAAGCATTTTGTGTTAAAGCCAGGTGGCTGCTTAAAGCAAGGTGAAAGTAAAGCAGAACGTTCCTATGAGAGCGATAGGAACGTTCTGTTTTACTTTCACCTTGCTTTAAGCTGCCACCTGTCCTAAATACCAACTAATTAACACAATTCAGTGGCTGTTATAGAGAGCTTTACTGTACTTCTATTTTTTCCTGTCTAGGTTTACATGGTCCAGCAAAATCAGTGATGTGTTGGGGTACGAGTTTAAGTTCGTTGACGAGCTGAGGACCAAAGAGATGACTACAAGAGACATCCTGTCGCATCGAACGGGCCTGGCACGTATGGACGAAGGGCTGAACGCAGGGTACTCAATCAACGTGACGACCAGGGCAGGACTCTGCGAGTATGTCCCTTAGAATTAAATTGATTTCGGCTGCGTATCAGTGTCCAACATTCTAAATACTGATGAATGAGTGTCCAAAACTGTAAATACTGATAAATTTTATAAGACGTGGTATTTTGTTGTGCTGGGTTCGGCAGCGTTTTAAGGGCTTTCCCTCTGTAGGGGTGAGATTGCCTCTTGTCCGTCCGTTCGCTCATATGTCCCAAAATGTAACGCGTTTGTAGTTTCTTTACTATTTGGGAAATAGAATCTCAAACCTTTACTCCAATGTTTGTAAAAATGCAAAGTTGTGAACCTGTGTACTGACAGAGTTATAGCCATGGACTGAGTCAACATGGAGATCTTCTACACAATATTATCTTATACAATATGATCTTAGTGCCACGGTAACTCCTGGACAACCTAACATATAGTGACTATGGGCAATGTGTTTAAAGTATAGAATATTGTGTCTATAGACATACAAGCGGACGCATGGACAGATAAACAGACTTGCAATTAGATTGCGATACCCCATCCCTTAATTTGTACGGTGGTATAGTAACACAGACTCGCTAGATTGTATGTATTTGGTATCCTCTATGCACGCATGTGCATTTTCGCCGCATAGACGGGCCCTGAAATGCGCAATGTGCAAATCACCACATAAACGAAACCGGTCACGCCTATGCGGCGTCACGTTTACGCGGCGTCACACAGCTCTTATAAGAAATGTCTGACCAAGATCTGCTCTATTTTCCATGCTACTAAAGGTCGTGTTTATCAGGTAAAGAGTTTATATGACAGGACAGACGTTTACACCACCTTATTTGTAAACATTCTTGGACAGTTTACTCATTCACTCTTGAGAATATACGACACACTATATACACTCATAGGTTAACGACATTCATCACATAAATCACATACCGTTTGACTACAACTCTTTACTGTGTGACTATTCCTATAGGTGCTGTCTGATCAGGCTTAACCAATTCCCTCATATTGACGACTTTTGACGACTCTGTAAAAGTCACTTTGTGAAACAATTTTGATAAATGGTTTATCACAATGGTTTCAAACTACAAAATTCTAAATATTTCCTTTTCTCTAGTTAATGCTCCTTTTCGGTAGATTTATCCAAAGAGGTTGTATCTAAAAATAGCCTATGAGGTAATGGGTTAACAGTTTACTTACGAATTAATACCAATATGATTCAAGTTTCTGCTTCTGCACACCAGGTCCCTGGGTTATAAGACATTTTGCTTGAGTCTGAGATCATGTCCAAACACCCGGCTGGTCCAATTCTGAGCAATCCTATCCTTGAGAATTAGCGCAGAATCCGACTCAGAGGTTGTATAACATCTGACCCTTGTCCAGAAGTTATAAAACTCACTGGTCAAAATACATTTTCGTTCTTAGTGTTCAATAATGTCACAAGCACAGAAGTGTGTGTTGAAGGTCTTGATTTAAAAATTAAATCACAGGTGATTCTGTAATCAACAATATGACTAATAGCTGGTGGTCCGTAAAGCAGGTGGTCAAACGTAATGCAGAGAGCTCATATATGAGTTTTCCGCATTACTGTTGTCCTGCAGTAAGCAACCACTTGCTCTTAATGACTACTATGTCCTATACAAGAATTACCGCTCAATACAGGTTTTACTGTACTCAATATTTCTGCTGGGTAGTTTCTTTTCTGTCAATATTTTGGTTGTTCAGATTATGGGCATGTGCAAATTTTGAGTCTTTATCACACAGTTTTATAATCTTGGGGATGTGCCAGACGCAAGAGTTCCTAATTATATCATCCACTTGCCTTAACGTGTGACTACTCATTATAATTCCCATGTGAGTACTCAACGCTATTGCCTTTATGGTCAAATGAAGAAAATAGAATTGTTGACCGTTATGCTGCGCTGCCACACCGAAAATCATGTTTTGGGGAGAAAGCTCTAATCTGTCTGTTCACGGACCTAACCTAAGACATCGGCATCTCACCTAGATCCCAGCTGTTGGTGAATTCGAGTGAAGCAGCGGACACAATAATGTTTAGTACATTATGACTGCCTTACTTAACCCGCATGAACGACTTCCTTGTGTATTTAACCCATTTGCTCCCAGTGGAGTGGATTCTTCCATGCTTATATATTGGATTAGTGTATCATTTTTCTAAGGGTCTAAATTTTCATTTTTGTTTTGTTTTATATTGAATTTCCTATCAGTAAACAGTGTAGACTCTGATCAGACGCCGCATTATGCCTAAATATGGGACCGAGGGGGCAAATCGGTTAATTAGTATTTGGTGCAATGTTAACGCTAAGTACGCTAGCGGCCAACCGTGATGACCTCAGGAAATAGTTGGTATACAGATGAGACGGCTGTATACAGATGCGGCCTCTCATCAGGATCCAAACTGTTGGACACTTTGAATATAAGTTTGAAAAGAAACGAGTGGAGGTTAATTTCAAGAATGAAAGCAAGCAACAAAGGGTTAATCCATTCCCTCATATTGACGGCTTTTGACGACTCTGTAAAAGTCACATTGTATTTATCACAATGGTTTCAAACTACAAAATTCTAAATATTTCCTTTTCTCTAGTTAATGCTCCTTTTCGATATATTTATTCAAAGAGGTTGTATCTAAAATAGCCTATGAGATAATGGGTTAAAGAGCGACATCTTATAGTATTTCCCCTAAGGTATTAGTAGTAACTAGTAATATAAATGTATGATGCAAATGTCACGGAGTAAGTTACAAAGTATATATTTCTTTCTGTGCAGGAGGTTAGAATACGTTCCGGCGAAATATGATTTCAGAGACAGGTTTCTCTACAACAATTTCATGTACACGCTCGCTGGTCATATTTGTGAGGTACTCGGTAAAGATACATGGGAAAATCTTGTGACGTCACGACTCCTGAAGCCTATAGGCATGACGACAACAACACTTATGAGAGGTCCCAAAGATGCCTTCAGTGACAGCGCGGCCCAACCTCATATCTACAGGGACGGACGATTTGAAAAGGGTACTCGAGATATATATGAGTAGGTACATGCATATTTCACATGGGTTTTGCTTGATGTTAGTAAAATAATTATTTGAGTCCATTTTCACAGTAGTAATACAAATATATGATTCTCGGATTAAGTCATCAGACTGAAACGTATCAACTAAGCAACACCTAAGGTGTCTGCATGTTTTACAGTAAAACCTCTCTTAACCGGAATTCAAGTAGATATTTTAGGCTGGTGACTGCTTAATGCAGGGTGAAAGTCATGCAGAAAGCTCTTCTAGGAGCTTTCTGCAGACTTCCATCCTGCATTAAGCTGTCACCTGTCTCCAAGACCGACATTTATACTCAATTTAACGTCCGGTTAAGAGAGGTTTTACTGTATTGCCATACCTATCTCCATAACTTGTATTGACAAATCAATAAATATCACGCCCTGTAATACCACATTAATACCATGCATATTATTACAACATAAGTCCCATGCCTTCTACATGTACTGCCACATTATTACCATGTCATGCATAATCTCAGTTTACTATGCCTTACTTACCACATTTTACGATATTGCCATGACCACGTTAAACATATGCAATACATTACCACATTAACCCTTTCCCTCATAGGCTATTTTTAGATCCAACCTGTTTGATTAAATCTACCGAAAAGGAGCATTAACTAGAGAAAAGGAATGTTTTATGTTATGTTTACCCACATACCACCATGTTGTACACATAGAAATTAATATCATTTTTGTGTTTTCCCATATTATTACCATGTTTTGTATACCCACATTATTACCAGGTTGTGTATACCCATATTATTAACAGGTTGTGTATACCCACATTATTATCAAGTTGTGTATACCCACATTATTACCATGTTGTGTATAACCATATTATTACCAGGTTGTGTATACCCACATTATTACCAGGTTGTGTATACCCACATTATTATCAGGTTATGTATACCCACATTATTACCATGTTCTGCACACCCAGGTTATTACCATAATACCATACTTTTCATTGATACCAACGTTATCCACATACCTTTCATATCAGCATTATAATCAAACTTTGTGCATCCAATGTATGTATCAACACTCTTGACACACCCTCATTTTAACAGGTTGTATATTCCCTCTCACTTATGTATAACTCAAGTACTGCATAGCGACATATCAAGACGACATGGTTAAATATGAGGTGCTGTTGAAGAAATTTTGCAATTGTACAAACCCCTCTCTCAGCGTGCCAATGGTATTTGAAGTGGTTTCTCACAAGTGGTTTTTCATACTCTCGTTTGTACTACTGTAACGGTTATATTTCTTGTTTCTAATAAATCAACACATTCATACTGCCTTCGGACCATGTATTCGCCCGCAAGTAGCACAGGTGCATTTTGTGAAGATATTGAACCACTCCTCATTATTAATAAATATTTCATCTCGGTATGAGCAATTGTGCATGAGTATTTGAACATATATACAGTAAAACCCCGCTAATACGACCACCTAAAACAAGTATAATTATGGATGCTAGAGGCAGGTGATAGCTTAATACAGGACAAACGTAATGCAGAAAGCTCATGGAGGAGCTTTCTGCATTACTTTTGTCCTGCATTAAGCAATCACCTGCCTATAAAGACACCCATATTTATTCATTAAGTGGTCGCATAAAGGGGTTCTATGGTATTTTACATTATATTTGAGTGTGCTGCTTCTTTATTCTAACATTCCGTAAGTGAGTGAAAACGAAAACAAAAGGACTTTTACTGCCGCATGTTGTCTCTCGTTGTTACACACCTACACCAGTACAGTAGAGTGTATGAGGTTCAATTAACATACCTACACCAGTACAGTCGATTGTATGAGGTTCAATTAACATAACTACACCAGTACAGTAGATTGTATGAGGTTCAATTAACATACCTACACCAGTACAGTAGAGTGTATGAGGTTCAATTAACATACCTACACCAGTACAGTAGAGTGTATGAGGTTCAATTAACATACCTACACCAGTACAGTAGAGTGTATGTGTATCATCTAAAGCATACCTATTTGTAGTATTTTTCCATTGGAGCCTGCTGGGGCTATACTTGCTTCTGCAGACGACATGGCGAAATGGATTCTGTTCAACATGAGAGGTTCAATTACCATACATACACCAGTATAGTAGAGTGTATGTATTTCATCTAAAGCATATCTATTTGTAGCATATTTCCGTTGGAGCCTGCTGGGGCTATACTTGCTTCTGCAGACGACATGGCGAAATGGATTCTGTTCAACATGAGAAGTGGAACAATCGAAAACGGCACTCAGTTAATAAAGAATGAACTCTTAGACGAGGCATTTGAAGGTATATGTACTATTCATACAGCTCCCAATGATATCTATCTATCTACCTACCTACCTACCTACCTACCTACCTAGAGCTCCCAATGATATCTATCTATCTACCTACCTACCTACCTACCTACCTACCTACCTACCTACCTACCTACCTACCTATCTACCTATCTATCTATCTATCTATCTATCTATCTATCTATCTATCTATCTATCTATCTATCTATCTATCTATCTATCTATCTATCTATCTATCTATCTATCTATCCATCCATCCATCCATCCATCCATCTATCCATCTATATATCTATCTATCTGTCTATCTATCTATATATCTATCTATCTACCTATCTATCTATCTCGATAGTCCAGGCTTTTTGACATTGAGTTACTCGATGTCTCCCCAGTTTTCATGCAGTGACACTGAGTTACTCGATGTCTCCTCGGAGTCCCGGCTGTTTTACAATGAGTTAGTCGATGCCTCCTCGGGTCCAAGCTATGACAGTAAGTTACTCGATGTCTCCTCGTGTTCCAGGCTGAGTGACACTGGGTCGATATTCCAGGCTGTGTGACACTGGGTCGATAGTCCAGGGTGTGTGACACTGGTTCGATAGTCTAGGCTATGTGACACTGGGTCGATAGCCCAGGCTGTGTGACACTGGGTCGGCAGTCCAGGCTGTGTGACACTTGGTACGTAGTCCAGGCTGTGTGTCAATAGGTCCATAGTCCAGGCTGTGTGACACTGGGTCGATAGCCCAGGCTGTGTGACACTGGGTCGGCAGTCCAGGCTGTGTGACACTTGGTCCATAGTCCAGGCTATGTGACACTGGGTCGATAGTCCAGGCTATGTGACACTGGGTCCAAGCTGCATTTACACTTGGTCGATAGTCCAGGCTGTGTGACACTGGGTCCAGACTGTGTGACACTGGGTTCAGGCCGTGTGGCACTGGGTCGACGCTGTTTTACACCGGGTCGACAGTTTCTCAAAAGATAGATCCAATTAAACGTATTGAGAAGATCCAAATTTTAGCAAACATCATTTTTTCTCCCATGCAGGGTACATGTACGTGGCGAATATTTAAATAAGCCGGTTGTATTTCTCTAACTTGCCGTACAGTAGAACCTCTCTTAAGCTGCCGCCAAAAAATAGCAATAATTATAGGTCTGTAAGGCATGCTGTAGCTTAATGAGTGTCCAAAGTAATGCAGAGAAATCTTGTTGGAGCTTTCTGCAGTACTTTTGCCCTGCACTAAGCAACCATCTGCTTTTTAAGTCTCCTATTTTAAATAAATGATTGGCCGCTTAAGACAGGTTCTGCTGTGTATGTATTTCTTTCAGTTTAGCAGGGTCTATTATGACTTTCCATATATCATTAAATTCGTTAACATTATTTATGTATGAAAACACAAAAGTCATATGTTTTCATCTGTTTCACAAGGTGCTTTATTAGCGAACCTGAGCTCAAACATAATTATACATCATGTATTTCATCGATTCATGGACGTGTTTATGTAATAAAACTAAGAAATACAGTAAAACCCATGTGAGCAGTGTAGACCGGATCAAAGGGCTCCTGGGGGAACATTTTGATCAGAATCTATATTGTTTGTCATACAATTAATTTCCTTTAGTAATAAAATTTGATAAATCTTTGTTTAAATTAATATTCAGAAAGACAGGAGACACTTTAATTATTAAGCAGACTATATTTTAATGAATGATAGGTACGGTAAGAACTTAATAAACACGCATCTTTACATGCAGGTTGTTGCTTAATGCAGGACGAAACTAACCCAGTTGGCCTACAATGGGACATTTCGGCACATACGTTTCTTATGATACCCTGGGTTAGGGTGACTCGTTTTCAGTGGTCGCTTCAAATAAGTTTTATTGTATCTGTTTTGTTCATATTGCAGTTACGACGGTGATGCCTGTGTTCGAAGATATAAGTAAACCCGAATTCCCTGCATCATATATAGTCAATGGTTACGGCTATGGCTGGATGACTGCAAGTTACAGAGGTAAACGTGTGTACGTGGGTGAGAGAGAGAGGGTTGGTGTTGAAAAAATATAGTACATGTGTATTTTAAGGACTCGTAAAATAGCTCCTTATGGAAAGTACATACGTTAGTTTCCATGAATGTTTTTATACACTGGAAAAAGTATTCGCTGGATGGTTTTCCTGAAACTTCGTTATCAATACTGTACTAACGTACCTGTTTCATTGGCGCTGTAGTTTTCACATGACCTATATAGTGTACTACTACAGTGAAACCTCTCTATAACGACCACTAAATTACGTCAAGTATTTTGTGTTAACGGCCGGTGTGTGCTTAATGCAAGGTGAACGTAAAATAGAACGCTCCTATAGGAGAGTTCTGTTTTACTTTCACCTTGCTTTAAGCAACCACCTGCCCAAAATATCAATTAATTAACACAATTTAGTGGTCGTTATGGCTAGGTTTTACTGTACCTTTAAAACTATATCACTAACGCACTCGATTTGCATTTCTGTTATTATTATTACCTTCTGCACTTAACATATCACAGATTTTATAGGCTACTTACGAGACTTAGTGCAATATATATCATTTGCCGGCGCTATAGTTTACACGAATTGTTAAGAGTCATTGAGTATGTAGACCAATCGCATTGAGGCGCTCGACTCGCACTTCTTACATTGGTTTCTTTATCTTATAGGTTTCAAGCAGTACTGGCATTCCGGAGGCCTTTTTTCCTACAGCACATATTTGTGGATATTTTCTGACAAAGACACGAATGTAGGTCAGTATGACAAGCGGTTTTACACCCAAACCTGGTCCGTTTGTATGTCCACCAGTCAGTCCACCCGTCCTTACCTTTTGTATGTGTCGTGCATCAGTTCAAACGTTCCAACGCTATAGTTTTTATATAACCTACTAAGTGTGGTTGTACTTTTAACCCAGAGTCAGGTTAGATCTTTATGAAAGGTGTGGAAATGGAAATATACTCGGTAACATTATATTATAACTAGAGCTACAGATAAACGTGCGTACTTAAATACTAAACTCGTAATTTCTCCACAAAACCCTATATATTTGGACCACTCTTTAGAATCACCCCTCGAGACGATTTGAAAGAATGGTTTTGTTCAAATGTTTTAATTTACGCCTCTTATAACCATTGCATTGGTAATAACTATGGCTACATAGTAACGAGCACCACAAACCCTTGCTACAACTACCACAAAAAGGTTTATAATGCTGGGTATTACATGTAAAGGCAGTTGGTAGTTTAATGCAGGATGATAAAAAGCCCCCTTGGGAGTTTTCTGCATTTCTTTCGTCCTGCATTAAGCAACCACCTGCATATCAAGACCCATATATTTATTCATGCATTGATCCCTTTATAGAGGTTTTACTTTTCATTGGAGACGCGCTGACATGGTCCACAGACATTGTGAATTTACCCCTATCCACTCTGAAAAAAAAACCCTCAAATTTAGATCCGTTCATATCAAACTACAGTGAAACCCCTTTAATCGGGAATTCTTGTAGAGAAGAATTCGGGTACATTTGTATTTTAAGCAGATGGCTGCTTAATCCTACACGAGTTTTCTGTATGACTTTCATCCTGCATTAAGCTGCCACCTGTATCTAATACCGATATTTATACAAAATCCGGTTCAGAGAGGTTTTACTGTATTTCCTATTCCATCAAGGTTTTATAAACTATTGGCCAAGCGTCAAAATAGATTGGATTCTAATGAACCGCGTCATATCTAAATAAAATGGGACTAGTAGCGTGGTTAGCGGCATAATTGTAAAACCTGTTGACAGTCTCAATTTCCCAATAAATACCTAAGTTGAAACCAACTTATAGGATACAGACTCATATACATATAATATCTTGATTTGTTAACTCGGATGCAGAATATTTATATTTAGAATCAATCCATGTATCTTTACTTCGTTATCCACTCTACTTTCATGTCCGTGCTTTAAATCATAAAGGGGATGTGACCATTTCAGGGAAAATGTAATGCGCTTGGAATAAGTTATTTGCCTTATTTAGTGTTCAGTTGTTGCTACAGGAGTACAGTTAATACTTTACATTATACAAGCAAATTATGTTGACCCTTTTCAAGGGATATCCTTCAAGTATTGTATTCTCCAGTTACCTCATACCAAATGTGTTTACGTCTTTGCTAACTGAGTGTTCTGTTTTACTTTCACTTTGCTTTAAGCAGCCACCTGACTTTAATACAAAATACTAGATGTAATTTAGTGGTCGTTATTGAGAGGTTTACTATACTATAGATACGATTCTTCAGTTTCTGCCAAGACCTAAATTCATTTGTTCGTGTGCCGTTACAAAGTGCAGCTAGTTGATTGTCATGAAGTAACTATATTTTACATGAGCATTCATCAGATGAAGGGTTTATCATCTCTGTTTCTTGTGCAAAACTAATGTTAATCGTATTTTACAACAAAAAAACAACAACACGTGCAGTAAAACCTTGCACAATAATGCTAATCATGGGTATTTAAGGCAGGAGGTAGCTTTAATGAAGGTCAATGTAATACAGAGATGTCATGAGGAGTTTTTGGCATTACCTTTGCCATGAATTGAACTGCCATTTACTTTTAATGAATTCTGTGTTTAATTAGTAAATGATTGCTTGAGACAGGTTTGTTGTACAAGCTTATTTGACACCTTACAACATATTCTTTCATATTCCAGGACTTTTTACTAGCATGAATGGGCCTGTATTTAAAACGTCTGAAACTTTAAAATCGATCATGTACTACGTCAGTGACATACTCCTAGATGAAGAACCTTGGATGAACGAAACGACTGCCTGCACGTATCCCGAGCCATGGCACAAGAAAGAGAACACAAATGCTTCTGTAGAAGAGAGCGGCCAGCTGACGCACGCACAGGAATATGAGGGAAGCTATGGTCACCATTTTCTACCGGACATTCGAATTTCTGTTATGCCGAATGATAAGAATAGGCTACGAATTGTCTTCAATAGAGTTTCTGGAACTTTGCGACCTTTAAATGACAAGGACAGGTTTCTGTACGAGCTAACATCTCCATGGGAAGTGGTTGCATTTATGACGGAAGGTGACGAAAACACTAAAACTAATGTCACCTTCATACGAAACGACGGAGCTGTAGCAGCTGCTATGTTTGAATTCGAAGTTAATATAACATTCAACGAAAGGGGCATCGTTTACGGATCCCATTTCAAGCGGTGCATTTTGTTTGCATCATATACGTTTTGAATATATTTTTGGTTGGTCACTGATTGCCATCTTATCCGCGAGCATGAACCGTGACATCAAAGTTGTTTTGTAATCCAATGAGGCATTCTATTTTCTGACTGAAATAATATTTCTACGGTTTCTGTCAATGCACACATTCCTTCGCTCATGATGTCATATGTATATGGAAATGAAATAAAGTGTCATGGTCTATTAACTTGTGTATTGACTGAGGTTGTTTGTCAACTCATCTTAACCCTTCGCTTGCTATTCACGTAAATATACATACCTGTAAATAGTGAAGACCCAGATGAGACAGCTCCTTCAGGAGCTGTCTCATCAGGGTCTGCACTATTTACACGTTGATTGTACAACCAGTGCACTCCACAACAGTAATTGCACAGCGAAATACTTGTACACAGTGAAGATATATGTAATTATACAACAGGGCATGGGTAAAGAAGGAGAAATGTATTTTAAAATTCAGCAAGAGAATGGTTAATACCATTTGCAAAGAGAGCCTATGTAGATCAGGCAGCTGATGTGGTAAACATCTGAACAAGGTATGCTATGTTTGCTATACCATGTGTTAGATAAAGTCTAATATTATTATGCTTATGTATCCGCTTGTTTTGTATACAGTTGAACTTCGACATCTCAAACTCGGAAAACTCGAACTTCGTGATAACTCGAACAAAAAGTCCGGTCCTTCCAAATCTAACACTACAGAATTGCTCTAAAACTTATCGCTACAGCTATCTAGAAACACATGTGGCAGCTTAATATAGGTCTAAATTAATGCTGAAAGCTCCTGCAGGAGCTTTCAGCATATCTTTAGACCTGTATTAAGCTGTGGTCTTGGCAAGTTGTTCAGATTAGAAATCGGATGACTTGCATCTGTTATCTCGAACTAATTTGTACGGTCCCTTGAAGTTCCCTTAAGCCGGTGCTAGGGGGCGTGAGCAGTGTTGCACTTTCAATTACTGCTCATGAACAGACTCAATAAAACCGAGTCTGCAATTTTCTCTTTTTGTGTTGCAATTTTTGCTTTCGGGGGATCACCACCCTTCAGAAATTATAATCTTCACAACAGCAGGTGTAAAGTGCTTGTGTGGCGGTCGTAAAACGTCGCCCCGTACTTCATTCTCAGTGTTGTTATACCTTCTGATCCTTCGAGATCAATCATGAATTTCAGTACTTCTTGTTCTGAAAATTGAATACCGCTTAAGCCGGTGCTAGGGGGCGTGAGTAGTGTTGCACTTTCAATTACTGCTCATGAACAGACTCAATAAAACCGAGTCTGCAATTTTCTCTTTTTGTGTTGCAATATTTGCTTTTGGGGGATCACCACCCTTCAGAAATTATTATCGAAGTTCAGCTGTAACAATAACAGTATGAATTCATAAGTTAATTAAAATTCATAGCGGGTAGAGTTTATCATGAATATCCATGGAGTAAATGGTAAACGCCCCTGACAGTTCGAAATGATAGAGCATTTAACCTTTTTAGGCAGGTTGTTGCCTAATGCAATGTGGAAGTCATACAGAAAGCTGCTGGAGGAGTTGTCTGTATGACTTTCACCCTACATTAAATATGTCATCTGTCTTAAAGATCGATGATAATAATTATTTGATTGTTGGGATATTCGAACATTAAAATCTTTACTGTATTGCAGATACAGGTTAGCATCGAACATTGTAGATCCTGATCAGAAACTGCATACTAGCTTTGTTTTTTTTTCTATATCGTATGACATCCCCGCGTACACGTTGTCTCCTGACTCAGACGTCAAGGAACATTAACCTTCAACATCGACTAGCGAACATGTGATGACCTTTGCAAACAGTTTGAATTCTGGGTACATGCTTATAACGCTTTTTAGTTGAGTCCGAGTTCGTTCTTAAGCTTTTCATTGGTCAAATTTGAGTTCTCAAGCTTTTGATTAGTCAGATGTGAGCCAAAGGCTCAAATCTGACCAATTAAAAACTTGACAACTAACTCAGACTCAACTAAACGTTTTATAAGCATGTATCCAGATGTGTTGCCGAGTTAGTTGACAGTTGTTTGGGTAAGATTGGAGGGAACTTGTTCTGTTAGAATTAAAGGGGAATTCCCTACATTTGACGCGTTTCAAAAGTGCCTAAAATATACAAAATTCATTTGTTTATATGCTGAAAAGACGTATACTCGTATTGCAAGAAAACCTATAGAATAAACGTTGAAAATGACAAAACTTCCATGTGTTTGATATCAAAGACCCCGATGTTATTCGCCGATGTTTTAGTTTTATTCAGGTCGGGTTGTTAGTTTCGTATCTTTTCGCGCTTCGTTGCATCTCCGGTAATTTAAAAAGCTGTTATGTAAACAGTGGAGGGATGGTGTGACCATCGGCAAAACGCGACAAAATTGAAACGGAAAAGGCAGATAATACTACAAAAATATAGCATTGCTGAAATCTGTTTATTTAGTATCACAACGGCATTTTCGATATAATCTGCATAATAATGATTGAACACATCATATACCAAGTTTTATGATACTATTGAAACTATGTATTCATTATAGGGGCTTCCTCTTTAACCCATTCCCTCATATTGATGACTTTTGACGACTCTGTAAATGTCACTTTGTGAAACTATTGTGATAAATAGAGCATTTGCTCCTATAGGAGCAAATGCTCTATTTATCACAATGTTTTCACACTTTAAAATTCTGAAAGTTTCCTTTTCTCTAGTTAATTTTCTTTTTCAGTAGATGTATTCAAAGAGGTTGTATCTAAAAAAAAGCAGATGTCAGTAAGTGTATATGAGAATTGCTCAGTGTACAGAAGGTTTATATTGATTACATCCATTATACAGCCGTAGTTTATATTGATTACATCCAATATACAGCTGTAGTTTATATTAATTACATCCATTATACAGCTGTAGTTTAATTTGATTACATCCAATATACAGCTGTAGTTTATATTGATTACATCCATTATACAGCTGTAGTTTATATTGATTACATCAATTATACAACTGTAGTTTATATTGATTACATCCATTTATACAGCTGTAGTTTTTATTGATTACATCCATTATACAGCTGTAGTTTATATTGATTACATCAATTATACAACTAGTTTATATTGATTACATCCATTATACAGCTGTAGTTTATATTGATTACATCCATTATACAGCTGTGGTTTATATTGAGTACATCCATTATACAGCTGTAGTTCATATTGATTACATCCATTATACAACTGCATTTTAATTTACCTTTTGTCTATTGAACCTTAACTCTGACCCCTTTTTCTACGCGGTATCGCATCGGGATCCTGTTTTTGAAACAACTATGAAGAAAAGTAAAAACAACTGAAATTTGTAGCAGGCGAAAAGGTTTCCAGACGACAAATTTTGGCAGCGAAACAGTTAATAGTAATGCTGCAACCATGTCGTCTCCTCGTGATTTGTGTCTGCTTAAATTACCATCCAAGTTCTCTCCTAGGCTATTTTGAGACTAAACCTCTTTGAATAAATCTACCGAAAAGGAGCATTAACTATAGAAAAGGAGAGTTTTAGAATTGTGTAGTCTTGAAACCATTGTGATAAATAGAGCATTTGCTCCTATCACAATGGTTTCAAAATGTGAATTTTATAGAGGCACAAAAATGCGTCAGTAGGGGGTAATGTGTTACTGGGCGTCTCCTCTGGATACAGTGTTTGTAAAAGTTACCACAGAATCACTTATTGAGGCGAAACGATTACCCGCTGTCAGTCAGTTGTATTTGAAAATGTATGTACTTTGCAGTTCAAAAATCTGAACTAAATTAGGAATACTAAGATTTTAACACTTCGCCGCCTATTAACCCATTCCCTCATATGGACGACTTTTGACGACTCTAAAGAAGTCACATTGTGATACCATTGGGATAAATAGCGCACTTGCTCCTATAGGAGCAACATTTTTAAATGCTCTATTTATCACAATGGTTTCAAGCTACAAAATTCTAAAAATTTCCTTTTCTCTAGTTAATGCTCCTTTTCGGTAGATTTATTCAAAGAGGTTGTATCTAAAAATAGCCTATGAGGTAATGGGTTAAGCGCGATATGACTCGTCTGAAATAGTGTTGATCCAGATGATACGCCGATCTACTCATCAAGATCCACACCGTTGGATTCTCGATTAATAGTTTCTCAAAGTAAATAAAAATGCAGCAGATCAGGTATTGAGCGGACAACATTTTTCTTTCCTGCAAGTTAAGGGATTTTGAGCGGACAACAATTTTTTCCGGTAAGCTAAGAGATAATCCATTAAATAAAAGTTACACTGATATTTAGTTTTCTTCACAAAGATCCAATATAATTATTATACCTGCAAGGAGAAAAGACGGTTGTTATATATGATAAAAACGTACATGTAACATGTTATGGAAATACAATATTTGAGAAGTACAAACTGAATGCATGATTACATATATTGAATATGAAAGAGTTTATAAAGATACAATATAGTAAGAGATGTACAAATTGAATGCATGATTACATATGATAAGTACGCAAGACTTTATAAAGATATGAGATATATTACTCCACAACTCCCGTCCAGTATGAAGCAACCATCTGCTCTTAAAGACGTTCATGTATACTCTTTCACCATATTCATATAAGAAATAATGACATCATAGCTATTTGTTAGCTGAAGTATTATCTAATGGCATATGTACATATGAATGTTTGGAATTGGTAGAAACTTTAGAGAAATGTGTATATAGTTTCATTAGCAAATAGAGCAGACCCTGTCGAACGGTTCCAATACGAGCAGTCTTACCCGAGTCTACTCTACTTACAAATGCGCAAAAGGCGGTTATATGAAGGAAAGTGGTAAGTGGTCGCATTAGTGGGGTTGTATTGTACATCAATATATACAGTAAAATCCCTCTAATGCGACCACCTAAAAGTGGTATAATTCCGGGTTGTATAGGCAGGTGGATGCTTAATGCAGGACAAATGTAATGTAGAAAGCTCCCAGAGGAGCTTTCTGCATTACTTTTGCCCTGCATTAAGCAACCACCTGCTTATAGAGACATCCGTGTTTATTTATTAAGTGGTCGCATTAAAGGAGTTCTACTGTGTGCACTTTTGACACAGTAAGAAAACACTCTTCACAATTTGAAACATGTTCCGTAAAGGTAGTAACATTTAGTATTATCCGGGAAATGTTTCATTGATAAAACCTGTCTTCCAATGAAGATCTCGAATCAGAATTACGTGCACTTGTTTAGTAAACATTTTTAAACACTTTGGATATTGACGAGACATCGAGTTGCTCGGCGTATCATTTTGATCCAAATTGCTTTCAAAGACTGGCACGTTTCTGTTAGCAGCATGCTGAAAGCTCATTAGGTAGAACACATTATATGCAACAATGACATCATATGTGGAAACACAACGGCACACTTTGGTGATTGTGTATTTATTCAGTGATGCAGGTAATTATCCAGTGGCCTTCTGTTTTTAATCGTCTTTAGATTGTTTATTGACTAACAAACGCTTGACGATTTTTACACTGAGACATATTCAAACATTTACTTAATATTTATGTATCCATGTGTCGCTTTTGAGCTTGTCACTTTGACGTGTACACTCTATCTGAAATCACGAAAACCTTTAGAGCACATTTTATTTATATTAACTCTATAATCAAATGAAGAAGACGAAAATGTTAATGTTCTCTCCAAATGACCTCCGTATTAACCCTTATCCCACTGTATTATATAATATCTGCTTAATTTTTGATTTTGTTCAATTGTGACCGTTCCCGATTCGATCTAGCTTTTGATTAAAACACACGGCAAGCTCTGTCATAAATCACCATTTAAACTCAATATGTAGTTATGACTCTTCAATCCAGGTAGTCCTTTAATGCATTAATTTCATAAAACATTTTAAAACGTTTTGTTTTTATTAGAGAGTGGTCTTTTGACACACGATTATCTGTATTACAGCAGAACCTGTCTTAACCCTTTCCTTCATATAAACATGTTTTCACGCATCTGCAAACAGAGAAGACCCAGATCAGACGGCTCCTATAGGAGCCAACTGATCAGGGTCTACTCTGTTTGTTAATGGAATTTGAAAGATCTGTTTCGTTAGTTTCTAAAATGGCTACAACGTTCCACCTTCTATTTTTCATCTGAACTAGTTTGTCCATGAATTTGCAGTAGGTATTGAAATTTGTAATAAACATAGAACATGGAAAAGGTTAAGCGGTCATCAAACACAAGTCTGATAATTGGTCTATAAGGCTGGTAATAAGGTAGCGGCTGAGGATTTAAGGTAAATCAGGTCAAAAGTAGGCTAATGCAGAAAGTTATTTCTGCATTACGTTTGTCCTGCATTAAAGTAACCACGTGCTTAAGTCTTAACGTCTATAGATGTTCAATAAATGAATGACCGCTTAAGACAGGTTCTACTGTACCACCTCTATCATCCAAACTGATATATGCATACATGTGCATTAAAACCCCTCTAAAGTGGACTGTTTTTGAATAACAATTGATATCCCTTTTTACACGGCTGCCTAATGTGGGATAAAAGTCGTGCAAAACGCTCCTTTTTTAGCTTTCTCCATGACCTTCATCCTGTATTAAGCTGTCACCTGTTATACAAATTGGCAATGATACTAACTTGAATATCCAGTAAAGAGAGGTTTACTGTACATTGGACTAATACGATTCATTTAGTGTTAGTGAAAGGGCACCCATTTGGTCGCTTAACGTTCATTAGGGTAGCTAGCAGGGGATTCGGGTCATAAAACACGTCAATGGATTTAATTTTTAGTTTGTCTGTGACCTTAACAACACAACTGCCGTACATTTCTAACGTCTCGTGTGTAGGAGGCGTGTTCTTGTAAGGCCCCTCCCACTTTCCCCAGTGACGCCAGGTGAAAGCAACGATAGGCGGGCCTGAAAAATGATACATTTAAAAATCACTATCAATCTTCCAAATGATTCATGTTATTTTAAATTAAAGCTTTTTTAACCCATTCCCTCATATTGACGACTTTTGACGACTCTATAAAAGTCACTTTGTGAAACCAGTGTGATAAATAGAGCATTTGCTCCTATAGGAGCAAATGCTCTATTTATCACAATGGTTTCAAACTCTAAAATTTTCCTTTTCTCTAGTCAATGCTCCTTTTCTGCAGATTTATTCAAAGAGGTTGTATCTAAAAATAGCCTATGAGGAAATGGGTTAAACTTATAATTTGGTACAACACCTGGACGCTATAGCATTTGAAAACAGTGTATACCCATACTAGTAACTACATTAAAAATACGACACATGATGGACCCTGCTAAACGGGGAATATAAATATGTCCGATTTTATAGGCATGTGTGCAGTAAAGCCGCTATAAACCGGAATTTCAGTAAACAAGAATTTAGGTCTTTTTATGCAGACGGCTGCTTAATGCAGGATGAAAGTGGTGTAGAAATAGGATGTATCTGCATGACATTCATCCTGCGTTGTAAGCTGAGTTCTGTTTTTCTATTTTGAATGTCCGGTTTAGAGCGGTTTTATGTATAAAGAGCTCTGCTTGCTTGTGAAATGATATACACCTGATTCTATAAATACTACAACGGCTTAAATAAAGCATGACTAAGAATTTGGTAACGATAAAATAAAAAAGGAAAATGGTCTTATTAAAGACCGTACGACATAAACTATCGTATGAACTATGAAGTAAGCTTTACCGATGAGTTCGACTATTTGAAAGGTAGTGATTGTCGTTCATTAGGACTTACAATATATTTGGGTTTACGTTCTTAAACCCATTACCTTATGGCCTGTATTTAGATGCAACCTCTTTGAATAAATCTACCGAAAAGGAATATTAACTAGAGAAAAGGTAACTTTTAGAATTGTGTAGTTTGAAACCATTATGATAAATAGAGCATTTGCTCCTATTTATTACAATGGTTTCACAAAGTGACTTTTAAGAATCGTCAAAAGTCGTCAATATGAGGGAATGGGTTAATCAGACAAGCCCCATATACTGACCTAGCAGTGCTATTTTGACGTATTTGCACTACACTGTCTGTTAGCAATGGACTTCGGTCTTTGGTTGGAAAAGCGCTTGATGGAGACGGCTCCCGTTTAATCATGGTTTGTTCTGTTTCCTTAAGACCAAGATTTGACTATTTATACCAAAACAATTATGTATACATTATACACTTAAATGTATAAAACTCAGTTAATAAATATTCATGATGTCAACATTCCTTATATGAAAATATAACAGGGAACCAGTCCTACCTGATAAAAGTTCTAGTAGCTCCCATGCAAAGCCGTTCTTGAAAACGTTGTGGAAAAGCTCCTGTGAAGAGTTGTATGTCTCCCTGCTGGCCTCGTACAAGGGACTATCTCTCATGAGCATGTTGTAACTTCCAACCTCTGCATATTCCGCCAGGTTATATTTCTTGCCGTGATTGACACTGATGGTGAACGTTTCGTGATCGACTGTAACCCATTCCTGTAACGTAATAACCGCAGAAGATTAGCTATTAGATACTTCTCATTCTGAGGCAATTAAGTCTACTTAACCCTTTCCCTCATAGAAACGTGTTTTCACGCATTTGCAAACACAGAAGCCCCAGATCAGACGGCTCATCTAGGAGCCGTCTGATCAGGGTCTTCTCTGTTTGCTTTTGACATGCTATAGATCTGGTTTTACACTTTTTGTCAAAGCAAAAAAATCCTTGGAACATTTATATTATAGAATTTCAGCTGATAAATATTCATGATGTCATTATTTCTTACATGAATACAGAACAGGGAAAGGGTTAACCCTTTCCTTTTTCTATGATTATTCATAATTTCAGTACTTACTGCATATTCATAGACAAAATAGTTACAATGAAATACGAAAGGTGGAAAAGTGTAGCCGTTTTAGAACGTAAATAATCAGATTTCTCGAATCCCATTAGCAGACAGAGCAGGCCCTGATCTTGGTCTACTCTGTTTTCAAATGCGTGAAAAGAAGAAAATGTTTAAACACTGATCTGTTACAAGTTCTGCATGTTTTTACACCCGATTGGTTCAAATCCCGTCGCCACTAATGATCGATGGTCACACAGCTTGGGTCCTGGTGAGACGCAGAGTTACTCCGTGTCTCGTCTGAACCAAAGTTATTTACAAATGCGAACCATATCGCGTTTAGCTTGAGCCAGGTTTACCTTTACTATAAACGTGCACCGACAACGAAATATTCACATACATGTATCTTCAAAAGAGAACACCTTATCAATAAATCAAGGATGTGAAGCCGAAAAGGGACGGATATGGTTGATGTCACGGCATTAGCTCAAGCGGTTGTATCACAATCGTATTTTACTGCAGAAACTGACAGATATATAATAATTCTGTATAATGTACTGGATACTCTGTATCATGTACAAATGTAGGTTAGTTGGCAATACTATTGTACTGCGTCATGTTCTCTAATTAAGGTTGTTTGTCATTTTCTCGTTGCTTTTAATTTATAATTTGAATTTGGCAAAGCTTCATTGCATTTGCCATACGGGTAAAATCGTGTACTCATCGCGATATAATTATTTATTATAATTATACCTGTCAGTTTCTGCAGTAAAATACGGTTGTATTCGATCATGCAACGCAACCCCTGAGATACTTTTCCCCTTTTGCCCGAGCGTGCAATACAATATCGAAAAGTGGGACTACCTTCGCTCGACAATAGCCGTAAATGTCCGTGACGTACCGCAGACGGGTCTATTTGTAGTGATGCAATGTATTTGAATTAAAGGGGTGAAAATATTGATGTTCTTTTGTGTTCTTTTATTAAAAAAAGGTATATGATAAATGGAATATTACACGAAGTGACGATATGAAGGGTTGTATCACATTCGTGGTTGTTTGGCCGTGGTATTCTCACTCGCAGTTCCGCAGCTAGTGACAATACTACGGCTAAACAACCACCTATGTGATGAAACCCTTCATATCGTGACTTCGTGTAATATTCCCTATATATGTAATCACTTCACGATGTGTACATGGTATCTCGAATGGCAAATGCAATGAAGCATTGCATTGGTCCCCCGAGATCATGTTATTAGTAGCATGTGATATGTTAAAGGTTAGTTGTGGGAAACGGAAAGAATGGGAAACGAGGTAACTGCAAATTAAGCGTCGTCCAAAGTAAGGATCACAGAAGGGACTTATCCACCCTGTGACATTGACACCGTATTTATAACGTCATTGAAAACAAAACGTTTTGCTTCACAGAACAACTACCGGGCATGATAAAGAAGGTTATACAGTAGAACCTGTCTTACGCGGTCATTCTTTTATTGAACATGGGATGGTTAAAAACCACGTGGTTGCTTAACCCATTTGCTCCCACGATCCCATATATGGGGCGTAGGCAAACAACATTGTGCGGCGTCTGATCAGAGTCTACACTGTTTGCTGATAGGAATTTCAATATAAAACAAAATGAAAATGAAAAATTAGACCAGGCATCCCTTAGATTAAAAATTGACTACTCCAATATATAAGCATGGAAGAACCCGCTGGGAGCAAATGGGTTAATGCTCATATAGGAGCTTTCTACATTCCTTTTGATCTGCATAAATAACCACTTGACCTACATACCCATTATACGTTTTCTTTTTGATATCCGATTAAGACAGGTTCACCTGTATATGCATGAATGACATATATGCACAGTCAGCACTGCCAAAGTAGATAAAAATAGAACCAGAGTCGGTCTTAGGGACAGATGGCAGCCTAATGTTTCGCCTTCCATTTGTCGAACAATCTGTATTAATTCCATCGTCCGTTAGAGGAATTTTCTACATGACTTTCACAGTGTATTAGATGAACTATCTACCTGACCACTCTGCATTAGGGGAACTTTATGTGTGTCTTTCGAAAACCATGCATTGAGCAATTACCTGTCTAAGCATCTAAACCAACCGTTGTATAGGGATTATAATTGCTAATTTAATCGTACTTTAAGTTAGATGTCAATACAAGTATTTAAGATGTGACAGCTTAGTGCAATATAACATTACATGAACATGTGCAACAAAAACACCTTTAAATCGGACGTTAAATAAGAAATCAGTATTAATATTTAAGACAGGTTGCAGTTTAAAACACATATTACAAAACACTTAGGATGCACATGTACAGCATAAACCTCTAAACCAGACTTAAATTCAGTAGCAGCTTTCTGTATGACTTTCATCCTGCATTGAGAGGTTCCCTAAAGAAAATATCTGACTTGTTTGCTGCCACTCTGTTCATTATCAGTTCCACCTCGAACTCTGTTGCTGTCAATTGCAAATACAGTTAATTTCCGACTGTCTGAAAACTCAAATATGCATCATCATCTAGATGAGGGTCTACAGGATTTGTCATTCAGAATCCTTACGCGAATTTTACACATTCATACTATACGGACTCTATCATTCAACAATGAGAGGCTATTACACTCTGAAATGCCGAGCTGAAAAATGCCAACGACTGCCTTTTACTGATAATTTAAGCCGAAGATGAAGTGGAACTCACCTCCGTGCGTAACTTGTGCATCGTCTCCATCTCCCACGTCTTGACGTAGTTCTCGACAAATTTTTCCATCGAGTCGGATTTGTGCGAATTGGTTTTTTCGCTCATATACTTTTTATCCACCACTTGGTAGTCCGGCTTTCCATGTCGCCATGATATACTGGTATCTTCCATGTAACTCCTAATTGGCATATCGTTCTCGGAAGACGTCATAGCTTGTAGCCTCGTTCTGAAAGCAGTGATGACATTTGAATTTGAAATTATTTTCAAACAAAATATATTCAAAATTACTTTCTGAAACTAGCATGCTATAAGTACTTTTTGACACTCGGTCTATAGTTTCTTGAAAGGTGAACGAATTATATGTGAGTAATATCAGGCGCCTATCCAGGTCGAAGCCTGTGAGTCCGGAAGCCAGGGCTTCAAATGATTGCTTCACGTACGCCATTTTTTATTTTGTATTGTTTCTTCTATTTTTGTTAAAAAGAAGTAAAATAGTAAAAAGAAATAAAAGCAATGATAATAAGAATGAAAATAGAAAGAAAGGTTAATTAAAAGTAAACTATCCAACCATGTGTTAAGTTAAGTGTGCTCTTGCATCTTTGTTTTCGCGTCCCTTTGATTCCTTCGATTATAATTTTCCTAGAACTGTTGTGGTCACTTCCGGTTACCATTCCAGAGATCCATTACGTTTTAACGAATGCCTTTATCTGGCGAGATTGTAACTTGGCCATACACATTGTTTAGTTAAAACGAGTACACGTATTAGTCATGCAGGAAACATCCCATATAAACACACACAGTCGCCTAAACAGCACCATGGCAAAAAACTAAAATAAATGTAAAAAAAATGTAATAAAAAAGTACGTGTCTATCCAAAAGGATTCACTGGGGATTTAAACTGGTTTAGGAGCGCCTGATTCCACATTTATTCCATCCCCTCCCTAAAAGACAAACAGTGTAAATAAACCTCTCCGGCTAATCTACAACAATGATAAAACAGTGACAGATAGTATATAAAACGAAAACATATTAAAGTGAAACAAATTTGATTCACCAATCGCTAGTGCACTCAATACAGAGTAACTGCATGGAAAGTAATAAAGGATAAGGCAAAAGGACCCGACGCCCTCCCTCCGTTTTCGGATATAAATGGGCGTCTTCATAAAGGCTTTCCTATCGATGTACATGAAAGGAGGACAGCGAGATTGCCAATAAAAACCTAGTATGTCCAATAAGTTTACGAAGTTTCGTAACTATGCAAAACTTGTCACCGCAAATTTACTTATTTATAACCATCTTTATGTCAAGGTTCCTTATCGGTTATCATCCAAGTGTTGTATGAGGAATTGGGCACACAAGTAGTTTTCACTACATGTCTTTAAGTGAAAAACTTTAACCCAAATGGAAGCTGTTAGGTATATATTACATGCATGTACTATAAACTCTTTTTGCCAGGGAAGTAACTCTTTGGCGTTGTGGTTTAAGTATTTAGAAATCTTGCGAAATTTAGCAACGGACTGCGAGATCATTCGCTGGACGAGTGACCGCCATGGATTACCGAGGATCCAAATAATACATGTGAAAGTCTGAACAATTCCTCCCGATGTTGTATAGAGTTGTGTCAGTCAAGATATTTTCACTTTATCTTATGAAGTGAAGAAAACATCCAAAGTCATGTAACGATATTTGATCATTGAAATACTGAACTACTTCCTCCAAAAGGTGAATGAAGATTTGGACAGATGAGGTGTTTTCACTCTTATATGATGAAGAAATCCCATACCACGACCATATTTACCAAAGTGATTGACTTTGATATGTCTTCAGTATAATTATAGTGACAAAAGATTGTCTATTTATACTGTCAAAGTATTATTCCTTCATTTCACAAGTGTGCTCCCAATGCGTTCTAGCGTAATCAGGTCCCCACCCACCGGCGAAATTATTCATCGATATGTAATTTTAGCTCATGTGAACTACATTCACTAAAAAAGATTTATGTAAATTTGATAGAGGACTATCTAAGCATCAATCCTTTGAAGCTTTGTCAAATTCGATTCGGTGGTTTCGTAGAAAACACAGAACCCCCCCCACACACACACACACAAACACACACACCACACGTATTGAGATATTGTCTCTGATTCAATAGCGTTTTAGGTATAAAAAAAAAGGTCATACAGTCCGTCCAGCACCATTGGCAAAACCGGTCACTGCAACATATACATGTGTTATTAAAGACAAGACATAGTATAATTATGCAAGTTGGCTTCTTTTAAAAAGAAGCCAAAGAGAGACATGTAGCAATTTCTTATGAAATGGTTGCTTTATAAAGGCGCCGTTTGACAATGGTCTACTTTGTTGATTTCCATATAGAACACTGGCAACGTATCGTAGAAAGGTTTCTATAAATAACATATCAAATAGTACGTGCGCTATAAATAGAACGAATATGATGTCTATCAAGCGCCGCTGCCTAGGATATAAAATACTTTAGATATAAAGTTACGGAAAAAAGGATCTGTCTGAAATACGGTGTCTGGCCAGTATACGTTCACTTCTGGGTCGTTGCAAGCAGTTCTTTTAAACATATGTATTCTGTGTATTAGGAATTATCCAGTCACCAGACTTCTATAGTGACCTTATAAAGGGGGCGTGGATAAACCTAGGTTTATTAGGTTACTTCCGGTAGTGGAATGTTTATTAGTGTATTAAACGTTTCTATGGCGTAATGATTTTATAACCGTGGAACTATTTTAATATTTTCTTTAATGTTGTTTGGCTATTGGTTGATTTGAACCCACGCCGGTGCATACAAAAGTGATATTAAAACACAAGTCTACGGGCTAACCTACTTCGACACAGCGTCTAAGGCAACCCAATTGCTCCCAGTCGTTTCTTCCATGTTTACATATTGCATTAGTCCATTTTTGATTAAACGGGTGACAGGCCAAACGTTTCAGTTTCGTTTTGTTTCATATTGAAATTTCTATCAGCAAACAGTGAAGACTCTGATCAGACGCCGCATTATGTGGCGTCTGATCAGAGTCTACACTGTTTGCCTACGCCCCATATATGGGATCGTTGGAAAAAATGGGTTTAACTCTGCTTATCTATCAGTTTAACTTGATCCGCCTCTAGGGAAACGCGTTTTAATAAGATTCAAGTTAAAAGCAAATATTAACGGGAAACTAATAAATGATTTATTTTCACTCGCATGATGAGTTGATTCAGAAGCTCTTAAAGTGGCGGGAACCTAAATAGTCTGTTCAGCTTCTTCGATTTATTAGTAGGCCTAACTAAATATATAAACTGAGACGACCGTAACTCGAATGTTGAGCGCCAGGGATAAAATAATCATGCCTTTTGGAATTAACATATCGACATTCTCGATTCAAATGATCTTATTGTTCGCCTCTTGTAATGTAGATATCGAAACTACTTATTTTTTTGTCGATTGAATAAAGATTATAGAAGGCAAAGTCTTACCGGGCCGACACACGTTTAACAACAACACGCACCGGTTTACTTTAGGATAATACAATAGTATTACAATATATTTCGATCTATATTGCAGTTGATTTAGAAAAAACAACGTTATTAGTAAATTTTAAACCAAATATGTATTTCAGAAAACAAATTACACGTGAATGAATACATACTTTAATCTTCAAATTCATTATTTGTTAGTGAAAGTTATAACTACGTATCTATATATAACCAAACTTCGCGCATGCGTATAGCCACTACGATAAACGGTGGTAGTCCTTTTTTGCTGTCCATATTCAAAACTCCTCGAGATAATTTGTAAACCATTCCAGAATTAGCCAATATACAATACCAACACAGTGGAGAGGTCTAATGACATCTCCAATTATGTAAAGAGTTGCATAGGTCAACTGCATAATCACGTTATGTGTAAGCACAAGATATCTACCGCGATACAACCTCTGCCCACTGGACTAACAAGCATTGTAATCCTCGAGAGTGTATTACTAACCAATGCGAAATGAAAATAATTAATCCTATACCCCATATGTATACCTTTTAATGACTTAGTAGACTCATCAAACCCCAATCAGAGGGTTCCTATATGATCCTTCTGATCTGTGTATGCTCTGTTTGCCATGAAATAATATAGAACTGTTTCAACAGTTTCTGTCATGGCCAAATGCATCATTATAAACTTCAGCTAATTGATATGCAGTAAGTCATTATTTTGTACATACATATTCAGAGAATAAAAAGATCAGGAAGTTTATGCGGTATCCTCTGCATAGCAATTATCCTAAACACGGTTTAAGGACCCAAACTGGGACGATTTGTGCTGGTCGTCAAAGAAAAGGCTTTGCTGTACATTCCTTTGCATATGTTGGATACGGTACAACATTTGATAATAACAGAACTAGGAAAATTACATAATTCAGGGTGTTAAAGTGTGTCCTTGAACAACTGTAGAAGTTGTACGATTAATTATTGTACACTTAGCTAAATAATTTAGACAATCTTTCGATATCATAGCAGAGTTTCTGTTTGTTATCAAAAGACTTAACTATATAATAAAATAACAGTTTGGATCTCTATGGCGTATCGATATTTTGGGGTCTCATCTGGATTAATATTGCTTGAATAAATGTGTATAGCTCTCAGCCTGTTAAAACTTAATCTAGCTACTATTTCCCACGGAAAACCCGCGTGATAAAGCAGATATATGATCTATATTTTGATGGGGAAATATATCCTCGCATATCACGAGACCTTTAACACACTTGTAAGTGTTTGGTAGTTATTTCTGATCCAGATACAGGCATAATCTATTTAGGGCCAACTCTTTTTCAAACGAGCGGGGTATCGTAAAGGAAATGCAGAGAAACCAGTAGCATACACAAAACGGGTGATATCACATTTAGACAACAATATACTTATGGAAGGGTTGAACATATGATCAGCATATGCTGAGTCATGTATGTTTGTCAAATTCAAGTTTCAAAACGATGCAAACCATGAAATCGCTATGCAAAATTTAACATCACGTGTCCTGTCAAGTTGTTAATAATATTGAAATGTAATGCACTTTTATACAGGTAACATGCAATATTGCAATACCATAGAATTAATTATGTCATTGCATGCTAGATAATTGCATCCGAATTGTCATTGGAGTCATTAATAAAGTATAATTCTTATTTCCGCACTCATCAAATATACAAGTAAACTGACGATTAGTTTGGATCCTGGTAAAACGGCGAATTACACATCAAGGTTGTATATGTGTGAACATTTACAGAAATTCCGCAGTGTGTTATCTGAGGAGTCGGACTTCGTCACCCTTACTCTTATGTTTGTCTGGTGTCTTTGTGTCGTTGTGCTTGTGCGTTTGTTTATGTTTACAATTTCTATCTCGTGTTATGTTTTTGTCTGTGTGGTTGTGTATTACTTGATTTCTATTGATGTTTTGGTGATAGTTGCGTCTTGTGTGTGGCTTTTCTGATTGGTTTTACTACGTTTTCATTTACAAGACTTTTCATCACATGTTTAATCAAATGTCGTAACCCTTGCTCAATAGATAGCAGCAAAATACCCCCCTCCCCCCTCTTTTCGACAATCTTCAAATCAACGTCGGTCATCTGTGAAAATTGAAGTAAAATATTGAATTTATGTATTAGGAATCGTTGACACAAGTTTAGCGGGACGTACATACTGAATGACGGATGTACGGACAATAGCAAAGATGTATGCCTCCCGCCGCGTGTTTTATATATTTTACAGCTTTGCATATACTGGCACTGCTAAAATATTGTATTAGCACTGGATTCCATACTCTGCGTATGAACCAATGCATGTCTTAATGCATATTGACTGACTTTCGACTACTGACTAAATGTTCACAGAAGAATGTTCGCCTAAACATTTCAATATTTTGATAGCGAAGAGTCTAGCCAGATACATGCCGGCAAATCGCTACGAGTGTTCAAAATGTCTCGAGGGAGGGACCCTCATACGACATTGGGGCATTGGCCCTCTAGTACTTCAACATGTCAAATGATGCGTTCTTTGTTTCGCGTGTTTTGTTTCATGTGACACACTTACTGTAGAAAGTTGTAAAAGGGGGGGGGGGGGTAACTAATGTTAGTCGAACTTGTGGCCCGACCCTTTTTCATAAAATGATAAATGAAATAAAATAAGTTTATACTATACAACATGTCAAATATTCTGTTTACGAACGTGAACATTGTATAATTTATGATTTCAGCAGACTTTAATGGTATTTAAAGACAAGTAAGATATTTTTGTGAGAAAATGAAGTCATTCTGCCCTGCATTCTATCATATAGTGAGCCCAACCAGGTATAATGACTATTGTGGAACGTTCTCTGCTGAACGTTTATTTGGGTAGCGACATTTAGTTGGTAAAATGGTACACTTCGGTTAGTCTGCATCTTGGTTGGCATAATGGTGTTAAATGAATATTGGTTTGTACAATAGTGTGTGATGTGTCTTGGATGGTACAATGGTGCATTTTGGCTGTTACAATGGTGTATCTTGGTTGATAGAACGTTGTATATTGTAAGTTAGTATGCATAACGGTGCATATTGGGTGTTACAATGGTGTATCTTGGTTGATAGAGGGGTTTATCATGATTGATACAATGCTGTTTCTAGGTGTGTACAGCAGTATTGGTTTATAGAATCTATTTTGATTGGTACAATGATATATCGTGATTTGTACAATGGTGTATAATGTATCTTGGTTGGTATAATGGTGCATCGTGACTGGTACAATGGTGTTTCTTGGTTGATAAAGTAGAGTTGGTGTATGAATTGTATATTGGTTGGTCTTGGTTGGTACAATGGTGCATCTTGGTTGATACAATAGTGTGAAATCTGTCCTCGTGGGTATTATGGTGTATTCCTGGTAGAACAATGATGTGTTTTGGTTGGTAAAATTGTGTATCGTGATTGATAAAATGTTTATCTCACATCTTGGTTGGTGCAATGGTATATCATTTGTCTTGGTTGACACGAGTTTGTATAATGTATCTTGGTTTGTACGATGTTGTGTAATGTATTTTGGCGTGTACAATGATGTATAAAGTATCATGGTTGTGTACAATATGATTTGGTTGGTACAATAATGTATTTATAACTTATCTAAAGTGGTAGGATGATGAATAATAGATCTTGATTCGTACAGTGGTGTATATTGCTAAGTTGTGTAGAACACATGTAATAATATAGTTTCGAAGATAATATTAAAATGATACAATTGAATCCTTACCTTAATTGATTTCCCCGTGCATGATTGTGAGGAAAATTAACACTTATTTGTCATGCAGATCTACATTAACCTTTTTCGCTGCCGCGTATTTTTGTTCACAAAATATGTTGTCTGCTTTCGATACCTTTTATTTTCTTCTTCTGTTTTTGTTTGAAAAAAGGCCCGCAACAACATCACTGTATCAAACAGTTTTGATCCTGATGAGACACCGAGTGGATACAAACCATTTGCTCGTGTAATTACTAATTCGCCCATGGCAACGATATATCAGTGTTAGTATAATTATAATTACATTAAAGTTTAAATTAAACAAGAAAGGCAAACGTGATTTTAAGTGACGATAACAAATTACCTTAATAGTCGATACGTCTGTGTATACTCCAGTAAGTTTGTGTAATGTAATAAATAAACCAGAATCAGATAATTTAATAAATAGGAAGTTGTTGTGTCGTTTTATGCATGTGGCTGCTAAATGCAGAGTGGAGGTCATGCAGAAAGAGTTATCGGATCTTTCTGCATAACTCACCATGCAGTAAACTGCCACTTTTCTTAAACACCGGCATTTTTATTAATTTGAAGCCTGATTGAGAGGGGGTTCATTGATTATACCTGTCGTCTGCTTTAATTAAACTCCCATTCTCTCCTACGGAAGTTTTTGACACCTCTGTAAAACTCATTTATTGACACAATTGAGATGAATTGAGGATTTGTTCCATAGGAGTAAATGATCTATTTATCACAAGGTTTCAAAACTACATATTTCTAAAACTCTCCTTTTCATATGTAATGCTCCTTTTTAAGAGGTTAGAATAATAATCAAGGGGGGGGGTGAGATAAAGCAGTTGTGTTTTCCGTTTCCTTTCAAAAGCAGCGTCAGAGGGTTAAATAGTTTTGTTACTGTTTAGATTTTTATTTTACTCGAAACCTTATCTGGATCCAAACGTGTGTCTTTGTTTCATCGGAAATAGCCCGTAACTGTGTTATGGGTCTGACGCACTACAGCGTTTGAGAGGAATGTATGGATAATGTATAAAGGTTTCGAAAAACTGGTCATACGCACACATTTTAAGCGTATGGATCCGAATAATGTTCAACTACTTTCTTCGATGAACATATAATTACATGTAGCAGCGCAAGAATAGCGTGTGCCTACGGAATATCTGGCGTATATGCGGCGTATGAGAAACTTATACGAACGTGTGTCACTTTATATCAGTGTCAATGTAGCGTATATCAACGTATAAATACCGTATGCGAGCATATGAGTAACCTATGTTTAATGTATGTGAGCGCATGAGTATCGTATGAATAGCCAGAAATAAGTTGAATACGTTAGTCATTCGTCAGACGTACGTTACAATTACATCACTGATACGCTATCTATATCATGGTAGTTTTACTGACCACCTTTATACAACCGTATGCGAAGTGTGTTTGACCTATAAGTAACGTACCTATAGCGCCACTCTGGCGTCTTCAACGTGTGCCTGTCGTATGACGAGAGTATGCGGAACGTATAATTCATACGATCGTATACGCTGAACATTTTTATCACGTTCAAAAAATCATTTTCGGCCTCTGCGTATGAGAACGTACACCGACGTATGACAGCGTTACTGAAACGTATATGACGTATGCCTAACCTACTCCTACAGTATATATATAGCTACGTATGCGAGCGTATGGACATTTTTCTTATACGTTTGTGCCATACGTTGTAGTGTAACACCCCCTTTAAGAAGGGACGAGATATACCAAACGACGTGGATAGCAACGCTTTATGCGATTTTGTTATGACTTCTGCAGTTTTAACCCAGAATAGTCAACTAGCAATTCCGCCGGGTAATTGTGCTTGGAAAGGAAAACTTAACTGTAATAACATATATCTACTTACGTTGAAATTATGCAAAATGTCGTCTGCGTATTTGTTTGAAAATTTTCTTGACAAAATTCAACAGCATTACAGACAGTCTGAAGACAACAGCATTACAGACAGTCTAAAGACAAACCTTCTCATGATAAACACGAGCAAGGGTTTAGATAAGCCGCCGAGTAAAATGGTCACACGTTTCAAAGATTGAGAGGATTTTGTTTTTCAACATGCGAAAATCTGTTCGTATGAAGTTGTCTTGTTAACAAATAAAGTGTTCAATTAACTGTTTAAATCAGTGTTAAAATCAGTGTAAAAATCAGTGTTCAATTCAGTGTTCAAATCAATATTTAAATCAGTGTTCAAATCATTTCGCCATGTATTGCATACATTAACCCTTTATTCCATGAACATTCATGTAAGAAATAACGAAATCATGAATATTTTAGTTTAATTTTCATAATGGCACATAGACAAAAGAATGTTTGGCCATGGCAGAAACTGTAGAATCATATCTATATTATTTCATAAGCAAACAGAGTATACCCAGATCAGACAGCTCCTATAGGAGCTGTCTGATCTGGGTCTACTATGTTTGCATGGCATAGAAAGGCGTTTTTATGGAGTAACGGGTTAACACATTACAACATGAATATTCATGTAATAAATAATGCCATCTTGAGTTTTTTTATACATGTAATGGCATTCACATACAAGAAAGTATGACCATGGCAGAAACTGTGAAATAAGAAAAGCGTATCTACGGAGTAAATGGTTTACGAATAATGCTATTGCTGCACTGATTTGTATTGATTCTTTCAATCTAATGGCGTATCATTGATCGTGTTTATAAAACAGTTTCCATCCTGATTTGGTGTGTCATCAGGTCCCAAGCCGTTCGTGTTAGTGCTTATGCTTTTGAACAAACTTGAAGACAAAAACAACAATAAAAGTCCCCGTACAAAACGGTAATCAACAAATCAAAGCACAGGCAAATAACAATACAGCAATACGTCTTTAACCCTTCTCTTGCTGAATTTTAAAATACGTTTCTCCTTCTTTACCCATGCCCTGTTGTATAATTACATATATCTTCACTGTGTACAAGTATTTCGCTGTGCAATCACTGCTGTGGAGTGCACTGGTTGCACAATCAACTTGTAAATAGTGAAGACCCTGATGAGACAGCTCCTGCAGGAGCTGTCTCATCTGGGTCTTCACTATTTACAGGTAGGTATATTGACGTGAATAGCAAGCGAAGGGTTATTAATAGCATTCGACTGAAATGATCGTAGTCATCATAAATATCAACTCGCTTTTTTTATATTGGTAACTTTTCAAGGAAATGTTTGCTTTGACATATATACTGTATAGTCAGATCTATATCATGTCAGAAGCAATCCGAGCAACCGAAAAATACCATGGTAAAAGAATCAAACATACCAGATTTGCAATGGGAGTTGGTCCTCAATTGTTTTTGCCTATTACTCCGGTAACTCACTGACTAATGCCCAAGTGGAGCATAACAGTGACAAACACGTTTACTTCGTTTTTGTTCATTACATTTTCATTACGCTATAAAAACAGCAAGAATTTTGAAAGCTTTACATATTTTTATATTTTTGAACAAAATAGTTGATATCATTAATAGTTTTATCGTTTTTATTGAAATCTGATATATATCATATATACAATAATGTTAAAGATATCAAATTAACTGTTCCAAATCATAAACTTTATTAAAAGAAATACACACATTTCCAGTTACTTCATTAACCCATTCCCTCATATTGACGACTTTTGACGACTCTGTAAAAGTCACCTTGTGAAACCATTGTGATAAATAGAGCATTTGCTCCTACAGGAGCAAATGCTTTATTTATCACAATGGTTTAAACTACAACATTCTAAAAATGTTCCTTTTCTCTAGTTAATGCTCCGTTTCGGTATATTTATTCCAAGAGGTTGTATCTAAAAATAGGCTATGAGATAACGGGTTAATATGCCCGTTAACCCCTTTACAAACAGAGTAGACCTGGATCAGCCGGTTCCTTTAGGGCTCGTCCGACCCGGGTCAGCTTTGTTTGCCTATGGAATACAGTACACAACTAATGGTAGATTTGATTCTATTCGCTCTGGAAATGCCGAATACGAAAGTAACGCTTAAATGTTATTTGTAATGTTTTGAATACCATCTTAACAAAGATAAACTTTTTGACGCACTTGCAAGCAGATTAGACCCAGGGTCCGCTATAAGGAACATAGATTTGATTCTACAGTTTCTGTCATGATAAAAAGCCCCTTGCTCACAGTGTCATTTTAAAAATACAGTTGATTGATATACAGTAAAACCTCTCTACAACAACCGCTTAATTACATCAAATAGTTTGTGTTAAAGGCATGTGGCTGCTTAAAGCAAGGTGAAAGTTAAACAGAACGCTCCTATAGGATCGGTCTGTTTTACTTTCACCTTGCTTTAAGCAGCCACCCGTCCTATATATCAACTAATTAACACAATTAAGAGGTCGTTATAGAGAGGTTGTACTGTATATGAGTACATCGTTAAATGTGCATTCATTGTAGATGTGGATATGTAGTTATACTACACATGGTCGTGATACTATACATGGAGCATGTGACATAGGCAAACAATGTAGAATTAGATCAGAGGTACACCTGAATTTTCATTTACTTTGGGTCTGCAATCTTGGCTATACAAATCAAGTTCCATTTTTGATATGTATCTACCAGTGAATGTTCGAGAATAATACTTACATGCGTTGCATCTAATATTTCGAGGGCTTGGTGCAAAACTATTCTAACTCCTTCACTAAAGTGAAGGAGTTAGAATAGTTTTCCACCAAGCCCTCGATTTGTTCTAGATCAAGCGTTATGTGTATTTACGTACTTTTTTGCAATACAGTAATCCCCCTCTAAACCGGAATTCTAGCAAATGGGGTTGTAAATACAATTAGGCCGGTGTCTGCTTAACACAGGATGGACGTCATGCAAAAAGCTCCTTGTGGAACTTCAGTGTGATTTTTTTGCCCAGTCTTAAGCTGCAACCTGTCCCCAATACCAATATTTTTTTTATATTAAACTTAACGTACGATATCGAAAGGGTTTACTGGAGAATGTTTCCAACTTAAAGTGTCTAGGTTCTTAAGAATTTAGATACTTTTATGCAAGTGGCTGCTTAATACAGGGTGGAAGGCATGCAGAAATCTCCTCCTACATGTAGACGAGCCTTCTGCATAAGCTTTACCCTGTATTAAGATGCCACCTGTCTCCAAGGCCGATATTTATACTAAAATTAACTTCATACGGTTAAAAGGGGGTTTACCATATAACTGAGAAAGAATTGAAAATTGAAATACTTGCAGAAAGCTCCTGGAGGAGCATGACTTTCTCCCTGCATTACATGTAAGCTGCCGCCTGTCTCCAAGGCGGATATTTACACCAAAATAAATGTCAGGTTTAGAGGGTTTACTGTATAATGTTTCTAACAAGTATTCTTTCGCAGAACCCCTCATGTAATGATGGAAGTGTTCAAGATTTCCATTTGGACGACATTTGGGTGTTGAAAAAGAAACAAACGTGTTTACACATTACCCTCTGGCGTCTTTGCAAACAGAGTCGATCCAGATCAGACGGCCCCTGTAGTGCTTATTGAATTATAAATATCTGACTGTGCTCAACTGCCATTATTAATACTAAGGAGGAAATATATTTATAATTATTGTTGACATTGATATTCATGGGGTAAAGGGTATATGATAGTAGAGGGCCATCTATAACTAAGCTGTTAACCATTGTGTGCGCAGTGTACTTTAAAAGGGACGTGGATGGTCAAACAGTGTAGACCCATATCAGTAAGACAATAGAGCAGACCCTGAGCACACGACTCAAATAGGAGACGTCTGATCAGCGCTTACTATGTTTGCAGTATTAAGAGGTATGATTGAATAAATAACCAGTATCACTGAATTGGGTAGGTACTGTTGCATGCTTCAAAACATATCAATTGATCTTGATTTGTAAGTAAATGTGTCTAATTATACTTTACCCTTGATACCTGACATTATATCAGCAGAAATTTTGTCTGGACAAAAACATCGCTTATGTGTTACATGTATCCGCAGGCTGTTTGTTTGTATTCCTCTCTGTTTGTTTGTCTGTCCTTCTCTCTGTCTGATTGTCTGCCTGTCATTCTCTCTATTTCTCTGTGTTCTTTCTCTCTGTCTGTTTCTCTCTCACTAACCCATTCTCTCTCCAGTTTCAACAAACATTTTCCATTAAAGTCAAAATTCATCGCTTAGTTCAAACATCGTTTACAAACTATTTGTACAATCGGATGCCCTGATTTGAAGACAGCTGTAAAGGTGTATTAAATGGCAATGCAATACCATAGTTTTGTTACATAGACTGTAGACACCGAACACCAGTCAGGTCAAACAAGTAGTGTTTGTACATATATAGTATTCTCTTACTAGTCCGAACTTTAAGTGAAAAAGGATTGAAATCAGTTAATGCACTGCTTAATGCAGAGCTAAAGTCTTGCGGGAAGCTCCTATCCACATATCCAGTATAAATATGCAACCATTTAACTAACCCATTACTCAATGAATATCCACGATAGATATAATGGATGAATATTAATTAAATTCATTTTTATTCTGGTATATAAGCACATGCATGTTTAGTCGTAGCAGAAACTGTAGAATCGTATCTATATAATTCCATAAGCAAACAGAGTAGAACCTGATCAGACGGCTCCTATAGGAGCCGTCTGATCTGGGTCTTCTCTGTTTGCAATGGCGTTAAAAAGGTGTATATATGGAATGAAGGATTAACAAACGGATAGTGCGTGTTAGGATTAGCGAGGGTTTACTTCCTGATTAAACAAGGTATATACATGTATTGGATTACGCTTCGTTAATCCTTTACGTCATGAATATTCGTGTAAGAAATGATTTCATCATATATACTAATTATATTATATTTATAATGGCACATGAACACATAATTTTTTTACCATTACAGAAACTGTATAATCTGATCTATATTATTTCATTAGCAAACAGAACATGCCCTGACCAGATGGCTGCTATAAGAGCTGTCTGATCTGGGTCTGCCCTGTTTGCAACTGCGTGAAAATGCGTTTATATGAAGGAAATTATGAACCTACATTGTGTGTGTGAGCCAATCATCTTAACTCAGGGCACAAAAGGTCAGATTTCCTGTAATGAATATCATTGATATTTGATGAGAATATCATATAGAAATAAAATATTTTATTACTAGAATATTAGGAGGCAACTAACCCTTTCTCTGTTTAATATTCATTCAAGAAATATACTGTTGAACTTCGATAAGTCGAACTTCAAGGGACCATACAAATTTGTCCGAGATATCAGAAGTTCCAATTCGAGTTATCCGATTTCTAATGTAAACAATGTCTCGAGTTCGCAGCTTATACAGGTCTAAAGTAATGCCGAAAGCTTTCAGCATTACTTTAGACCTGTATCAGTTAACCCTTCGCTTGCTAATCGCGTCAATATACCTACCTGTAAATAGTGAAGACCCAGATGAGACAGCTCCTGCAGGAGCTGTCTCATCAGGGTCTGCACTATTTACAAGTTAATTGTGCAACCAAAAAATATTTTAAAATTCATCAAGCGAAAGGCTAAGCAGCGTGTGTTTCTAGATACCTGTAGCGATACAGTTTAGAGCAATTCTGTACTGTAAGTTTTGGAAGGGCTAAACTTTGTGTTCGAGTTATCCCAAAGTTCGAGTTATACGAGTTCGAGATATCGAAGTTCAACTCTATTATGAATATTTATTGGCTTAATGTTTATAATGGCATATGTACCCAGGATATTTTCGTAATGGTAGAAACTATAGAATAAGGTCTTAAATAATTTCATAAACAAACAGAGCAGGACCAGATCAGCTGCTATATTGGCTGTTTAAGCTGGGTCTACATTGCTTGCAAAGGCGTTTAAAAAGTGTCTACATAAGAGAAAGGGTTAATCTTTCTCCAGCAAAAATATGCTAGCTAAACTCCTATTCTGCTGTATTTAGTTTAAAGATTTTGAGAAATATTATTTCGAGTGTAAAACAGTTTGGGTCCTGATGAGACATTCAGGTATAAATATGTCAAGTCTATCTATCGCAATCGGTAGAATAATGGGTAGTCGGCGCCTTGTAGAGCTTGTTTCAATGGGCGAATCTGTCATCAACTTTACCAGCAGTTTGGAAGCATAAGAGCCGTCAAGTTAACCAGCGTCTTACCTGGGTCCATGCTGTTTGCCACACCACTAATGCGAGTAGAAATTAACACATTACCTCATAGACGATTTTTAGACCCAACCTCTTTGAATAAATCTACCGAATAGGAGCATTTACCGGAGGAAACGCATTTTTTTAAACCATTGTGATTAATAGTGCAAATGCTTTGTTTATCACTATGGTTTCAAAACGTGACGTTTACAGAGGATGCGTCAAAAGGCGTCAGTATGATGAAATGGGTCAAAGTAAAGCCTACCCTAAGGCTGAAAGCCGGCGACAATATTAATTTTGCAGATGAAAACTGTTTGGCACAGACACGTCGAGGTCGAATATATGCTCTCTAGTTGAATGAAATTTGTGACTGGTATAAGAAACCTGTAAGATATGACTCAAATGTGTTAACCCTTTCACCGCCACAGTCGAGTAAATCCACCACGACAAATAGTGCAGTCCCAGATCAGACGCCGCCTTTTCCTATAGGAGCAAATGCTCTATTTATCACAATGGTTTCACAAAGTGACTTTTACAGAGTCGTCAAAAGTCGTCAATATGAGGGAATGGGTTAAGCTGTCACACGTGTTTCTAGGTATGCACAGTTATACATTTTAACCCTTTCCCTCATAGTGACGACTTTTGACGACTCTGTAAAAGTCACTTTGTGAAACCATTGTGATAAATAGAGCTTTTGCTCCTATAGGAGCAAATGCTCGATTTATCACAATGGTTTCAAACTAAAAAATTCTAAATGTTTCCTTTTCTCTTGTTAATGCTCCTTTTCGGTAGATTTATACATAGAGGTTGTATCTAAAAATAGTCTATGAGGTAATGGGTTAAAACGAGTCTGTACTGTACAATTTAGAAGGATCGAAGTTTCACTTCTAAGTATCGCGAAGTTCGAGTTATCCGAGCTCATGATATCGAAATTCAACTGTATCAGTTTATTTAACCCTTCATTTGCTGAATGATTAATATCGTCACCTCCTTATCCGACTATTACTTAAACAAAATGTTATATCAAACTTATTATTAAAGAAACAGATAATTTGACAAACAGTGCATACCCTATCAAAGAGCTCCCTCGTGGGCCCTTTGGTCTGAGTTTTCAATATTTGCAAAGGCCTTATATATAGCGGCGGACCTTACATTCGTATCCAGTACAAATTGCTTTTTATGATACTCGTTTACTATAATAATATGACACAAGCTTAAATAGCGAGTGTTATATTCATTTTAGTAAACTAGTTTCACAAAAGTAATGTGTAAAAGAACACGACTGTAAGAATCTTTTTATCACATAACCATTAAAATATGTCATAGAATGTTATGCAGTTTCAAGCTGACTGCTGTTTCGGCCATCGCTACAACAAAAGCAGACGACGCTAATGGAGTCAGTCGGTCATGCGACGCCGCTACGATTGGCTAACTATTTAATACGCAATACATTGGTGCCGCGTATCCTCTTAAGATTCATTAAGGTTTACGACACTCTGTACGGCACTCCCACATCGTAGGTTATGTGATAACGTCGGCTCCTACACATAAATGGTTAATTGAACAAGTTTGTATTACTCCAACTCAATATGTCTCTTTTCAGTATACATGTATTGAATCTTTAACTCCATAGTTACACCAGTTGATGCTTTTGGAAACTTAGTAGACAGAGCTCCAGATAAGATGCGTAAATTGAACTATTTTCAAGCATAACTTCTTTATTTCTGCACCAAAACCTATGTTGTGACCACTTTTTAGAATCGTCTCGAAGAGACGATTCTAAAGAGTGGTCACAACATAGGTTTTGGTGCAGAAATGACGATTTTAGTATTTAAGTACGCACCGTTATCTGTAGCTCTGTTAGTAGAGCCAGATGAGGCGACTCACTCCTGTAGGAGGCGTCTGGACAGAATATGCTTTATTTACTTATGAAATTGTATAGATCTTATTAACCCTTCTCTTGCTGAATTTTAAAATACATTCCTCCTTCTTTACCCATGTCCTGTTGTATAATTACATAGATCTTCACTGTGTACAAGTATTTCGCTGTGCAATCACTGCTGTGGAGTTCACTGGTTGCACAATCAACATGTAAATAGTGAATACCCAGATGAGACAGCTCCTGCAGGAGCTATCTCATCTGGATCTTCACTATTTACAGGTATGTATATTGACGTGAATAGCAAGCGAAGGGTTAATATACAGTTTCTGAAATGGCAAAAAAGAGAGAAATCCTTGATGTACTCACGTTCCTTAACGTAAACGATTAAGTGATCTAATTTTAAAACACGAGAAACAATTCGTTTCCCCATTCAATCGTAACTACCCCGACACGAGAAAATTACCTTATATACAATATATTACTTATACGGTTGACCAAGTTTGTTTCACTTGTACAGGATTTCGTTTTATATATAATTTACCACCGTGTTTGCCATCGCAGTTGTTGTAGATTAGTCAAAGATGGGCTATGTTTATTTACACTGTTAGTCTTTAAGGGTAAGGATGGTATAAGTGTGAGGTTGGGCGCCCCTAAACCGAATTAAACACTCAGTGATAATGTTCAATGACCGCTCCAAGGTAGTATTTCCATCTTCCCCCTATTGTTTGTTTGTTAAGTCTTTGTGCGTCTCTTTGTGTCTTTTGATATACATTTACTTTTATTGTTTCTATCGTGCTGTTCGGACGGCTGTATTGGTTGTATGACTCGCTGTCAATTAAGCGCTTTTGAAGGCACATATTCTGTGTAAAGAGCGCTATATAAATGTGGCATAATGATAATTACTGTGTTTTCCTGCATAACTCTTACACGTACTTTTAGTCACGGGAAGTAACTCATACATAACTAAGTTACTTGTATGAATTATCTCTTTTTGACATTCATATTGTCATTTTGTTTCCCACCATTGATCTGTACATTTAGTATAATTATATAGTTCGTTTTGCAGGTAATTATGTGTGGTAAAATGCCTTATTTTCCAGAATAAAATCTATCTATCTTCAATAGTTGTATAATACATTTACTGTACTTAAGTGAGTACACAGTGTCTGTTGTGTACATAAATACAATAAATGTTCACCAAGTAAAACAAAAATGAAACAAAGCAGTTTAAACATATTTAATTATTCATATTATTACATATGAATATATACATGTATATGCATTTTACAAATGGCCACGCTTAGATTATATAAGTAAATAGGTTTGACCACAAGTTCTGGCAACAATAGAAAAAGGTGCTCTCATAGAACAATTGTTTGTAAACGTCGGTAGTTTAAATGCATACGATGTATTAACTGCATTAGTAATACAAACGTGTAAACACGATAATATAGGTGGAAGAACAGAAAGGGAAACGACAAAAATGTAGCAAGACGGGTGAAAAGGAAGGAAAAAAAGAAATTCCGAAAACTTCTCTATTACACAACTGCTGATGTTTGACAACGATAATCATTAAATTAGCAATCACTGTTTTAATTTTTATATATCTTTTATGTTGTTCTGTACCACGGTAAGAAAGATTACATGGTCAGAATCAGACATCCTGATTTTGCTGAATAATAACTATGACAACTTATGGAGTGATATCTGCGAGTAGACGTAATACGTTTATAACGGACATTTAAATACACGTCTTCTTTCTCAGCCTCACACTCACACATCTCGTCTGATCTCAAATGGTGTCTGTACGGATCAGAGTTTAACTTATTACAGATTTTACGTATTCTGGCATGGATACCAGAGTAAACTATCCATATAAGTGTGTACATTCTGTTTTAGATCGCTTTGTTCTGTAACCACAGCCAGAGATATATACATTAAACCTCTCTATAACGGCCACTAAATTGTGTTAATTAGTCGGTATTTAGGGCAGGTGGCTACTTGAAGCAATGTGAAAGTAAAACAGAACGCTCCTATACTTTCACCTTGCTTTAAGCAGCCACCTGCCTTTAACACAAAATACTTGATATAATTTAGTGGCCATAATAGAGAGGTTTTACTGTGCATACATGTATGTAAATGTCTCTGCCACAGTTTTTTCCCTAGGACTTGGTCCTTATCACTTCAATTTTGTGGTCGTCTGGATGTGTTGAACTAAAGTCCACATATCGGTGTGTAGCTGTCTATTGTAGATCTACTCTATTTGCAATGGCATTAAAAGGGATCTCAACCGGGTAAAGAGTCAAGCTTAAAAATGACATCATAAGACATACATAGTATTTTATTTGACTTAAACTTTTACAGTTTCCCATCATAACGTAAGGTATACAAGGCTAGTTTTAATGTTCAAAAGTACATAGTCTAAAAGAAATATACTTGTTCATAACAGACAGTGCAAAGCCAGATCAGTTAAAATGTTCATATTATTTCATGATATAACTGAACCCACACAGTTTGCCTTTACAAAGTTATGTAAATGCTTTGATATCAATCAATCAAATGAGAGAAAGCAAACAGTGAAGACGAAGAACACAGCGATTTCTAAACATCATCGGATCAGGATCCGCAACGTTTGCCTAGCATACTTCTTATATATACTAACATATTGAAAACTACTAAATCCTTATATTAGGCAAACCGTCAATTTTTAGCAACGGACAAGGTCGTCGATTAAACGGAAATCAACGGACATTGCCAATCCTCGATTTCGGAACATCACTATGAATATTACTAATTCACAGTCGAAAGTGTAAAAACGCGAAATTGGCTAAATTTGTTCAGAATACATCTTTGATATCCATACCTACATTATTTCTTACATACATATTCAACACATTGTCATGGTTTTCATTTTCCCCGAGAGTAAAGTTAGGTGAAATGCTACAAACTGAATTTTCAGCAAGAAAGGCAGCACTATCGGTAATCAACCCTTCTCTTGCTGAATTTTAAAACACATTTCTCCTTCTTTACCCATGCCCTGTTGTATAATTACATTTATCTTCACTGTGTACAAGTATTTCGCTGTGCAATCACTGCTGTGGAGTGCATTGGTTGCACAATCTACTTGTAAATAGTGCAGACCCTGGTGAGACAGCTCCTGCAGGAGCTGTCTCATCTGGATCTTCACTATTTACAGGTAGGTATATTTACACTATTTACAGGTAGGTATATTGACGCGAATAGCAAGCCAAGGGTTAAAGTCGGTAGCTTAACAGAGGTCCAGATAAGATGCATTAGTTTAAACATTTTCAAGAATAGCTCCTTTAAATCTCAACCAAACCCTATACTTTGACCACTCTTTAGAAACGTATCGAAAATACGATTCTAAAGAGTGGTCACAGTATAGGGTTTGGTGAAGTAATGACGATCTTAGTATTTGGGTACGCACCTTTATCTGTAACTCTGCTTAAATTTCACATGTCTAGAATGCCCGGGCAGGATTCATTATATGTATTACAGTAGTAAAGGTAACACAGAAAAGCTTCTTAATGAGATTTCTGCATTACGTTTGATCTGCATTAAGATACCATCTGCCTTACACACCCATAACTTGACCCGTTTTAACCCATTTCCTCATATTGACGTCTTTTGACGCCTCTGCAACAGTCACCAGTTGAAACCATTGTGATAAATAGAGCATTTGCTCCTACAGGAGCAAATGCTCTGTTTATCACAATGGTTTAAAACTACAGAATTCTAAAAGCGTCATTTTCTCTAGTTAATGTTCCTTTTCGGTAGATTTATTCAAAGTGTTTGGATCTAAAAATATCCTATGGGGTAAAGGGTTAAGGTCGTCTTGTGACTGGTTCCACTGTACTTCCAAACGAAAATCTTAGACGAATCATTGACAGTTGAGGAAATGGGATAAATGTAAGACCCCATTGATCTGCCTTGATTGATACCGTACGACAAAACTTCTGAAAGTCCTAATCGTTACTACTAGGATAACACAATATATTGCTATTATAAAGGATAACTTCGAGCGTCAGATATTATCATAAGTTCTGAGAACATACGACGATTACAACATACGACGATCACAACAGACGACGATCACAACATACGACGATCACAACTGACGACGATCACAACAGACGACGATCACAACAGACGACGATCACAACATACGACGATCACAACAGACGACGATCATGCCGATGCAACGTCGTATATTTGAAGTTACGATATCTGTAGTCGTATCGTCGCTAGTAGATCTAAGGTGGTCCAGGACGGTCTTAGAATATTTCTCTTACCAAAGAGGATGTCAACTATTCTAACAGGAGGATTACCACTCCCTCTCCCTTACGAATATAAACGTCTGACAAGTCCACTTCTGTTAGAATGCGAGGTTTCGTTGCAATCTGGAAACGACCAGTTGTGTATCCTGCATCAATGTTTATTCTGGTGTCACTGGGTCCGAAGTTCAAGGCCACTGCATATTTATCTGTGTTGTCTCCTCGAATGTAAACCAGGACATCTGTGGTGACGTTTAAACCTAAAGGAAAAAGAGATACAGTAAAACCTCTCTATAACGGCCGCTAAATTACATCAAGTATTTTGTGTTAAATGCAGGTGGCTGCTTAAAGCAATGTGAAAGTAAAACAGAACGCTCCTATAGGAGCGTTCTGTTTTACTTTCACCTTGCTTTAAGCAGCCACCTGCCCTAGATACAAACTAATTAACACAATGTTGTGGCCGTTATAGAGAGGTTTTACTGTACTTATGATTTTCTTTGTCTACGAGAACAATGACTAACTAAGCCTCAATTTCTTTTGGCGCCAAACATTTCCCTCTGAATACGTTAATGTCTGTTTTAAGTGTCACAATTGCTCTTCCGTCAATTTCTATTTAAGGCATATTTGGAGTGTCAAAACAGTTTGGAAACTGATAAGACATCTAATCTGGGTCCATGCTTATACAGTTTTTAAGTTGAATATCAGTTCGTTCTCAAGCTTTTGATTGGTTAGATTTGAGCCAAAGTTATGATCCGGACAAAGTTCGTTCTCAAGCTTTTGATTGGTCAGATTTGAGCCAAATCAGACTCAACTAAAAAGTTTTATAAGCATGGAAACTGGATGCAAGAGTTTGCAAACGTTATCACACAGTCGCACATTTCAAAACGATGAGGACTAGACGTCTCCATGGAAAAGCGGTGCCTGGTCACGGTCTGCACTGGTTATCACCACCTAATAATCAGTAGTCAGTGACTCCTACCCGTTACATTTCAGGAATGACAACCCCGGTTGAAAAACACTACTTCTGTGCCTAACTGACAGTTACGTCCCTTTGGTTTCTGAGAGGGTGTCTGTCACCTAACTGGCATTTGTAAATAGCTTAAATCCAGGTGAGACGCCCAGTAACTAGCCGTAACACAAGGATAAAATTTAATTTTCATTCGATCAATCATTTCTTAACCTTTAGCCTGCAATGGGCTGATGATTGAAAACCTATGCAAACAGTTTGGATCCAGATGAGACGCCGAGTAACCCGGCGTCTCATCAGGATCCAAACTGTTTGACACCCTGGTTACAATTTGGTTGACAAATTGATTATAGCTTGAATTTTGAAAATGTGATAGGTGAAAAATTCTGTAAAATTAATTTGCTCAGCAAGTTAAAGGTTAAAAACTTGATTGAATCGGAAGTAAATGAAAACTGTAAAAGATCAGAGTTTAAGAAGACTGATCTCATATTCATAACAGGTTAAGGGTTAAAACATGCCGGAAAGCGACTAATATGCAATGGGCGAATATGTCATTGCCTTTGTCACAGTTTAGATCAAGTTGAGAAACTCGACCTCTTATCCGAATCAAAACTGTCTGGTATTTGATGTATGATTACCCTTATGTTGTCATTCAGTGGGCTTAATAAAGTTTTATATACCGACATTCCACTTTGGATCAAAACTCTTTACAAATTTGCCATAAATTTGACTTTAGAAAATTAAAAGACAAACATAGTGCACATAAGACAAATGCTTATGGTATATGACATGGCCATGTGTTGTTGGATTCGTTTGTACAGTCTGCTGGATCCGATTACTAGTTTTGTCATATTTACTTATGTATATATAGTCAACAGTTAATCTCGCCTCGACAGTCCGTTTAAAATGGATAATGAAATTCTATATTAAATAAAATCTGCAATTAAATAATGCGTCTTTGGAAGAAAAATCACCCCAAAAGCAGCAAACTGATCGGATCCTTATGAAAATATTTCCCACAGCCGTCGATTGATGTGGGTCTACGATATTTATTTATAAACGCGTGAAAAGTCGCCTCTGTTAGATACATGTTTTTATCAAGCCAGAGGTGAAACTAAGTGAAGACGATGGAATACCATCCTCAGGTGTGCATCTAGCTTAGCGAGGGTAAGAAAAACTGAAAGGTCAAGGGCATGACTGAAACTGTATAATCATAGCTATGCTACTCTGTAAGTGACCGGAACAAATTCTGGCCAGGAGCTGTCAGATCGGGATCGAGTTCGTTTCCAAATGTGTGAAATGCATCTTTAGAAAAGTAAAAGATTAACAATGTGACAAAATATATGTGAAGTTGCGAAATGATATTTCTTCTCACCTATACTAGTTGACTGGAATGCCGGCAGCTGACGTATCTCGGCTAAACCTTTGTAAATACTCAAACTAGAAGCCATCGATCCTGTTTCGGTCTACAGAAAATAAAGAAATGGTTGGTGAATGAAAGTTGTTTGGTATATATACAGTAAAAATCCCATATAACCTATTTGTAGTAAAGAGGAATCTATATTTAATGAAGAGGAATTTAGGCAGATATACTTCAACGTAATGTGAAAGTCATACCGAAAGCTTCGAAAGGAGCTTTCGGCTTGACTTTCATTCAGAATTAAGCTAACACCTGTTTTTATGAAGGCCAGTATTGATACTAGTTTCTATGCTCTTCTAGAGGGTTGATTTGATGTAGTTTCCAGAGCTCCAGATCAGATGCAAGAATTAAATCCTTTTCAGGAGTAACCTATAATAAATTAGCCTCGGTCTGTATTAAGCTACAACCTGGTTTAAGAACCAGAATTAGATACTTATTTTGAGGTCGCTATAGAGAGACTTTACTGTACAGTGCTCCCTCCCTACAACGACCCTCTCAATAACGATTCCCTCCTTACAACAACGCATGTCACTGTTTCCGAAACAACAAGGCTCAAGAAACAACCTTTTTCCATCGTATTTTCTTTATGCCTCCATCAAACCTTATGTTGTGACCACTCTTTAGAATCGTCACAATGTGACGATTCTAAAGAGTGGTCACAACATAGGGTTTGATTGAGGCATAACTGTTTTAGTTCTCGAAATACACCATATCTGGGGATCTGCAAACAAGCTAATTATGTTTGATTTCCCTCCCTATAACAACTCCCTCTGAACAACAAATATAATATTCGTATCCCAAAGGGTGTCGTTGTAGAGAGGGAGCACTGTATACGAAATAAATATTAGCATTCGTAAAACATTTCAAAATGGACAATACAGGAAGCTTTACGAATACCTGTTTTGCATTCATCTAACACCTGTCTTAACCCTTTCGGCGCCAAATTTCTAATTGTCGTCTGCAATCCAACTTTGTTAAATCATACAGTAAAATAAGGAAATGAGATAAATAAATGCAAATTTCAAAGGAATAAAGCACATGTATAGAACTAGAGATTGAGACAAATAGTGAAGTCCCTGATCAGACGCCGCCTTGAAAAGGCGGCGTCTGATCTGGGACTGCACTATTTGTCGTGGTGGATTTACTCGACTGTGGCGGTGAAAGGGTTAAAAAACAATATAAGACCGGTTTGGTGGTCTATTCAGTAATGCACTTACTTTATACAGTAAACCCCATCTAATGCGATGACATTATGACTTTAAAAGCCGGTGGTTGCTTAATGCAGGACGAATGTTATGCTGAATGATCCTGCGGGAGTATTCTGCATAACTTTCGTCCTACATCAAGCTACATAGACCTAGAATAAAACCTCATTTTGGAGGTTGCATTGGATGGTCTTTACCATATGTAGGTGCATAGTGACCTTGCATACAAGCAAACACCAACTACCCAGTCGTTATCAGTGGTACAAACACATATGTTGTTATCTGGGTCGCAACATTACTACAGTAAAACCCCGCTAATGCGACCACCAAAAAGGGGCATAATTCTGGGTGGCAGAGGCAGGTGGTAGCTTAATGCAGGACGAAAGTTATGCAGAAAGCTCCTATAGGAGCTTTCTGCATAACTTTCGTCCTGCATAAAGCAACCACCTGCTTTAGACGACACCAGTGGCTGTTTATTAAGTGGTCGCATTAGCGGGGTTTCACTGTATTTCAGAAATTTAGTGTAACCCTTTAGAATAACACTTTCTCTGATGCATACGCGTTTTCACGCCTTTGCAAACAGAGGAGACCCGAATCAGAACGTTTCTGTTGGAACCGTCTGATCAGGGGTTGTGCTGTTCTATTGTAGAATAGTACAGATCTGCATTTACAGTCTCTTGTGCGGTCGAAATCCATGTATCTGTCTGCGATTATATATATAATATCAATATTCATGATGTTTGCAAATGCGCGAAAACACTTTTAGAGAAAGGGTTAACCCATTCCCTCATATTGACGACTTTTGACGACTCTGTAAAAGTCACTTTATGAAACCATTGTGACAAATAGACCATTTGCTTCTATAGGAGCAAATGCTCTATTTATCACAATGGTTTCAAACTACAAAATATTAAGTTTCTTTTTCTCTAGTTAACGTTCCTTTTCGGTTGATTTGTTCAAAGACATTGTATCTAAATATAGCCTATGAGGTAATGGGTTAAACACTGATGGACTACATGTATAATACTCTGAAACCTAAGCGTTGGAAGGGTTAACAAACCCACCTCCACATTACATGTCCCGTAGTCAGGGTTGACGCAAAGCCACGGAATGCCTGTTGTAAATCCGGCATTAACAGATGCGTTCCATTGCATAGGGTTCCTCTCTGGGTCACGTGACTTTGACTTAATAAAGAAGAATAAAACATCCGTAATTTATGTTTGCAATTCTGAAAATATGCTTAACCTGGGGCATTGAATAATGAAATAAAGATAAAGACGTTACTGAGCTTGTTTGACATTGTCGGCGTCTTATTTATATACAGTAAAACCTCTCTATAACGACCACTAAATTTCATTAAATATTTTGTGTTAAAGGCAGATTGATGCTTAAAGCAAAGTGAAAGTAAAACAGAACGCTCCTATAGGAGCGTTCTGTTTTACTTTCACCTTGCTTTAAGCAACCACCTGCCGAAAATACCAACTAATTAACATAATTTAGTGGTCGTTATAGAGAGGGTTTACTGTAAAAACATATACACGTATTCAGTTCGATTTTGGTTTAAACATATGCCATTTGTAATTATTTGCATGAATACTGTATTGATAACATAAAGGGAAAAAAGGATGGAAACGAAAGCAAGACTGCCTGTTGTGTTTCTCTGCAAACACCGTAACAACTACACTCGCTTTATACAGAAATGACGGCCAAGTTATTGCACTATAATAATTGCAATGGAATAAGTAATCCAGTTAATTCTGCAGAATATCCACGGTTGCGCAAATACTTTGATAAAGATAATTTAGAATTAAAAGATAACGAAAAAAAAGCAAAACAATGAAGATTGAAACACATCTATAGGGAGGTCTAGAATTCCGAGCAGAATAAGCACACGCGAATGACTGTGAGCGTTACCGAAAATCTTATGTGGTTTTGGTCTTGGCCAACCGCTGCCGTTATATCATAAGAATTGTCAAATTCGATGACGCTTTTGATGAACAAGTGTTAAACGTCCTGGATACTATTGAGAAGCCGACATTTTCGGCATCTCATCTGGATCCAAGTTTTGTTTTTGTAAATGCAAGTAAAGTCGTGGTTATAGCTGGACAATGGTTAAACTTGTAAACTAGACAAACACCATGGCAGCGATTCAATGTAGCAATTGGAAGTAACGGATTAACCGAATTGGTTTAGCTAACCATGTGCAAGGTACAAAGAGGCCTCGCTTATCCGAAAATTAAATAAATGCTACTTTAGGCAAGGGACTACTTAACGCAGGATGAAAGTCATACAGAACGATCCAAGACTAACTTTCTGTATGAGTTCCATCCTGGAGTTACATATCTTAAGTATCGATAATGATTTTTTTTTGCATGTTTGCATTGGCGAGTCGTTTCGTTTAAAGATACAGTGGGGAATGCCCGTATATTGTATGTGGGAGCAGAAACATAATTTATAGTGTAACACATATCCTTCCGTCTACCCTTCCCGAGAACCCCGTGTGCCGACCAGTCTTACACGTTAGTTCTAATTTGGTTCGATCTGACAATTATCCATGATGTATAGATGCATATTGGAGGAAGGGATTACGACTTGGCTCATATCTCCCAGAATTAAGACCCTGTTTTTTTGTCCACGTTATTTGTATAAATTGTCTTTGGCCTACCTAATACTCCAATCAAAGTCTTACATTCCATGGTGCAATGCCACAATATGATTTGTGCATTATATAGGAATTGAAAATGGCTAAAACACGAATGTTACCGGATCGCCAGATGTTATTGCAAACGGATCCTGTGGTGGCTGGCCATTGTAGTCGCCATTGCGCATGCCAAGTTCTTCGCCGTAGTAAGTGGTCGGAGTCCCAGGTAGTGTCAGAAGGAGCATGTTCATTGCGTCTGCATACTCCTGCCCCATGCTGCTGGCTATGCGTGAGTTGTCATGATTACCAATCTACAAAAGGAAATAGGAAACAAAAAGGAATTTCTAAAACATAAATAACCTTTTTCTTCATATAAACGTATGGTAACGCCTTTGCAAACAGAGTAGACCCAGATCAGGCTCCTGCATGAGTAGTCTGGTCAGGACATACTCTATTGGCTTATGACATGAAATAGATATGAGTGTACATGTACTGCTTTAATCAAAGCCAAAATACAGTTGAAATGATACATGATACAATTTCAACTAATAATTTATTCATGATGTCATTGTTTCTGACATGAAAATTGAGCAGATCAATGGTTAAACACACGTAAAATGCAGTCTTCAAATCGGCATTCAAATAAAAAAGGTTCACGATCATAAGTGTGAAAGAGCCATAACAACTAGCCTGCGGAGCAAATTAATATTACTAAAGTTAAAACCCACACCATTGTCAACATTCAATCTCTGGTTAGTTTGTCTACAACACTGCCATATAGATTTTAAAATAATATTGCGGTATGTACTCAGTTTACGAACTGTACATAGAGTTCACTCTAGAGAACTTAAATAGAAGTTGGTAGCTGAAACAGTACACAGTAAACCCCCTCTAAACCGGAATTCTAGTAGAAAAGAATTTAGATACTTTTAGGCAGGTGGCTGCTTCATGCAGGGTAAAAGTCATGCAAAAAGCTCCTAGAGGAGCTTTCTGCATGACTTTCACCCTGCATGAAGCTTCAACCTGTCTCCAAGACCGATATTAATACCAAATTTAACGTCCGGTTTAGAGGGGTTTTGCTGCATTGAGAGATTTTTAAAAAAAATCAAAATGCAGTCGAGGAGCTTAATGCATGACTTTCACCTTTCATTAAACAGCCAACAGCCTAATGGTATTCAAAATCTTCTATTTTAGACTTCCAGTATAGAAGGGGTTTACTGTATTAGTAAAACAACTTAGACATTTTTAGGCAGGTGACTTCTGTTTTCAGTGTGAAAGATATTGCAGAAAGCTCCAAGAAAGACAATCTGGATGACCTTCATTCTGCATTAAGCTATTGCTTGTTCTAAGGACTGAATAGTATTTGTCTTAGTGGTCGATTTAGCGAGGTTATTACTGTAATACTTCAGTACACTCACTACGAAGTTAGGCCATTGACCGTCCGTCAGATTTAAGCCGTCTTGTATGATTTGTTTGAAGCATTTGGCTGTTGCCCCGCACAAGCTTTTGGCAGCAATCAAATCAAAGAAGAAAGGAACGGAACCAGCTTTGTAATAATTCATTCTGTCTTCGTGTGGGATTCCAACCGTCTCAGCAAGCAGGAACCTTTATAGAACAAAGTAATTTGATGTACAGTAAAATCTCGATAATGCGACCACATTCGTTATTAACCCTTCGCTTGCTATTCACGTCAATATACTTAACTGTAAATAGTGAATACCCAGATGAGACAGCTCCTGCAGGAGCTGTCTCATCAGGGTCAGCACTATTTACAAGTTGATTGTCCTGCCAGTGCACTCCACAGCAGTAATTTCACAGCGAAATACTTGTACACAGTGAAGATATATGTAATTATACAACAGGTCATGGTATAGAAGGAGAAATGTATTTTAAAATTCAGCAAGCGAAGGGTTAACATATGGCTATATAAAAACAGGTGATTGCTTAATACTGGACAAAAACAGTGCAGAAAACTCCTATATCCAGAAAGCATACATCCTGTGAGTGCTTGTATAAGCGAAACCTTACTGTATATTGGAAGTTATTAGTGCATAAGCTATTACAATTTATATATCTAAATTCACTAATTGATTTGACAAGTTAGTGAAAATTGAAAAATGTGAGTGAAAAATGTTTAAACGAGTGAGGTCTAATAAACTAGATGTGAATATTAGTGCGACTGCATTAATGCCTGCATACAGTACTTCAGTAACATGGAGACGATGGAGATAAATTGCTCCCACTAATGGGATATCATGCCATAGACACCTGATATGATACACATGTGTCCCATGCCCTATTCAACTATAATTGTCTGTTCTACATTCAGTCCAATTTGCTATACCTACTGAATATTTACGGATAAAATAACTATACTAAAATATGGAAGGTGTATTACTGTAGCCATTTTAGAAACTAAAGATTCAGATCTATCAAATTCCATAAGCAAACAGAGCAGATCCTGATCAAACGGCTCCTATCTGTTTGCAAATGCGTGAAAATATCGTTTATATGAAGGAAAGGTCTAAAGCAAACGTGCCCTGTATAATCGTGCATAGTGACAATGTTTACTTTATTTCTGTTTGTTTTACCTGGATTTCCCGTCCTCACTTTCATACTCATCTAGCACAGCTCTCCATTCTTTAACCACCTCAAATATTTCAGGCTGATTCTTGGTGTACAAGGGGAGCTCTTTGTCGAAAAAGGTGGGCTGTATGTACATGTACATGTGAAGTAAAGAACACAATTTAAGTTTTTACATCCGCAGCCAATTAATTAACAGGTACGCATTTCATGTACAATGAACCCTCATTATACCGACATTAGTTACAAAGGCACCCTCGTTATACCGGCAGTATGCATTGAAACAAAATTACCGTTAAGTCTTTGAAACTATCACTGAATAAATAGGTGCAATGCCAATAAGACAGGTGGTCGCTTAATGCTCCCAAAGGGAGCTTTTTGGACTTGTTGTGTTCTGCATTAAGCGTTCACCTGTTGGTACTGGTTTAAAACTGGCCATATGATTCCTTTCATATTTAAACTTGTTGCAATGGCAACCTCGTTATACCAGCAAAATGACTGGAAACAAACATCTCCGAACGAGGGTTCGCTGTATTTGCTGACGTGGTAGACACAGACCAGACAGTTCCTGTAAGAGCTGTTTGATCATGGTCTTGTCGGTCTGCTTATAGAATAATATATCAGTAAATCTGATTCTACAGTTTCTCCCTGGTCAACTTATCCCGTGTTCTCGTGCAATCATTATATAATGGCATGACTATATTAATATTTATAGAATCATTGTTTCATACACGAGTATGCACTACATGTAGTTAAGAATTAAAATCCATTGGCGATTAGGTCCGCAGTAAGCGAAAAGTTGGGTGTTTTCATTTAGAAGCGGTTATTTCTTGACCCAAACTGTTGAATGAACGAATGAATAAAAGAATGAAATAATTTATCTAACAAAGGTAGCTCAGTTAGCCATAATGACTAATCTACCTTCTCATAAATACTCGCAGATTTGCCCTTGACAACGAAATATCTATTTCTGTCGAATCATTACATGTATTATCCTAATTGTCTTCATCAAGTTTCGTTTGGACTTAAAAGACAATTTCATTCCGCGAAATAATACTCACATGTCCCGGGGGTTCGTTTTTGGACTGGTTCCCCACTTCAAACATGTAAGGTATAGCATCAATTCTAAACCCGTCAACCCCTTTATCACACCAGAAGCGTAAGACTGTCTGGAAAAGGTTAAATGAAAACGTCACGTAGTTATGTTATTTTTACTAATTAACGGCATGTGTTATTTTCCTAAAAACAAACACCACTCCACTTATGCACCTTTAACCCATTACCTCATAGGCTATTTTTAGATACATCATCTTTGAATAAATCTACCGAAAAGGAGCATTAACTACAGAAAAGGAAACTTTTAGAATTTTGTTGTTTGAAACCATTGTGATAACTACAGCATTTGCTCCTATAGGAGCAAATGCTCTAGTTATCACAATGGTTTCACAAAGTGACTTTGACAGAGTCGTCAATATGAGGGAATATGAGGGAATGGGTTAATCGCAAACGCATTTTAATTAAGAAACCCTGTGAGCAGTATGTACTCTGTTTGTTATACAAGATGTTCTAACAAGTTACAGCTTTTCCCACTGATTGGACTCTACGAATACATACTTCCACTCTCATAATTCAGAGTAGAAAGGATTCATTCATTCATTCTCACCTGGACTATTTCCAGACCCTACCTCTTTGAATAAATATACCGAAAAGGAGCATTAACTATAGAAACGGAGAATTTTAGAATTGTGTAGTTTTGAAACCATGTAATCAATAGAGTTTTTGCTTTGTAAATGGTCTATATGACCTTTTACAGAGGCGCCAAAATGCTTCAATAGGAGGGAGTGCGTTCAATATCCAGATTATTTGATATATTGACAATGTTTATGACACTATACGTTTCAGAATTAAAATAGGATACAAATTGTTACAGAAAAAACAACACTTGTTTAGTTGTCATATGGTGACTTATGTCTGACACCACTTAACCACTTAATTATCCTGATTTTGTTCTGTTGATATCTCACATATATACTTAACTAAATAGTCAAGAAACTCTCACGTTAAGGTTTCAGAAAATCATCTGAAAAGTGGAACATGGAAACTTTACGGGGTAACCAGATAAATACATGCACAGTAAATTTCCGCTAAAGCGACCACCTAAAAGAGGTATAATTATGGGTGCTAGATGCAGGTGGTAGCTTAATGTAGGACAAAATTGATGCAGAAAGCTCCTATAGGAGCTTTCTGCATTACATTTGTCCTGCATTAAGCAACCATCTGCTTATAAATGCATCCATGTTTATTGATTAAGTGGTCGCATTAGTGGGGTTTTACTGTATGTTAACTCGGATTTTGCCTCGGTTATGTTTTAAACTGCCACAACTTAATGAATTTATCTAGTTACTTAACAAGTTATTTTATCACGAAAACAGCCAATGACTAGAACAATTCGATGTTACCACTTTTCTAAAAATAGAAAATTGTATTCGGATGACCGTGGAAGTGACCAATTATTATGCAAGGACAAATAATATCACTGCGTACAGTAGAACCCCTCTAAACCGGAATTCTAGTAGAGAAGATTTGAGATACTTTTAGGCAAGTGGCTGCTTCATGCAGGGTGAAAGTCATGCAGAAAGCTCCTCTAGGAGCTTTCTGCATGACTTTCACCCTGCATGAAGCTGCCACCTGTCTCCAAGACCGATATTTATACAAAATTTAACGTCCGGTTTAGAGGGGTTCTACTGTATATGTATCTACAGTCCTAAACAGTCGCTGTGCTAAGTCAGTCAGAATTATCGATTTCATAATGGAAATTTGTTCCAAATAACGTTAGTGAAAATGGATTGATCTTATTAGTGAGTGTGCAATCGTACCATGCATGTAATACTGATTGATTATCATTTAATAACACCCTTACATATGTATGAACGATGTAATTACTTACATGTTGATCACTGTATATATTTCTCGCATGTACGACATGTAATTACCTTGTACCACTGGAGAGGACATACATAGGTAATGTCTGTTGTCCAATCAGTTTCTTTATTAAACAAATTATTGTTGAAATCAATATCACACAACATCACCGAACTGTCCGAAACGGTTTCGGGGTTTTATATTATGTAGTGGTAGTAAATTGCACTAACAGGTCATTTTGATGCGATAAGATAAGGATTACAGTTTCAAGAAAAGATTCCATTTTCCACTTTTGAGATAATTATGTGAGATATTTACTGGAAATCTTTCGCGAAAACTAAGTTGTAAATGGTATCAGAAATATGCCACCATAGAAATTACAAGAAGGGCTTACTTTCATTTCTTCTCGCACATCTTTATTGCGAAAGTTCAGATCGGGCTGGGATTCAAGGAATGCATGATAGTAAAATTGGCCTCGTATATCATCCATCCGCCAAGCCGAGCCTCCGAACGTGCTTTGCTAGAAGATAGAAACATACAAAATTCACAAACTGTCTAATTATTATACTATTAACCCATTTTAACCCTTCAATTGATAGAGGCGCATTTTGACGTCTAAACAAATAGAGTAAACCTACAACAGCACTCCTATCTCTGTTCATGGTCTGTCCTGATAGCTGAAGGAAAACATGTATCTGACTGTGCAGTTTCTGCCATGTCCAAACATCCTTGTGTTTACGCAATTATGAAAAACTCATCTAAGTTCTGATGGTGATGCCCTTATTGCCTATTTGAGCATTCACCTGGTAAAGAGTTAAAATCTTTCAATTTCAATATTTTGAAAAGGACTCATAGCTTATATCTTGACTCGCCGCAAAATCTACCGAAGAGGTTTATTGCACCAGTATGCTAATTAACTGGTGACTTTAACCTTTGCTCCATATGTAGTTTGTATATGCCTTCTTACGTCTGTGCCAACAGAGTAACCCCAGGTAAGACGGTATCCATTGGAGCCAACTGATCAAGCATTGCTCTGTTTTCTTTTGAATTAAGATACAGACAAACATGTTACTGTTAATATTCCATATTGATAAAGTAAAACCCCTCCAAACTGGATGTTACATTTGGTATAAATATCGATCTTAGAGACGGATAGAAGCTTAATGCAGTGAAGAAAGCTCCATTAAGGAGCCACCTGGCTAGAATTATCTAAATTAATATCTACTAGAATTCTGACTCAGAGTGGTTTTGCTTTATGTCATTACAAAATGGATCTAACCAATATCCATAATGCTATACATGTATTTTACTGACATCACTATTCATATATTAAAGGTGTAATGATTATTTCTTCTGTATTTTGACAGAACCAAGTAGTGCTTTGAAACGGTACTAAACCGGATTTTATATTAGTACTAATGTCCGTCTTTATGAAATGTGATGGCTTAATGCTGGGGAGCTAAGGATCTTTATAATTGATCTTTACTCTGCATCAAGCAGACACTTGCTTTATATGTACACCTGTTTACATACATCCTATCAAACAGTTGTTCCTGGTAGTTTTCTACCCATAGTTGCTGTTCCTATACAATTTGTGAGCGTTTCAGGAACGACAACTCTGACTTAACCCTTATCCCGCTTACACGTGGTCATTTCTTCTCAATGGCTTATATCATAACACTTGATCAATATCTCCTAAAAACTTGATCGTTTCCTATGTAGTCAAAATCGCACCAGATCCAAACATGAGCAGACATTGTTGTTTTCACAGCGAGATAAGTTGCTACATACCCAGTTATTTGGGGGGAAAGTGCCGCTGGCGTTTGTGATGCCATCGCTCCAGATGTAGTAATCAGCATATTTCCCCTGCTTTTTGCGACTGAGGTCAAACCACGTGCTCTCATTACTGGTGTGGTTTGGGACAAAATCTACAATGATCTTTAGACCTGTTTTGAGAAGAAAGAAAAAATACTTTCAATTCTGCATGAAATATTGATTTTCATCAGAATGCACACTTTTGATATAATAACATCATATTAAGCTTGAACAACGGTATATTCTCAAGGCGTTCAGACAAATTAAGATGATCGTAACTGTTCTTGTATTCATTGATAAAAACGCACATACAAGAATTTTAAACAGAGAAAACCCACACCAGACAGTTCCTATGGGAGTCGCCTGATCAGGGTCTGATCTGTTTGCTTATGATATAATATAGATAAGATACTACCGTTTCTGCCATGACCAAACATTCATGTGTTCGTGTGCAATCATGAGAAATAACCTACCAATTATTCATGATGTCATAATTTCTTACATGACATGGTAACATACGTAAACGTCATTCATTATTAACACTTTGCTTGCTATTCACGTCAATATACCTACCTGTAAATAGTGAAGACCCAGATGAGACAGCTCCTGCAGGAGCTGTCTCGTCTGGGTCTGCACTATTTACAAATTGATTGTGCAACCAGTGCACTCCACAGCAGTGATTGCACAGCGAAATACTTGTACACAGTGAAAACATATGTAATTATACAACAGGGTATGGGTGAAGAAGGAGAAATGTATTTTAAAATTCAGCAAGCGAAGGGTTAATAACCTATGCAGTCGCTCATTTTACAAGTTCATCAAAACACTTGAAAGGACTCCAATGATAGTAAGACTAAGTTACAAACTACTCCCACGAGACCCATAAAAAGGACAGAGCCAAGCAATGTCGCACAAGAAACTGTTCCCATGTCATGAAAGAGTCCTCACTGCTTGGTACATGTAACGTCTTACTCCTTAAATATCTATTTTGTAACAGAATATACTCAGATCAGTCAGCTCTATAGGAACTGTCTAATTAGGATCTACTCTGATTGCTTATGGATTATATAAATCCGGAAGAGTCAACCATTCCTTTCTGTATAATGACACTTTAACCCTTTCCCTCATATTGACGACTTTTGACGACTCTGAACAAGTCACTTTATGAAACCATTGTGATAAATAGAGCATTTGCTCCTATAGGAGCAAATGCTCTATTTATCACAATGGTTTCAAACTACATAATTCTAAGGTTTCCTTTTCTCTAGTTAATGCTCCTTTTCGGTAGTTTGTTACAAAGGGGTTGTATCTAAAAATAGCCTATGAGGTAATGGGTTAAAGTTTCAGATAATCAAATTTCATAATATATATTTTTACATGAATATTCATGAAATGAATGGTTAAAACAGAAAGTGTTATCAGGTACATGTTACACCTGAACCTGCATGTACTATAACCCGTATATATCATATTGCCGTAGCCAAATGATATAATGGATAGCTTTAATTCATTCCCTCATATTGACGCCTTTTGACGCCTCTGTAAAAGTCACTTTTTTTAATCTGTTGTGATAAAAATAAAATTAAATGCTCTATTTATCACACAATTCTAAAGTTTGCCCGTTTGCTAGTAAATTGCTCCTTTTCGGTAGATTCAGTCAAAGAGGTTCGATCTAAAAATAGCCTATGCGGGAAAGGGTTAAACAAACGGACGATTTCATCGTAACTAGTTTCGGAATAGTAAAATATTAGGTACAAGGTACACCTGATTGATCCTTTTGCTTCATTAATATGCAAGAAAAAAATACTGTATGAATATTAATTAAATGATGTTCTTGCAGACTATTAACAAAGGCAGTTTTGGCAAGGGAAGAAAGTGGAGAATAATTTCTAAATTATTTCCAGGAGCAAAAAGAGCTGATGCTGACCAGACAGTTCATAAGGACATTATACACAAGCGTAAGAATATTCATACATTTTGTTAACCCATTACCTCATAGGCTATTTTAGAGGCAACCTCTTTGAATAAATCTACCGAAAAGGAGTATTAACTAGAGAAAAGGATTTTATTTAGAATTTTGTAGTTTGAAACCATTGTGATAAATAGAGCATTTGCTACTATATGAGCAAATACTCTATTGATCACAATGGTTTCACAAAGTGACCTTTACGGTGTCGTCAGAAGACGCCAAAGTGGTTAATAAAGTCAACCACATATTAAGGTTTCACTTTACCTTGTTTGTGAGTTTCATTCACCAAGTCGTCAAAATCTTCCATAGTTCCAAATAAGGGATCGATCTCTGTGTAGTTTCTGACGTCATATCCGAAATCCTTCATCGGAGAAGAGTAGAATGGACTGAGCCATATTGATCCAACCTTTATCTGCTTGAAGTAGTCCAATCTCGAAGTGATTCCTAGGTAAGAGAAGATAGACATGCTAATAATTTAAACTGTAGCACGAGTAACCGGATTTTGTTTATATGTTTAACTTTGTATATTTGTTTTAAAATACATGCGACCAATTAATAAATAAACAGAGTTATCTTTATAAGCAGGTGGTTGCTTAATTCGGGACAAAAGTAATGCAGAAAGCTCCTTAAGGAGATCCCTGCGTTACTTTTGGCCTGCATTAAGCTACCACCTGCCTCTACCGTACATAATTACACATCCTTAGGTGGTCGCATTAGAGGAGTTTTACTGTATAGTATAGCCTGGCTAATTCGTCCACACTAGAATCTGTAAAAACTGATAGTTGCTTAATGCAAGTTAAAGGTAATACACGAATATCGTATGAGAACTTCCTGGATATGTTTGTCCTTTATCAAGATACCACTTGCTTTAAAATTCCAGAATGAGACTTCTTTAGAGTGGTCGAATAGCGAGGCTATACTGTATCATCATGTTTAACTCTTTACTCCATGAAATATCCAGGCAAGAACTAATAACATCATGAATATTAAGTCACTGATTTTGTATCCTATGAACAAAATAGTTTAACCGTGACAGCAGCTATAGAGTCTGTATCATATCAAATGCAACTAGAGGTTTTTGTCACAAAAACGGATGTCTCCCCTCTAATAAAAACAATATGTAAAGGGAAATTACTAAAAATGTTATGGACTTGATGAATGATACTTCCCCTCATTATGCACTTTCCAAACAAAATGATAACAGCTAATAACTCCAAAAATATTGATGCCAGAGTTATGGCCCTTGTGCATGACACTTACTTTCATCATGCCCTTTCCATAAATAAAATGTCATTCCAATAGCATCAGTCGAACAGGAGTCATTGATCGGCCAAAAAGGTAACAAAGGGCAATAACTCCAAAAGTATTGAAGCAAGAATTATGGCCTTAGTTCATGACACTTTCTCTCATCATACTCTCTCCTTGTATGAAGTTTCAATACGATGGCAAGAGCCATGTAGGAGTTATCGCCCGGACAAGAAAGGGGCAAATGTACAAGGGGCAATGACTCTTAAATTTATTGAAGCCCAAGTTAAGGATCTTATCCATGACACTTTCTCTTATTATGATCTTTCCATGTATGAAGTTTCACTCCAATGGCGTGTGCCATATAGGAGTTATCGTCCTGACAAACAAATGTGATTTTTTACAAAGGACAATAACTCCAATATTAGTGAAGCCAGAGTTATGGACCTTGTGCATGACACTTCCTCCCGTCATAATCTTTCCATATATGAAGTTTCAATCCAATGGCATGAGCCAAATAGGAGTTATCGTCCGGACAAACAAGTGTGAAATTTTTTACAAGTGGCAATAACTCCTATATTAGTGAAGCCAGAGTTATGGACCTTGTGCATGACACTTCCTTTCATTATGCTCTTTCATATATGAAGTTGCAATCAAATGGCATGAGTCATATAGGAGTTATCGTCCAGACAAAAAGTGTGATTTTTTACAAGGGGCAATAACTCCTATATTAGTGAAGCCAGAGTTATGGACCTTGTGCATGACACTTCCTCTCATTATGCTCTTTCCATATATGAAGTTTCAATCAACTGGCATCAGGCATATTGAAGTTATCGTCCGGACAAAAAGTGTGACGGACAGACGGACAGACAGACAGACGGACAGACAGACAACTCTCACGAAAACAATATGTCTCCCCCATATAAATAGGGGGGGGGAGACATAAATAGAGCCGTATGATCTGGGTCTACTATGTTGCAAGGACCAATAAAGGCGTATTCATGGAGTAAATGGTTAAGTCTAAGACACTGTATTTTCCGTTGACTCAAGAGACGAACCTTGACGCCTTCATAACAGACAAATGGAGCTCTGAACAGTGATGTATGTACTCTGCTTATATTTTTTAAAGTTTTGCGTCATCAAATGATTTCAGACTATGAATCTATATGACTTGAAACTAACTTAGTTCTAATGATCATGGTAAGGAAAGACTTGTTTGTATCGAGAAAAAACAACAACAAAGATGTGTACAAATATAGAAGCGGGCATGCTTCTGCCATTCACCGGAATCTGAAGTAAAATTCCTTAGTACCGGGTGTACCCATAACGATATGTATGCGCATTTACTGAAAAGGCTGTGCTATTTTCCGGTTTTATACGCCCGTTTGAAAAACCGGGAAATATGGAATGGTGTTGTCTGTATGTCTGTCCGTCTGTCTGTAACATCTCTAACTCAGGTTCTGCTTGGTGGATCCTTCTCAAATTTAACCACAATGTTTATTTGGACATGCTACAGTAGCATGTCCAGTCCCGGTACGTATATCCAAGGTCAATGTCGCACAATTGGACTTAGATAAAGCCTGGAATACGATAACCTCAAATTATGTGGAACACATTTTGTAAGTCCACTTATTTACATGACCCTTTGCGATAGAGCTTTGAAACTCGGAACATTTGTTCGCCATCACATCCTTCACCTGTAGGCAAGAGTACATAACTCTGTCAACAAGCATTTTGACAGAATTATGCCCCCTTTTTAACTGATAAGTTTTGGTAAAGATTTTTGTTAAAATACATTTATTTACATAACACTTTGCGATAAAGCTTTGAAACTTAGAACACAGATTCACCATCACTAGCTTTACATGTAGGTAAAAGTGCCTAACTCTGTCAAACATTTTGACATAATTATGACCCTTTTTAACTGAAGATTATTTTGTTACGGGTTTTGTTATAGTCCACTTGTTTATACAACCTTTTGAGATATAAACTTTAAAACTTGGAACACTTGTTAACCATCACAAAGTTTATCTGTAGGCAAGAGTACATAACATAAGCAAACATGTTGACATAATTATGACCCTTTTAAACTTAGAAATTTTAGTTAAGGTTTTCTGTTAAATCACACCTATTTACATAACCGTTTGCGATAAAGCCTTGACACTTGAAACACGTGTCTACCATCACAAACTTCATCTGGTTGAGAAAAAAACTGGGACGTATTATGGAACTGTGCTGTCTGTCCGAATGACTGTCTGTCTGTAACATCTCTTACTCACATTCTGTTTAGTGGATCCTTCTCAAATTACACCACACTGTTTATCTGGACATGCCACAGTAGCATAGGTGTGTCCCAGTATGTATAGCAATGGCCAAGGTCGCACAACTGGACTTAGAATTTGCGTTAAGCATCAAGTTTTGCGTTTAGCAAATATGTTAACCTGAGTTTATGTTGAAAAAGACATCGACGGGCGTATATTGTGCCCACTGGCATTCTTGTTAACTGTCTACTGACCTGACGTATCGACCTTTGTTGTGAACACCTATTCAATATGTTATTGTGTTCCGAAATCGTAGGAGAAAAAGTTAACCGGAGCTGGGCGAACTTGTACGTTGGTTTTCCGCGACCGTCCGTCTCTTAAAAAGTCTGCGGTTTTCTAAGAATTTGGAAGTATTCAGATATTGGTACATGTGCTATTTAACTGAATGCATATATACCATGGGCTGCATGTATTGTGTTCAAGATATAAATATGTGTACAACATTTTGTGTAAAGTCATTTGTACCATACATGTACTAGATATAACATTAATACCTATCCTGCTAATGGCGACCTGGGTCCATGCTTATAAAACTTTTAGTTGAGTCTGAGTACGTTCTCAAGCTTTTGATTGGTCAGATTTGAGCCTCTGGCTCAAATCTGACCAATCAAAAGCTTGAGAACTCAAATGTTCGTATTTGCACACATCTTAGATCCAGATAAGACACCAGTCACCCGGCGTCTTATCATGATTAATCGTGTTGACACTCGCTCGATACCTACTTGAAAACTTTATTATTAGCTCAGAAGTAGTGTAACCATTACCAGTACAAGATTTGAGCAGCCTCTTTTACAGTAAGGGTACTAAGGCGCTTGTTTTTTTATTCGTTTAACCCATTCCCTCATATGCTATTTTTAGATTCAACCGCTTTGAATAAATCTACCGAAAAGGAGCATTAATTAGAGAAAAGGAAACTTTTAGAATTTTGTAGTTTTGAAACCATTGTGATAAATAGAGCATTTGTTCCTATGGAGCAAATGCTCTATTTATCACAATGGTTTCAAGAGGTGACTATTACAGAGGCGTAGAAAGGCGTATTTATGGAGGAAAGTGTTAACAAACATAAAATTACATTAAAGTTTCTTTTGCATGCGTTGTTGTATTAGTATTGATCTGTTATGTAATTTGAGGTAGATGGGGTAGTAGTAGATGTTTGAATATCATGGCTATTAGCACCTGAAGATTCAACACAAGAGTGAAAGGTTCCTATAACAGCCATTCTAAAGAAATATAAGTCTGGTCTTATAATCCTTTGCCTGCCTGCTGACCGCGTAAATACAGAGGGGACACAGATGAACCTGACGTCTTATCATGATCCAAGCTGTTTGGCATTTGACCAATAGTTTTAAGCGTTTATTAGCAACATATTAGATCAGAGCTTGAGCACATATTTGTTTTTTTTTTCAGGAGGTCATTTATACAGCGGGACATGGTTTTGTGGTCGCTAAAGACAGGTTGTAATTTGTAATAACAGCTGATAGGCTTGTTCTCATGCCAATGAGTTTTAGCTTTTATAAAATGCAAACAAACAAAGAACAGCGAAAATTAATCCACACATTGACGCCATAAGCTGACAATTAATGTACATTACAATAAAGTCATCAAACGTCTTTCCCCACCTTAAAGACTATACTCCATTGAAAAAAAAAATGTTTGCTTAAATTTGGATCTGATACAACTTTGACTACATAAGATTCGAGCAAGATTTTGATAAATTCTGAAATTGGGTGATGCTTCAAATCAAAAGTAGAAATGCAAAAAGAGAAAATTGCAGACTCGGTTTTATTGAGTCTGTTCATGAGTAGTAATTATTATTATTATTATTATTATTATTATACCACATTTATATAGCGCTCTTTTCACACTGGATATGTGCGTTCAAAAGCGCTTCACATGGATGAAATCACTAACCGGAACGATCAGCATGATTATCTATCCAGACAATGAAAGATGTACAATATATATGAAATTGCTAGCCGGAAGGAACTACATGATTTCCACCGGTCAGTTAAAGATATGAAAAAGATATACAATAGATATAAAATCACTATCCGCAAGGAATAGCATAAACTGTATTAACAAACTGGATACAGACAAGTTGACTGAAAGCCATGCTCATCAATATCACAAATTAGAATAATCTGTATTAACAAAACTTGATACAGACAAGTTGACTGAAGGCCAAGCTCATCAGTATCACGAATTAGAATAATCTATATTAACAAACTTGATACAGACAAGTTGACTGAAAGCCATGCTCGTCAATATCATAAATTAGAATAAATGGTCTGACTGAAAATCATTCCATTTATATGACTATTGTGTCAACTGTTAGCTTGATAGGTTGGCCGAAAGCCATTCCTATCCTGAACTCAGTTGCCACTGTACATGACTACCGGGTCAACTGTTAGCTTAATAGGTTGACTGAAAGCCATTCCTATCCTTAGCTTAGTTGCCACAGTACATGACTATTGGGTAATATGTTAGCTTAATAGGTTGGCTGAAAGCCATTCCTATTCTGAGCAAAACTGTCCTAGTAACAAATGTTGAAAAAGTGCGTTTTCAGACACCTTTTGAAACATGCCAGTGACCTTGCGTCTCAAATGCCTGACGGTAGAGCATTCCAAAGTTTCGGAGCTGCATGCATGAAACTTCTCTCACCGTATTTTACCGTCCGACTTTTTGGCACAACCAACGACAATGATCTGCTTGCTGACCTTAACTCTCTGCGCGGCCTGTATACGTCAAGCATGTCGACAATGTACTTAGGAGATTCATTGTGCATGGCTTTATATGTTATTATAGTAATTAAAAGTGCAACACTACTCACGTCCCCTAGTACCGACTTGTTCAATTTTCAAAACTAGTAACAACAAAACTAATGATCCCGAAGGACCAGAAAATATAACAACACTGAGAATGAAGTACGGGGCGACTTTTTACGGCCGCCACACAAGTTTTGACAGTGTGTCAAACAGCTTCGACCGTAGTGAGACGCTGATTTATTCTGAGTCTTATACCGATCAAAGTTGTTTATGCGGGCCAGGTCGCAGTAGCACAAGGGTTGAACATACTATATATTAAATCCCATGCTGTGGTACTTGTGAATGTCAGAACTAGCTTCCAACACAAAGAACGTATTTGTCTAAATGATTGATACTGTTCGTTTGAACAAGATAAGAAGGTATCAAAAAGTAAACATTCCAATATATCTAAACTATTCATGACCTTCAAGATGTAAGTCATTTGAATGCAGAAAATGAATGCACTGACATAAAAACAGGATGCACCCAGCTGTGAAGGCTCATAGGAAAACCCTCTGATCAGAATCTGCGCATTTTAGTCAAAATCTTCTTGCTGATTTTTGTCCTCATGCTGAATGGGTCATTCCACTACGTATTCATTAAAACGAATTCTTACACTAGATGCAGCTCAGATTTATGACTTGCACCGACTCTAACCTCAGGGAAGGTCAAGTCTATTCCTATTTGTTTAGTTGAGTTACTGCTTATCTGTTTTTTGTTATTTATATAAGGTATACAAATATCGTTGCTCTTATTTGTAAAGAAAAATGCGAGTTAGGTGAATATAGGTAAAAGTGAATATAGACCGGAAACTAACACCAAATTATGCCGCAATGTCATAGTAGTGTCTGCAGTGTTTAAAACTCGTCAGTATATGCAGTCTTAACAACGCATTTATATCTATATCATTTAAGGAAAACACGTCAAGATCTTATTTTGCAACCCATCCTCTTTCCATATAGAGTTGGGACAGAAAATAAAACAATTATTGAATGAGCAATTGGCATTGCTGGGTTCAGCAAACAATGTAGAGCCTGATCAGAGGGCTCCTGAAGGATCTGGATCTACACAGTTTGCCTTTGTCTTTTTAAGCACCACTGGTCACCAGCTGGTTAACCATCAGCTAGCTACAGCCAATCAGCTTGGCTACAGATGAGACACAGGGTGACTTGGTGTCTTATTAGGATTCGCTCTGGCTCCAAGGTTATGAAACATTTTGCTTGAGTCTGAGATCATTCTCAAGCATCTGATTGGTCAGATTCTGAGCTTGCTCATAATCTGACCATTCAGATACTTGAGAATGATCTCAGACTCAGACTCAGAAGTTTTATAACCTTGGAGCCTGTGTGTTTTCTTACGAAACCAATTGTGGAAAATGGCCTACTTATAGCATGGATGTTTTACATGTTCTATAGATAGGAATGTACTCAGCACACAAAAGAGCAATGTAGATCTAACTATACACATTGTGCTATGGACACACTTTCCCTCGTTCCCTCGTCCGTACGCTCATATAAAAAGAAGCCAAATTGAATATTTGTATGGTCATTATTTCCTACATGAATAGTGATTTTAAAAAGGGTTATAAGTCACATATCTGGGTCCATGCTTATAAAACTTTTAGTTGAATCTGATTTTGTTCTCATGTTTTTGATTGGTCAGATTTGAGCCTTTGGCTCAAATCTGACCAATCAAAAGCTTGTGAACTCAAATCTGACCAATCAAAAGCTTGAGAACGAAAGCAGCAGAAGATACCAAAGTCTTCATCATATGTATCATTAATTAGTACAGTAACACTTCTATACCACGGTGAATCAAGTGATGTCATAGTCTGGATATTTAATTCAAGTGCTGCTGTACTACATTACAAAAGCTATGCAATATGCAGAAAGCTGCCATGTGAGAATTCAACAATACGTTTGTTCGGAATTATCCCTTTCCCTCGCGAATATTCAGCAAGAATAGTTAACTTTATACATATCTGTTACATGCGTTTTATAATGGCAACTGAACACTTAAATTTCTGACCAAGGTAGAAACTGTAAAATCAAATCTATAAATATCCATTAGCAAACAAACAAACAAACCTTGACCAGACGGCTCTAACAGGGTCTGGATCTACCCTGTTTGCAAATACCTTGATAAGCGTAATTGTAGAGTAAGGGGTTAATGTATCTATAGAGCGATATCTAACGTTGTCGTCTGCTACAAATTTTCAATTTTTTTTTAATATTTTCTTCAGTTTTGTTTCAAAAACATAGTAACAGCAACAAACAGTTTGGATCCGGATGAGACGCCGAGTTACTCGGCGTCTCATCTGAATCCAAACTGTTTGCCTAGGTAATCACAGATCCGGCATTGGCAGCGAAAGGGTTAAGTCAATAGTTCATAACATTACCATGATTACTCAAAGTATCAGACATATTTAGACAGATTTATGCAAGAAGTGCACACCCAGGTGAAATGGATAGCACGTGGGCAGTTCGATCAGGAACTACACTATTTGCTACTATACGACGCAGTCTTATTTAAAACTACAGTAAAACCCCGCTAATGCGACCACCTAAAAGAGGTATAATTCTAGGTTGTAGAGGCAGGTGGTAGCTTAATGCAGGACAAAAGTAATGCAGAAAGCTCCTAGAGGAGCTTTCTGCATTACTTTTGTCCTGCATTAAGCAACCACCTGCTTATAAACACAGATATGTGTATTCATTAAGTGGTCGCATTAGTGGGGTTCTACTGTATATTGGTTTATTCATCTTCACGTACTCATGGAGAAGGGGCGACTGAGTATCCGAATACCTCTATTCTTTTATTTCACGTTCTTTGTTTATTACAAATTTCATTACATACTGAATATTCATATACAAATTAGTTCTTGAGCAAACAGTGCAGACCCTGATCAGAAGGCTCCCATAGGAGCCGTCTGATCTGAGTCTACTCTATTTGCAGATGCGTGAAAACATGTTTACATGAAGGAAAGGGTTAACTCGTTGCGTGCTAAGTTATTGTCGTCTGCAACCATGATCGTCTGCTGCAGTTTTCAAAGTTATATATTTTTCTCCAATTTGTTTTTAAAGCTACAACCAAAGTGTCAAACAGCTTGGATCTGTATGAGGTATTCGGCGTCTCATCTGGATCCAAACTATTTACAAGCGACATTATGTATTCGCAGCTAGCATGCAAATAGTTAACTATTTCAATGCCACGCATTGTCCTTCGCAATACAGTAAAACCTCTCTATGACGACCACTAAATTGTGTTAATTACATGTAGTTGGTATTTAGGACAGGTGGCTGATTAAAGCAAGGTGAAAGTAAAACAGAACGCTTCTGTAGGAGCGTTCTGTTTTACTTTCACCTTGCTTTAAGCAGCCACCTGTCTTTGACACAAAATACTTGATGTAATTTAGAGGCCGTTATAGAGAGGTTTAACTGTATTGGATGTCTGCTCTAATTTCAAATGTTTTTATTCTTTTCACTTTTCTATACATGATTATAAATCAGTTTGGATCCTAATAAGGGGCTGAGTTATGGAGTCAGACTGTTTTCATAGGTATTTACTCATTTGGAGCCAGATTGTTTTCATAGGTAAGTACATATTCTTAACTGGCAGTGAGAGAGTTAAAGTATTGTTTTATTCCCACATAAAAAGTATAACTCACATTGCGCTAAATGCACAATCACGGCCAACTGTGATTTTTTTTTAAAAACGAACAGTAGCAGTCGCCCCCATTTCAATTTATGTAAGAAATGTCAACGCCGATTCATTGGAGGAGAAATACATGTACATGCATACAGTCTTGTAATAGATCAGAGGTTCTCTTCATTAGTCATCAACGTTTGGTCTATATCGTATGCATACTTTGATATTCGTGCACGCTGGATACACCCCGAACAAGTAATGCTATGAGTCTATAGGGCCCGTCCGAACAGGGTCTGCTCTGATTGCTTGTGACATTCTACAGTTTCTGCCAATGTGTTCTTGTGTCATGATAACGTTTAAATTAATTAATATTCAAGATGTCATTATTTCTTACATGCATATTTATGGAGTAAAGTGTTAATGTAGATTGAACGTTATTCAGAGAGCTCCCGCAGAGATTTTCTACATTTACTTTCGTCCTGCATTAAGCAGTCACCTGATTAAAAAAACAACATGTTTGTTAATTAACACATTCCTTCATATTGATGCCTTTTTGACGCCTCTGTAAATTTCACTTTGAAACCATTGTGATAAATGGAGCGATTGGTCCTATGAAGCAAATGCTCTATTTATCACAATGGTTCCAAAATTACACAGTTCTAAAAATATCCTTTTCTCTAGTAAATGCTCCTTTTCGGTGTTTTTATTCAAAGAGGTTGGGTTTAAAATAACCTGTGAGGTAATGGGTTAAACTGTAGCTTTAGAGAGGTTCACACGTCTACAAAAACTAAGATAATGAAATAAATTACCTTTTAAATCCCCGACCCCGTCTCCGTCACTGTCCTGAAATGATCGCGGATAAATTTGGTACACGATTGTCGTTTGCCACCACTTAAGTTCTGTGTTTGACTCTTTCACCTTACTCCTGATGCCAGGTGACAGCAGCGTCACCACCACCATTACCGCGATGGCGGCAACGACCACGATGAAAAACAGACATGAGCATTTGTTAGTGGCACAGAATCCTGGCTTCAACTTTTGTTGCACTTCACTGTATGGATTTTCATCGGACATTGTTGAATGTTTTGCTTACAGTCCTACGGGTCTTAGAGATACAGTAAAATTCCTCTAATGCGACCATCTAAAAGAGGTATAATTCTTGGTGTTAGAGGTGGGTGGTAGCTTAATATAGGACAAAAGTAATGCAGAAACTCCTAGAGGAGCTTTCTGCATTACTTTATTCCTGTATTAAGCAACCATCTGCTTATAAAGACGCCCATGTTTATTCATTAAGTGGTCGCATTCGCATTAGAGGGGCTATACTGTACAGATAACTATTTCTATAATGACCACTCAACAGAAGTCTAAGTGTAGACTTGGAACTATTTGGCTGCCGTGTATTATCATCAGCTACAGGGTCTAATTTTGAAAATTCTGTTTTCGTTTTGTTTCAACACCAAACCCGTTTAGATGTATTGTTACTAGACGTTATATCTGGATCCAAACTGTTTGTAAATGTGAGTATAGACTCGTTACTGGCAGCGAAAGATATAAATACGGTGGGTGCTTAATGCAAGACGAAAGTAAAGCAGAAAGCTTTATGTGAAGTTTTCTGTATTATATTTGTTCTGCATTAAGCTTTTAAATACATCACTATTTACCCACTAAGTGGTCACTGCACAGAGTCACGGAAACACAGTACATCCACAATAGTTTGCCAGTAGTTTAAACCCAGACCAGCCGCCATTGTCATCATGCATTAAGGCACAGAATTAAACTTCGTTTAGTGATCTTTATAGAGATGTTTTGCTGTATGTCCTATCAAACATAAAACCAATCCGCGACTGGACCGTGTTAACATTGTTTAAAGTCCCTTACAACATACTCGTGACACAGATGTGCGTCTACTGCCCTTCTCTGTCACCAAGTTCTTTACTAGTATCTGAAGTTAAACCCCTCAAATTCTATACATATAGATAAACCCTTTTTGAAGCCGAAAAATGCGTGGTTTAACCCCTTTCATTGCCATGAAGACGGGTCTGTGATATCATAATTATGCAAACAGTTTGGATCCAGAGTGACTCGGCGTCTCATCAGGATCCAAACTATTTGATACTCTGCTTATCTTTAAATATTTCTTTTTTAATAAAAGCCTCCTATAAACCTTTATGCAGACGACAGCGCTGACACTGAAAGGGTTAATGAATAGCCTTGGCATTCATAAGTTGCCAAGGTGCAGTATACACTATTAACCTTAATCCTTCGACAAAAAATGTCTGATAAACTTTGGATTTGTGCAATCTGACTGCTAACAGTTCAACCAAGCTTTGGGGAAACTATTTACCGAGTGTCGAACGGCTTGGTTTCCGGTGAGACGCCGAGTTGCCCGGCGCCTTATCTGTACCCAACCTGTTTGACACATGTGATTCAAGTCGAGAATAACGGGTGATGGCGTAACTCTTTCGCTGCCACATAATGTCGTCTGCAACTTTATCTTCTGCTTCAATTTCTGTTTTTGGATCCAACTGTTTTCTTAACTAAACACAGATACGCCACCGGTAATGATAGAAATGCTGGCTGGTAACATTTTCAACCGTTGATTGTATACCACGCGCGTAATTGATAATAAATAGTGTTCATATAGTTTTGTAACCCGCTATCTATATCTAAACAATAATTGCTAACCTTTGTCACCCGTTTTCAGATAAAATATATACTGTGCAGACTTTTTTGTATAGTCAAATGGGTAAGATAACGCATAAACAACTGCACACGAATCAAAACGAAATAACTACAACTGTGTCCGAATAAAACGTAAAAACTACACGTCGACATAACGAATTCAAAGGGGCATAACTCTACCAGATATATACGATAGGATTAAATTCTCTTGACAAAAGAATGACCCTTTTGTAAGTCAACAAAGCACGGCAGTTTGATGGGATTCAAATCCCGGCCCCTCCAAGAAATTTTAGAAACGCTTCTCAGTGTCTCTCATCCGCACCTCCTCTTCACACAGGGGTTAAAATGGGTATCTGTGAGGGTCGTCACTAGCCGGTACTGCGACTGCAAGATTGAGCCATATGCAATGTTCAATATTGTAGGCGAACTAGGTACTTTTTGTATTTTTGCGTAAGCAAATAAATACAAATTTATAGGTGTATTCTCGCGTCGGCCACATGCTACTCTCGCCGACCTGACAACTGCCATTCCGCATGACAGTCTAGTACAAGTTATTGACGTGCATTCGATAGCTTCAAAAGGCGTTTATTAACATAACATCCGGAAACAATCAAGGTATAATATTTTTGACATGAAAAGGTTTCGTAGCGTTAGGTTTGGTTTAGTGTGTATAAGAAAGTCCACAAATTATAGCCATATGTAAGGAGTGTGCACCAATATACAAATGCATGTATCAGGCTCGTCACGTGACCATAATATGAATGAAATTATTCTTCCAGATGATGCTCAATGAATAAAGAAGTGCGCGTCGGACGACCTTATGCAAGTGATTAGGTAATGAGAGCTATAACTTCGAAAGCAACTCCGAGTGGTCAGTTTGATAAGCATAGCGGGAAACGGCTGAAATGTCACCTGCAATTGAATCTCACACTAGAAGGAGTGTTAGATCTAATTATTTCCCTTCTAGACCCGCTATTTTAATGCCAAATATCAGAAATGTGATTTTCAAAACATTGTTCCCATGCAATGAATACTGCAGCGTCTGCAACGCTTTGATTTATGTATAGACGCAGCTCATCTTAATTTCGGAAACGAAAGGAGGACGTCGGGCACTTTATCTCTTTTATTGTCGTACAGTTACTATGATTGCAGCTCAATCATTGAGTACACTAGCGATTGTTGGATCCAGTTTGTATGTTATCGTTTTACATACAATTTACCACTGTATTTGCCTTCGCAGTATAGGTAAACAACGAGCAGTGAGCCGTGCATGTACTTTACATTTTGGTACATTCCATGATTTAGGGGTGTCGGCATTACTGCAGTCTTAAGATATGTACTTTACATGCGACAGTCAATCATGATTTTCTCATGCAGGTTTTATGCTGATTCCCCAAAAAGTGGACTGCACTTATTTTTATGGCTCAAAGCTCGTTGTTCACTTATAGTTGTAGATTAGTCGGAGAGGGGATATGTTTATTTACACGGTTTGTCTTTTGAGGTGGGATAGAATATGTGTGCGTTTGGGCGTCTCTAAGCCAGTTTAAACCCCCATTGACACTTGTCACTGACCCTTCCAAAGCGGTACTTCAGTCTTCCTCTTAATGTGTGTTCGTTATGTATTTGCGCGCCTCTCGTTGTCGTTTGATAGACATACGCATTTGATGGTCTTTTTGTCATGGTGCTGTTTGGGCGACTGTGTGTTTTGTAGGTGATGTTTCCTGCATGACTCATACATGTACTTTCCTGATTGTAGAGCAAGCTTTGGTTTTCACACCGTCGATCAAGAACTGCATACACTTTTCAGAAGTTTCCTCTATGGCTTTGCGTTTGTCCGCTGTCGATTTTTCTCTTTTGTTGCTTTATTCATCTTCCTCCATCGTTTTACAATCGTCTCTTGGTTTCTATTATTAGCTTATCTGATCTGTGTGTCTCCGTTTGTTTCGCTTGTTGCATAGATCAAGAAGCTCATTAGTAATACAGTTTCTTCATTCGTTTGCCGAGCGTGTTTTCAGCTGCGATATATATATGTTTTTGAAACCAATTACAAGAGGGACTATGTAGCTGTCAATCAAGTTTAAACCAATTACATGAGGGACTATGTGGCTGTCAATCAAGTTTAAACCAATTACAAGAGGGACTATGTGGCTGTCAATCAAGTTGAGAGCTGCAAAATTCCCTTCTGATTGTACCTAGAATGAATCAGTTATCAGCTTTTCAATAACGAAGAACAGCAAAATGTTACTAACACTTTCGGCGCCAAATTTCTAATTGTCGTCTGAATCTAAGTTTGTTAAATCATTCAGTAAAATAAGGAAATGAGATAAATAAATTCAAATTTCAAAGGAATAAAGCACATATATAGAAATAGAGATTGAGACAAATAGTGAAGTGCCTGATCAGACGCCGCCTCGAAAAGGCGGCGTCTGATCTGGGACTGCACTATTTGTCGTAATGGATTTATGCGACTGCAGTGGTGAAAGGGCTAAAATGTATGTAATACAACAGCGTTATAGTCCTGGATGACAACGCAATATTTTGTAAACCAGAATTGTTATGCACCTGACCTTTGAATCACTGGAAGAGTGCTAAGTCCTTTGTCTAGAAAAAAGTATGCGGGTGAAAAAATGATGAAATCTTGCCAATTCTGAAAGTTCTCAATTCATTTTCATTAGTTGCTCCCACTCGAAGTTTCTATTGTTCCTGCCTAGCATGGCTATGTGTCCGGGACGACTTTGGCATTCAAAACTTCGACGCCTTGTCGATCCATCAATGGAACCTCAGCATTCTCTGTTTGCAGCTGTTCAAAGACATCATCAACATCCTCCTGATCATGGTCAATATTAGGTGATTGGTGGTTATTTTATGGCAACTTAGTTTTGCACAATGAATTAATGCAGCTCCTATTTGGCGTTCTGTTTTATCTCCATTGAATCAGATTTGTGGTTTTCAGTTTTACACGTACATGTGTGTTCGAAACCCTTGAATGGGGCTGGTTTAAACATGAAACATTGATGGGGTGGTGTAAGGGTAAAGCATTTGCTTGGACTGCTTCAGATAACCTGTGATGGGGATGACTTAATAAGTATGTCTCTTCGATGGGGGAACATTTAACGATAGGGTAAGAAAAGTTTATAGATGCAATCACTAATGGGGCTGGTTAAAGATGAGGTCTTGGCTTGATCTAGTGTACAGATGAAACGTTTGATGAGTGTAGTGTAAATATGAAGCACTGGCTTGGTCTAAAGTACAAATGAAGATTTTGGTGGGTCTGATGTAAAGATGAAGCATTGGCTTTGTCTAATGTTAATATGAAGACTTTGATGGGTCTGATGTAAAGATGCTTCGCTTGGTCTAATGTAAAGATGAATATTTTAATGGGTGTAGTGTCAAGATGAAGCATTCGCTTTGTCAAATGTAAATATGAAGAATGTGTACGGTCTGGTGTAAATATGAAGCATTGGCTTTGTATAATGTAAAGATGAAGAGTTTGATGTGTCTGGTGTAAATATGAAGCCTTTGCTGGGAAGTACAACTGTAACAATTTGATTGGTCTGGTGTAAAGATGGCGCCTTTGCTGGGTCTAGTGTAAAGACGAAGCCTTTATGGATAGGTTGTAAAGGCGAATCCTTTGATATATCTAGTGTAAAGGAAAAACAGTTGATGTGGGTGAAAGTTTAAAGATACAGCCATAGAAGATGAAAAATGAATTAGTATATGTTAGGACTACTTTAATAATGAAGGTTTAGTTTCAACTAGGATAAATATGAGTATCTTAATGGGACGGTTACAATGATGAAGCAATAGCTTTTGATATTTGGATGATTTACAAAAGAAAAATGGCTGGGACTGGTTTAAAGATTAAACCTGTAGTGGGGATACTCTAGAATATACATGTAGTTGGTGATGCGGATGATTAAGGATGAACCCTACAATGAGTTATATTTGAATAGAAAGTCACTGATGGGAATGAATAAAAATGAAACTGATACGGATGATTCAACGGTAAAGTCATTGATTATGATGATGTAAATAGGAAGCTTTTCATAGTGAAGTTTTTTCAGCTGCAGTAATAATGGTGCATTAAGAGAAAGAGAAAGAAAGGGAAAATTAAAGAGATGTATAGGCAGACGGCGACATAGAGAGAAAGAGAGAGAGAGAGAGAGACGGGACAGAGACAGACATACAGGCAGAGATAGAAAGAATGAGAAAGAGATAAGGAGAGACAGAGAAAGATGTAGACAGACAGGCATACATATAGAAAGAGAGAAAGATAGACATAGAAAAAAAGAACAAGATAGTGAAACACCAACAATATTTAAGAATGTGTTGATACGGTCACATAAAGCTTATGTGTTAATGTTCAGCTTACCAGTCATCAGTCAAACTAAGCGAGACACACATAAAGAGTGCATACAGACATAATTCAGATGAAGACAAAATAAAAATAACAGTTCCACACATATATAACAGCGATATTGATATTCGAATTTTATTGGATAATTGACTCCAGCCAATCGGAAAAGCGAGATACCAGAACAAAAACGTTGAAGCCGTCCACGCACCTCACGCTGCCGAACGAAAGAACACCAGCCTGTCTCGCGACCCTTCCATCCATGCAAACCAAGGGTCCGCCTGTGTCACTCTAAAACGAGAAAACATAGAATGAACAGGTATTGCAGCATGTACCCCGATCAACCACAATCCTTCATACAAATTACTTTCCACACCTTTGCAAATAGCCTCGGCAATGACGGCTCCTGTAAGACGTCTCCGGTAGGACGGCTCCTGTAAGACGTATCCAGTAGGACGGCTCCTGTAAGACGTATCCAGTAGGACGGCTCTTGTAAGACGTATCCAGTAGGACGGCTCTTGTAAGACGTATCCAGCAGGACGGCTCCGGTAAGACGTCTCCGGTAGGACGGCTCTTGTAAGACGTCTCAAGTAGGACGGCTCTTGTAAGACGTATCAGGTAGGACGGCTCTTGTAAGACGTCTCAAGTAGGACGGCTCTTGTAAGACGTCTCAAGTAGGACGGCTCCTGTAAGACGTCTCAAGTAGGACGGCTACTGTCTTATCAGGGTCTGCTCTTTTTGCTTATTGGAATTATAATATATTTGACTCAACAGTTTCAACTATACCTACAATTCACGTATAAATAAAAACATTTAACCCTTCGCTTGCTATTCACGTCAATATACCTACTTGTAAATAGTGAAGACCCAGATGAGACAGCTCCTGCAGGAGCTGTCTCATCAGGGTCTGTACTATTTACAAATTGATTGTGCAATCAGTGCTCTCCAGAGCAGTGAATGCACAGCGAAATACTTGTACACAGTGAAGATATATGTAATTATACAACAGGGTATGGGTAAAGAAGGAGAAATGTATTTTAAAATTCAACAAGAGAAGGGTTAATCTTCATAATATCAGTATTTATAACAGACATATTCAGCAGGGGTAATTATATAACGGAACGCGTTAACTTCGTGTATCATATCAAAACAAAATGGTGCATTTAGTACTACATGTGTACACAGAGTTAACATATCCCGATAAAGCATCGGTATTCACACGTCATACACGAGTACATTGATACACTAAAGTGGCACTATACACTGACGTGTACTCTAAACAATGAATTTGCGAAACCGATGTACACATTTCTTTAATCCACACATATTCCTGAACTATTTCGATTCAATAGCATTCGAGTCCTGAACGGCGATTGGCTATGTGACTGAGATATCTAGGATGTACCGGCAGACAGGCAGGTAGACACACATAAAGACAGACAGACAGACAGACGACAATGCAGACAAATACGTACACATATACAGACAGACAGACCAACAGACGTGTTAGCGAATAAAGAAACAAGGAAAATGCAGATATAAAGACAAACACGCAAACATACATACAGACATACAGTATATGTAGACATGATATGAACTACAAATAGACAAAAGAATGAAAATGGAAAGCAAGTGCATATTAACATTTACCCTGCTGTATACAGCAGAACCGGACTTAGGCAGTCATCAAAAAGAGGTCGAATCATGGGTCTGCAATGCAGGTTGTAGCTTATTGCACGTCAAAAGTAATGCAGACAACTCCTTTCAGAGCTTTCTGCATTTCTTCTGCTCTGCATTAAGCAACCACCTCCTTTTTAAGACTTCCGGGTTCGATAAATGAATGACTTCATAAAACAGGTACTACTGAAAATGTTATCTGTCTAAACTCTCATCTTCTAACAGTTTCCCTAACGCCCGATTCATTGTAAGTTAGAGAAACCACGGACGCAAACATATCCCAATGAGACACCGAGTAACACGTCGTCTCATCAGGGTCCAATCTGTATGCAAAGGTTACTCAGGTCGCGATCAGCAGGATAAGGTTTACAACACGAAAGATACAGAAAATGCATTACCGTGCACACACCAGAGTTGAGATCCTGACTACAAATCATTTTCCCGTTTATTTCGGAATCAGAGCCGTCACGCAATCTCTTGTTCAGCTTCCGACACTTCTTTCTGGTGATGACGGATGTTTGAATCTCTTGCAATGTGTTTGCTGGGTTTTGACTTTCTAAAATATAGTGAAATCTGTCTATGGGTTTGGGGTCTGGGGTTTTACGACAGGTGATACTTAAATGTAGCACGGATGCATTGAGCAACTGCCTGTACTAATAGATCCTCACGTGTATTCTTAACCACGTCCCTGTTCAATATCCATGTAAGAATGACATTATGACTATTTATCACATAATCTGTCTTGTGGGAGTGCCGTAACTGAATGCCGTAAATCGAGAAAATGTACTAGTGCAAATTAGCAATCGTTAGCCAATCGTAGCGCTCATTTTAGAGTTAGCCAATCGTATCCCTCCATGAGCGTCGTCCGTTGTAATACTAAACTGTTTGTAAGGAATTCCGAAACAGTCGTCAGCTATAGGATTGTCATTGTCATTTTTAAGGCTTATGTGATAACAAGAATCTTAAATGAGTGTTCATTACAACTTTGTTTTTTATTAAACGAGTTTACTGTAATAATATGACACGAGCTTTGGCGAGTGTCATATTCATAATAGTAACGAGTTTCCTCTATTTATTAGCTCAATTTCTATAATGTAAAATTTCAAAGAAACTGTTTGCATTGACACATACAATAAAATCAGATCTTCAATTGAATTTCGATATCTCGAACTCGGATAACTTGAACCTCGGGATAACTCGAATTAAAAGTTCGGTCCTTCTAAAATCTACAATACATACTTGTTCTAAAATGTATCACTGCACATATCTAGAAACATGTGACAGATTAATGCAGGGCAAAAGTAATGTCGAGAGCTCCTATAGGAGCTTTCAGCATTATTGTCGACCTGCATTAAGCTGTGTATCCTGTTCAGATTAGCAATCAAATGACTCGAACATCTGTTATCTCGAGGTAATTTGTATGGACCATTGAAGTTCGAGATATCGATGTTCAACTGTATATCGACAACAAACAGAGCAGACCTATAGGATCTGTATGAGCTGGGTCTACTATGTTTGCAAATGCGTGAAAACACGTTTATATGAGGGAGAGGGTTAACAGTATCGCTATAAACAGATCCTACTATATACACTATATATGAAATATCTGTCATGAACTGATATGAAATAAATGACGAGTGGTGAAAAAGAAATATTACATCTATATTTGGAAACAACTCACTTCAAAGAATTAATGGTGATATATTGAAGTGAAAAAAAACTTCGCAACGATTTATCATTTGCAATTGTATATGTATAGGCAAAATTAATTTCTGTCTAGAATCAAACCATTTGTTACATGTACTTTTATATTTCAGCCAATTGTTTAAACCTTACCCTGTTCAATATTTATGCCAAATTTCAATACCTTCTGAATATTCCTGGACAAAATAGCTATAATGAAATATGGAAGGTGGGCCATTGTAGCCCTTTTAGAAACTAAAGAAATATCTATCAATTTCCTTTAGCAAACAAAGCAGACCTATCGGAGCCGTCTGATCTAGGTCTATCTGTTTGCAGATGCGTTAAGAGACGTATAAGAGCGGCGTTGATGTATTAACCCTTAGCTCGCTATTCACGTCAATATACGTACCTGTAAATAGTGAAGACCCAGATGAGACAGCTCCTGTAGGAGCTGTCTCATCAGGGTCTGCACTATTTACAAGTTGACTGTGCAACCAGTGCACCCCACAACAGTGATTGCATAGCGAAATACTTGTACACAGTGAAGATATATGCAATTATACAACAGGGTGTGGGGAAAGAAGGAGAAATGTATTTTAAAATTCAGCAAGCGAAGGGCTAAACGATGGCGGGATATTTCAGTGAATATTTATTACCCAAAGGGCTACAAAGCGCTGATACAATGTACATGTAGACTAAATTCTAAGCTGATCTGATAACCTACCTTTACATTCCAGTCCAAAACCGACTTCGTAGCAATTTTTCAGCTGCATGAGACCTGTTTTGTCTAAAAGCAAAAATAACAACTTGCTTTGGTCTGTATATGACTGGTGATATCTACACCCGTAAAGGAAGCATATACAGTATAACCTCTCCATAACGGTTTAATTGTGTCAATTAGTTGGTATTTAAGGCAGGTGGCTGCTTAAAGCAAGGTGAAAGTAAAACAGAACGCTCCTATAGGAGCGTTCTGTTTTACTTTCACCTTGCTTTAAGCATCCACCTGTTTTAACACAAAATACTTGATGTAATTTAGTGGCCGTTATAGAGAGGTTTTACTGTACTTACTACAAGGCAGTCTGTAAGGCTAAAGTGGAAGTCCTTGTAAGCAGAACTCATAATAGAGAATAGTAAACCTATCTTAACCGTACCTTAAAGTTAGTATCAGTGATGGTCTTCAAGACATGTGGCAGCTTATTGCAGAGTAAAAGCCATGCATAAGCTCGAAAAGGAGCTTTCAGCATAACGTTCACTCTGTTTTAAGCAGCTACCTGTCAAAAAGGTTTAAAGATTTATCTTTACTATGTCCAAAAAATATTTAGAGGTTTTTTAAACAGATTCTTGCTTAGAAGTAACCGAAGAATAAACATGATGTGAATAAAGCTGAAGATAAAACGAGAATAACAGAAACGTCTAAGTAAATGTAAGATGAGTTAAATGCAGAAATATAAAAAGAAAAGGAAATTAATAAACTCAAGAGCAACATGAAGGAGAACATAAAATACAAAGAAAACAATGATAAGAAAGAGTTGTTAATGAAACAGGGCGGAAATGAAAACGGACTCATGGAAACAGAAGACTGAAGAGGTAGACAAAAAATACAAGATGAAGAGGATCGAGAATATAAACAGAAATGAGCAAAATAAGAACAAAGAAATGTAGACGGTACACCCATATCCTGAACTGAAGGAGTCATCTGATTAGAAAAATTGTGCAGATTGCTCCGAAAATTGTTTTCATATCAACAAAATATTTCTTGCAGAAATCCCACTTAAATGAAGTTAAATATTAGCCTGGATCGGTAAACCCAAGTGTGCGAGTGCCTTAGAAAATGAAGGTTTTCTTATTATCCCTCTGGACGCCCTTGAAATAACATAGTAAAACAAAACAGATCAACATCAGCCACAACAAAACAGAGAAACAACAATTATTTAAGATCACATAGTTATTTGTCTTACATGAATATTAATAAGGTAAAGACTAAAAGGTCTGCTTACTTTCAAATGTGACTGGTTGTACATAATCAGTGTAGTGCAGTGTCGATGACAAACGAAGAAGCGCAATATCATATCTATGGTTGTACTGAAAATAAAACAAGAACAGGTTACTGTCAACGGATATTTCAAAGCACACTATCCGGCTATTAGAATTATTAAATAATTTTAATATCGGATAGTTCTACCATGTGCTTGTGGATAACATATTTCCTGATAGATACGCATTTGCAAACAGAGTAGATCCAGATTAGCATACAGTTCTTGTAGGAGCCGTATGATCAGGGTCTGCTCTGTTTGCTAATTAAATAAATGATCTTACATCTGATTTTACAGTTTCTGCCAAGGCGATAAAGCGTTGTATTCAAATATACAAATCCAGCAATTATCCCTTCGCTTGCTATTCACGTCAATATACCTACCTGTAAATAGTGAAGACCCATATGAGACAGCTCCTGCAGGAGCTGTCTCATCAGGGTCTGCACTATTTACAAGTTGATTATTCAGCCAATGCATTCCACAGCAGTGATTTCACAGCGAAACACTTGTACACAGTGAATAATTATATATGTAGTTATACAACATGTCTTGCACCACTATCCCCCGTATGACCCCGGGTAAAGTGTTAATGTCTCTTAGCAATAACTTGAGTAAGATTAACCCATTCCCTCATATTGACGACATCTTACGACTCTGTAAAATTCACTTTGTGAAACCATTGTGATAAATAGAGCATTTGCTCCTATAGGAGTAAATGCTCTTTTTATCACAATGGTTTCAAACTACAATATTCTAAAATTTTCCTTTTCTCTAGTTAATGCTCCTTTTCGGTAGATTTACTCAAAGAGGTCGTATCTAAAAATAGCCTATGAGGTAATGGGTCAATGTACAGTTTAACTACGATATCTCTAAATCGGATAACTCGAACTCCGAGATAACTCGAACTAAAAAATATCGATCATTTCAAAATTTACAATACAATTTTGTTTTAAAACGGGTCGCTACGCATATCTAGAAACATATGTGACAGCTTAATGCAGGTCGAATATAATGCCGAAAGCTCCTACATGTGTTTTCAGCATTACTTGAGACATTGTCCAGTTTAGAGATCGGATGACTCGAATCTCTGTTATATCGAGGTAATCTGCATGGTCCCTTAAAGTCGAGATATCGAAGTTCAACTGTATAGAACTGAAACAAACTGGACAAGTTTAATTTTTTGTCTGCATATAATATGAATGCATAAAATAACACCCAAAGTCAATATACGTTCGTTGTATTCAAAATCAAATTACATTGGTGATTGAAGCTCAGTATTGTTTCGATTCTCGTGCTACAGCAGAACCCCTCTAATGCGACCAGTTAATGATTAAACATGGGTGTCTTTATAAGCACGCGGTTGCTTAATACATGACAAAGGTAATGCAGGAAGCTCCTAGAGGAGCTTTCTGCATTACTTTTGTCCTGTATTAAGCTACCACCTGCATCTAGCACCAATACTTATACATAATTTAGGTGGTTGCATTAGCGGGGTTTTACTGTATTAGAATGTGTTTACCTGATGCAATAATTAGACGAATAATGTGGACTGAAGTTCCAACAAGTAGCAGTGCCTTATATAGGTCTCTGTGAGAGAATTATTAACTGTAAGGAGAGTTCAGTATGTGAACACCCTCTTTTCCATTATCCATTGGATGTAAGTAACATTTCACTGACAGGAATTCTATGTATAGAAGAATTGATAAGCTTTTAGGCAGGTGACTGATTAATGTAGGATAAAAATCGTGCAGTACGCTCCCTAGAGGAGCTACCTGAATGACATTCATCCTGCATCAAGCTGCGGTCCGTCTTAAAGACAGATGCTGATACTTCGTTCCTAGAGGAACTTTCTGCACGACTTTCATCTTGCATTAGACTATCGTATGTCTTACAGACCCATAAAAATAACTAGCCAACTGACTGTGGAGGGAGTGGTGGTCCGGTGGTAGCACATTACACTTGAGATCGGAGGGTCCCGGTTCGAATACTGCCATTGGACTATCAGAATTTATCTGAGCAAAAACATGCATCCCACGGTGCCATGGCTGCCTTGGGCACCGAATGTTAATGGTCAACTTATAACCCAGTGATCAGGGGGTAAAATGTGAAGTCGGGAGAATATGTATATGTTTATAGTTCAAGACTAACCTCGCATTTACCTTACTGACTATCTGACTGACAGACTGACTGACTGACTAATTGACTGACTGACTAAGTAACGAACTAACGAGCAATCTAACTAACCAGTAGAATTTCCGTCACGCCACTGTGTTGTTCCATATCCTGTTCTCGGTCCATGTAATACTTTCCTGCTGTCACTGCAAACGTCCCTCCCCTGTAAATAGCAGTGGATGTATAGACGTCTGGTTGTCATGTTAACCCTTTCCTGCATAAATATGCCTTTCGACGCCTCTGTAAAAATCAGCTATTGAAACCATTGTGATACATAGAGCAGTTGCTCCTATAGGAGCAAATGCTCTATTTATCACAATGGTTTGAAACTACATTTTTGTATAAAATTCTAAGATTTCCTCATTCTCTAGTAAATGCTCCTTTTTGTTAGATTTATTCAAAGTGGTTGGATCTAAACATAGCCTATGAGGCAATGGGTTAAGCTGGTGAAACACTAAGCTGGCAAATCTCAATACATGGACAGCTACAAGACTTTAGTACTTTCTGAATAATGAATGGTAATGAACACTAATTAATTACAGGGCTCCAAATCTGTGAAATATCGTACATGTACTATCCATCTTACTTTATCATTCAGCAAATCCTTACAAAGCGTATTCCTCATTTAAAACGCCCATTTCCCTCCCCCACCCCAAAATAAGCAAATGACGGGGTGTATACAAACTCCATTCTATGGTAATCTAAACATGTCATAATAACCCTCATAGGGGCGCTTTTTGATGCATTTGGCGTATTCTAGAGAAGCCGTGTGATCAGGGTCTACTCTGATTGCAAATGTGTTTTTCTGTGCGGTAACGAGTTATTGATCGCCAAATTTACACTGTATAACCATATTGAGACCCAGTGTCTTGCGACGCTGTAAATGCTCTAGATCTACAAATTTACCAAGCAATGATATACTTATGGACTTGTTTCATATACCTTTGCAAAAGGTCATATTCAACACAACTTGCGGCCGTTAGGACATAGTTCTGACTGACTACAGTCCCACCACACGTCAGCATACCGTTGTAAGAAATGACTACGTAGAACGGATACTCCTTCCTCCCGGCTCTGTTGCTGTTTATTACGAGACTGTTGGTTTTATTGTTGGCACACTGTGTACCTGCAATGCCAGAATACTTAGCTAAGGGGTGCAGTAAAATCTGTCATAAGCGAAGCAACCATCAGAGCTATCTGATCATGGGTCCGTAAGGTAGATACAAGCACAACCCTTTACTCCATAAAACGCCTTTCTGTATCTTTGCATACAGAACAGACCCGAATCAGACGGTTCCTGTAGAAGGGTCGGCTCTGTCTGCTTGTGATATAATATAGCTATGATTCCACAGTTTTTGTCATGGACAAATATTCCTGTGTACATGTGCCAATATAAAAAAATATCTAATTAATATTCATGATGGCGTTATTTCTTACATGAATATTCATGGAATAAAGGGTAAACGGAGGTCAAACCTAATACAGAAAGCTCCTACATGAGTTTTTTGAGTAACTCAGCGGTCCATCAGGATCCAACCCGTTTGACATTCGATTGCTGGTTTCCCAAACGGTTCGGATACAAATGAAATACCGAGTACCTCGACGTTTTTATCAAGATCTAATATATTTCATACATAGTCAATGGCTTCAACAAAATCTTGACGAAATCGGAAGTAGAAACAATTACATAGCAATTACATTACATTACGTAAGAATTAAAACATATAATCATTTCAAAAGGTAGAGATACAGTATAGAACCTGTCTTTGTAAGCGACTTTGAATTGATTGAACGCAGGTGGCTATTTAATACAGGACAACAGCAATGCAGAAAGCTCATATGGGAGCTTTCTGCATTACTTTTGACCTGCATTAAGCTACCACCTACTATACAGGTCCATGATTAGGTCTATTTTTATGGTCGCTTAAGACAGGTTCTATTGTATTTTTTCAAATGTTCAGTTCATATAACACTCGGAACCATTATGTCACACGTTCTACCTAAATACTTTGCCCATGACAAATCTGGCCATTCAGGCAAAGGCTGCACGTGACCGCAGTCAAAATAAGAATCCAGTCTATAATATATGATATTCAACTTTGTAATTACAAAAGGAGACGACTATGTTACTTTTCCATGCTTATTATCTGTTGTATTTACTCATATAATTACTTTTATTTATTTCCGAAAATGCAACAAGAGTGCCACACAGTTTGGATCATGGTAATTCGTTTCATCTGATTGCTAAGTAATTATTCGATGTCTCATCTAATTACAAAGTGTTTGTATATGCACTAATCAGAGCAATAGAGACATGTGCGTACTCAAATACTATAATCGTCATTTCTACCCCAAATCCTATGTTGTGACAAATCTTTAGAATCGTCTCTTCGAGACGATTCTAAAGAGTGGTCACAACATAGCGTTTGGTGGAGAAATAAAGGAGTTATTCTTGAAAGTATTTTAATTTACGCATCTTACTTACAAATTAGCTACATGCGTGTAATATATCAACAAAATTTAATGTTGCTTGCTCGTTCTAGAAATATTTCACTGTAGATATTATATCTGACATTACACAATGTAGATAGTTCGGCTCTTTACAATATGTAGTGGCAGACTCAGAATACAGCCTACAAATACATTCGTAACACTGAGCCTCAAAACCCGATCTTCTATGTAGTAGCTTAACCCTTCGATTGCTATTCACGTCAATATACCTACCTGTAAATAGTGAAGACCCAGATGAGAGAGCTCCTGCAGGAGCTCTCTCATCAGGGTCTGCACTATTTATAAGTTGATTGTGCAACCAGTGCACTCCACAGCAGTGATTGCATAACGAACTACTTGTACACAGTGAAGATATATGTAATTATACAACAGGGAATGGGTAAAGAAGGAGATAATGTATTTTAAAAATTCAGCAAGAGAAGGGTTAATACAGGATAAATAAAAATATCGCTGCATCATATTTAACTCCTGCAGCTATAATCCACCTGTGGTTAACCCCTTACCTGATAGAGACGACCTTTGACACAGTAGGAGCAGTCTAATCTGGGTTTGCTTATTGAATTGTTTATATCAGATTCGCTTATGGAAAATAAATATTTGATTCTACAGTTTCTGCCATAGCCAAACCGTATTGTGTTTGTATTTCGTTTACAAAAGATTATTTATAAAGTCATTACTTCTAACATTAATTCGCCTTTATTTTCTTGGTGTTTATCTGTCATTTTCAAGAACAGTGCGATCACCAAAATGTTTTTTTGCATCCAACCCAAACTTCCCAACACTACCCAACTTCTGTTGGCGGCTATACGCAATTGGCAGTATGACACAATAATGTGATAACATATAAATAATAAAATAAAAACCTACATGTACATGTGACCATTTGAGTCGCTCTCTTGGCAAACTAGTATATTTGCATTGTAGACAGTGTAGACCCAGATCAGATAAGACGTCTATGACTAGATATCAGATCAAGTTCTATATTGTGTACATATATGGAAAATAGTTTTACTACAGATTCTGATGTGTGAAAGCAGTGCCGACATCGACGAGTTGCCGCGGTATGATCTACACTGTTGACTATGCATTAAAACTATCTTTCCCCAGAGAGCTAGTCAAGTATGGTCTGATATACATTATGGTTGACAATCATACCTTTGAGGGACACAATCACAAGGAAACACAAGCATAGGCCACAAATATGACTCTTCATGATTTCCGAATCTCAAAGCACATGCTTCTCACTGTGTTGATATGTTTACAAAGCTTTTGTGACATGGAGCTTATATAATCTAAAATTAACTGTTACCCTGCTGGGAGAAAAATGATGGATGCTTAAATTTGGCTCTTGTGCAAATTTTGACTATTATTGATTTTATCAAAATTTGAGAAACTACTGACCTCGTGTCAAATAGCGCTGATACAAATTTGACACCGTGCTAGTTGGCGTCTCATTTGGATCTAAGCTATATATACAAATACGAGTCAAAAGGTGATTAGCTGGCTAATGGTTGAACATTAAGGTCAATGTTTGTTTTCGAAAAATAATTGTATAAATTTCGCGCGAATAATATGTAATGTGAATAACATATTTTGCTGATCGCTTCCGGCAAAATATAAATTACAAGTACAATAAAACCTCTCTATGAAGACTACTGGAAGGAGATCTGTTGACAGATGGTACGAGACACAACCCTTAACTCCATAAATAGTTATGTAAGATGTAATGACACCATGCGTGTTAATTACCTGTATTGTAATGATAAAGTATGAATACAGACATATCTAACCAACGCAGAACATGTAGAAACAGATCTATATAATGTCATAAGCCAACAGAGCAGACCCTTGTCAGACGGCTTTTACAAAAACTGTCTACTATGTGGTTATTCTGTTTGCAACAGCTTTAGGAAAGCGTATTTTGGAGTAATGGGTAAAACATGTCGACAATTATACAGAAAGCTCTCGTTGGAGCTAGCTGTTTCTATATCATCGTTTAGCATGAAGAAGATACGAGCGTATATTCCAGTGTATATCCATCGAATGGTTGTCCGAGAGAGGTTTTACTGTAATGTACAACACGAGTCAATGCCACTTCTTATTCACACCTTTTCTGATTACAAAAATCAAAAGAAAAACTATACAGATAACAATATTTTAAAACCAGTCAATATATCCGCCGTTTCGTCTGACTTTTACCAACGCTCTATGTAAGAGTAATCTATATGTCTAATCTAAACTGTAATAACCCCAATCCAGCCAGTTTGAGCGAGCATCTATCTCATTCAACCCTGAACTATCAGAATAGATTAGCCCATTAGTGTTTATTATAGAGTCAACATAGAATGACAGGACATAGTATTACAGGGTTAAACTTGCTAGAGGATTTTGAATGACAAAAGTGCAGACCCTGATCAGAGGGCTGCTCTTGGAGATCTCTGATAAGGGTCTTCCCTGTTTGCAAATGACTATATACATGCGTGTCTCGGCTTGTAATAGTTCATTAAGCGTATTTTATGTGAATACTGGCATAGGTTATGACTTTCCCTAAGGCTTATTAAGAATTTTATTTGTCATTTCAGAAATGTTATCCCTTAACCATTAACCTGAGATATGCATTTTGACGCATTTGCAAACAGAGTAGACCCAGATAGGACGTCTTCTATAGAAGTTGTCTGGCGAGTGTCTGCTTTGTTTATTATAAGGCAATCTAAATATTTGTCATTGTATGCCATGGCGTAACATTGTTTCGTCTATACGTTAAGTAAAATAACAGTAAAAAGATACCTATAATTTACGGTATGTAGATATAGATACATATCTGTATTAATTTGTTTGTTTTTTTCTCTTTATCTTCATGTTCATGCTAATAATTGTGTGATTTAGGGTACATACATATACAGTAAAACCTCTCTATAACTGCCACTAAATTACATCAAGTATTGTGTGTTAAAGGCAGGTGGCTGCTTAAAGCAAGGTGAAAGTAAAACAGAACACTCCCATATGAGCGTTCTGTTTTACCTTCACCTTGATTTAAGCAGTCACCTGCCTGAAATACCAACTAATCAGCACAATTTAGTGGTTGTTATAGAGAGGTTTTACAGTAATTTAATGGCTGTTATAGAGAGGTTTTAATTTAGTGGCCGTAATAGAGAGGTTTTACTGTATATATAAATATACTGTTAAATCCCTCTGAAGCGTAATTCTAGTGAAGTAATATTAAGATTTTTTTAGGCAGGTGGATGCTTATGCAGTTTGGATGTCATGCAAAATTTCCCATGTGAGCTTTTCACTCTTCATCTAGCTGCCACCTGTCGTTCTGACTAGCATAGATACTAGTTTGAATGGCCAGTTTAGAGAGGATTTACTGTATATTCCTGTTAAACTGGCACCTTATAACTTCACAAACAGTTTAGATCCAGATTAGTTCTAATGAACGTGACGTCAACATAAGAATCGAGTTATTTTTCACTCATTTTCTTCATGTACTATTAAAAGCTATTAACTCAAAGCGTTCTCTCACCACTGTTGCATGCATTCTGTATAATTATGGTACATGTACTGATATCAATTTATTAGTTTTATTATATGTTTTAATACTTGCTTAGCCCTTTCTCCATCTGTGTCACTGTGAATTGTTTATGCTATTATATTTATCCTGATTGTGCCTGCTCAATACAGGACATGCGCTTATTTAAAATAAACTAAAACTGAAACTGCAATAAACTAAAACTGAAATCTGAAATAGAAGTACAGATAAGATGTGTAAATTTAAACATTTTCAAGAATAGCTTCTTTATTTTTACAACAAACCTTATACTGTGACCACTCTTTAGAATAGTCTCTTCGAGACGATTCTAAAGAGTGGTTACAGTGTTGGGTTTGGTGGAGAAATGACAGTTTTAGTATTTGGGTACGCACCTTTATCTGTAGCTCTAATTATAACTATTCTGCGAATGTATATTTACTTTCAGTAGAGCTTTCTTAAGCGGCCACCAAAAAGAGGTCTAATTATAGGTATGTAAGACAGACGGTAGCTAAATGCAGGTCAAAGGTAATGCAGAAGGCTCCCATAGGAAATTTATGCATTATTAAAATAATTGCCCTGCAGTAAGCAACATATGTTCAATAAATGGATGACCGCTTAACACATTACCCCCTAGTGACGCAATTTTGCGCCTCTATAAAATTTACATTTTGAAACCATTGTGGTAAATAGAGCATTTGCTCCATTGAAGCAAATGCTCTATTTATCACAATGGTTTCTAGACTACACAATTCTAAAACTCTCCTTTTCTATAGTTAATGTTCCTTTTCGGTAGATTTATTCAAAGAGTTTGGGTCTAAAAATAACCTAGGAGAGAATGAATTAAGACAGGATCGACTGTAGTCATTATTTCTTACATGAACATTCATTATGTAATGCTTAAACCAAGATTGACCTAGAATGCCGAGTAACTGATCGCCTCATCAGGATCCAAACTGTTTAACTCTTTACTAGATAGAGACGTATTACGACGCTTTTGCAAACATAGTAGACCACGATCTGGCGGTTCTTGTAGAATTCTTTTCACCAGGGTGTGGTCTATTTCTGTATTTGATAATATAAAACCGATTCTTCAGTATCTGCCATGGCCAACATGGGTTTTTTTAATATTCCATTATAATATGTATAATTAACTTCTTTAGGTTGATATCAAAATATGTCATGATGATGAGTAGTTATCCGGATAAAACCGAGCTCAAAGAACAATATATTAATTCAATTCATTCAAAGAAATATATACATTGTAACATTGTGTACTCAGATACTAAAACCGTCATGTCTCCATCAATCCTTATACATGTATTGTGACAACTCTTTAGAATCGTCACGAACAGGCGATTCTAAAGAGTTGTCACAACATCAGGTTTGGTGAAGAAATAAAGACATTATTCTTGAAAATGATTTTATTTACACATCTTATCTAGACCTCCGACATGTTGTAACATGCTTTTAATATCAACCCAATGAAGATAATCATTCTGTTTATTATAAGTAAAACATTTCTATAAAGGCCAATAAATTAAGTTGGCATTTAGGGCAGGTGGCTGCTGTAAACAAGGTGAAAGTAAAACAAAACGCTCCTATAGGAGCGTGTTGGTTTACTTTCACATTGCTTTAAGCAACCACCTGTCTTTAACACAAAATACTTGATGTAATTTAGTGGCCGTTATAGAGAGATTTACTCGGTTTTAGAGGTTTTGTACACAAATGCGAATTATATTATATTCGAAGTAGTGCAGACCTTACTTAGTTAATAGTTGATAAAAGGTTTAAATAATTATTTAAACCAGAAACTAATTCTTATAATGAGTTTGTAATGAATAAGCCTATATTTTATAATCCAAATGTCCCAATGAGCTGTATCAAAAGTACTGATTGTACTCGTAGACTCGTACCTTTATGTTGCGTTGAACGGAGGTGTCTTGCGACGATCTGTGCTGCTTGAAGCGGTTGTAGAGTAAGATAAAATACAACGTTATCAAACATGTCGCCATGTAATCATTGTAGCAAATATGGAAGCATTCGTTGAAGCTATTATTATTGCAAATTTCGAGTCCAATTCAAAATTTCAAAATACTACAGAAACCGCTCTACAGCGATCATCCAAAATAAATCTTATTCTTATTATTAAGTTTTAAGACAGGTGGTAGCTTAATGCAGGACGAAAGTTATGCAGAAAACTCCTCTAGGAGCTTTCTGCATAACTATCGTCCTGCATTAAACTACCACATGCTTTTCTTATATATCCACACGTTAATTGGCTGCGAAAGCAGCCCTATGCCCAAACTGATACGGCTTTGAATTTTGACCATGCGTTTCTGCGGTCCTGTGTTTCTATAAAAGCCAATCTTTTTAATAAATATGGTTTACTGTGAGACAAGTTTTTATTTATATATATTCATTCATTTTATTTATTTTCATTCATATATTTTTCTCAGCATATTTTTGTCGGGGTTATTTCTTTCTTTTCTGCCATGATCCAGTTTCAGTGAAAATGCTAGTGAATTAGGTATAATTGATTAAAATCACATGCTCAAGCATAACTGTCAGCGTGGTCTAAGGGTTATAACGATGGAATAGGAAACGTGAGGTCGTGGGTTCGATCCTCTGTGGAAGCTGAATTATTTTTTTTTCTCTCATATTTTCTTAGCACCCTTAGTATACGTGCTTTTGGTATAAAACCATTTTGTACATAAAAATATAAGTCCTTTGTTTGCATTTTGGCTTTGTTAAAGTTATTTAGCTGAGACCTTCTACTCGTGGTTTTGTTGACCGTTTTGCATATTTCACCATTGTGCATAAATTTGCTTCAACTTAAATGTATAATTATCTTATACTAACATGTTCTTAATTTGGGGACAATATAAGTGAAAAAGTTAATGGGCATTGCGTCGTCATATTGGAATATTTTCATGTAGACTGTAAGTATGGGAGTTTGTATGCCTTGTGAACATCACTTAATGTGATAATGGTTTCTACGTCAGTGTGTTTCAGCAAATGAATAACATTGATCTGTGACGTAATGTGTATTAATGGTAAAAAAAGTAAAGAACCTAGTTATAGTCTACTTTTAGTCCGAATGACCGCTCAGCCGACTGTACATTTATGGTGTCAAACACAGGTATGCATCATGGCTCATTAAAACATTCCCCCGTTTCTGCTACATGTATTAATTCATACATAACAGTCATGTTTTCCCAATATTGCTCCCTCTTTTTCTTCTATCCTGCTTAAATACATGTTACGCAGCCATTTTACGCTTGCGTAAATCCTTGCTTGTTTATTGTGTGGTGGCTATAGGTAGGTTCTATGGTTTACATATAATGAGAATGGGGTGACTACCAGGTACATGTGATATTGACCGATAGGGTTTAGTGGAGAACTATCAAAGTAGTGTTATTAGGTTTTCATTATAGGATTCTTATCTACAGTCCCGAAAGATAATAAAGATTGAATACGTGTGAATGAATTTCATTTTATTAGAGGTATCCATTAGTTTTGGACACTATGTTTGGATTGGATAATAAAACAACAGTTAACAGTCATAGTCGTCCCTACCATATTTTGTCAAGCATATAAACGAAAACATGAAATGTACATTTCATTCTTTTACTATAAATACATAGCAAGGTATACGTGTATAACTTCAAGCAAGGTTCGTCCTCATTAGCGACTGTTCTGAAAATAATAGTGTTTGAATATTTTACTGGATATTTTGTTTTTGAAAATAAATTCAACAAAAACATCTGTCCTATTTGAACCACTTTGTCCTATCGGTGTATTCTATACGTGTTCCTTGATTCTATAATGCGCTCATTTATCTCCCAAAATATATTAAAATAAATATGATTACTTATTACCGAGTTCACACACGTTCTAAAGCGACGTACCAAACAGACATACGTAAGGCTGTAGCTTAACCCTGAGGCTTACAATTCTGAATCTTCAAATGAACTATTCAAAAATGAAACAGGTCACTGTACGGGTCTAATACATGACAAAGGTTGAACATTACTTTATGTCCGCATCTGCTTTTTAAGACGTCAATATCAGTTCACTTATATGGGAATCTCCTGTAGTTATACAGAGGAGGGATGGGCTATTTGGTGGTTATCTTTCCGGGTGTGTATTGTTCCGGGTGGATATAGTTCCGGGTGGGTATTGTTCGGGCAGGCAATGTTGCTCCAAGGGTATATTGCACTTTACCAATCGACGTAATATCTAATATTGGTTGAGGATTGCGTATTTACATGAATTAAATGCAAAGTACAGTAAAACCTCTCTAAACCGGACAGTTAATTTAGTATATCGGAGACGGGTGGCAATTTAATGTAGGACGAATGGCATGCAGAACCCCCCTGTAAGACATTTCCCTCCTTTAGGACATTTCCCTCCTGTAGGACTTTTTCACTCCTGTATGACCATTCCCACTTGTAGGACATTTTCCTCCTGTAGGACCTTTTCCATCCTGTACGACCTTTCCCTCCTGTAGGACATTTCCACATGACGTTCAACCTGCATTAAGCAGCGACCTACCTAAACATATCTAAAATTTTCTCTACTAGAATTCCGGTTTTGATGAGTTTACTGTATCTTGTTCATATTGGTTTTACGTGGTTTTCCCATGAAATTAAGTGAGAAAACCATCGGAAATCCTCATCTTATTCAGAACTCATGCGTACGTAGTAGCAGGTAGGAGGATAAACGAACTTCAGCGGAATAATAATAACAGGAAAGAAGAAGTATACTTTGAGATCAATGTTTTGACCTGTAAAAGTTTGTGCAGAGAATGTAAAAGTATGTAGTAGAACCTCGATATTTCTAAATGTAAGGGAAAGTACTCGAGATAACGGGAGCTCGAGTCAGCTTTTTCTACCTTGGAGACTTTCTCGATGAGACAGCTTAACCCTTTCGGCGGCAAATTTCTAATTCTCGTCTGCAATCCAAAACTGTTTAAATCATTCGGTACAATAAGCACACATATATAAATAGAGAATGAGACAAAAAGCGAAGTCCCTGATCAGACGCCGCTGTGAAAAGGTGGCGTCTGATCTGGGACTGCACTCCTTGTCGTGGTGCATTTATGCGATTTCGGCGGTAAAAAGGGTTAATGCAGGAATGTTCAGCAGTGCTTGTGAACTGCATTAAGTTGTCGCATGCCTTTATAGATATGTGGAGTGGCGACTGTTTTTAACAATTCTGTCTTACAAGTTTTGGAAGGGACATAATTTGTAACTCGAGTTATAACGAAGTTCGAGTTATCGGAATTCAAAACATCGATGTTCTATATAGTGTGGTATTAGATAAATCTATATTTGCTGTTGAAACAAGTAACATACATCTCAACGAGATGGCATAATACCTGCATTATGGTCGCCTTCAATGGGTCTGGGGTACATGTGAGGACATGTTCATATCTCTACTGCACATATTCCTCATATATAGAGGTAGAGTATCATTCAGATCCAAACATTGTAGAGTGAACCCTCATTATACCGGCATTCGTTACAATGGCACCCTCGTTATACCGGCACTATGTATTGAAACAATATTACCGTTAAGTCTTTGAAACAGCCACTGAATAAATAGGTGCAATGCCAAAACGCTCCCGAATCGCTTCTTGTGTTCTGCATCAAGTGTTCACCTGTTAGCACTAGTTTAAAACTGGCCATATGGCTCCGTTCATATTTAAACTCGTTATATAATGGCAACCTCGTTATACCAGCAAATTGTCTAGAAACCAACACCTCCGTTATAATGAGGGTTCACTGTAGTGATTCATAAGTTCACCAGCATTGTTCATTGTTTTTCGATGCCATCGTCGTCTGCAAAATATGTCGTCCGCTTCATTTTTTGTTTATTTTTGTATGATTAAAACATCAAGGCTGTTGATAAGACACCGAGTCACTCAGCGTCCTAACTTGATCCAAACTGTTTGCATTGAAATCTTTTCAACCATAGATCCTCGATTGGGGGCGAAAAAGTAAATTATATTATTGTTAAGTCTGGAATATATTTGTATAATTTAAAAACATAAATATACTTTAATTAAAATGTCGCTCGTACAGGCCTAAGGGGATTTTTAATGTTGCTTGCTATTCACGTCAATATACCTACCTGTAAATAGTGAAGACCCAGATGAGACAGCTCCTGCAGGAGCTGTCTCATCAGGGTCTGCAGTATTTACAAGTTGATTGTGCAACCAGTACAATCCACAGCAGTGATTGCACAGCGAACTACATGTACTTGTACACAGTGAAGATATATGTAATTATACAACAGGGCATGGGTAAAGAAGGAGAAATGTATTTTTAAATTCAGCAAGCGAAGGGTTAATGTTGCTTACATTTATTGAGAGATTGGATCCTAACTATACGTCGACTAATTCAGCGCTGCATCAAGGTCAACACTGTCTGCAACGCTGGTCGTAATTTCGATAAAACACGGGGATAACTATGATTTAAATGGATTTGAAGCAGATGACACTTTCGCAGACGACAATTTGCTTAGCATGCTAACGGTAATACTACATAAACATGAGGTTTGTTTCAACGTAAGTTTAGGCTACCACCAACAGCCATGAAAGGCCTGTCTGTTGTGTTCATCTCGTCATTGTGTTTCTTTCAAGGTAAGACATACTATGAAGTTTGTTGATCATGATGGTATGATAATAATGTTGTTATTAACGATGACCATTAGTATATTGTTGTTGGTACTGTAGTGTTGTTGTCAGCTTGTACTTGTGAATACATTCTTTATACATTTTATTATTGATATACATGTACATGTACACGATTGTATATGTAGGTAAAACGGGTTTAGCGATGTAACTGAGTACACGAATAGATTCCTTAATAACTGTAAATATGACCGATAAAAGAAGCAAACAAAATCCAAGGTGTCGCATGAAAAACGTGATTATGCTTTTTCTCGTATAGCTATGCTGCATGCGAGTAATGCGTACATCTCTGTCAGAAGAATGGTTCGATATTTACCGATAACTGATGGTTATCGATACGGAAACATGCGAGAGTGATACAGTACATTCTGTCTTAAGTGGCCATTTATTTACTAAATTGCTGGCGGTCACTTAATGCAGGGCAAACGTAATGCAGAAAGCTCCAATAAGAGCTTTCTGTATTACTACTGATCTGCATTAAGCTACCATTTGTCTTACATACCCATAATTAGACCTAATAGATGGTCGCTTAAGACCGGTTCTGTTGTATTTCTTCCTGTGTTTTAATGCATTAGCCCGTGCTTAATGTATTTCACCGTCCCGGGTTAACCCTATAGTTCATATAGATATACATCTTTAATGCAGTTGCAAAGAGAATAGACCCAGATCAGACACCCCCTTCTTTGAGCCGTTAGATCAGTCTCTGTTGTGTTTGCTTATAGAGTGATGTAGATCTAATTCAACAACATCAGTCATAGTCATATTCCTGTGTTTTATGTCATTATAAAAGATAGCTTATTAATGCATATACATACCTCTGCGTGCTAGATGCAGGTGGTCGCTTAATGCAGGACAAAAGTAATGCAGAATGCTCCTAGAGGAGCTTTCTGTATTGCTTTTGTCCTGCTTTAAGCAACCACCTGCATTAGCGGGGTTTTACTGTATCATTATGCTGTTATTTCTTACATAATAAAGGAATACATGGTTTAAAAACACACCATTGTAAGATATAGTTTTGACCAAGGGCTCATGTACATATATATGCATATACATTTCACGGGTGGCTGCTCGCTGAAATTGGCAGATATGTTGAATTGTGTGACATGATCTATAGCTTCCTATTTTAACCCAGGGATCTTTCTGCTGGACATTTACCCTACATAGAGTTACCTGTATACCTGGCGGTACACACATGTATAACCTGGCTGCAGTGTTCAAACACTTAGTCCACTGAATAACCAAACTCGATCCTTTTTTCTGAATGTTAATTAACCCTTTTCACTATAAATACGCCTTTCTACGCCTCTGTAAAAATCACCTATTGAAACCATTGTGATAAATAGAGCATTTGCTCCTATAGGAGCAAATGCTCTTTTATCACAATGGTTTCATACTACAAAATTCTAAAGTTTTCCTTTGCTCTAGTTAATGCTCCTTTTTGGTAGATTGATTTAAAGTGGTTGGATCTAGAAAAAGTCTATGAGGGAATGGGTTAAGCAAACATTTGTATCAATTTTATCACTGAATAAAATGATTATTATGACAAATAATGCAAACCCTGATTAATAGACTCCATCATGAGCCTTTGATATAGGTCTACACTGTTTATGAACATCGGTTCAATTTTTTCCCAGTTCTTTGTGTATTCAACATTCCAATGCCTACTAAATCTTCATGGTCCATCATGGACAACATAGTTATAATGGAATATGGAAGGTGAAGCATTGTAGCCATTTTAGAAGGTCAAGAAACGGATCTATCAAATTCCATTAGCAAACAGAACAGACCCTAATCAGACGGCTTCTACAGGAGCCGTCTGATCTGGTTCTACTCTGTTTAAAAATGCATGAAAAGGTGTTTATATGAGGGAAAGGGTTAAATACAAATCGAAAAACATATCATAGTCTTTTTCTCGTATTGTTTTCTTCAACAGGTCGCTTGGCTTCAGTTGAGAGAGACAATGACTCGGAGGGACAAACAGAGTCTAGAGTGGGGACAAATTCCCTTTTCAAGATCGTCAATGGCAACAATGCACCGAAAGGGAAGTATCCCTGGCAGGTCCTGATTTTCTTCCGGTACAACTTCATCTGTGGTGGAACCATACTGGACGAGAAGCACGTACTCACCGCAGCCCATTGTCTGTACGGGGCCATAAAAAAGAAGTAAGATATTTACATTTAACCTCCAGTCTGAGTCTGCTAAGCATGTCCTGACTTGAATTTGCAAACAATTTGGACCCAGATGAGACACCTCATCAGGATCCAATATACCTGACACTCGGTCGGTAGTTGCAATAAGCTTGAGCGAACCGGAAGTAATTAACCCTTTCACAGCCAATGTCGCAAAAAATGCACCATGACAAATAGTGCAGTCCCAGACCAGACGCCGCCTTTTCAAGGCCGCGTCTGATCAGGGACTTCACTTTTTGTCTCAAACTCTTTTTCTATATCTGTGTTTTATTCCTTTGAAGTTGGTATATATTTATCTTATTTCCTTAATTTATCGAATGATTTAACAAAATTGGTTTGCAGACGACAATTAGAAATTACGCGCCAAAAGGGTTAACTATCGCCCCAGATTAGAGTTTGGATAGATATCCGTTTATACAGTATGATAAGGACTGAATGTAATACAGTAAAATATCCCTATAACGGCCACTAAATTGTGTTAATTAGTTGGTATTTAGGGCAGGTGGCTGCTTAAAGCAATGTGAAAGTAAACCAGAACGCTCCTAAAGTTTTACTTTCACCTTGATTTAAGCAGCCACCTGCCTTTGACACAAAATATTTGATGTAATTTAGTGGCCGTTATAGAGAGGTTTTACTGTAAAACCATTTACTTGTTGAATATTCGTGTTAGAAATAATGACATCATCAACATTTATTAAATCAAATTTTATAATTGATATGCAAAGGATGTTTGGTATTGGAAGTAACGGTAGAGTCAGGTCTATAAATATTGCATTAGCGAACAGAGCAGATCCTGATCAGATGGTTCATGCAGCCAATGTCTTATCTGGGTTTTCAATGCTTGCAAAGGCGTGAAAAGGTTTTGTATGATGGGAATTTTTAATTGCTTTGCAACTTGATTAGGCCTAGGTCAGACAGGGTCTGCTCTGTTTATTTATGGAGTAATGCCTTTCTGGTTATATCGCCATACGTGCTATTATAAACTTTTATAACTAATACTCATGATGTATAAATTATCAATACAGTAAAACTCCTCTAAACCGGAATTCTAGAAAATAAGAATTTAGCTACTTTTAGGCAAGTGACTGCTTAATGCAGGGTAAAATTCATGCAGAAAGCTCCTCTAGGAGCTTTCTGCATGACTTTCACCCTGCATTAAGCTGCCACCTGTCTCCAAAATCGATATTTATACTAAAATTAACGTCCGGTTTAGAGGGGTTTCACTGTACTTTTAATGTGGCACCAGTGCCACCGCTAATAGATATGGGGTAACACCGATGATTATTTACCCTTTCCACGCATTTGCAAACATGTTTTCACGCATTTACAAACGGCGTTGACCCAGATCTGAGGATTCCTATACGAGCTGTCTGATCAGGGTCTGTGTCTGAGTAACGTAGAAACCAGTACTTTCGTAAAGTATTAACCAATTCCCTTATAAATATTCCTATAAGAAAAAATGTCAAACTTATTATATTATAATAAATATTTACAATGACGCCATGAACACAAGACTCTTTTACAATAGAGAGAAACTGTACTGTCACACAATACTCTTATGGCCTGGGTCTACTCTGTTCGCAAAGGTGGAGAAAGGGGTATTCATGTCGTAACGGGTTAGACAGCCACATGTGGTCGAAACTCTCTAAAGTGACCCCTTAAAGGGGATGTCCCTACATTTGACGCGTTTCAAAAACATTTAACATATACAAAACTCATTTGTTTATATGCTGAAAAGTAGTATATCGCAAAAAACCTGTCCAATTACCGTTTATAATGACAAAATATCAATTTGTTTGATATCGCCAATCCCTATTTTACTCCCCGATGGTTCAGTTATATTCGGGTTGGGGTTTAGATTCGTAACTGTTCGCCCTATTCGCGATTCTCCGACCACTTCCGAGAAAGCTATTACGTAAACAATGGATGGATCGGGTGATCATCGGCAAAACGCGGAAGAATACAACGGAAAAGGCCGATAATATTGTGTTGTAGAATAAAAATTGTCAGTATTGATGAAATCGGATAATTTGTATCACAGGGGCATTTTTCGATATAAATTCAAATTGGAACCTTCATAATAATAATGATAGAGCGTAACAAATACCAAGTTTTATGATATTGTTGAAAATATGCGTTCACCGTAGGGACTTCCTCTTTAATGATTAATCGAGGATATATTAACTAATGCATGATGAAAGTAATACCGAACACTCCAATAGGAGTTGTCTGTATAAATTTCCTTCTGTATTAAGCTACGACTTGCAAAAAAATCAAACACTTGACTTATTAAATTTTACAGTTGTCATTTTAGTGATGTGTTACTGTACAGAACAGCCATACATTCATTCACCAAGCGATCGCTGTAGCGAGGTACTTTGGGAACTGTACTCAATAGAGCATACTCGTGATATGTCTTTCAAACTACAGTAAAACCTCTCTAAAACGATCATCAAATGATGTCTAATTCTGCGTCTGAAAATCAGGTGGTAGTTTAATGCACGAAGAACTCATACAGAAGCTTTCTGCATGGCTTTCATCTTGCACTAAGCACCCACCTGCTGTTAAAAAGAAATAAGCTTGTTCATTAAGTGGACGTTTTGGGGAGGTTTATTGTACATGTACACGTATTTGGCTAAACATTGAAAATTTAATGTTTTTCAGACATTACATAGTAGCTGTAGGAGTACATCTGATGTTCGAAACTGTTGGCACCGAGCAGTTTTATTCGGTTAAAAGAATACAAATGGTAAATATATCTGATTTCTTTTATATTTTACCGATGAAAAGCATTCCAAGTAAATTTTGTGACTATAATAAAACCGATTTATCTACGCAAAATTTATGGAAATGGCGGACAGATTAATCATGTTCCAATAAAGGGTTTATTTGTATCTCCTCTCTTACATATACATTATAGCGTTTCATACTCGATAACCATTAGTCAATAAGTGGAACCTGTCTTAACCCATTACCTCATAGGCTATTTTTAGTTCCAACCACTTTGAATAAATCATCCGAAAAGGAGCATTAACCTGAGAAAAGGAAAATTTTAGAATTTTGTAGTTTGAAACCATTGTGATAAATAGAGCATTTGCTCCTAAAGGAGCAAATGCTCTATTTATCACAATGGTTTCCCAAAGTGACCTTTACAGTGTCGTCAAAAGTCGTCAATATGAGGGAAAGGGTTAAGCGGCCATCAAAAATAGGGTCTTATTATGGTCTGTAAGGCAGGTGGTAGCTTTATATCGGTAACCATCTGCTTTGTAAGACTACTTTGTTCAATAAATGTATGTCCGCTTAGGACAGGTTCTTCTGTGTGTGACACAAACCTTGTATCTATTTGAACAATAACGGCGATTTTAATGTGTGCCTTAATGCAAACAGCGTGGAGTAAAATCGACATCTCGATAGCATCCAAAGTGTTTGGGTAAGCTACCTATATGTGTAAGACATATCACAATCTTGATCATATGCCATTACATGTATAAAATCACAATCTTATCAATATTCACACATGGATGCTTTCTTGCATGAACATCCATTTGGTACAGGGTTATATTGCCATCTAACAATGGAATAAAAGATAGCGATATGATTCTGACGTGTCTACCACTGTCGACGTTTCTTTGATATATTTCTTTACAAACATATGATGGTTTATTGCATGACGAAAGTAAACCTGGGTCCCTGCTTATAAAGCTTTTAGTTGAGTCTGAGTTTCGTTCTCAAGCTTTTGATTGGTCAGATTTGAGTTCTCAAGCTTTTGATTGGTCAGATTTGAGCCAGAGGCTCAAATCTGACCAATCAAAAGCTTGAGAACGTACTCAGACTCAACTGAAAGTTTTATAAGCAGGGGCCCTGAAATCTGTTGCAGTTGCTAGCTTTCTGTGTACATTTCGCCATGTATTAAGTTACCGTCTGTCTTAATGAATTAAACTTATACCTCATTTTGGTAGTCGTTTTAAAAGTTTTATTTTTATGAATACGTTTCTTCTGTTTTCAGCACGAAGAGTATTCGCCATATACAAATGCAAACGACATAGCTGTCCTAACACTGAAGCAAAAGATCCAGTACAACGACTATATTCAACCGGTCACTCTTGCAGGTAACAATAACACATCGTCGTTGGTGTTTTCAATTTCGAAGAAATTAGCGTTCATTACAATAGGACTCCCTAGTTGGATAAATCGTCCACTAAATGCAAATGTGCTAGTATAACTTAATCGTTACGCGAAGTCTGTGCTCATATATGTAGAAGTAACCAACAATGGCGTCTAACAAGCCGTAAGTCAAATCAAATACCCTTTACGTATCCATGATACAGTAAAACCTCTCTATAACAGCCACTAAGTCACATCAAGTATTTTGTGTTGAAGGCAGGTGGCTGCTTAAAGCAATGTGAAAGGAAAGGGGTGTTCTGTTTTACTTTCACCTTGCTTTAAGGGGCCACCTGCCATAAATACAAAAAATGACACAATTTAGTGGCCGTTATAGAGAGGTTTTACTGTATAGCAGGCCCAGATCAGACGACTCGTACAGGCACCTTCCGATCTCGGTCTACTACAACTGCAAAGGCTTTAAATTTCATATATATATAGTAAAGTGTGCACCACTTACAAATTGGACATATGAGTCTTAGAAGGCAAGTGCTTATCAATTGCATGGCAAATGTAATGCAGAAAGCTCCTTTGGGCGCCCAAATGGTTTTGGTCTTCGACTGACCCCCCCCCCCCCCACCACCACCACACACACACACTACTGCTGTGGGTTCGAGGCCGGACTGGGCATTTGGATTTTTCATGTGAGGAAGCCTTCCAGCTGGCTTGCTGTAGATCGGTGGTTCTACCTGGACGTTCTTCTCTGCACGAATTAATGCAATTTGTTCCGTACTCAGATGAACCTCTGGGGTCTTCCTCCACATGTAATTAGCTGGACGTCGTGATATGACTGAAATACTGTTAAAACGACGTAGTTCTCCCAAAAAAATCAAACCAAACTTTTAGGAACTTTCCGGAAAAGGAGTTGTCTGCATTACGCTTTTCCTGCATTTGGCTCACACGTGCCTTACAGACCAACACATATATTTATCAATGATCTCTTTCAAACTATCTTGCTTGTAGAGTTATTTACCTTTTTTGTACAGATGGTAGCAGTGTCGTGAACAGGGGCTGTTATGCATCAGGATTTGGAGCGGTCCGTCAAGGTAAACATCATTATTATGCGTGTCTGTCCACACTCACATGTAAGAGGAGTACAGAAAACCCCCTCTTAACCGAAATCCAGTAGAGACGAATTTAGGTACTTTTAGGCAGGTGGCTACTTCATGCAGAGTGAATGTCGTGAAGAAAACTGAATCGAACTACCACGTGTCTCCAAGACCGATATTTATACTAAATTTAACGTCCGGTTTAGAGGGTGTTTACTGTACATATCTATCTAATTCCCGTATTTCTCAGCGAAACCCTATTTATCTAATCATAATACACACCTATGCGATGCTATTCTAATGGGTACCAGCACAATAGAGCTTAGCAGAGAACTATGTGTCATCGACATTATCTATGTTTATCTACGTCGTAATGAATGGAATCAGGATAACATTTATAACCCCGTTTCAATACAGATTAGACACAGGTGCTCCAAGTATTTTGAATTCAGATCAACCGCAAAGTACTAGAGCGCCAATTTGTCTTCGTATAGCTTACGTTTGCATTTTCAGTAAAACACAATTGTCGTGTAATGGCATACATGCATTTACACAGATAATTAATATGCTTCATTTGACTTAATCGTTTATTTTGTAAACATATTATACCTTGATGAGAGGCTGAGCAATTCGAAATTGTTTTAAAGAAAAAACCCTTCTTAAATATCACTTCAATTAACCATGCATCGTGTCATTGAAATACAACAGAAAGAACACAATGACCTACTTCATATTTGGTATACCTTTCTGCGTATCTGTCAAGGGGGATAATTTACATCTGAACACTATCTCATTCGCACGGAAGGCAAACCGCTCCGGAATTCTGTATTAAGAGCATCGGTCTGCATTTGTCTTATAAGGGGAGGCCACATGTCTTGGTCCTTTACTTATCTATAACAGTAAGACATTTTAGTCGCTTTCCTGCGAGAGGTAACACATTGTAGACTGGTTCATGACCATATCTGCTGGCAGGTTGTATCCAGATCAGACGGCAGGCGGTATCATATATAGATCTAGACTGTTTGACGCTCTAAACACGTCTTTGAATACAAACAGAAGAAAGAATCCTCAAAAGATACAGTAAAACCTCTCAATAACGACCACTAAATTAAATAAAGTATTTTGTGTTAAAGGCAGGTGGCTGCTTAAAGCAAGATGAACGTAAAACAGAACGATCCTATAGGAGCGTTCTATTTTACTTTCCCATTGCTTTAAGCAGCCACCCGCCCTAAATACATGTACCAACTAATCAATACAATTTAGTGGCCGTAATAGAGAGGTTATACTGTACTTATTACTCAACATAATATATATCGATACACCCAGGTGCTTGTTTTGTGATTTTCCGATTGTATTCTAAAGTTTCATTCTAGCTAGTTTTAACTAGCATCCTATGATAGATAGTTAGTAAAATAGCTGTTCATCGTTTAACTCTGTAAATAACATTGTTTCAATGGTGATATATACCTGTGATAGTCTCTAACATTTCATATTTGAATGGCATTGTACATCGTTATAGATAAGTGATACGTATTGCATTTAATGTATATACATGTATACCACTGTACAATGACGAGACTAAGCTAGATTAATACTAACTGATGATCACAACTTTCAGAGCCAGATATGATGGCCAGCGGTTTGCAAGAGATTCGCACGCGTGTGGTTACCAAGCAGAGATGTAAGAAAATAGCTCAGAAGTATAAAGTGGTCGATTTCATAACAGAAAATGTGGTGTGTACAAAGGACAAGAAAGCTGGGGTTTGTAGTGTAAGTGTTGTTTCAATATCTGCATTGTTGTTGCTGTATTTAAGGGTATAAGAGTCGGTGTTTTGTAGTTCTGACGTCGATGTTATTAGCCCTTCGCTCCGTGAATATTCATAAAAGAAATTAAAGCACCATTTACATTAAATAGCTGAAGTTGTCATAATGGATAATGGGCACATGAATCTATAGTCATGTCAGAACGAAATACATTGTAAGATACCTATCTTTAATTAAGCCCTTGTTGCTTAACCCTTTCCTCTATAAATACGCATTTATACGCCTCTGTAATAACCACTTCTTGGAACCATTGTGATAAATAGAACATTTGCTCCTATAGGAGCAAATGCTCTATTTATCACAATGGTTTCAAACTACAGAAGTCTAAAAAAATTACATTTCTCTAATATTTTTTTTCTTTTGGGTAGATTCATTCAAAGAAGTTGGGTCTTAAAATAGCCCAATGAATGGGTGAATGCGGTCTTTACTGTATACATATTTTTTCACAGGGTGACAGCGGGGGACCATTTGGGTGTTTTGACAGTGCCGGAAACTATACACAGTTTGGAGTCTTATCTTTTGGAAGCAGTAATTGCAGGAAAGGGTTTAATGTTTATACAAGGGTTTCCGAATATCGAGACTGGATCAGTGACCAACTTAATTAAACCTTATCCTGCCACCCGCGACCGGACTAACGTTTGAAAACAGATTGGATCCAGATGAGACGTCGAGTGACTCGGCATCTCCGCGGGATCAAGGTTCTCTGACACTCTAACTCGAATCGGAAGAAGCAACATCCATGTAAGCCGGAATTCTAGTGGAGATTAACCCTTCGCTTGCTGAATTTGAAAATACATTTCCCCTTCTTTACCCATGCCCTGTTGTATAATTACATATATCTTCACTGTGTTCAAGTATTACGCTGTGCAACCACTGCTGTGGAGTGCACTGGTTGCACAATCAACTTGTAAATAGTGCAGACCCTGATGAGACAGCTCCTGCAGGTGCTGTCTCATCTGGGTCTTCACTATTTACAGGTGGGTATATTGACGCTATTAGCAAGCGAAGGGTTAATACTGATAATTTGGGCAGTTGACTACTTAATGCAGGGTGAAACTCATGCAGAAAGCTCCTCTCAGCTTTCATCCAGCTTTGAGCTGTCGCCTGTCTCCAAGACCGATATTTATACTTAATTGAACATCCGGTTTAGAGGATTTTACTGTACACTGTTTGGAACCAGATTACACTCTTTAAGATATCTATATTGTTTAACTATTTGCAATTCTGTTGTGAGGTATTTGACAATGAATGAAAGAAAATATTGCTTCTTAATATATCAACCCTTATACTCGACTTGCATCTGTAAACAGGTTGGATCCAGATCAGACGCCGAGTAACTCGGCGTTTTATCAGGATCAAAGCCGCTTGACATTCGTCAACGGTTTCTCAAACGCTTGTAAGTATACGAGTCAGAAATGAATAAAAAATGCAATAAAACAGTTGGCAGACATTCTTTTCTCTGCATGATTAAGGTTAAATGGGAGACAACATAAGTAAGACCCCTGTAATGCGTCCACTTAGTGAATAAACCTGACTGTCTTTATAAGCAGGTGGTTGCTTAGTGCAGGACGAAAGTTATGCAGCAATCTTCTAGAGGAGCTTTCTGCATAACTTACGTCCTGCATTAAGCTACAACCTGCCCCTGGCACCCGTAATTATGCCCCTTTTTGGTCGTCGCATTAGAGGAGTTTTACTGTACGCGTGCAGACAAAAGTGTGCATTCTTGTGATTACTTGTGAGGGGTAAAAAAAATATGGATAAGGGTGTATATAGTCACGTGGGTCTGGCCAGACATAGTGGCAACCATAAAACCACAGTGCTCTACATTATACATAAGCTAAGATTTTATGATTAGGTTATGTATAATGTAAAACCTCTTTAGTTTTTCAAGTGACCACTTAATGGATAAACATGCGACAGAACCTGTCATAAGCGGTCGTTCATTTATTGAACATTGCAGTCTTAAAAACAGGTGGTTGCTTAATGTAGTGCTTACATAAGGCAAAGAGCTCCTATGGGAGTTTCAGCATTACTTTTGACCTGTATTAAACCTTTTCCTGTTCTAAGTTAAGTCCAAATCTATTTGCACAAAATGGTTAAAATAAAATAAGGAAGGTGGAACATAGTAGCCATTTCAGAAAACTAAAGAAGCAGATCTGTCAAATTTCATTAGCAAACAGAGTAGACCTGACCTCACAGCTCCTATAGGAGCCATCTGATCTGGATCTAGGCTGTTTGCATATGCGTGAAAAGGCGTTTATATGAAGCAAAGGGTTTGTCTTCGACCTGCCTGACAGACCTATAATTAAACCTGTTGTTGGTGCTGTTTAATAATTTTCCTCATATAAACGCATTTTCACTCATTTGCAAACAGAGTAGACCCAAATCAGACGGCTCCTATATAGGAGCCGTCTGATCAGGGTCTATTCTGCTTGGTAATGAAGTTTGAAAGATCCGTTTCTTTAGTTTCTAAAATGGCTACAATGTTCCAACTTCCATATTTCATTATAACTATTCTGTCCATGAATATCCAGTAGGTATAGAAATTGCACTAAATATAGAACAGGGAAAGGGTTAATACAGGTTCTACTGCAAACAACAGTTAGGTGTTTTATGCAGGACAACAATAATGCAGAAAGCCCATGCAAACGCTTTTGGCATAAGATTTTTCCTGCATTAAGCTACAACTTGTTTTTAAGACCCAGAATTTGATCTCGTTTTGGTGTTCGTATTAGAGAGGCTTGCTGTACGTATTTATTGTAAAGTATAAGCTGGAAAATAATTATCCAATAAAGAATTTAATTAATATATTGGTGTTAATAATTTTCAGAACAAAAATGTTCATCACCGCAATGTTTATTAGGCGATACAATAACTGTACAAGATTGTAACGTTTACAGGTATATGATCTACATGTGTCAGCATATATAGTTGAACTTCGATATCTCGAACTCGGATAACTCGAACTTCGGTATAAGTAGAGGTTACATTTCACTCCTTCCAGAATTTACTGTACATAATTGTTTCAAAATATATCACTGCGCATATATATAGAAACATGCGTAACAGATTAAGTCATGTCTAAAGTAATGATAAAAGCTCCTACATGAGCTTTCAACATTACCTTCGATCTGCATTAAGCTGTTATAAATGAGATATTGATCAGATTAGACATCGGGTGACTCGAAGCTCTGTTATCCCGAAGTAATGTGTATGGTCCCTTGAAGATCGCGATATTGTTGTCTGTGGTCATGTGACAACGGGTAAATACAGTAAAACCTCTCTATAACGGCCACTAAATTGTATTAATTATTGGTATTTAGGGCAAGTGGCCGCTTAAAGCAAGGTGAAAGTAAGCAGAACGCTCCTATAGGAGCGTTCTGTTTTACGTTCACCTCGTTTTAAGCAATCACATTCCCTTAACACAAAATACTTGATGTAATTTAGTGGCCGTTATAGAGGGGTTTTACTGTAGACGCTTGCAAACCATGTGGGCCGTCACTATCTTCAAAATTACAACGATATTTCCTGTCATTTATCAGGAACTAACCGTGTTATATGATGCACTGCAGCCAGAGATCACGCTTGTCAATTATAACCCTACAACGATTGCAAACCAATTAGTGTCTGAATGACCACATGATACTATCTGAATGACCACCTGATAGTGCCTGGGTGACCATATGATAGTGTCTGAGTGACCACATGATAGTATCTGAGTAACCCAATGATAATGTCTGAGTAGCCACTTGATAGTGTGTGGGTAACCCATGATAGTGTCTCAGTGACCACGTGATAGTGTCTGTGTGACAACATACTAGTGTCTGAATAACCACATAACAGTGTCTGAATGACCACATGATAGTGTCTGAGTGACCACATGATAGTGTCTGAGTGTTCACATGATAGTTTCTGAATTACCTCATTATAGTCTCTGAGTGACCACCTGATAGTGTCTGGGTAACATATGATAGTCTCTGAGTGACCACATGATAGTTTCAGAGTAACCACTTGATAGTGTCTGAGTGACCTCATGATAGTGTCTGAATAACCACATGATAGCATCTGAGTAACCACTTGATAGTGTCTGAATGACCACATGATAGTTTCTGAATTACCATATTATAGTGTCTGAGTGACCACATTATAGTGTCTGAGTGACCACATGATAGTGTCTGAATGACCACATGATAGTGTCTGAGTGACCACATGATAGTGTCTGAGTAACCACATGATAGTGTCTGAATGACCACATTATAGTGTCTGAGTGACCGCATGATAGTGTCTGTGTGACCACGTGATAGTGTCTGAGTGACCACATTATAGTGTCTGGGTGATCACATGATACTGTCTGAATGACCACATGATAGTGTCTGAAAGACCATATTATAGTGTCTGAGTGACCACATGAAAGTGTCTGAATGACCACATAATATAGTCTGAATGACCACAGTATAGTGTCTGAGTAACAACATGATAGTGTCTGAATGACCACATTATAGTGTCTGAGTGACCACTTGATAGTGTCTGAGTAACTCCATGATAGTGTCTGAGTGACCACTTGATATTGTCTGTGTGAGTACAGGATGGTGTCAAGGTGAACACAGTCCCTGACGCCCATCATTTTATTAGCCTGTCTTTAATGAAATTTGGACCCTTTAACACATATGCAAACAGAGAAGACCCTGATTAGACAGTTTATGAAAGAGTGTATGTGTTGTCTGTCCAGCGTCTGCTTTGTTTGCGTATGCATATGTGATAGTTCTAAATATCTAGAGTTAGTAAAGGTAACATTTCCTATTTAAAATCTTATACGGCTTTGAATTTTGGGCACGATTTACTGCGGTCCTGTGTTTCTGAGAAAAACCCTCTTTTTAAGGATCATGATTTACTGTGACACTAGTTTTTATTTATCTATTTTATTTATGTTTATGTATATTTTTTTTGCTCAGCGGGTGCACATGTTTTTGTCGGGGTTTTATTTTTCTTTTCTGCCACGACCCCTTTTCAGTGAATGCTAGACTAGTGAATTAGGTATAGTTGATAAATATCACGGTCACAAGCAGTCGTCAGTGTGATGCAATGGTAAAAGCGTTGGCTTAGGAAACCGGGGTCGTGGATTCGACTCTTGGTAGAAGCGAATAACTCTTTTCTCTCTCGTTTCTTCTTAGCACCCCTAATGTACGTGCTGTTGGTTTAAACCCATTTTGTACATAAAAATATTAAGTCCTTTGTTTATATTTTGACTTTTGTAAAGACATTTTACTCGGGGTTTTTTTCAGGTGACACATTTTGCATATTTCACCATTGTGCATGGACTTTGTTTTCATCTAAATTTATAACTTTGTATATTGTATAACCTGTTGATAATTTGGGGCAATGTAAGTGAAAAAGTTAATAGGTGGTCTTAAAGAATCGGCTGTTTAGTTCTGAGATTAAAGGTAGTTTTGAATAATCGGTTGTTTATTCTTGATTAAAGACATGTTAGGCAGTCATTTTACGCTTACGTAAAACCTTGCTTGTTCCTATTTGTAATACAAAAATTAATTTAGCTACATGTAGCAATGCTCATACGGGTCAGAATCTTACAAATCCAGCAAACTGTTAATTCCGAACTGCTTATAAGGGCACTAAAATTCTGCTATAACCCAAAAAGGGCACACGACTTATTGGGAAATCCCCTGCCTATTGATTTTCTTCAGTTCAACAGTCAACGCAACCCACATTTAACAGTTTTGTACGGGAGTTAGTTTCGCTATTTCGCTATTTCTCACCTACACACCCACTTGCACGAACGATGAGTATAGCAAACGATATATAGCTATAGATAAACAAAAAGCTTTGAGGCGCAACTATACTTACAATATTAAATATTTAATTAGTCCGGAAGTATAGTGAGGATGCTAGACAATTAATTGAAAATGTTCACAAGTTTTGCATGGAGGAGAAGCAGTCTGGTCTGAAGATGTTACTAGAACGTGATTTGGATCGGACTGCGACACCACTAAACTGTTTTTGAAATTTATAATTTTTACAATAGAAGATAGCAGAAACATATTGATCAACAAAAATAATATAATTATGCATACTGCAGGACTCGAACTCCCTTTATTTAGATCATTGGTAACGGTTATTAGTCCTCTGCACTACCTACTGGCCACTGCGAATTATATACAGGTGATAATAACATTTAAACAAATAATTTCCAACGGAAAATGTCACGAGTTCCGCATCAACGTAATGAAATGGAATGCTCCAAAGGTCATTACACAGAGGTCATGGTACATCCATAGTTTTTTTCACGTGTTTTACCCTTTACCTGATGAGTATCCATATAAGAAAATATGACGTCATGAAGTATATTAACTGACAAGTTGTACATTGCTCCCTCCATTTAACAACTTTTGCTGAAAATGGGGAAAAAATGTTTTTTTGGGAGAGAGTTGTTGCTGGGAGGGACCGATGTTTTATTACGTCTTGGATTTCTGTCGACTCCAACCATTTTGGAACTAACGAACATTGGTTTCATATTCAACAGTCCCTGGCCAACATTTTGATATAAGTATGACACATATTGTTATATTTCATAGAACGATTGGCCCCTTAAATATACAAGATAGTAAGTCTTGTTATTCGGTTGAATTCTATTGACACCTTGTGCAATCGCATTCTGATTCAGAAGCGAATGAACAGCATCCAAAAGGTAGGCAAATTAACATGGTAAATATATAGTAAAACCTCTCCATAACGGCCACTAAATTACATCAAGTAGTTTGTGATAAAAGCAGGTGGCTGCTTAAAGGAAGGTGAAGGTAAAACAGAACGCTCCTATTGGGGCGTTTTGTTTTACTTTCACCTTCCTTTAAGCAGCCACCCGTCCTAAATGCCAACTAATTAACACAATTTAGTGGCCGTTATAGAGCGATTTACTGTACTAAATAGTCTTGTATGATTTTACAACTGCGAAAGTTAAACATCGACAGTCTTGTACAATAATACGAAACTATTTTAATTTACTTAACCCATTTGCGCCCAGTGGATTATTTCATGTTTATATATTGGATTTGTCCATTTCTTATCTAAGGGATGCCTGGCCTAAATTTTCAATTTCGTTTTATATTGAAATTCCTATCAGCAGATTGTGTAGACTCTGATCAGAAGCCGCATTATGCGGCGTCTGATCAGAGTTTACACTGTTTGACTACGTCCTATATATGGGATCGTGGGAGCAAATGGGTTAAAAACATGTACATTTACTTAAGTGTCCAGTCTGCTGAGCGGTCCTTCGGACTGAAAATAAACTTAAGCCGGTGCTAGGGGATGTGAGCAGTGTTGCACTTTCAATTACTGTTCATGAACAGAGTCAATAAAACCGAGTCTGCAATTTTCTATTTTTGTGTTGCAAATTTTTGCTCTCGGGGGATCACCTCCCTTCAGAATTTATCTAGGTACATTTTACTTTTTTTGTTTTACTTTGATATGAATTTACTGGGATTCATTTATCATGTTAATCCTTCTTTTAAACGCTTCCTACGCATATCTACCTAACACATAATTTGTTTCTATTCTTTGTAGTAAGCAGTTCAATCAATTTAAACTTAATGGGTCTTGCTCTACAGTATCCCTTAATTAATTTAACGCGACCTCAATCTTTGACGAAATTGCGTGTTTCAGGTCACACAGAAAGGTATGATAGAACGAAAAATAACGAGAGAAAGTAGGAGCCGCCTGACCAAGGTCCTCTCTGCTTGCTTATGAAGTAATATATACAGTAAAATCCCTCTAAACCGGACGTTAAATTTGGTATAAATATCGGTCTTGGAGACAGGTGGCAGCTTCATGCAGGGTGAAAGTCATGCAGAAAGCTCCTCTAGGAGCTTTCTGCATGACTTTCACCCTGCATGAAGCAGCCACCTGCCTAAAAATATCTAAATACTTTTCTACTAGAATTCCGGTTTAGAGGGGTCTTACTGTACCTTTATACTACGTTTTTTTGTATTATGTTTATGTACCATTTTCAAAATTATGGTAATAGATAAATGATAAATAATGCCATTATTTTTTATTGTAAGAATAATCACAAGAGAAAGGGTTAAAATGCCATTGGTGCTAATCTAATAAAATAAAAACAGATGTTGGGAATTCCAGTCCTGGCCATTAAAGAAGATCACCATAGTTGCATTTTCTCATAGTTTATTCCTCCTTACTTGTTTGTTCAATGTCCGTAAAACGATTCAGGTAAGTACGACAATGTGTCCCATAAAACCTGTATAGAACTAGTATACAATGTACATTCACTCATTATGCAGTTTGCGAGTTAGTGGAATAATCCTAGCTACATGTACAGCTGAACTTCGAAATCTCGAACTTCAAGGGACTATATAAATGTGTTCGAGATAACAGAATATCGAGTAATCCGATTTCTAATCTGGACAACTGTTCGAGTTCACAGTTTAATGTAGGTCTAAAGTAATGCTGAAAGCTCCTGCAAATAAGCTGACACTTGTGTTTCTAGATATGCATAGCGATAACGTTTGGGGCAAAGCTGTATTGTAAGTTTTGGAAGGACCGAACTTGTAGTTCGAGTTACCATGCAGTTCGAGCTATACGAGTTCGATATATCGAAGCTCAACTGTATTTCACATTTTATACAAATTCGCTTAACCTTTGACCCGCTGGATGTAAAAACAAAACCAGCTCAACTTATGATCTTGTCAATGTGATCGAGTTGTGTAGAGACCAATCGTCACGACACAAGCTGTTGAGAAAATATCGACCATGTGTCATGGCACAAGCTTTTGGAGAAATTATTGACCATGTGTCATGACACAGGCTTTTGAGAATATCGACAATGTGTCATGGCATAAGCTTCTGAGAAACTATTGACCAAATGTCATGACACAAGCTTTTAAGAAACTATTGGCCAAGTGTAAAACAGTTTAGCTCCTGGTGATTTATTCGGCGCTTTACCTGGATCCAAGATGCTTGCAAATGCGAGTCAGGTCGTAGTTAGCGAGAAAAGGGTTAACCCATTATCTCGTAAGTTATTTTTAGACCCTACCTTTTTGAATAAATCTACCGAAAAGGAGCATTAACTAGAGAAAAGTAAAATTTTAGAATTTTGTAGTTTGAAACCATTGTGATAAATAGAGCATTAGCTCCCATAGGAGCAAATGCTCTGTTTATCACAATGATTTCACAAAGTGACATTTACAGAGTCGTCAAAAGTCGTCAATATGAGGGAATGGGTTAACCCTTTCCCTGTTCTGTATCTAGGCCAAATTTAATTACCTACTGAATATTCATTAACAAAATAGGTATAAAGAAATATGGAAGGTGAAACATTATAGATATTTTAGAAAGCAAAGAAATAGATCTATCAAATTCTATTAGCAAACAGAGTAGACCCTGATCAGACGGCTCCTTTAGGAGCCGTCTGATCTGGGTCTATTCTGTTTGCAGGTGCGTGAAAACACGTTTGTATGAGGGAAAAGGTTAAGGGTTTAATCATTTATTACGTTTTGGAACAATTTGTACGACCAGGGCGACCGCGATATGTCCAACTGTAAGGGACCATACAAATGACTTCGAGACAACGGGAGTTAAAATAAGCCTAAGTAACGTGTTCGATGTGTACAGGAGCTTTCAGCATTACTTTGGACCTGCATTGAGCTCTCGTATGTCTTGATACATATGTGCAGTGGTAATTTTAGAGAAAATCTGTATTACAATTTATTTCGAGTTATATATAGAAGTTCGAGTTTTTCTAGTTCGAGATAACGATATTCCACTTTATTTCCTGTTTTGGACTATTCTGTAGTGTTCGTTCAATGCCAATGTATCTCATGCGTTACCAGTGTGTCTGCCCCCCGTGTCAGTGGAATTTGCCATGTCCCATGGTTCCATGTACATTACTTTTCCAGCAACCTCTTTAATCCACTTCCTATACTGGGACACCCTCATAAACACGTTGAATCCCTCGGGACAGTACTGGCTACCCCAAGAAAGTAGCCCGATCTGCACGTACGTCCCCATCTTGTCAAAACAACCAACAGGCCCTCCACTATCTCCCTGGAAAAGTATTTGCAATTGAAAAATGACCATTCAAAATGGTAGTATTGACCAAGTAATGCGAAAGTCTCCGTAAAAATAAACACAAACAAACAGTATATACCCGGATAAATAAACGCCTACAGGAGCACCCTGATCATGATCTACACAATTCGCTCCCCATATTATTTTCCAAAATGGTCATATTTGCAAGAGGAAATTGCCGAAAACGCCGTTCAAATCACTGAGAAATACAGGTTAAAATGGGTTTAAGTCAAAACTGGTCTAAGTATGGTTCTGTATGGTAGTTGGTCATAAAACCTGGTCTAAGTATGGTTCTGTATGGTAGTTGGTCATCACAACTGGTCTAAGTATGGTTCTGTATGGTAGTTGGTCATCACAACTGGTCTAAGTATGGTTCTGTATGGTAGTTGGTCATCACAACTGGTCTAAATATGGTTCTGTATGGTAGTTGGTCATCACAACTGGTCTAAGTATAGTTCTGTATGGTAGTGGTCATCAAAACTGGTCTAAGTATGATTCTGTATGTTGGTCATCACAACTGGTCTAAGTATGATTCTGTATGTTGGTCATCACAACTGGTCTAAGTATAGTTCTGTATGGTAGTGGTCATCAAAACTGGTCTAAGTATAGTTCTGTATGGAAGTTGGTCATCACAACTGGTCTAAGTATGGTTCTGTATGGTACTTGGTCATCACAACTGGTCTAAGTATGGTTCTGTCTGTATCGTAGTTGGTCATCACAACTGGTCTAAGTATGGTTCTGTATGGTACTTGGTCATCACAACTGGTCTAAGAATGGTTCTCTATGGTAGTTGGCCATCACAACTGGTCTAAGTATGGTTCTGTATGGTATGCGGTAACCTAATACAGGCCAACGCGTCATTACCTTTTCCCTGCATTAGACCATCTGCTTTTAAAAATCCTATGTTCAATACAAGAATGATCGCTTAAGACAGGTTCTACTGTATAATGTTTTGATACTGTACCGGACAGGTGGTAAGGGACAGTGTATGCTAGCAAAACAACTTTCATTCATTTCACAGAGGCATCAATCGAACCAGCTTGATCAATTCCATATTATCCCTCTACTCAATGCAGTTTTGTAAGGTATTGTACAGTAAAACCACTCTAATGTGACTAAATAATGAACAAACATGGTTGTCTCTTCATAAGCAGGTGGTTACTTAATGCAGGACAAAAGTTATGCAGAAGCAGAAAGCTCCTATAGGAGCTTTATGCATAACTTTTGTCCTGCATTAAGCTACCACCTGCATCTAGCACCACGAATGTTTACCTATTTTAGGTGGTCGCATTAGCAGGGTTTTACTGCATACTTTAATGTTAAATGTCTTAACATTAGCCATGGCATCGAGCAAGAAACGTTTTGTCTTTGGTAAAACCGTAGAATGAACAATACAGTAATCGTCTGATCTTGGTCTACTGTGTGTGTAAAGGCGTTAAGTGCGGATCGATTAAGTCGGGTAGTGATTCACTATTTCCGAATATTGCCGAAAATTTACCAATTGGTAAACCACCACCGAAATGAAACTTACGTTGCAGACTCCAGCGTCCTCGTCTTGCGTGCATGTTGCAGTCTTCGTGATGGCAGCACGAGCGTTGAACAGGTTTTGAGCCATGGTCTTGCATTTCATCTTGCTGATGAAAGATGTCTTCAACTCCTGGAGAGTGGTTGCAAGCCGATTTTGATCTTAAGAAAAAATACAAACGTTATAGTGCAGGCAAAGAAACGAATAGTCCAGTACTTCAAAACTGAATAAGACATTGTGTTTGAACGTAGCGCATAATATAGGTATACAATGATCGAACTCCCATTGGCCTGTTTCACTGACTATTTGGCGCCAAACAATTATCTTTTGAAAACAACGTGGTCTGGTTTAAGTTCGTCCAATCCCTTCTCTAAAATGTTAGTGGTATGTCAAACAGTTTAGATCCTGATCAGATGACGAGTACAATGCTCCCTCCCTACAACGACCCTCTCAATAACAATTCCCTCCTTATACCAACGCATGTCACTGTTTCCGATACAACAAGGCTCAAGAAATAACTTTTTTCCATCGTATTTTCTTTATGCCTCCATCAAACCCTATGTTGTGACCACTCTTTAGAATCGTCACTTTGTGACGATTCTAAAGAGTGGTCACAGCATAGGTTTGATAGAGGCATAACGGTTTTAGTTCTCGAAATTCACCTTATCTGGGGATCTGCAAACAAGCTAATTGAGTTTGATTTTCCCTCCCTATAACAACTCCCTCTGAACAACACATACAATCTTCGTATCCCACCGGGTGTCGTTGTAGAGAGGGAGCACTGTACTTAGCGTTTCATTTGGATCTAAACTGTTTGTAAAGATAATCCAGATGTCGCCCATTGCAAGTCCTGAGAGTCGCTTTATACTGGCTCAGTGTCTATACTATATCTAAACTATTTGGCTCAGCGTCTACCCAGGATCCAAAAATGTTTGACACTTATTCTATAGTTTGTAAAGAAAGTGAAAAACAGATCTTTGAAACCTGAAGAAGATGATTATCTTAGAAGATGAAATTGAAAGGATTCAGTACTGCCTCTTTCCAGACTATCTTTCATTTTTGGAAAGACACGAATAAGTGAATGTTTCACTTTTACAAATGTTAGAATTTCAAACATTCATATTATCTTTCTCTCAAAATGATATATTCCTGTCTAGATACTTTTGCATATAAGAATATTCCGGTTTACCGTGAGAGACAAGTCCGAACCCTGTTGCATAGCAATCCATCCATTGCGTGGCCTTCAGGTCAAACCTTGCAGCTACAAAAGAAAACAGTTCCTTCAAAAATCTTTAATAGCTTACGATGCAACTACGGCGTACTTTATTCAACTGTAAGGTGTCATTGTGACAGATAATCAAAAAATTTATCCCTGGGCCTTTAGCCCTTTTTCCTAAAGAATACGCATGACTAATATTTCGACAAATTTGAAAATTAAACACAAACAAGCGATGTTTTACCTTGGCAGAAAATGAGGAATCGGGATCAGACGGCTCCTATATGATCAATGTGATCTTTGGTATGCTTTGTATGTGTTCAAGAACGTCTGTACCAGGCAAACGAGTAAGTCAGAGACTGGCATTTGATAATACAGTATGGAATAGCCATCAAATCAGGACCCTCTTATTCTGTACTGTATACCAAACAGAGACTGGCATTTGACAATACAGTATGGAGGAGCCATCTAATCAGGACCCCCTAATACTGTACTGTACACCAAACAGAGACTGGTATTTGACAATACAGTAGGGAGGAGCCATCTAATCAGGACCCCCTTACACTGTACTGTATGCCAGACAGAGACTGGCGTTTGATGATACAGCAGTAGGGTGTAGTCATCTAATCAGAACCCCCTGACACTGAACTGTATGCTAGACAGAGACTGGCATTTGACAATACAGCAGGGAGGAGCCATCTAATCAGGACCCCCTAACACTGTACCGTATGCCAAACAGAAACTGGCATTTGATACTACAGTATGGATGAGCCATCTAATCAGGGCCTCTACCACTGTACTGCATTCCAGACAGAGACTGGTATTTGGCAATACAGTAGGGAGGAACCATCTAATCAGGACCCCCTAGCACTGCACTGTATACCAGACAGAGACTGGCATTGGACAATACGGTAGGGAGGAGCCATCTAATCATGACCCCTAACACTGTACTGTATGCCAAACAGAGACTGGCATTTGATACTACAGTATGGAGGAGCCATCTAATCAGGACATCTAACACTGTACTGCATACCAGACATAGACTGGCATTTGGCAATACAGTATGGAGGAGCCATCTAATCAGGACCCCCTTGCACATTACTGTATATATACATGCCAGACAGAGACTGGTATTTGACAATACAGTAGGGAGGAACCATCTAATCAGGAACCCCTAACACTGTACTGTATGCCAGATAGAGACCGGTATTTGACAATACAGTAGCGAGGAGCTATCTAATCAGAACCCCCTTACACTGTACTGTATACCAGACAGAATCTGGCATTTGACAATACAGTAGGGAGGAAAAGAGGAACCATCATCTAATCAGGACCCCCTAACACTGTACTGCATACCATACAGAGACTGGCATTTGGCAATACAGTAGCGAGGAGCCATCTAACCAGGACCCCCTAACACTGCACTGTATACCAGACAGAATCTGGCATTTGGCAATACAGTAGCGAGGAGCCATCTAACCAGGACCCCCTAACACTGCACTGTATACCAGACAGAATCTGGCATTTGACAATACAGTAGGGAGGAGCCATCATCTAATCAGGACCCCCTAACACTGTACTGTATACCAAACAGAGACTTGCATTTGGTAATACAGTAGGGAGGGTCCATCTAATCAGGACCCCCTAACACTGTACTGTATACCAGACAGAGACTGGCATTGGAAAAAACAGTAGGGAGGAGCCATCTAACCGGACCCCCTAACACTGTACTGTATACCAGACAGAGACTGGCATTGGAAAATACAATAGGGAGGCACCATCTATCAGGAACCCCTAACACTGTACTGTATGCCAGACAGAGACTGGTATTTGACAATACAGTAGCGAGGAGCTATCTAATCAGAACCCCCTTACACTGTACTGTATGCCAGACAGAGACTGGCGTTTGATGATACAGCAGTAGGGTGTAGCCATCTAATCAGGACCCCCTAACAATGTACTGTATGTCAGACAGAATCTGGCATTTGTCAATACAGTAGGGAGGAGCCATCATCTGATCAGGACCCGCTAACACTGTACTGCATACCAGACAGAGACTGGCATTTGGCAATACAGTAGGGAGGAGCCATCTAATCAGGACCCCTAACACTGTACTGTATACCAGACAGAGACTGGCATTTGGCAATACAGTAGGGAGGAGCCATCATCTAATCAGGACCCGCTAACACTGTACTGCATACCAGACAGACACTGGCATTTGAAAATACAGTAGCGAGAAGGCCATCTAACTAGAACCCCCCTTACACTGTACCGTATACCAGACAGAATTTGGCATTTGGCAATACAGTAGGGAGGAGCCATCATCTAATCAGCAACCCCTAACACTGTACTGCATACCAGACAGAGATTGGCGTTTGATGATACAGCAGTAGGGTGTAGCCATCTAATCAGGAACCCCTAACAATGTACTGTATACCAGACAGATTTGGCATTTGGCAATACAGTAGGGAGGAGCCATCATCTAATCAGGACCCCCTAACACTGTACTGCATACCAGACAGAGACTGGCATTTGACAATACAGTAGCGAGGAGCCATCAAACCAGGACCCCCTAACACTGTACTGTATACCAGACAGAGACTGGCATTTGGCAATACAGTAGGGAGGAGCCATCATCTAAGCAGGACCCCCTAACACTGTACTGTATACCAGACAGAGACTGGCATTTGGTAATACAGTATGGAGGAGCCATCTAATCGGACCCCATAACACTGTACTGCATACCATACAGAGACTGGCATTTGACAATACAGTAGCGAGGAGCCATCTAATCAGGAACCCCTAACACTGTAAGTTTACCAGACAGAATTTAGCATTTGGCAATACATTAGGGAGGACCCATCATCTAATCAGGACCCCATAACACTGTACTATATACCAGACAGAGACTGGCATTTGACAATACAGTATGGAGGAGCCATCTAATCAGGACCCCCTAACACTGTACTGTATACCAGACCGTCTGATCATGGTATGTTCTGTTTGCTTATGATATTACATAGGTATCGCAAACTTTTCTGCCGTGACTAAAGTTCCCCTGTGTCTATGTGCTTTTATAACAATTAATCTCATGAATATCCATGATGTCATTATTTCTCACAAACTACTCATGGCGTAAAGGGTTAAGACAGGTGGCAGCTTACCATAGAGTGAGGGTCATGCACACATGCAATAATCAACTGTTCTTTTCATACAGTAATACCCCTATAAGCCGGACGCTCAACCTAGTACCAATGAGGTTTCCAGAAGATAGACGACAGCTTAATGCACGGGGAAGTTCATGCAGAACTCTCCCAAATAAGCTTTCTGCATACATTTCATCCTGAATTAAGCAACCACCAGCACAAAAAGACAAACTTTGTGTCTTTGTTAAGCCTCAATCTACCAAGCGCGACCTGGCTGGTATATGCACAGATGAGATGCAGAGTAACTCCGCATATCATCTTGATCCGAGCAGTTTGGCAATCGGTGAAATGTTTGTAAAGCTTGTCCGAAAAAGTGCAACAAATCGGTGTTTAACCCTTTCCCTCATATTGACGACTTTTGACGACTCTGTAAATGTCACTTTGTGCAAATGCTCTATTTATCACAATGGTTTCAAATTCTAAAATTTTCATTTTCTCTAGTTAATGCTCCTTTTCGGTAGACTTATTCAAAGAGGTTGTATCTAAAAATAGCATATGATGTATAATAGGTTAAGCAGGCGCCGTCTTTATAGCCGTCTACTCTATGTTTTAAAATGTTGGTTTATAGAAGCTTTAGAGCATACTTAGTTTATGTACTTGCTAAGATAACCGGATCCACTCTTTCGGTAAAAGTCACGGGAGATTCAAGTTCCAGCAAAGCTATATCATTCTGGTCGTTACTTGGTGTGTAGTTCATATGCTGAAAGAACAACAACTAAGAATCATATCAAGCGCTTCGTACTTTACAAAAACTCCATATATTACAAGCGCTACACGAATACATTGCAACTGTTAAACACATTACAAGCGCTACACATATTACAAATGTTTCACAAATTACAAACACTACATACATTACACATGCTGTACATATCATTAGTAAAGCTCAAATTACAAACTATACACACATTACAAGCGTCTCATACACGAATCTCATACATTACAAGTACTTCATACACATTACAAACACTAATAAACATTAAAGTGCTACACATTAATAGCGTTTCACACAATGCAAGAGCTATATACATTACAAACGCTACAGACATTACAACAGTTACATACAAAGCAATGTCACATATTACTATCGTTTCATACATTACAAACGCTGCGCACATTACAAGCGCTACGCAATTACAGATGATTCTTATATTACAAATACTTCACATATTAAGCCTTTCGGCGTCAAATTTCTGATTGTCGTCTGCAAACCAATTTTGTTAAGCCATTCGGTAACATAAGGAAAGGAGATAAATAAATGCAAATTTCAAAGGAATAAAGTACAGAATTAGAAATAGAGAGGAAGACAAAAATGACGTCTCTGATTAGACTGATACTTATAAAGGCGGCGTCTGTTCTGAGACAGCACTCTTTGTCGTGGTGCATTTATGCAAGGTTACATTTACTTCACACATTACAAACGCCACATATATTACAAGTGATACACACTTTACAAACGCTAAACCCATTACAAGTGATACACACCTTACAAACGCTACACATATTATATGTGATACACATTTTACAAACGCTACATACATTACAAGTGATACATACATTACAAGCGCTACACACATTACAAACGCTACATACACTACAAGTGACATACACACTACAAGTGATATACACTTTGAAACGCTACACATATTACAAACGATACATACATTACAAGTGATACACACATTACAAGTTATACATACATTACAAACGCTACACAAATTACAAACGCTACATACATTACAAGTGATAAACAAATTACAAGTGTGTAATGATACACATATTACAAACGCTACACACATTACAAACGCTACACACATTACAAGTGATAAACAAATTACAAGTGTGGAATGATACACATATTACAAACGCTACACACATTACAAACGCTACATAAATTACAAGTCATACACAGATTACCAGTGATACTGACATTACAAACTCTACAAATATTACAAACGATACGAACATTAAAAGTGTTACACACATTAGAAACGCTACACACATTACAAGTGATACACATATTACAAGTGATACACACATTCACACATTACAAGTGATACACACATTACAAATGTGTGTTAAAAACGCTGCACACATAACAAATGCTACACACATAACAAATGCTACACACATTACAAGTGATACACACATTACAAATGTGTGTTACAAACGCTGCACACATAACAAATGCTACACACATAACAAATGCTACACACATTACAAATGATACACACATTACAAATGTTACACACATTACAAGTGGCACACATTACAAACGATACACACATTACAAATAATACACATACTACAAGTGATATATTACAAGCGCTACACACATTGCATATTTTACAAGTGATAAACACATTACAAGTAATTCACATTTTACAAACGGTACATACATTACAAACGCTACACGTATAACAAGTGAAACATTGTAAGCGCTACACACATTACATACATTACAAGTTTTACACACATTACAAACGCTACATACATTAGAAACTCTACATACATTTCAAGTGATACCCACATTACAAGTGAAACATACATTAAAAGTTATGTATACACATTACAAACGCTACCCACATTACAATTGATACATACATTACCAACGCTACACACATTACAAACGCTGCACACATTACAAGGGATACATTACACACACTACACAAATTACAAGTGATATACACATTACAAATTATACTCACATTACAAACGCTTCATAAATTACAAACGCTACACACAGTTTATGCATTTCACACATTTAACACTATACTCATTCCAAGCGTTTTACACATTACAAGTACAAATGGAACTTCTAGTTAGGATAAACCCTTATGTCGTTATTCGGACCTGGCTAGTATTTGCAAATTGTTTGACTCCGGATGAGGTGCCGAGTAACTCGTCATCTCCTCTGCATTCAAACGGCTTGACAGTCGGTCAGCAGCTCATATTCCAAAATTTCAAATTTGTCGAAATTGCACTAGTTCCAAATTTACACAGATATAATCGATTATGTTTGCAGTGATATACGGGTTAAAGGCATTTTATTATATTTCCAGGGTCAGCAATATTAACTGTTGGTCCATTGTGAAAACAATAATGACTGCTCAAACTTGAACCCGGTAAAGTTTCACTATTTTTTATCAAACTTTTGTGAAACTATTTAGTATCGACCATGTCTCAAACAGCTTGAATCCTGTTAACTTTGTATCTCATCTGGATCCAAGCTGTTTGAAATGCGGATCAGATCTCGAATGACCGGACAATGGTTAACCCATTCCTTGTTCTATGTTTAGTCTCAATACCTACAGAAGATTCATGGACAAAAAGGTTGAACATTGTAGCCATTTTAGAAATTTAAGAAACAGCTCTATCAAATTCCACTAGCAAACAGAGCATACCCTGACCTATAGGATACGTCTGATCTGGGTCTACTCTGCTTACAAATGTGTGACAATGCATTTGTATAAGGGAAAGGGTTAAACATATTTGAGTTTATTCCCTGAACCTAAAGCAGTCGATTGGCAAGTAGTGTAGACCAATTCTACGTGGCCTTCCTTATCATTGCTCCAAGGATCACATCAGAAAAAAGGAATTTATACCGAAAGATTCGTTCAAAAATATATGACAAACTAATATGACAAAGTAATCGGCCTCTCATCTGAGGAACTCGGCGTCTCATCAGAATCAATGCTGTTTGACACTCGGTCTATAGTTTCACAAAAGCTTTTCCGAATTGGAAAGTCAGAGAGAACGTGGTACCTTAACATTTAGTCTGCTGAGCAAATTATTTTTACAGAATTTTTTACCTACATGTACTACATTTTCAAAATTCAAGCTATAGTCAATTTGTCTACGCAATCAGGGTGTCAAACAGTTCGGATCCTGATGAGATGCCGAGTTACTCGGCGTCTCATCTGGATCCAGACTGTTTGCATAATTATGTATTCACTCATCCGCCCATTGCAGGCTATATGTTAAATGCAGTTCAATAGAGGTGTTCTGCATAGCTAGCTCATGTCCTGCAATAAGCAAGCATCGGCTTTTTAAGACTCCTATGTTGAATAAATGAATTATGTACAGCTTAGAACAGGTGCTACTATAGACGTATTTTGAAGCCTTTGCACCCAGAGTAGGCCAGGATCAATTAGCTATTGTTTGCTTCTAGAATAATATAGATTTGTTATTGGCCATATTATATCCTGTGTTTATACTATTCTACAAACTCAGCTAATACATGTACATGTTAATGACGTCATTATTTCTTACATACGACATACTGACTAGGTAAAGTGTTAACACTTTCCCACATATAAACGTATTTTCACGCATTTGCGAACAGAGTAGACCCAGATCAGACGGCTCCTAGAGGAGCCGTCTGATCAGGGTCTGCTCTGTTTGCTAATATAATTTGATAGATCTGTTTATTTGCTTTCTAAAATGTCTATAATGTAACACCTTCTATATTTCTGTATAATTATCTTATTAATGAATATTCAGTAGGTACTGAAATTTGGCCTAAATACAGAACAGGGAAAGGGTTAACACTCCGCCTGCTAAGCGTGACCTGATTAGCATTTGTAACCAGTTTGGATCCAGATAAGATGCCGAGTAACTCGGTATCTTGCAAGGATCCAAACTGGTTTGCAAATGTTCTTTTTCTAATCATTGTAGTAGCCTAAATCAGAATTGGACCCCGAAATGATCGTAGGCCTACTGTGATAGCGTGATGATACAACAGTTTGGTTGAAATTTTTGTCAAAACAAACAAACAAACAAAAACCAATTAAAATCATAATGGTTGTCTGCTACAAATATATAAATCTAGCTTAGATTTATTAGCATTTAACATGTATCTTTCCCTAGTTTCGTTTTGTTGGAGAGTTTTGAGTAACCTATATGTTTACATGCATGCTCATTCAATATAATAACTACTTCGTTAATTTCTGACCCAATGTTAAATTTCCCAGTCTTCTATTTGATAGTTTAGAACTACATGTATACATGCGTTAAGTATTACTGGTTAAAATGTACGTAAGTTTATTCCTGCGTGACAATTTATTGTTTGTGTGATTTGTATGTGAATGTGTTAATGATGCCCTCTAAACTGGGCCTTAACCCTTTCCCTGTTCTGTATTTAGGTCAAATTTCAATACCTACTGAATATTCATTCACATAATAGGTATAAAGAAATCTGGACGATGGAGCATTGTAGACATTTTAGAAAGTAAAGAAACATATCTATCAAATTCTATTAGCAAAAAGAGCAGACCCTGATCAGACGGCTCCTATAGGAGCCGTCTGATCTGGGTCTTCTCTGTTTGCAGATGCGTACAAACACGTTTATATGAGGTAAAGGGTTAAAAAGTTATCGAAATAAAAGTTCAAATTTCAAAGTTGTGGCACGACTTACCATAGAGACCTTCTTGACTAGCCGGTATTGTTCGTATTCACTACTTCTCATCAGCTTGTATTTCCCGACTGCTATTTTGAACCGACCCCATCTGTCAAAGACACAACACATCTACTCTAAGACGACTAAGTACAGATACAGTAAAACCCCTTTAAACCGGAAATCTAGTAGAGAAGAATTTAGATACTTTTAGACAGGTGGTTGCTTAATGTAGGGTGAATGGCATGCTGAAAACTCATAGAGGAGCTTTCTGTATTACTATCACTCTGCATTAAGCTGCCACCTGTCTCCAACACAGGTGGGGGGGGGGGGGGGGGCATTTCCTGGGTCTAGATAATCTAAAAAGTCAAACTATTGATTGGGTCGATTTAGTGTTATGTTATATACGTATATAATATAACACTAAATCGACTCAATCACTTTTTCCCCAACTATTTAGACCACTAGACCCACGAAATGGCTCCCTATGTCTCTAACACTGATATTTATACTAAATTGAACGTCCGGTCTGGAAGGAGTGTACGTTACTGGTGCTCTTATTCCGATTCAATAAGACAATCATGGTGTATAATTAGCTTAACTACTCCAGCAGCATGAAGACGGGTCAGTGATATCATCTGCAAATAGTTTTGGATCCAGTTGAGATACTGAGTAACTCGGCGTCTTGATGAACATTAGGATCTGTTTTATATCCTGTTCATCTTTTTATAAAGAACGTAAATAAGCATCCACTCTAAAATTTGAAGCAGACGAAAATGTGTCTAGCAAACGATATTTAAATAGGTAATTGGACCATTTATGCCAAAGATACACATATGTACACCTTTTTGGTGGCTCATGTAGGAATTGACTGACTAGAGTGGAAATGATTGGCGCCCCCGCATTAAGCCGGGCGCCTATGAAGTCTTACGAAATTTTTAGCTAATGGCAGGAGCAGTCATTTGGTAAAATTGCAGAAATAAACGTTACTTGTTCGAGCAATTCAAGTTGTATGTATTGGTCGATTAAGAGTGTGAATAACATATCAGAGGTAATGGAATAAAAATAAACATGTGTTTGTCTATATTGCATTAAAAGAAATTAGTACATTATTGATATTAAAAGCCTGATCCTTTCGAATTTCCGGTGCAATAGGCTTGCCTAAAGGTCTGGGAAAGTATTACACTTTTTACAGTAAATGCACAGTCCAGAGTGCAGTTATTGGTTTAATGCGGATTAATTGCATGTCTAGGAATAACATATATTCGTTTTGTAAAGTTTGGCCCAATTAAGAGAAAACATCCTATACATTGCGGTGTATCAATGATTGTTTTAGTTGATAATCGACTTGAAGTCAGTCACAAGGTCAGAAATACGGCGATGCTAAGGAGTTCGTCTATTGGTACGTATACACATAATAATAACATTTTCATGAAAATCAAACGCACCTCAAGAAATATTCCTCCAAATAATTACAGAATGTCTATTTAGTAATAAAGACACCCAGCTATATGTTTGGACTTTCTTTTAGTTTTTACGTAGTGTTTAATTAAATTTAAGTACGTTATGTATAAAATGCGAAAAATGGAGCACATTGGAACCATAATTGGAGATATATTAATGTGTTGTAATTAGAATTCGTCATTGCTTACTGCTACGTATGGCATTTTAACCCATTTTCCTTTTCACATTTAAACTTCAGGTTTGTTGCAAATAGGTTTGTTATATTAAGCTTAGTATATTAACCAGGTTTTACAATGAAAATGATACTATTATATTCTAAGATTTACATGTAATAATGACTGATCCGTCAATAATTAATTAAAATAATTTATAATTAAAAGTGCTTATCATTTATCAAATCTACAATATAAACTATTTCGGTCTTTGATTCATTTCTTTAATTCACAATGTATTGAAAAGCTTGGACAAAATCATTATTTAGTTGTTTTAAGTATAATTAGTTCATTGTCTGATAGGGTGTCTGTAGTAATTCCAGCAGCAATATGCTGAACAACACCTTTGAATGATTGCATGATTATATTAAGATACTGCCAATCAGTGTATATTTTCATGCAAAAGTCATTTATGTTTACACTGTTTCAATAGCAGACAAGTATCTTTATTGAAAGGGTAAGTGCAGTATATAAGTATCATGACCACTCATATTCTAAGCATTTTTGTTTCACAATAGATTTAAACAAAACCGGTATGGTTGTTCTTTATGATGGCGCCCTTTAACCCTTTCCCTGATGAATATTCATGTAAGAGATAATGACGTCATGAATATTAATAAGATTATTTTTATAATAGCATATGAACACATCACATTTTGGCTAAGGCAGAAGCTGTAGAGCCAGATCTATATTGTACCATAAGCGAAAAGAGCAGATCCTGATCAGACGGTTCCTATGGGAGCTGTCTGATTTGTGTTTACTCTGTTTGCAAATACATGTAAAAGGGTTAGTGTTTACATGTGCATCAATGTTTTTCTTGAAAAAATATGATTCTACAGCTTCTTCTATCCCCAACCTTTCCATTGTTTAATTGGTACTATAAATATTCAGTCTATTATTACAGATCACCGGATAAACGTGCGTAGTCATATACTAAAATCGTCATTTGTCAACCAAACCCTATGTTGTGTCAAAACCCTTTGTGGTCACAGCATAGGGTCTGTCGTGGGATTGAAGGGAGTTATTCTTGAATGTTTTAATATACATGTACGAGTGATATCTGGAGCTCTATATCATTACTATTCACAAAGTCATTGTTTCTTACATGAATTTTTGTCATTCTACAATTTCTGTAAAGATAAATCAGCCTCTTGTTTGCAGTGCCAAATCAGTTCGTTAGTTTTTACATGAATATTCAAGGAATAAAGGATTCAATAAGTCATTGGTCTATACCAACATATTAATATACTTGCTTACGTTTGTAAGACGTCATCCCGAATACAGTGGGCGGCGGTCATCACGAAGTTCTCGTTAATGAGAGAACCCCCGCATCGGAAACGGTCACGGTAGTACAACAAGGCTTGCCAAGGGTAGCGGTCCTTCGGTGCCTTCGACCCTCCGACAATTAGTGGACTTGCCTCGTCTATTATTTTTGACCGTGAGGCCGATGACACTGAAACGATTTACAATAGAAACTCGCAAAAATAATCAAGCAAATAAGAAATATAACAATATAACAATACATATATATACATTGGTAGTATACTGGTAGTATCTTAAAATACTGTTTGCAGGGACCTGAATCGCATTTGCAAACAGCTTGGATCCAGACGAGACGCGACTCGGCGTCACATCGGGATCCAAGCTGTTTGTCACTCGGTCACTGACTTCTCAAAAGTTTGTTCGAGTTGGAAGTAGTCGCTATTGCAGCAGAGTCAAACTTGAACAGACATTATTTTGAACAGTCGGCTGACGGATAAATCACAAACTAAAGTTGTGCGGGCGTCTGTACGAGTCTCTGCATTGACTCCTTCGCTGCCGATGTCGCATCTGCGATTACCTATGCAAACAGTCTGGATCCAGATGAGACGCCGAGTATCTCCAAACTGTTTGTTACATTAACTATGTATTTTTAAAAAAGTTGAAGAAAATTATAAAACAAATTAAAAAACACAACAGTTATAGCAGACAACAAAGTTTGCAGACGACAACATTTTGGCAGCAAAATAGTTAATTTCGCAGTCACGTCTTTAAATCATATTTTATTATTTTGATTACTATATTTGACGATATAAAAACCCTAAAACAGTAAAACCCCTTTAACCAAGACCTCTCAATGAAATGTTCTGCATGACTTTCACCCGACATTAAGCAGCCACCTGCCTGAAAGATGTATATTCTTCAATACTAAAAATCCGGGCTGTAGGGTTTTACTGCATACGAACGTACGGAATATGGTTTTAAAAAGAAAAAGATAATAATCGTACATTTACTCGGACCGGTGCAATCAATATATTTGCTCAATACAAACGCATATAATTAAGAAATAATAAATTCATACCAGTGTTTTATCGCGCAATCGAATACTGGTAGGAGTTGAGATGCGTAGTAATTAAATCACGAGGCCTATCGGCCTCGTGATTTAATTATAAGCATCTCAACGACTATCCGTGTTCGATTGCACTAACAACACTGGTATAAATTTATTATTTCGATTCTAACACTTCAATTTAACTATAATTTGCACCGCCACAACGGCACTACGATTCTTGACGTACGAATTTTCGAAGCCATATTACGTCACGTTAAGCCATTATGTACAGCGCGTGCGGTGTTTTATTGAGAATTCAAACATAGATACGTCCCTTCTTTGTTTATGTAGATGTGTGCGCTAGGTGTATTAGAATATGCGTTTAAAGTGTTCAAACAGTGATATAACTTATTTTAACCAATTAAATTTGAATCTGATTCAATCTGACAGACAATCGTGCATACCAATATGCAGAGAGAATAGATCCAGACCAGACAGCTCCTATTATGGCAAATCTATACTCGTATCTGATTGAAAAGCATCTGCCTTGGTAAAAATCCCTCTGTAAACACAGGTGTCAATGAAATGCAACTTTCAGAAACGACGCAAATTGTTTTCAATTAACAATAATTTACTCAGTGGAAAAAACAAAATAGAAGTCGTGTAGGAGATGCCACGCAAAATTTAACAGCAACCGCGGAACCAAAAAATGAAGTTAACGTGCAGATGTATATACTTATAAATACAACCATCACAGAACTGTTGCTTGACTGTTACATTTGTATTAAGTTAATACAATGGAATGTCATTTATTGTCGCGTTCTTCATGTGAATCAGTTATGTGACCAAACTTTGCCATGTAAATCCTTAAAACCATTATGAATATTAATTACATTATTTTTATAATAATATATGAAGTCATGGATTGTTGGCCATAGCAGTTACTGTAGAATTAGATCTAAATCATTTCATAAGCAAATACAAAACGGTGCAGACTTTGTTCAGACGGCTTACACAGTAGCCGTCTGATATTGGTCTTCCCTGTTTGCAAAGACTTTTCAATTCGTATATAATGATTAAAGGGTTTAAAGTTCTCTGGTCTAATTGAAACACAGAATGTCCTACCTTTGATCAGAACTAGTACACCAAGGAGCAGGATTGCCACTGTCTTCATCTTTCTTAGTTTATCGTGACTGCAGGAAGGTGTCTAAATCCGACGAAGACGGTCCACACTAGCACACTGAGATGAAAGTCTACCAAACTGCGTTAAAATTAAGTCAAACATCTACTGTCAAATAAATTTAACGAGACATCCGCATGCGCAAACAGTTATGACAAAGGTGAAAAGTGTAGCAATGTCCCTAAAGCGGGATCGTAGTTAAATCTTTAACGTGCTACGCACCATGTGTTGTGTTGTGTTGTGATGCGCATGGTGTCTCCCGGTCCATTCTAAAGAAAATATTTATTCTCCAAATTTTAGATACATAAACAAACGTCTATGGTGTATTAAGCAGATCGAGATTTATTTACGCTTTATTGCTAGTATAAGCAGACCGACTGTGATCAAAAGTGTTTACTAAAGTACACGTTAACGGATACAAAGAATTGAAAAAAATACTTTCTAACAATGCCTGAAAATCTCATTTTTATACTTCGGGTGAGTTTTATGAAAAGCATGAAATTGTCATAGATATCACTACACATCCATGAACGGGAAGCTACGCAAAACAATATCTGGGTCAACACTGCCCTCAGTATGGCCTTTCTTCGGGTTTAAACTTGTCAGACACGATTAAACAAAAATTGAATAGCCAACGGCATTTAGTCTCGGTTGTATCCATAAATATGTGGACACCTCGAAGTTATATTATTCCGTTGGTGTGAATTTTACCCCCATAGTGATATTAAACTCTTGAATGTTTCGTGTACTTAAAACATTTAATTCGATTCAGAAATGCTTTCGAAATTTCTCACAATTCAAATACTTTTAACCCTTCTCTTGCTGAAATTTAAAATACATATCTCCTTCTTTACCCATGCACTATTGTATAATTACATATATCTTCATTGTGTACAAGTATTTCGCTGTGCAATCACTGCTGTGGATTGCACTGGTTGCACAATCAACTTGTAAATAGTGCAGACCCTGACGAGACAGCTCCTGCAGGAGCTGTCTCATCTGGGTCTTCACTATTTACAGGTAGGTATATTGACGTGAGTAGCAAGCGAAGGGTTAAGTACAAATGACGTCGATTTTTTCTTCTGGGTACAGGCTTACATGTGTATTAATAATTTTCTCCAAACATACATATTTAACGATTTTGCAAACAGAATAGACCCAGATCAGATTGCTTCTACAAGAGATGTCTGATCAGTGTCTTCTTTGTTTGCTTATGAAGTAATATAGATTTGAAGCTACAGTTAATTCCATGAGCAAAGTACTCTTGTGCATTATAGTACTTTACAAATATACAAATTTGGTTAATTAATATTCAACCATTCATTATTTATTTCATGAATATTCATGGATTAAAGGGTTACACCTGGCTGCATTTACCCTAGGTATTCGGGTACCCCCCCACCCCCCCCCCCCATCAATCGATTTGTAAAATAGAACATTTCTATGACATTTTTAATACTTTTTACCCTTTCGCTGCCAATGCCGGACCTGTGATTACCTATGCAAACAGTTTGGATCCAGATGAGACGCCGAGTAACTCGGCGTCTCATCAGGATCCAAACTGTTTGTTACTGTTACTATGTTTTTGTCAACAAAAATGAAGAAAATAAAAAAAATGAAATTTTGTAGCAGACGACAAAGTTAGCAGACGACAGAACTTGGCAGCGAAAGGGTTATATTCGAAAACATTGAGTAATTAGGTATAATATAAACTGTCTTAAGCGAACATTAATTTATTAATTATAGTAGGTGGTAGCTTAATGCAGGGCAAAAGTAATGCAAAAACCTCCAATATGAGCTTTATGCATTACTTTTGACCCGCATTTAGCTTTCACCTATCTTACCTACCTATACTTAGACTTTTTTTTCGGTGTCCGCTTAACCCATTGTCTTATATTGACGACTTTTGACGATTCTGTGGAAGTCACTTTGTAAAAACATTGTGATAAATAGACCTTTTGCTCCTATATGTATATGAGCAAATGCTCTATTTATCACAATGGTTTCAAACTACAAAATTCCAAAATTTTCCTTTTCTCTAGTTAATGCTCCTTTTCGGTAGATTTATTCAAAAAGGTTGTTCCTGAAATAGCCTATGAGGTAATGGGTTAAGGCAGATTCTACCGTACATCGGTTTAGCCAGGTAAATTCGTGCTATTCACAATATCTTCAAACAGAATGAATCGGGAGAATACGCCAAAAGGATCAAAGCTTTTGGAAAATAAACATAGTCCAACCCTTTTAATGCGGAACTCGTGTGTGCCGTCGTTTGCAAACAGAATAGACCCAGATCAGAGGGTCCTTGAATGTGGCCTTTTAACGTACACCCTTTCACACTGAATTGTTTTACGATCTAACCCTTCACTCCGTAAATACGCATTTGTACGCTTTTGCAAACAAAACAAACCAAGATCAGACGGCTCCTCAGTTTCTGCCATGGACAAAGATATTAAACTGCCATCTATGTCCAAGACCGATATGTATACTATATTAAACTCCCGATTTATAGGGGTTACTGTATTCGGAGGACGTCTGCGAATAGAACTACTTTAAAACCTCTCTATAACGGTCACTAAATTTCGTTAATTAGTTGGTATTTAGGACAGGTGGTTGCTTAAAGCAAAGTGAAAGTAAAACAGAACGCTCCTATAGGAGCGTTCTGTTTTACTTTCAAATTGCTTTAAGCAGCCACCTACGTTTAACACAAAATGTTTGATGTAATTTAGTGGCCGTTATACAGAGGTTTTACTGTAGTGGTACGTAAGCTCTATACGTAGTTCAGATAGGTATTTATTGCATGACATGATTTCTTCTGAATCCAGATAACCCAGACTTGGTAAGCCTAGCTTATGAAGAAAGTAATTATTCACCGCCAAAGGCGTGAAATATGTTCTTCCGTCTGCACAGTTGAAGTCTGATGAATTGGGTTCGAATCGAGGTCAGTGACCCAAATATGGCTTGTATTTCGTGCATCAGTATGTAAGAAAATTACCGATTCATATTGAATAGGATAATTATAACTACGTTTAAAAACTTTAAATTATATCTTAACCATTTACCTCATATAAACACATTTTAACGCCTTTGCAAACATAGTAGACCCAGATCAGAGTTGGCGGACCAGGGTATGTTCTATTTGCATTATGTATTCATACAGTACATGTATCTACATGTATTTCTTACTAATTATTTATAAGATAAAGTGTTTACCCGCCAGGATGTTTTCCACCCTAGTTATATTACACGAACAGTCATCGAATAAGGAGTTAAAGTAAATGATGACGACACACAACATACAGTGTATATATACTATGTATACCATCCCAATAGTTCACAATGGCAATTCATATTATTTAACCCCCCCCCCCTTTAGTCTAAGAGCATTTATTTAAGACGACGTGAATAGACTTAGATCTATGTATTTTTATAAAGACATACGAACCCGCTGTTTAAGGTATAGCAGAGAGTGTAGAATCTATGTTAATTCATATCTAACGACGCTACAAAGTTGTAGAAACAGTCGGTGGGGGCACGGATATTCTAATGACGCTATAATGTTGTAGGTACTGTCGATGGGGCGAGAATATTCCAATGACGCTACACTGTTGTAAGTACGGTCGATGGGGCGAGGATATTTCAATGACGGTACAATGTTGTAGGTACGGTCGATGGGGCGAGTATATTCCAATGGCGCTACAATGCTGTAGGTACGGTAGATTGGGGGGGGGGGTTACATTCTAATGACGCTACAGTCCTGTAGGTACGGTCGGTTGGGCGAGGATATTCCAATGATGCTACAATGCTGTAGGTACGGTCCGTGGGGGAAATGTTCTAATGACGCTACAATGTTGTTGGTACGGTCGGTGGGGCGAGGATACTCCAATGACGCTACAATGTTGTAATACCGTCGGTTAGGGTATATATTCTAATGACGCTACAATGCTGTAGGTACGGTTGGTGGGGCAAGGATATTCTAATGACGCTACAGTATTAGTTATATAGATCATTGGCGGGGTATATGACATTTTATTCCCTGCTGAGGAATATCATGTTGCCCGAGCCGTTAGTCGAAGGCTACATATATTTTCCTCAGCAGGGAATAAAAAGTCAAACACCACGCCAATGATATGTATAATGATTTTATTATACTGCAAAGTTTAATATTTGTAGCACTTAATAAGCGTTGTTAATGTACACGTCATTTTGCTTCCCCTCAGGGGCCTCATACTGTAAGGTAAGGGCTTGTATCACTCTGCAACCCTAGTTCACCGTGTATGTAATAACCTGCTTATAACAATTGTGGATAGAAAGGGATCTTTCAAGTGCATTAGTTTCTCAAATGACTGAAAGAATCAGACGTTAGTAAAACTTCCAGCAGATCAGAGATTAAGCAGACATTAACTTTCAGCATGAGAATGGTTAAACTTAATTGAGCAAATGGCGCAATTCCGACGTCATTTGGATGACGTCAAAATGACGGGTTTATTATATTTAAAAAATGGATGTTTGAAGGAGCGGCTATACTTCAATTTACTGGTACATGTACTGTGCATGTGCATAAATAAAATCTTAATCGAATTTGGCGTGGATTGGTTTGGGAGCTAATCGGTACATGACAAGCACTTTGACAACATTTACAGCACCAGAGCAGACTAAGACCTTCGCCAAGTATCGGGTTCGTTTACATTGTTATACAACAACTATAACGAAAATGTTTCTCAATGGATAACTTTGTTCCTCCCCAAACTATTGTTATTTCGTTTGAGAGCGATTGTTTGGATTGGATCGAATCGACGAAGTTAAGCCGGTCGGCCATGTGTTTGTTGTATCAATGAAGCGAGGCCCTCGACGGGGTAAATTCCATTTTTGCCGATGACTCCGTATATACATCAGAATTTTGAGGGATACACGACTCTCTGTATATGGCTAATTGACCAATCAAAGTAGAGGATTTTACTTTGCAGTATAATGAACAGTCACATTTCTAACACGTCAAATGTCATACAGAAAGCGCCTGTGTGCAACTGAAAGACATTAATTTGTCGCAAGTCATGAGCGATTATATTATGTGTTATTTCCCGTCAGGTCATGATTAGTATCGGAATGAAACCATGACAACCCAATCATCGTCATCATCATCATCATCATCATCAGCTGCTGATGATGATGCAGCAGCATCATCATTCATCGCAAAAATGAAACCTTGTTCACATTTTAACAATAAACGAAAACTATTAAAAAAAAGGCCAGGGTTCACTATCTTAAAAATATATCATTAGATTTATAGTTGCTAAAAATATTTTAGCATATTATTTTAGCATAGGCACACACTAACAACATTGCATAGATGCATGTATATGACAAGTTCTATGAAAAATGGAAACTCTTCAAGGTCTTTTAGGCAGGTATTCTAAACATGTTACAAGCATGTACATTATATCTTAAAATGTGCTGCTGCTGTTGTGAAAAGTTGAGACGTGATCCTCAAGGACATATGATAACATTATTTACAGTGATAATCATATTACTATTTACTAATTGAACATTGTCAGCCAAGAACTCAACCTGTTAGATGTGTGATTCTAATATCAACCTCCATGTCGGACACTCACATTTATAATACGTTTTACCTTTTACGAATGTTATCACATTCGTAACATATCTGTTACAAATGTGATCCGTTACGAATGCGGTCTAACTACGCTTCAATGATGTAGGTACGGTCGGTGGGGCGAGGGTATTCTAATAACGCTACAATACTGTAGGTATGGTGGGTGGAGCGAGGATATTCACCTTCAAGTTGTTACACTGACCCTTCTAACATATCTTGTCCTACTTTCTCACTATCCCCGCTCTCTCAATATGTTTGTTCTTTCTCTGTCTCACTTTCGTTCATAGTTCTCTTTCTTTCCCCCTATGTCGCTCCCGCGGACTAGCTCGCTGTTTTCTTAACTTTTAGTTTATTTTTTAACAAATAAAAACTGTATAATGATGACTGTTTCAACCCTTCTCTTGCTGAAATTTAAAATAAATTTCTCCTTCTTTACTCATGCCCTGTTGTATAATTACATATTTCTTCACTGTGTACAAGTATTTCGCTTTTCAATCACTGCTGTGGAGTGCACTGGTTGCACAATCAACTTGTAAATAGTGCAGACCCTGATGAGACAGCTCCTGCAGGAGCTGTCTCATCTGGGTCTTCACTATTTACAGGTAGGTATATTGACGTGAATAACAAGATAAGGGTTAATTACTTTTCCTGACATGTACTAAGCACTCGAATTGTATTGCAAAACGGAATACACGTCACCTTTATGAACTTAGACTGATGGGAAAATTATCTTTGAACAATCTTTGTTTTCTCAATTTCTATACGATATCTTAAACAATTGTAAGCGTGGAAAATGGAAGGCAGAATACTATTTAACCTTATAATGATGATGCTTTATATGCACTATTCCAAAATTCAAACAGGTCAATTTTATTGTGAATAATTAGGGATGTTTCTAAAGAAAAGTATACCGTGACAAACAGTGCATATCCTGATGAGATGGTTCCTCTAGGAGCCCTTTCATGTCGGTCTACACTGTTAGTAAAGGACTTTAGTGTCCCCTGTTCCGGACTATAAGGGTTACCTTTTAATCTGCTAAGCAATTTCTCATTGGCAGAAAACACATTCCACATCAGATTTAGAATATGTGTTTTCTCCGATTTTATTCGCAACAATGGCCAGAGTTACAATTATGCTTGGGTCCTGAACAAATGCCGTATAAACTGGCTTCCTCTGGATCCAGACTGTCTGCGCTTCAAATCACCAATTCTGCCGTTTTGTGTTAAAAAATAATATGATGCATGTGATACGAAACTGCTGGAAAGGCCGATCGCAAATGCCCCTAGCGTATAATCTATATTAGAAAGATTGTGAATTTACCTGCGAGCTATTATATAATATGCTGAATAGTATGTGTAATGTTAGATTACTACGTGATATGTAATGACCAATTAAATTTCTTTATTTGTATGAACCGTTTAACCCTTAATGCACGGGAAGAGTATATTTATATATATGTATGTGTCCTTACAGTGTAGATCCATATCAAATGGATTCTGAGGGAGCCCTCTGATCAGGCTCTGCATTGTTTGTCATACAAATAATGTCTTTAGTGATACAATTTGTTTGATAATATTCAGAATGGGAGCAGCTAGTGTTGATTATTTAGCAGATTATGGGTTGCGGTTTGAATTTAACCCTTGCTAAGTTGCTATACCTCAGTGCTCCAAATAAGATGCGCAAATTTAAACGTTTTCAAGAATAGCTCCTTTATTTTTCCAACAAACCCTATAATGTGACCACCTTTTAAAATCGTCTCTTCGAGATGATTCTAAAGAGTGGTCACAGTGTAGGGTATGGTTGAGAAATGACGATTGTAGTATTTGTGTACGCACATATATCTGCAGCTCGCTCTGTATACTTTAAAATTGCTGTCCCTAAAATACTCGAGTCTTGTTCTAAATGCTTTGAAAGCTCAATATTCAAAGGGAATAACCCAACAGTGTTTAAACCATTACCTCATAGGCTATTTTTAAATACAACCTCTTTGTATAAATCTACCGAAAAGGGGCATTAACTAGCAAAAAGGAAAAAATAGAATTTGTTAGTTTCAAACCATTGTGATAAATAGAGAATTTGCTCCAATAGGAGCAAATGCTTTATTTATCACAATAGTTTCACAAAGTGACTTCACAGAGGCGTCAGAAGTCGTCAGTATGAGGGAATGGGTTAAAGATGGAGTCAATTCTGTATGATATACTTAAATTTGCTTGAGAATATTTTGAATGCCAGACAGTGCAGCCTCTGATCAGAGTGTTCCTCTAGGAATCCTCTGATATGAGTCTACACTGTTCGAAAATGTCAGTACACTCCTGTTCCGCATTCAAAGCGCTGAATATATTCCCGAAGTGTTAAAATATGTTCTAATTGAATTAAAACAATGGCCCGGTACCTGAACGTTAGATTCTCAAGAGATGTCTTATCTTGATCGAAACAGTTTTCGAAGGTGATTACAAGTTCGCCATTGGCAGTGAAAGAGGTGGGTTAATCCTTTACCCTATCGTATATGCCTTTTAGCTCAATTGCAAACAGAGTAGACCTAAATCAGACAATTCCTGTAGATACAGGGTCTGCTCTGATTACTTATGAAACAGTATACACCTGACTCTACAGTGTGGGATATGGACAAAAGTTTCTGTTAATATGTAATCATAAACATGCATCTAATTAATATTCACGATGGCATTTGTTCTTACTTAAAGAAATCGCAAATATCCAAACATACTATGCAGATTATATCTAATCCGTTAATACAGTCTTACGCGATTATAAAATTTTGACCGGTAATCTTTGATCGCCTGTTTCTACTTTTCGTTAAGTACAAGCATATATATATATTTATGATAATCCTTAATAACCTGACCTGAAATCGATCATATTGATTTAAAACGTTTATGATATATTACCTGGAACAAGTTCAGTCTACATTACGTACAGGACTTACGTGTAATCTAGATACGGTTTGTACATATGAGACAAAACACCGCAAATTCCCTCGTTATAAGATCTTACGAACATTACCAATATGAGTAACGCAACAGATCAAATTGTGAAGACTCTAGCTGATACTTTCTTCAACTGGTTCAACAATGATGTTCTTCCGGTATGTTCTGTTATATTCGACCTCCTTGTCATCGTTGTCGGTATCTCTCTCAATATCTTGCTTATCGTCACGTTCAAGAAGCGAGGACTCTTCAACGAACCAAGCACCTTATTCGTTTTTGCCATGTGTATTTTGGATTTCATAGCCTATGCTTTTCTCCTAATTCCCAATGTGATAGCTGCAATTGCCGGAGAATGGCTTTTGAGTCAACCTGTATGTGAGTTTCACGGAGCCATGAAGGATGTGCTTATGTTTGGACAGTTCTTCATCTTGATTGTACTTAGCATTGAGCGGGCACTTAAGCTAATCACAGACGCGGAGGAATACTATGATAAAATTTTTGAAAACAGGAAAATTGTAAATGTAATTATTTGTGTAACTATCAGCTTGGCGACAATTATAGGATTCATACCAGTGACAGGAGCTGGAGATATAGTATATGAGTTCTACCACCACGGGTGTATACAGGATTATACGGAAGGAACAGTTTTTCTTATAGTCCATTTCGTGTTGACTATTGTTGTTTCATTCGTCAGCTTTTTAATATGCTACATTCTCATATTCAACGAAAGGCGTAAAGCAATTATCAGGAACAGATTAAATTGTTTCAAAAAGATTGAATTTGCTAACCAAAAGAAGTCCGAAGCTTCAACCGGAAATGACGCCCCACTTGCAACAATTGACGAAACGGATGACAATGTATTCGACGACCAGAACTCCGATCAGGAAAAGATCGTCAAAACACCAGACAGTGACAAACGAAGGAATACAAATTTTCGCCCAAGGTCCCGCCCAAAGTCTTCTCCTAGACAGTCACTGGTATTTGAGGTTTTCAGTGACGATGAGGAGAATCCAGCCTTCCATCTATCTATAACTTACATATTGCTTTGGAGTGCCATTTTGATCTGCTACCTTCCATATTTCGTTGCTAGTTTCTACGATGCATTTAACTCGAGTTCATTATGGGGCGGTTTCTACACAGTTACAATTCTTATTATGCACACAAGTTTTGTAGCAAAACCTGTAATATATCTAGGTCATAATCGCCATTACAGAGAAGTTACGAAAGAAACAGTACCCCAGGCAATTCGTAACCGCGCCCGTTCGTTGCGTAATTCTGTGTCCTCAATACAAACCAAAGTTGAAGACTTTGTTTTCAAATCAGCTGCTAACAAACGCTTCAAGGCCACGCTCGCTGCACACAAAGCTGTCCTGGTTTGGAAGAAGCGGACAAAGAAACAGAAAGCGACACTAAACCTGAAACCAACGGATGCAAATGAAACGGAAGACAAAACGAACGTCGTCCCAAAATCAATACTTCTAAATAAAGACCGGGACGAACCGACCATAGATACAGAGAGCCAACCAATTACAAACAAACTGGCAGATAAAGACAAGTTGTTCGGTCAGACATATTCAGGGCGGCATTCGGCGGCCATCACTCCGAGTGCAATTGACGTTGCGCCCGCCTCATCCTTCATAGAGAGGGAAAGAGAAAGACTAGCGGCGATGAATGGGGGTTCGAAGGTGCCATCGCCAACACAAAATATGCAGGTCGCAAATATAAATGTGCTAAATAACTACGAAAGTAGCGCTGTACCAGGTGTAGTAGGAGAAAATGATGGACAATCTCCAGTTCAAGCCAAATCATGGTGAAGTCTAATTCAAACTAGACCAATTCCAAACGTACCCGTGACTTGAAATGTGTTTAAACAATATTGTATAACTGCAGTAGAAACTCTGTCTAAGTAACCATTTAATATGTTTAATTCTGGGTCCTTCAAGCAGGTGGTAGCTTATTGCAGATGATACGTAATGCATAAAGCTCCTATGGGAGCTTGCTGTACAAAAAAGTCCATGCATTAAGCAACCATCTACCTTTTAAAACTTCTATATTCGGTCAATATATACTCGCTTGAGACAGGTTCAACTTGTTTACATTTCCATAATTGGATGATACATTGTCGGCTGGACATGTGCATATAGTGTAGATTCATATCAGTTAATGCATCTTAGAAGGCTACGTCCGTAGTTTCTGTTGACATGGTGTGCAGAACTTGAAAATACTTTACAATGGCAACCCATCAGCTGATCTTCATTTGCACTGTTTTCAGTGACGTCAGCGTATCCGTAGCTTGTAATATTAATTTCTTGTTAACTTACATGTCGAGTTTAACAAATGTGTTCTATTGAAAATATGTGATATAATTAATATTAATTCTGGAAATCAGTTCTGGAAGTCATCAAGTTAAACCAATAGTTTCAGTCTTGAATTTCCATTTTAGTAATCTCTCTAAACTGGACTTTCAACTTATTATCAATGCTGGTCTTTACACAGGTGGCAGTTAACTTTTCTGCATGACTTTCGTCTCGCATTAAGCAGTCAACTGTCCAGAACATCTACATTCTTCTTTACTAAATGTCCGGTTAAGAGGGGATTTAGCCCCCACCTTTACTGCTCCGCTTGCATTTGGGAACCACATAAACGTGTTTCATAGTGCCTTTGACTTTGCAAATACAGTCATACCTCGATAATTCGATGCCTTAGTTTTGAAGATTTTAAGGATCCTTTTCGGCAGGTGACTGCTTAGTTACAGACAGAATGCATGCAAAAACCTGCCAGAGGAGATTTCTACATGACTTTTACCGTGCATTGAACTGCCACCAGTCTAAACGATCAATAATAATACGTATTTGAGTGTTCGAATAACCGAGGCTATACTGGTAAAATGAGGCTCTATATATATTGTTTTCCCCATAAATGTATAAGACTCGAGTTTGAGGGATATAGTTGTATGTATTGTAGCATCTTCGAAAATATTCAATCTGGGGTGTGTTTTATTATCACAAATCTGAATCAGGATTACAGATCACGATTGTGATTCGGTCGTTTTTTTATCGATTCACGAACATTCTTTAATCAGACTAATCAAGCTCTGACCTCGATTAAAATCTAATCATAATCAAAATGGCGGAACTTACACTAACACCAGAGGAGACACAATTTCAAACCATTCTAGAAATGGTTATGGAAGGTAACAGTTGAAGTAACAGTTACATTTCTATATGCTTTCGAAGTAAATATGTTCTCAACGTATCTTTTTTTTTATTTTATTGGATCTATTTTGTTTATTTATCTATCATTATTATATATTTTTTTATTTCTATATTTTATATTTTTTGTTTTTGTTATTGTCGCTGCCTAATTACTGTAAAACAGGTTTTATTAGCGATAATATATATTTCGCGCTAATTCGCGAATGCGTTGCCTCGCGAATTCTACAAAAATATTAGCTGAACGACTCTGGTACTCTAAGAATTGCCGGGCACACCCAATGAGTATTTTCTTTTGTGAGATGAACGGCCATGTTTAATACAACATGTCATATCAAATTGTTTTAATATCATAGCAACCGTGATTAAGATTGTGTGTATAATCAGAATCATGATTTAAGAAATAAAACACACCCCAGATTAGTCAGTTAACGTGTACATGTAATATTTATTGATGTTAACACCAGGTTACCTCTGGCTATTTTCCGGACAACAAGTATACTACCATTTGCAAACAGTGTAGACCTATCTCATAGAGCTCCATTAGGAGCACTCTGATCAAGGTAAGAACTGTTTGTTACTGAAATTCCTCTAGCAAGTTATAACCTTTCAAACTGAATGGACTTTACCATTAAAACTGATTGACCAGTTCATTTGAAATATTCAGCATGCATTGCAGTCATAGGAAAGCAAAGACTGTCAAACATTACACATAATGTAGATCTACAGCAACTCTCTGTAAAGCAACAATTCTGAAGAACTTTAACCCTTCGCTTGCTGAATTTTAAAATACAGTTCTCCTCCTTTACCCATGTCATGTTGTATAATTACATATATCTTCACTGTGTACAAGTATGTCGCTGTGCAATCACTGCTGTTAAGTGCGCTAGTTGCACAATCAACTTGTAAATAGTGCAGACCCTGATGAGACAGCTCCTGCATCAATAAACCATTCCCTCATATTTACGCTTTTTGACGCCTCTGTGAAAATCACTTTTAATCCATTATGATAAATAGAGTATTTGCTCCATAGGAACAAAAGCTCTATTTATCACAATAGTTTCAAGACTACACAATTATAAATTTTTCCTTTTCTCTAGTAAAAGCTCCGTTTTGGTAGATTTATTCAAAGAGGCTGGATCTAGAACTAACCTATGAGGGAAACGGTTAATCAATTTTCTGCTCTTATAAACCCCCTTGTGTATTTATCAAATGGTTACAATAGCCAGGTGTTACTGTACGTTCATACTAATAGCTGTTGTTAATTGCAGTAAAACACTTTAGCTATTGTGCATATTTGTATGACTAGAAACTGTATCAGTTTATGACAAAATAAAATATTCTGTTCTGTTCTGTTAATTGCAGTTAAACGTTTGAAAGTGCAAATACCAGTGCCTCTAAATCAACTATTGAAAGTATCATTGACTTTGCCCAATTCTATTTCATTTTGTAAATATATAGACCACCAGGTGAATGAATGAATCATGTCATGTAATATCAGACAATTATATTTAAATTCAGTGTTGATCCAGATCACATGGCCAAACATGATTTACACTCATAAACCACATCCCATTACACTCATAAACCCCATTCAGCAATTCGCGACAAAAATCGCATTGCAAACAGCTTAGATCCAGATAGGACGCCGAGTAATTCGGCATCTCATCTGGATCCATGCTACTTGACACTTAGTTAACAGTTTCTTAAAACCTTGATCGATTTGGAAGTAGTCACAATTGCACAAGATTAAAAGTTGAGCAGGCAGGGAGATCAGATTTTATAAATAACTTCAGTAAGTATGCACAACTACATAGCTAAAATAAAGGTACGTACTCAAACAATAACCCTTCGCTTGCTAATCGCGTCAATATACGTACCTGTAAATAGTGAAGACCCAGATGAGACAGCTCCTGCAGGAGCTGTCTCATCAGGGTCTGCACTATTTACAAGTTGATTGTGCAACCAGTGCACTCCACAGCAGTGATTGCACAGCGATATACTTGTACACAGTGAAGATACGTGTAATTATACAACAGGGCATGGGTAAAGAAGGAGAAATGTATTTTAAAATTCAGCAAGCGAAGGGTTAAAATCGTCTTTGCTCCATCAAACCCTATACTATAACCACTCTGTGGAATCGCATCGAAGAGTAGTCAGAGTATAGGGTTTGGTGGAGAAATAAAATGTTTAATTGACGCTGTTGAATTCTGATAACTACCTCAAACAATGCAGAACCTGACATCGAAAGAGGCGACTGATCTTGATCTACACATAATTGCAAATGTTGGAGTGTTATTTCAGTGTTAACTCGTGTAATTTAGAGAAACACTGTAAATTGATGTAAATTGCATTCACTCGTATCCCGCTTAATTCGGCCTAACTTGGGTCCAGATCAGACCCCGAATATCTTCTGCTACTTGAGTCATTCTGTGTCCTAGAGGGGATGGTTGTCACTTTGACGACTCTTTGTAAAGGCGTGTTAACCCTTCCCTTGCTGAATTTTTAAATACATGTCTTCTTCTTTACCCATGCCCTGTTGTATAATTACATATATCCTCACTGTGTACAAGTATTTCGCTGTGCAATCACTGCTGTGGAGTGCACTGGTTGCACAATCAACTTGTAAACAGTGCATACCCTGATGAGACATCTCCTGCAGGAGCTGTCTCATCTGGGTCTGCACTATTTACAGGTAGTTATAATGACGTGAATAGCAAGCGAAGGGTAAATATTCTGAGTAAAAAATAGATGACTGCTCATCAAGAGTAATAATTTCTTTCATAAAAGAGACACAGTTTATGGAAATCGGTGGTCAAATAAGCTTTTAAGGACGATCGCAGTGAATGAACCCATCGATTTTTGAGCAGATTTCCACCAGAGTTGAATACCTTTTACTTATATATAATGCAGGGGTGTTCGCGAAAAAAAAGTTCATTATGTTTTTCATTTTTGTTTTGGGTTGGGTCAGAAAACTATCTTTTGGTATGTTTTAGATACTTATGACATGTGATTAAAAACAATAATGTATTTGTAATGGAGTTGTTGTTGTTGTTGTTGGGACATAGCATGCGAAGGACACCTGTGGATAGGATCACATAGGTAATAGACAACTGGATCTTCATCTCTTTGAATAATCATGTAAAATTCAATGACATCATACATATAAATAAGACGTATTACAGAAAAACCCATCTAAACAGGAATTCTATTATAGAAGAAAGTTCATACTTTTAGGCAGGTGGCTGCGTAATGCAGAGTGGATGTCATGCAGAAAGCTCCTAGAGTTTTTATCTGAATGCCTTTTACTCTACATTATGCTGCCATCTGTCTCCAATACCGTTATTTATACTAAATTTATTTAGCCATTACATAACGGGTATAATCTACAAACGTATATCATTCCACCAGCAACCAGATCAGATTCTGAGGCCCCTCTGTATAGTATACAGACGTATATCATTCCAACAGCAGTCAGATCAGGTCCTGAGGCCCCTCTGTATAGTATAAAGACGTACATGTATATCATTCCAACAGCAGTCAGATCAGATCCTGATGCCCCTCTGTATAGTATAAGACGTATATCATTCCAACAGCAGTCAGATCAGATCATGATGCCCCTCTGTATAGTATAAGACGTATATCATTCCAACAGCAGTCAGATCAGATCCTGAGGTCCCTCTGTATAGTATAAAGACGTACATGTATATCATTCCAACAGCAGTCAGATCAGATCCTGATGCCCCTCTGTATAGTATAAGACGTATATCATTCCAACAGCAGTCAGATCAGATCCTGATGCCCCCCTGTATAGTATAAGACGTATATCATTCCAACAGCAGTCAGATCAGATCCTGAGGCCCCTCTGTATAGTATACAGACGTATATCATTCCAACAGCAGTCCGATAAGATCCCGAGGCCCCTCTGTATAGTTTACAGACGTATATCATTCCAACAGCAACCAGATCAGATCCTGAGGCCCCTCTGTATAGTATGCAGACGTATATCATTCCAACAGCAACCAGATCAGATCCTGAGGTCCCTCCGTATAGTATACAGACGTATATCATTCCAACAGCAACCAGATCAGGTCCCTCTATTTTCAAGTAAAGGGTTCAACGCATGTAGTTACTTAGGCACAGACTTTAATAAACACAACACACAAAAAAACATGCAGTTATCTATCTCTTTTCTTAGTAGAGACGCATTCTTTTCATTAGGGTAGACCCAAGCCAGACGGCTCCTAACGAGCTGTCTAATCAAGGTGTGTTTATGAAATAAATACACCGCCTGCTTCTGTCGTTTGAGCCATAGCCAAACAGTTATGTGTTCAAATGCCGATTACAAAATACATCAAAATTTAGAATAAAATCATAGAGCCATATTTTCTAACGTGAATATTCATTAGGAAATGTGAATGCGGAGCGAAATTAAACATTTCCCAAATACAGGCAACTTTCTGCCTCCGAGATTGCCCCATGCTGCTCACGTGACGCTTGAATCGACGCGAAACACCAATACAGTAACACCCCTCTAAACCGGACCAAATATCGGTCAAATAGACAGGTGGCAGCTTAATGCAGGGTGAGCGTCATACAGAAATCTCCTGGGAGCTTTCTACATTACTTTCACCTTGCATTAAGCAGTCACCTGCCTAAAAGTATCTAAATTATTCTGTACTATAATTCCGGTTTAGAGAGGTTTTATTGTATTAAGGGACTTAAGGTACAAAGTATTCTCAAATAACACCTGATTCATGTAAACAATGAAATTATTCCAATAAAGAAATCAAATAATTATTTGAGTGAACGGCATTGATTAACGGCTAAACAAGGGCAGAATTAGATGATTATTTTGATTATTAACCGATCATGTCCGATTAATAACCGTTAGAGAGAGAGACAGAGAGACAGAGAGACAGAGAGGGAGAGAGATGGAGAAAGAGAGAGACAGAGACAGAGAGAGACAGAGAGAGACAGAGAGACAGAGAGACCGATCGACTGACGGACGGAGAGACATACAAACATACATACATACATACAGACAGACAAAAATACATACAAAAAAGACAAACAGACAGCTACAGAGATACATGTATACAGACACACAGCCGGAGCAAGAGTGAGATAAAGAGAGACGTAGAGAGGAAAAAGAAGACAGGAGGGAAAGAGAGTTGTGGTGAAATAGAGACAGACAGAGAGAGCCAGAAAGAGGGAGAGGGGTTTGTTATTGCATTTGTGGTCAGTCGTTTAAAGTACATTGGAACTTGATGTATGGTTATTTTGCTCTATTCGTTTACTCAGATTAAACGCCTCAGTTCTTCACAATTATAGTCGTCCAAATATTTTGTTTTGATGCTATCAACTTAGACCCAGTGCATTCACAAATCAAAATATTTGTCTCGATTTGTTTTTGTTATGTTTATCCATTTCGTTTCTTATTTTGTTACGGTAATGGTATTGTCATTTCTATTGGTCATATGACGTATTATCTCTTAATCAGTAAAGTGCGTGGTCTCCTTCATGTCTAAGGATTGTGCTAACACATTACGCCCTACTGACGCATTTTTGCGCCTCTATAATATTCACATTGTGAAACCATTGTGATAGATAGAGCATTTGCTCCTATAGGAGCAAATGCTCAATTTATCACAATGGTTTCAAACTACAAAATTCATTTTTTTCCTTTTCTCTAGTTAATGCTCCTTTTCGGTAGATTAATTCACAAAGGTCTAAAATTATCCTAGGAGAGAATGAGTTAACCCTTTCCCTGTTGAATATTCATGCAACGGCAAAGACATCATGACTATTTATTAGCCGAAAATTTTTAATGGCGTATGTTCACATGATTGTTCAGTATACGTAGAAACTGTAGAGGTCAGATATATTATAATTCCATGAGCAAACAGAGCAGACCCTCATCATACGGCTCATACCGTCTGGTCTTAGACAACCCTGTTTGCAAACACATGAAAAGGCGTCTATGTAGACGAACGGGTCACATTTATAGATACTAAATTTTATTTTCATATATGCATCAAATATTACAACAATCATTTACATGAAGTGATATAATACTCTTAATACTATTGATATAATACTCTAAAAATCAAAATCAAATTCAAATCACAAAGTGCATTTAATTGCACAGCTGATCTTACAGAAATGATAAAATCATTAGACGTTACCACAAAATAAAACTGAATTCTTGGATTATGTTTTAACCACCACTCTATCGTAAACTTATGTACATGTAATGCTTACCCTCGTCAATAAACAAAATGTTTAAATATTGACCTCTTCCCTCATACAGATGCCTTTTCTCGCCTTTCGCCTTTGCAAACAGAGTAGACCCCGATCAGACGAGTCTGTAGGGGCCGTCTGATCAGTGTCTTCTGTTTGTTTCGCTTATGGCATTATTATACATCTAGCTCTATAGTATTTACTGATTCCAAAACCATCATGTGTTTATATGTCATCATAAACATCCAGCAAATACAGTCAACCCTCATTATACCGGCAATCGTTACAAAGGCATCCTCGTTATACCAGCACTGTGCATTGAAACAATATTACCGTTAAGTGTTTGAAACAGCCTCTGAATAAATAGGTGCAATGCCAATAAGACAGGTGATCGCTTAATGCAGAACACAGGAAGTGCAAAAAGCTCCCATCAGTGTTCTGCATTAAGTGTTCACCTGTTGGTACATGTACAAGTTTAAAACTGGGCATATGGTTCCGTTCATATTTAAACTCGTTATAACGGCAACCTCGTTATACCAGCAAAATGTCTAGAAACAAATACCTCCGTTATAATGATGTTTCACTGTAAAACATTCACGATATTTCTTACATACCTATTGCAATACGGAAAGGATAAAAATATTTTGATGTGGTTTTATTATAATACCGTTTTTATTCACAGTTGTAGATAATTGGCATTCTGATGAAGTGACCTATCTAACTCTCTTATTTCTCAGCCCAACGCTGCCTTGGTGGTACTCATGATGATGTTCAGTGGAGATACACATCAAATAGAGAGTGGCTGTGGTTTGGGTCATTACTGTTTGCGATGTAGTAAAACCCTTTTCCAAGAGAGCAGTCCATATTAAGTAAAATAAAACCTCTCTATAACGGCCATTAAATTACATAAAATATTTTGTGTTAAAGGCAGGTGGCTGCTTAAAGCAAGGTGAAAATAAAACAACGCTCCTATAGGATCGTTCGGTTTTACTTTTACCTTGCTTTAAGCAGCCACCTGCCTTTAACACAAACTACTTGATGTAGTTTAGTCGCCGTTATGAAGAGGTTTTACTGTAGATCTATAATCAGAATGTTAAACAGTTTGGATCCTGATGATACACTTCAATGGCGTCTTATCTGAATCCAAACTGTTTACAAACGTAATCAAGTACTCTATCATAGCATGCTAAATGTAAGGCCAAGACAAATCAAGGAGTCTATGTAGAAATATTGAGACAGAGTCTTTGCTATTCATTCAAAGTCACTTGCAGTACTTGACTGGTCTTGGTCCATACTGTTTCCGAAGATACGAAGCTGTTCACTGTTCGTTTTGCTGATCTGATGTGTACACACTTTTTGTTGCCTTCAGCTACAGGATAACAAAGCGAACGTGAGTGTCCAAACCACATTTGTCAATGTGGCGATTGTCAAACAATAACCTCGTCATTTCTCAACTTAATCCTATATTGTGACTAATGTTTAGAATCATCTCGATTCTAAATTACGGTGAAAACATAGGAGTTGGCCGGGAAATGAAGCAGCAATGCAGAGTTCCAGATAAGATGCTTCAAATAAAACGGTTTAAAACATACTTCTCAGCAAAATCCTATGCTGTGACTACTTTTAGAATCGCCTCGAAGAGATTCTAAAGAGCAGCCGAAACGTAGGGTTTATTGGAGAAAATTACGATTTTAGTACAGTAAAACCTCTCTATAACGGCCACTAAATTACATCAAGTATTTTGCGTTAAATGCAGGTGGCTGCTTAAAGCAAGGTGAAAGTAAAACAGAACGATCCTATAGGAGTTTTGTTTTACTTTCACCTTGCTTTAAGCAGCCACCTGCCCTTAATACCAACTAATTAACACAATGTAGTGGCCGTTATAGAGAGGTTTTAGTGACGTTTTACTGTATTTGAATACGCACCTATATCTGTTACTCAGGCTATCAGTTAACCCTTTCCCTGTTCTATGTTTATTACTAATTTCAATACCTACTGAATATGCATAATCAAAATAGTTATAAAGAAATATGGAAGGTGGAACATTGTAGACATTTTAGAAAGCAAAGAAACAGATATTTCAAATACTATTAGCAAACAGAGAGGACCCTTATCGGACGGCTCCTCTAGAATCCGCTCTATCTGGATCTTCTCTGTTTGCAAATGCGTGAAAGCACGTTTATATGAGGGAAAGGATTAAGCATATTATGTTATTTGGTCAGTGTTACTCCGACACTGGTGGCGGCGGTTTGTTGTATTTCAGCGTGCCGTTGTTGATCATAATTTTTCTGAGCAGTTTCTGTATTCTGCCTACGGCCGAGGTCTCAATAGGCTCATCAGCTTTTATCTGTCTCCTCAGGTGTTCTTTATATTGTTTGTTCGCATCCATCAATTCTCTAAAAAGTAATGATAAAATAGAGGTGATCACGGCATAGTGTTGGGTGGAGAAATGCAGGGGTTATTCTTGAGTTTAATGTCAAACATTTCCCTTTTCAATACTCATGTAAGAATTTATCCTGGATATTCATTAGCTGAACTTTTAATGGCATATAATAAGTACACATGCATGTTTGGTATTTGTTGAAACCAAACAGTCCGATATTTGATAATTCCATAATCAAACAGCACAGACTGGTCAGACAGTCCCTACAGTAGCCGTCTGATCTGGGTCTATTCTGTTTGCAAAGGCGCTAAAATCGTTTGTATCGAGGAACGGGTTAATTTACATGTCTTTTTATGCCTCTGACAGAGTACTGAAGAACCGGCCCTTGGTGGACATTCATTTGAACATCGGAGTCGTAAAAAGCAGGTAGTCGGCAAATAGCTTCTGATATAGCTAATGTTATTTGTTGTAAACCCGACTGAAAATAAAGCTTCTTGTATCTTGATGTTTGAGCTTTCTGCTACCACCTGCCTTACAGACCCATAATTAGACCTCTTTTTGATAGCCGCTTAAGACAGTTTCTACTGTATAATTAATCTCACCCAAAGTCAATTTCTCCGTTGCTGTTACTGTCACAAGCTCTCACAAAGCGCTCCAGGGTATTTCTTTTAAGTGGTATATCCACAGCCTGTGAAAAGATTCAACAAACATAGCCAATGTACATGTACAGAATAATCTCAAACAAGTATACTAATAGTCTCATACAGACCCATACATGCACAAAGACCCAGACAAGTTTTGTAAATAAAAAGAGTATAATAATAACCCCGTGATTTCTCAACCAAACCCTACGCTGTAACCATTCTTTAGAATCGTCCTGAACAGACTATTCTTAAATTTGATTTCAAACTAAGGTTTGATGGAGAAAAGACCATTTTAGAATTTGAAGGCAGGGTAGCTTAATGTTCTACGAAGTTATGCAGGACGTTCCTTTTGGTACATTCTGCATTAGCTTGTCCTTCATAAAACCACCATCTGTTTTAACTGTTCCCCTCTTGCAGACGCATTTTCATGTCTTTTCAAACAGAGAAGTCCCAGATCAGATGACTCCTACCGGAGCCGTCTGATCACGGTCTGTTCTATGAAATCAAAATTGACCTGACTCTAGTTTCTACCAATTCCAAACAGCCCTCTGTACACATGCCACTTATAAAAACCAGCTAATATATATCCATGATGTCATTATTTCTTTCATGAATATTCAACAGGGAAAGGTAAAAGACACTCATTCTAGGCAATATGTGGGCACTTTGTGGAGCTCCTACTTAGTGATAATCAAATGTATCTATTACATGAATGTTTCTCTAGAGACATAGAATTTACTTAGAAGTCTGTAATCTAAGTCTGTGCAATATAAGTCTCTGATATCTAAGTCTTTGATATCTAAGTATGTTACCTTAGTCTGCTATCTTAGTATTTGGTTTCGCTAGATAACTAGTCAATAGTTTCATATATTGACCAACATATGCATAAAGGGAGATTACTACTACTAATGTGTGTACATGTAGTTAGCCTATTCAAAACCTAACCTCCCCTTCAGTGCCCTACTGGTCAAGTTTATAATGTTTATTTCTTTACAAACAAGTTTAAGACTTTAGAACGTGTTAGACAGGTGGTTGCTTAATACTGTAACGGGCTCGGTCTGGACTTCTCGGTGTAGAGGACCGGCTCGTACCTATGCACATGCGGAACGCCGAGCACTTGTGGTAGCGTAGCGCTGTTTCTGCATGTACGTTCGGTAGGCCTATTCGTATGGAAATAACAACCCGACGTCAGTCACCTTTAATGATTTAATAAGTCTGTAGTCACAGACAATTTAATATATAAACAAAAAGCAGTTAGTTATCAACAGATCTAATTATACATGTATGTGTAACTAGGATTGTACTCTAGTCAAGGGAGGCTACTTGTGAAAGATGCTGAGTCACCCTGGAAATGGCGTGTCACAAAATGGTACAAATTAAAAGTTCTGCCTAAAAGTGAGACGTGCGTAATTAACTGGATATCAGGAATGGAACTTTCGTGTAGAGGTACTGTTGTATTCTATAACGTGGTGACTACCTTGGTGAGTTTGGAATTCTATTGAGATTTTGCGTAGATTCGTGCCTAAAAAGTTCTGAACGTGTGCTCGCTCCCTAGTGAAGGGAACGCATGGTTTATATACCCAGTGTGGGTAGGATCACCACTGATGGTGTCATGATCACTAAAGAATGAGCATGGTCACCACAAATGGATCACCATCACCCCAAATGTGGATCACTAACAAGTGATCCTGAAAACGTTCGAATTGAGTGATCACCATCAACCAAGAATTGGGTTGCCACCATACGTCATCAATAACTGTGCTCTTACGTTCGAACGAGTCATGGCGAAGTAGTAACTTATGAGCGCCATTGAGCGCAAACTTATGAGCGCAATTCAAATGGACTAAGTTACACTACTAAATACAAAAGGACTATTACAATTCCGAAGCGGGTGAGCGACTATTCAAATACAGGAGAGATGGATCAGGAGGTGAACAATGTGTACTGGATCCTGGCAACGGTAAACTACCCAGAATTCAATACTCAAAATGGCCACTGTAAACACGCAAGCTAGAATCGAATGTAAACAATTGATCATTTTACATAGAATTACACATGTCTGCAGTGATCTTATAACACGATAATTGCATAAAACGCAATGTAGATAATCAAATAGATACAGATCTATTTGTAAATAATGAAAACACTGGGGTGTTACACTACATAGACAAATTCATGTAGAAAGCTCCCGAAAAAGCTTTCCTTGTCCTCTATTAAGCTGCCACCTGTCCGGAAGACCTATAATGGACCATATATGAATGCTCGCATTAGCGAGGGTTTACTATTGATTGACTCTCACAGAGGTCCAGATAAGATGCGTAAATTTAAATATTCTCAAGCATAGCTCCTTTATTTCTCCACCAAACCCTATACTTTTACCACTCTTTAGAATCGTCTCTTCGAGACGATTCTAAAGAGTGGTAACAGTATAGGGTTTGGTGGAGAAATGACGATTTAACTATTTGGGTACGCATCGTTATCTGTAACTCTGCTCTCAACATGTTACAAGCTAGTTACATATTCGCAGTTACCTCTAGTCCGACTTTGAACTCGTCCACACTGATCCCATTGCTCTTGTCCTTGTCCATCTGATGGAACAGGTCAACCAGTCTGAGCTTCTGTAGTCTCATAAACTCCATGAGCACAAAGTGGGGATTCTCATTCATCAATGCCAGCTCGTCTTCACTCTGGTCCTGCATGGGGCATACACAATGTCTTGTATATTCAAATGATAGTAACATGTTTAACACTTCACATATACCTCTTACATGAATTCTTATCAAGTAAACGGCTGAGCTGACCACTAGAAAGATGTGTGAACCCCCCCACCCCACACACACACCCTTGTGATAGAAATTCTTACAGCAAACAGAGAGACTCAAACCAGCAACTGTGTCTTAGATACGATATCTGGTCAGAGTCTGTACGGTCTGATACTCATTAGGAATATGCAGTAAATGTGTAATATATATTTAACCCTTTCGCTGCCAATGCCGGATCTGTGATTATCTATGCAAACAGTTTGGATCCAGATGAGACGCCGAGTAACTCGGCGTCTCATCAGGATCCAGACTGTTTGTTACTGTAACTATGTTTTTGAAACAAAAATGAAGAAAATTTGTAGCAGACGACAAAGTTAGCAGACGACAGAGTTTGGTAGCGAAAGGGTTAAAGCACAGATTCATCAAAGACGTGTCTGATCTGGGTCTACACCATTTGCAAATTACCAAGACCTATATTTTCTCAGACACTTGCTTATGGACTAAACGGAGTTCTCTCTATAATGGGTGTCAGAACGTTTTTCTTAATACCACGGGTACTCACTAAGTGGTCGATTTGAAGACGTTCTACTGTCAATATCTAAAGTGTTAACAACCTAGCCATGGTTAATCCCTAGCCCTTTACTGCATATAGACGCTTTTCTACCTACAATATGATACAACCAGTTTATATCAAGATGGGACGCCAAGTGGCTTTGCGTCTCAGGATCCAGTCTTTGATAGTGTGATTGTGTAGGTTTATTTTAAGGAAAGAGAATAACTGCGAGCATTGTAGAATACGACTTAATGTCAGCGAACGATTTATTGTGGAGAGTCTTTGTAAAATAACATTGGTAAACAGTTCTAAGAAAGACACAATTAGAAGCAGCACGCGCTCGCCCTCAATTTGTTTATGGATCGACTGACAGAGAGGATCATTCTGAGAAAACATAACAGTGGACCAATTAACCACCCAAAGAAAACTCTTGAATTTATTTGTGTGGGTTTTGTAGTACATTGAAAATAGAGAGGACGAATACGTCACAAATTTAAATGTGTAAACCGGTTTTCTTGTTTAATCACTCGGTTAACTACGTGGGGAGAGTGTGGAATTCAGGAGAGGATGGTCGTGGGTTCAATAAATAAAACCCTAGGAACTATGATTGGTCTTCCCGGTGTCGGTTTATAACATACCTGAGTGTGGTACAGTAAAACCTCTATAACGGCCACTAAATTGTGTTATTGGTTGGTATTTAGGGCAGGTGGCTGCTTAAAGCAAGGTGAAAGTAAAACAGAACGCTCCTATAGAAGCGTTCTGTTTTACTTTCACATTGGTTTAAGCAGCCACCTGCCTTTAACACGAAATACTTGATATAATTTAGTGGCCGTTATAGAGAGGTACTGATGTATCATGTCATGTGTCTACTAGTCTACGGTACGTTATAGTGTTTTAGTATATGTGTGTAGACGCACCGTCCCCATACATCTTCAATGGTCTTGGTGGGAGTACCCAACATGCATACCTGTTTTCCTATGGGTTCTCTGTCATTAGACCACACCTTTCCATGCTTGACATCGATCTGTTTAGTCTCTCTTAACTCATCTAGTAACTGTACAAAGTCTTCTTTTACATGTTGATCCTGCAAGATCCAAACAATAAATATGCTCATCTAATACACGTTATCCGATCCCCACCCCATCTCCTAGCCGGACATTTTACAAAATTAAGAAGGTGGCTGCTTAATAACTTCTTATATTTCTGTATGATTTCTATGATGCATTAAGCAACCACTTGTCTTAAAATCAGTCATTAATAAGTATTTTAACATTCCGGCTGTTATCGCACACAGCACGGTTCTACTATCGGGTGTATTTTCTGTTTTCTTTACCGATATCTCTTATATTATATATCCATGTTTCGTCCATGACAAGCACTTTCCTTACTCACAATAGCATTATAAACATTATAGAAATTATATACAGTAAAACCTCTCTAAACCGGACGTAAAAGTTAATATAAATATTGGCCTTGGAGACAGATGGCAGCTTAGTGCAGGATGAAAGTCATGCAGAAAGCTCCTAGGGGAGCTTTCTGCATAACTTTCACCCTGCATTAAGCAGCCACCTGCCTAAAAGTATCTAAATTCTTCTCTACTAAAATTCCGGTTTAGAGGGGTTTTACTGTAATCTGATAGAGGCGTTATAACTCACATGAATATTCACGAGGTGAAGTGTTAAACACGGGTTCATACTTACACCCAGGTCTATATACTCTATTGCCATACTGGGAAACTCTTTCAGACAGCGCAGTACGGCCATGGCACCTCCGTGTGTTATGTGATTCCTGGACATCTACAATAGAATATAAACCTTTCAACCCTGAATGTTCAAAATGGAAAACTGATCAGTGCTTAACTGCAGATCACTTGTGATGAGAGGTTTAAACTTGCTAGAGGATTTTGAAGTGTAAACAGTGCATACCCTGACCAGAGGGTTCCCATATGAGCTCATTGATCTGTGTCTACACTGTTCGCAAATAACAGTGCGTGCATGTCCCAGGTTGAAAGAGTTGACACTTTTGGCGCCAAATTTCTATTTGTCGTCTGTAATGCAATTTTGGTTAAGTGATTTGGTAAAATTAGGAAATGAGATAAATAAATGCAAATTTCAAAGGAATAAAGCGCAGATATAGAAGAAGAGTTTGAGACAAATAGTGAAGTCCCTGATCAGACGCCGCCTTAGAAAACGCGGCATCTGATCTGGGACTGCACTATTTTGTCGTGGTGCATTTATGCGACTGCGGCGGTGAAAGGGTTAAAATAAAACTGCTTCAAATATTAACCCTTAGCTCGCTATTGGCAAACAGACTGGATCCAGATCCAAGTAACGCGGTGCCTCATTAGGGTTCAAGTTGTTTTACAACCAGTCAATAGTTTCTCAAAGGCTTGTTCGAATCGGACGTAGTCAACCTTGCAACAGAATCCAATTTTGAACAGACATTATTTCTCACTGTGAGTTACTTTTAGGTAGTCATATCAACCCTTCGCATGCTATTCACGTCAATATATCTACCTGTAAATAGTGAAGACCCAGATGAGACAGTTCCTGCAGGAGCTGTCTCATCAGGGTAGGGCATGGTTAAAGATGGAGAAATGTATTTTAAAATTCAACAAGAGAAGGGTTAACATCACTATAAAACAACACGAGAATCATCCTACAGTTTTACAATAAGGACAGTTACGTCTCATTCCTTTATTGTTTTATACCTTTTCGTTACAACATATGGATTGGTATCAAAGGATGAGCGAATCTATAAAAAATGATAAATGTACTTCACATACAGTAGAACCCCTCTAATGCGACCAATTAATGAATAAACATCGGTGTCTATATAAGCAGGTGGTTGCTTAATGCAGGACAAAAGTAATGCAGAAAGCTCCTCTGTGAGCTTTCTGCATTTCTTTTGTCTTGCATTGATCTACCACCTGAATCTATCACCCAAAATTATACATACCTCAATTGGGTGATCGCATTAGCGTGGTTTTACTGTATATATTAGGGAAAGACCAAGCCATTTTCATTACCAACATTTATGTTTGTCGGATTCCCTATTCTACGACATCAATCGAACGTATGCGCTACCAATTAGCGTATGGCGTGCCCAAATGACGGGATTTTCCATCTTGGTTTTTTTCTATTGTAGCAGATCATCATTTATGCCAGAAGGCGTGAATAACAGTTGCGAATCTATCAAAATAGATACGTGTTCTGATTTAAGGTCAACTTTCATAATTTCAAGAGTTGCATGAGACTGGAACATGCTCGCGGTATTCACATAAAGAATTGTAGGTCAAACGGTGTGAATTAATGTAAGTCTGAGTGAATCAGAAAACACCATATGAATTGTTCGGCTGCATATGTACAAATCTTCCTAAAGAGTAGTCACAAGTGCATGCAATTTACAATTTGATAAATTCTTAGTAACGTTTGTCTCGGGGAAAGAATGGAAACAGTGGCATGGCTGTTAAACAATAAATGGAAGAGTTGTTTCCCTTGTATATATTTATAGTAATGCATCGGATTTCGTGGCACAGAAATGTCTATATTGCTTAAATTGCACACCTTTTTCTGCAGAGAAGAACTATTTAACCTTGTTTTTATTGCGTATTTTGTTTCTACCTCTGCTATATGCATCGTCATTTCAAATTAACGTTCTCGGCTAATATGTCTAAAACTAGATTGTTGTCATTGTTAATTTCTTAACAAGGGCAGTTTTACAGATTGCATGACTAATATAAAAAATACCCAAACCTTACTCTGCACATTTTAAAAAAATAATTTAGGACCAAGCCAATATACTTTTGGTTTACCAAGTCTAAACCTGTCTGAAAAAAGATGTATCCTGTATTCAAGGATTGCCTAAAAGGTAGATGCTGACATGCTAGAATGGCTCATATTTCTTTCCCGACCCCAAGGATAGCTCTCACGGCTCCTGTTTAAACAGCATTGATTCAGAAAATGGGCCTGTATACCCGGACGCGTACACTGAATCTGAAAACAATCCTAGCAATCGATTTGTACAACGTTAGTGACACCATTAAAAGGAGCAGTCAATTATCAGTTTGTAACACGCGGTTAATAGACCTAACCCTCGATTTGCACAAGTGCTCATGTAGTATTACACATAAATAAATGTACATGTGCATTATACATAAACATATAACTTAGATATTACCCTTACCACTAGTATCAACATGTATACGATTAACCCATTCCCTCATATTGACGACTTTTGACGACTCTGTAAAAGTTACTTTGCGAAACCATTGTGAAAAATAGAGCATTTGCTCCTACAGGAGCAAATGCTCTATTTATCACAATGGTTTCAAACTACAGAATTCAAACATTTTCCTTTTCTCTAATTAATGCTCCTTTTCGGTAGATTTATTCAAAGAGGCTGTATCTAAAATAGCCTATGAGGTCATGGGTTAACACAAATACTGTTAAATCCCTTATTTTGTGGCACTTTGTGAAATATTGTCTATGACATAAACTGTAGAATTACATCTAGATGATTCCATCAGTTAACAGAGCAGACCCTGATTAGAAGCCGAGTGATTTGGGTCTACTCTGTTTGCAAAGGCAAATGCGTCAAAATGCGTATCTATGATATAACGAGTTAAAAGATCTAAAGATCATCTCCACCGTCAAGTAAGAGAACATTACCATCAGTATACGTCAGCATACATACATTCCATCATCAATTTGTATTGCAATAGTCAAAGACTAATACAAAGTGCCCATCCATTTATATAGAAGTACAGTAAAACTTTTTCAAACGGGACGTTCCAATTTTGTTTAAGTATCGGCCTTGGAGACGGATGGCATCTTAATGCAGGATGAAAGTCATACCGAAAGCTCCTCTAGGAGCTTTCAGCATGACTTTCATCCTGCAATAAGCAGCAGCCACTTGACTAAAAGTATCTAAATTCTTCTCTACTATAATTCAGATTAAGAGGGGTTTTAGTGTAATCATATCCGAGACAAAATACACCCGTACTTTATGTCAAACGATTTATGCGTGATGTATGAATCTAGTCTTCGCTATCTGTAACATATTAAGTTCAAAGAGAACTAGTTGTTTTAAATAGTATCCCGTAAATACCAGATTATAGTTATTTATCCTACAATTTTTTCTATAAATAAGACCACGTGCGCTTTTTCAGAAATCAATGATTCATTCTGTCTGTTCCCGGTATCAATTACACTTGTTAGAGAAAATACTAAGGTTCTTTTTATAAATCCACACGTGTCCGTTGTACCCAACTGCGCAATCCGTATTTCAAAACGCTGCCATAAAATATGCATCTACATGTAGTTCTAAAGTTTCTGCCATTGTAAAAAGTCATTTATTCATATAGCAATTATTATAGTTATCAATATATATTCATATACTCATTATTAATGACACGAACAGTCATTGAGTAAATAGTTAACTGCAGGGCTTGGTAATAATTATCATACGTATCGTCACTAGTATTTCCAGCACTGTTATCCTGATCAGAAACATTATCATTTCTTAACCCATTTCCTCATAGGCTATTTTTAGATCCAACCTTTTCGAATAAATCTACCAAAAAGGAGCAATAGCTAGAGAAAAGGACAATTTTAGAATTTTATAGTTCTGAAACCACTGTGATAAATAGAGCAAATGCTCTATTTATCACAATGGTTTCAAAAAGTGACATGTACAGAGGCGTAGAAAAGGGTTAAATGGAGAAAAGGGTTAAATGACTAAATCATTTTTCGCCTCGATAAAACATCTACACAATTTGAAGAAATGCATCTACCATTAAGTTTAAACCCAATAATGTATGCTGTTTGTTTTATTGTGACTTATCCCAAGTTTAGAGTTAAAACACCAAAAATATACATCACATTTAGGCCATGAGCCAGAGGCCCAAATTTTGGCCATCGGTACCATCTTTGGGGAATAATGCTATCAATGCTTTTTGATAAGATATAAGTATCTAGAATCAGAAAATATGTGATAGCAGTAAATCGGTGGTAGCTTTTTGTATTTTTTTCACCAATTTTAACCCTATGGTAAAAATAGTGTTTTCTAAATCTAGCATTAAAGAAAAGACATCATTAAATTTCAAACTGATGTCTCTCTCTTGTTACATCCTGTATCTACTTGATAATTGAAAGGCTTGTAGCTGTAGTTACACACGTTTCATTAATGTTGTTATTTTTTCACAAAAAGTGGTTCATATAATGTAAATTCTTGCTCATACGTACACGGAATTATGTTTACATTCATATGTATTTTGCAGAAGTAAATTTTCTCCGGAGTTTTGCATACCTTCATCATCTTTATAACTAGGCTCATAAAACTTCATATGACAATGTATATTCACAGTAATGAGGGCAATGAATTGACTTCAGACTAGAACCCTTACATATAGCATCTCTTAATGCAAATTGTCGGAGTTATGTCCCTTTTAAATCTTCCATACACTCAAATTGTGCCAAAACTGAAATACCTTGAGTTGGCCCCATGAAAGTTCACCAGCATTTCAGTATCATTATATCAACGACCAAATTAACGATGAGAACCCTTTAAGCCAGAACCCAGTCATTGTTTAGGCCAAATTATGTCCCTTTATGAAACTTGTATGTAACAGGTAAGCTATAAATATCCGATCAACCACTTCAGAGCTAGCTAATTCATGATATACTTTTGTACATGTATATTTATTATTCATCATAAGCATTACAACTTGAACTATAGGAAGTGGATCCCCTCCCCTCCTTCCTTATGATGATATTGTCTTTAGTCAAGTATGCATTTTAGTGAGAAAAAAACAAAAACAAAGTCCCGTAATTTTGCTTACTACACAATTCCCCATCTTCACATCAAGTTGTTTATCTGTGAAAGTTTTATGCATATATATGCTTTATGGTAAATAATTTTGCCAAGACCTGTAACTGGATAAAATGGTCAGAACAAACATTTCCTTCTTAACGGTCATTTTCACATCAAGATTGCCAATTTGCGAAAGTTTGAAGCAAAGCCCCCATTGGTGTATGAGGAGTTGGAAACATAAACGTTGCGAGATATATATAGGAGCTTAAAATGGTGATTACCATATCTAGCATGCTTATATGTAGACATTCTGTTTTCACTTCAAGGTAATATGAAGAAAAACGTATTTTGTCTGACCATCCGTTAGTTTGTCCATTGGTACATATTAAGGTCAGCATTTCAGTTAGCTCAGATGGTACAGTGTTCGCTTTTGTGCAGGACATTGTGAGTATGATCGCTGGTCGGGTCATACCAAAGATTTTCAAAATGGTACTAAGGTGGGCTGGTTTGCCCGATGTCCGGTAAATGTTACTGGGTATGGGTTGCAGTTTTCTATACACTAAACACGTTAAAGAATCAATGAAATCAGAGTTGCTGTATCCAATGATATGCTGGACATAAGCAACAATGACACATTAGTAAGATAGATTTGCAGAAGAAATTGACTAGTGTAAACAATGTCCAAGTACATGTTATTGTGCTGCAATAGTAGATAGGATAGAGTTTGCTCAAACAGAAATTAATTACCAATGTGGTATAAAATCTTTGGCCGTGATATAATATACATTATGTTTGAATTATGAAGGGAAAAATTAATCAAGAACTGTGGTGATGACTTGAAGTAGAGAGTCTGGTCATTAGATGCTAAGCATAACAATTAAACAGATTAGGAAGCATTTGGGGAGGTTTCTAAATAAATAGAGTCAACCAATGCATTGGCAATAGAAGGATACAGCAAACACATTTAATGACAGTGAGAAGGTCCCGGCACTTCAGTACTAACTGGATGAAGTAGATGAGAGTCTGACCATGCAACTGAAGTAGTAAATCAAGTTTTTATAACCTGGTCAGAGAACACAGAATACTTTGTAATGTATTTGGCTTTTCATGCTGATACATACACCAGAGTCCCATTATATTAGAAATGCGGGACTGGAGCAATGACTCCATGATATCAGGAAGATTACCATCACTATTAAAATATAAGTTTGTGTGTAACTTTGCATTGACACGGCCTTAATTATAATAGTTAGGCAAGCACAGTGGGATTCCCGACCAGGAAAGAAAATCCCTAAGCAAAGTTCTTAAATTGGTTAAAATTAGGAGATCTGCTTCAAATTGTTACATGAAGTGCAGCCATTTGTCTGTCTCCTACATTCACCATAATGTGTAGGTCATGCCAGACGCGACCTTTGCTGTGAGATGATGAAGGGTAATCTTCAACAACTATGCAGCGAAAACTTTGCATAGCGCTCACAAAAATACAATCGACCAGGCCGTAATTCAGAATCCAAATTTTCAAAATTATTATAGCTTAGGCAATGTTATTTGTGCATTGTATGGGTGGTCAGGCAACCAACTTTCGAACAGTATTAAATTATTGGGATGTCTGTTTTTTTAAACTTGTGAATGCCTATAATGACTTTCTACACTTATGTCAGTAGCCGGTGAGAAAACATGTATTTGTAAGTAGGGCAATTGTTTTTATGTATATTTGCTTTACGTTAGTTTTATCATTCATTTGCCACATAGGACTATCAATGATCCAACAGGAGAGATTGGAGGAGAGCAGAAGAACGCTCTTGTTCTCTGGTTCTTCAACATTCACTGTCAAAACACTATTAGCAGATCGATACATTATCCTATCACCAGGTTAACATATCGTAGAGCTACCTTCATATACCAAGTGCAAAGCAAATGTGAAACTTTTAGCTGTTTCTGGCTACTGGCCGTTCCAAGGTGGTACTCCTGCTTTCAGCCTATGGTCAACTTTGTTGTTTAATATGCTTAATGTTTAATGTTTTTGTCTTGATATGCATCCTGTTATGTTTTGTCTTGTGGCTATACCGTTTCTTGTTTGATGGTGTTTGGTGCGGTGCCATTTCGTATGTGGCCCTCCCTGTTTGACTATTTTTCCATATTGAATCATATTAAAACCTTTGTAATAACCTTTAGGGCGATCCCTTCAACCTCAGTCTGATGGGAATCATCTTGAAGAAAATCTGACAAAACAATGATACAATAATATTTTTTCTGTAATTTGTGTCAGTGACAATGCACGGTCAGAGAAAAAAAACGTTTTCAGAGAAAGGACACTGGGGGGTTTGGGGCACTTTTTAACTCAACTGCCCCTTGTCCTAATTTTAAACAACATGTCATTCAGATGTGCCATTCTCCATCCTACATATTAAACTCCTGATCATAAATGCAAAAATGTATTGTGTTTTGTATTGGATACCGTGCGACAATGAAATCACTGAAAGCATGTATGTTAGATTGACACAAATGTCCATCAAGAATGACCCATGGTTCATCTAGGAATATGTAATTGTGTACGAACCAATACGGGTGATTTCTTTGAATGTGGCAGATTCAATATCCACATTCTTCAATAACATACTACTGAGTATTTTGTTTGACACTACATGTACATTCAGTCACAAGAAAAATATGAACACAGCGATACCCATACCCACATATCTTCATCAGACAGAAAGTTTGAGGATATTTTAATCTCTTTTAATTCAAAAGATAATGACAATAAAACAATTTAGAGCTAAATACGGTCTAACTAAAATGGTAAGCAACGAATGCTAATGATAATATTATCACCCCGCCACATCCCATCTTACAGGCTACTAATTTATTTCGGGATAAAGTGGAAACTGGACCAATAAATAAATAATTATCAGGTCCAAATGAAACTAGAATTTTTTTTTTATACAAAAATTGATGTCCCACACCCCAGCGCGGACAAAGTTTCCCATATACAATTTTCAAAGTCCTGTAACTCTGTAGAAAATTGTCGATCCTGAACAGGGATAATATAAGCACAACTAGGCATAGTGCAGTTCAATCTTATGAAGTTTAATGAAAATCCGACAACACGTCTTGGAGAAACCGCGAGGACAAAATTTTAATGTAAAACAAGATGTGTTTGTGAAACACTTTGCCCCGACCTTTGACCCTGAAGGATGACCTTGACCTTTGACCCACGGACCAGGGAGTTAAACGCGATACATCGCACTTGTGCCAGGTTATTTTGAACTCAATTCACAGATAAAAAAAAGTTATAGAAAGGACAAGAAATTTGGGACGGACGAATGGAAGGATGCACAGACGGAATGACGGACAATGCGATTACTATATGTCCGCCGTTGGGGTGCATAAAAATCAAAGTCCCACAACTCTGCAGAAAATCATTGAACAGGAACAAAGGTTTGGAGAAACCGCACGGATAAACTAAAATCGGACAGAAGAACGGACGGACGGAAGTGTGTGTGGGGGTGGCTGCAGACATACGGATGGACAGACGGACGCCACACACAAAAACAATATTTCCCCCAGTATACTTGGGGGGGGGGGGGCATAACTAGCAAGTGCATTGGTTACTAAAATAATAAGAATATCAAGTGTTAAGCAAACTTGTACATTGGGGCACTTGCGTCTATAAATGGACAGATAGGCAGATGGATGAATGGACGGACAGATAGAGGAACAGACATATGGGGTGGACAGATGGAAGGACAGTTAGACTGACAACCTGATTCAGGTATACCATCATAATTTCGTTGTTGGGGTATGATACCAAATGTCGTAAATCTGAAATCGTTAGCTTTACTTTTCATTGATATTTTGTCTCGAAATGCGGATATTGTATAGCATAATATAAAACGCATTAACACATAGAAAGCTACCATCGATGCAATGCTATCACATATTTTCTAACTCTATAGATGTATATGATGTAAAAAATCACAATGGGAATTATTCCCCTGAGATGGTACCGACCAACCCTACTGGCTCATGGACTAATTCCTTCAACAAATCCATTGACCCATATCATACTGAACGCCACATTTACAAACAGCTTGGATCCTGATTAGACGCCGATTAACTCGGCGTCTCATCGGGACCCAAGCTGTTTGACACTCGTTCAACAGTTTCTGAAACGCTTGTACGAGTACGAGGTAAAAAATACAACAGATCAGAGTGGTGGAAGACATAGGCTTTTCAGCTCGATAAAGATTGATTAGAATACTGACGGTTTAAACTTGCACTTAGGTTTTTGTCGGCAAAGGAGAATACATAAGATATCAATCGTTAATGCATATTAAATAGAATCAGGTAATGACATCATGATATACCGTAAAGTATACATGTAAACTCTAAATGGCTTGCACAATAGCGATACGATATACATGTAAACTCTAAATGGCTTGCACAATAGAGATATGCTATACATGTAAACTCTAAATGGCTTGCACAATAGAGATATGATATACATGTAAACTCTAAATGGCTTGCACAATAGAGATATGATATGCATGTAAACTCTAAATGGCTTGCGCAATAGAGATATGATATACATGTAAACTCTAAATGGCTTGCACAATAGATATATGATATACATGTTAACTCTAAATGACTGGTACAATAGAGATAAGATATACATGTAAACTTTAAATGGCTGGTACAATAGAGATAAGATATACATGTACATGTAAACGCCTACTGCTTACACAATTAAGAGCAAGCTCTTTCTTAGCATTGGTGACATGAAACAGAGAGGCTATCACCAGCATATTATTGTAAGATGATCTTCTGATCAAAATGATTTCTCACTCGAATACATTTCAATACGTTTCGATATGCTTTATCCAATAGGTACGTTTCATATAACACCGTATAATAATGATTAACAATCAATTAATTTCTGTTTTGATGATTTACCTTTAATTTCTTCAGCGTTGTGTTTTTCTTTAGACCAGACAGGAACTTTGGCAGACATACGTCCATGATTCTGTTGCACGTGATGTCAATGTCCAGCAGAGTATTGTTCCGAGTCAGTGCTTGACCTACATGCGCCAGACCCTCCATGTGGAAACCATTCCATGAAATATCCAGAGTTTCCAAGCCCATATTTTTCTATAATTAAATTGAAATATAACTATGTTATAACATTTACCGTTCGGCGGTGTAGACGCGTAAAATGAATTTGCAAACAGAACACAAGGGTATGCGCTGTTGTCATTCAAACTCTCTCTCAATTTATACATAACCCATTCACCATTTCTGAGGGTTAAACAGTGTATGATAAACAAGTTTAAAAGCCGAAGACGTTGTGCAAAACTTCTTCCGAACATTTTAAAGTGTGTTTTGATTCAACAAATTATACATTTGGTTTACATTTCTTCTCCATCATATCGTTTTGTAGATCAGTGTTGATCTTAATTTGATACCGGAGTACTAATATCTACTAATATGCATACTCATATAGATCTGATTCAATAGTTACTGTGTAAGTAAGTCATTGTAGAAAATGAGTTGATCAATATTACTGATACCCGTGTTTCTTACATGAGTATTGTTATGACCTGGTCATAACGCACCATTTCATAATTTTGTGTCTACATAACACTGGTTTTCAGTTGATAGTTCTCTAGCCCTTATGTTTAATATTCAATGGTAATTGAAGTAAAATGTTTATATAAGATCAAATGGAGATGTAGGCACAGAATTATCACTCAGACTTACACAGTTTCTCATATTCTGATCAACCTTTTGTTTTGCTGTCACAATTCGCGTCATAGCTAATCTTGACACTTTCTCGACCAAAACTTCCTGTTAAGATCTTTTCTCCGGGTAATAATATAATTGAAACTTCGGTATACTTTGAGTATATGTTTCTATGCAATGGTTAGTAACTTTACTGATATGTGTTGTTGTTGAATATGTACACTTTTAGACGTTGGAAGTGATCTTTGAAGTGGACCGGCAGACCGGATTTCTGACGGGCTATGCCCGGCCGGGCCAAACGTGACGGCCAGTTTTTATTGGTTAAAGTGTTTGCCGGCCCGCTCCAATTGGTCACTTAGGGTCACATGATACCCTCCAGAATCTATAAAAGACAGCGCGTCAAGCGCTCGTCACCACTGTGTCACCATTGTCACCACTGTGTCACCATTGTCACCACTGTGTCACCATTGTCACCACTGTGTCACCATTGTCACCACTGTGTCACCATTGTCACCACTGGGTCGCCACTGTTTCACCACTATTGTCTACATTACTTCACCACAAGGTCTACTAATAGCATGGTATATATATGTAATACAAATTATTATCCCGGATCCTGGCGTTGTTTATCTCGTAAAATCCCTTAAACCGGCCGGCTGTTACATTTTTGGTGTCAGAAGTGCAGATTTTTCTATAGTGCCGAATATAGAAACGAGCCCGGAAAAGTCGCGGAAGTTGTCGGTTGTTGTGTGAAGGGAATTGTGTCTTATACTAGTCTAACATCTGTCACATTGCAATAGTGCTTAACTATAAAGCAGAATAAGAAGTTATATGATTATCAGTTTTATTCCTTAGTGAAATAAATGAATAAACACAACATATAAACCTGTAAATAATGTGAAAAGTGTTAATTTCATATAAATAATATAGACTTTGCTTAGTGTTGGAAGCAAGTATATGTCTATATAGATCTACAGTGGTGATAGAAACATCAAATAATCAACATAGACAGAAACATCAAATAATCAACATCTATAGACATACTCAGTGGTCATACCATCAAATAATTATATAGAGTGGTGATAGAAACATCATAGAATCAACATAGAATATCCAGTGGTCATACCATCAAATAATTATATAGAGTGGTGATAGAAACATCAAGAAATCAATATAGAATATCCAGTGGTCATACCATAAAATAATTATATATATACATATAGTGTTAATAACTTTTATCATAGAGTAGATCTAAAGTGAATATTTTATCATTGAAAAGTAAATGTATTAAACATGGCTGAAAATACAAACGATAGTGACCCAGAAATTGTGTTCAACACCCGGAAATCAGATCAACCTTATGAAGATGTCAGCAATTATGATTCAATAATGGATGAAGCGCAGAGGTCGAGTTACAGAATTTTGCCTGATGGACAAAGGAGAAATGTGTCTGTCGGACCTGTCAGCAGCCAGTCTTCATCTGAGAGTGAAAGAGAAGAGATCCGCCCCGCTCGTACACAAAACAGCAATGATAGAAGATATCTTAGTGCACGAAAAAGAGGCCTGAACAGACCTAGTGGTCAAAGTGTGTATCAGTGTAGAAGGTCTGATCAGGAGCAAAACTATAATGAAAACCAGAACCGTGATAATCAGCCATATCCACAAACGGTTCAATTCCCAAATTCTACACCAAGCTTGAAACCAGAATCCTATTCAGGTACTGAACCATGGGAAGAGTACTTGTCTCACTTTGAAGACTGTGCAGAACTTTCAAGGTGGAACATTCATAGTAAAGTGCTTATATTATCTGCTTATCTTCGTGGCCAGGCTCGTACCTTTTATATGAGTTTGGATCCTTGTGAAAGGCGGAATTATGACATCTTGATACATAAGATGAATCAAAGATTTGGCAGCAGTTTGCATGCAAGCAAATGGCTGAATCAACTTGAAACAAGGCAACGAAAACCAGGTGAATCAATGGACGCCTTGTGTGATGATCTGCGTCAACTTTCAAAGAAAGCTTATCACCAGTTAGACAGCAAAGCTCAAGAAGCTATTGCATTGAACCAGTTGTACAAAATCATTCCGACAGAGATGAAGTGTAGGTGTGTAGACAATGATTGCAGAAGTCTACAAGAAGCTGCAGCAGTAGTTGACAGATATGAAGCTATTTTGGGTGATTCTTCCCAACGTAGTCACGGAGGAAACGTCCGTGCGATTGACACCTCAGGAGTGGATTCAAACCTCTCCGAAGTTCTGCAGAAATTGGACAATCGTCTTGAAAAACTTGAAAGTATTTTTCTTGTGCAAAACAAGTCCAACCAAAACAAAAGGCGTTGTTTTAGTTGCAATTCCTTTAGTCATCTTTATAAAGACTGTCCCAATAAATCGCAATCATCAAATAGAAACAATTATCATCCTACCAGCTCTGCTAACCAATACACTGAACAGAGAAAGCAACAGTTTGGTCGGGGAAACGGACCCCAGTCGACTCAGTAGGCCATGAGTTGACTGAAACACCTATAGAGAGGCCTAATTTAGACAAAGTTGATCAAACACCTGTTAGAACAGGAAATATATCTCAAAATTGTGACAATGGTTTCTATACGAAAGGCAGTGTGTTAGGTTATGATATAAACTTTTTAATTGACAGTGGATCAACAATGTCTATAATTTCCTCTGAACAGTTCAGTGAAATATCTAAACATGGACAGTTATTGTTAACTCCATTTCATACACCAGTGCATGATGCCAACAGCAACTCTATTGATACTTTGGGATCAATTTCAGTTGATCTAGTGCTTAATGGACATTGCTTTAACCAACAATTCTTGGTGTGCAAAATTAAACAGGATGGGATTATAGGTCAAGATTTCCTCTTACATTATGCCGAGAACCTTGATTATGGATCTAAGAAACTCGAGACAAAATACAATAAGATAAACTGCTGGATAAAAAATGAATCCATCTCATGTAGGGTGTTAGTAAGAAACTTAACAGTTGTCCCAGCCCATTCTTCTGTGTGGCTTCCTGTTGACATTTCAAATGCAGAACAAATTTCTAAGAGTGGATTGATTGAACCTAAACAGTTAAATGCAGAAAGTTGTACCGTGCTTTCAGGTATAGTGAACACTGATTCTGATGTACATGTGAATTTCCTTAACAATTCTGGTAAGGATGTGACTTTGCAGATAAAGCAAGAAATAGGACTATGTGAACCATACCAGGACAGTGAAAGCAACTGTAACACTGTGAGATCTACTTTTACAGGAACTAATATTCAGAAAGATAAGCCTGATCAGTTACCAGACTTTCTGACTGACCTCCTTGAGAGAAGCTCGCTACATTTAAGTATATCTGAAAGAGCTGATCTTAAAGATTTGTTGATAGAATTTAAAGATGTGTTTGCAGAATCATCAGAAGATTTAGGAAAGTGTGACAGAATACAGCATCACATAAACACTGGAGATGCCCTTCCTGTTAGACAACCTGCACGCCGTCAACCTATGGGAAAGCGTGAAGCCGAAAGAAATGAAATTTACAAGATGCTAGACAAAGGTGTCATAGAGCCCAGTAAGAGCCCTTGGAGTTCCCCTGTAGTTCTTGTGAAAAAGAAAGATGGAACTGTAAGATTCTGTATGGACTATAGAGTTCTTAATAATCTAACTGTGAAAGATGCATATCCCCTACCCAGAGTGGATGAATGTTTAGACTCTTGCTAATTCAAAGTTGTATAGTTCTATGGACCTTAACTCCGGTTTTTGGCAAGTTGGGATGGCTCCCGAAGACCGTGAAAAAACTGCATTTGCAACAAGTTTGGGATTGTTTCAATGGACAGTTATGCCATTTGGTTTAGCCAACAGCCCATCAACATTTGAACGCTTAATGGAAGATGTTCTTAGGGGTTTACAATGGGTGGAACTATATTTATACATGGATGATATTATTTCACCATGCAATACTGTTAGTGAAGGTCTTCAGCGACTGAGAAATATCTTTCAAAGATTACTTGATGCTAACCTAAAGTTGAAACCTGGAAAGTGTATATTTTTCCAGAAACAGACAAAGTTCTTAGGCCACATCGTATCAGAAGATGGAATAGCAACTGATCCTGAGAAGATAGATGCTATCAAAAGCTGGCCAATACCTATAAGTGTGAAACAATTAAGAAGTTTTCTTGGCCTTGCTTCATACTACCGCCGCTTCGTTCAAGGATTTGCAAAAATTGCAAGGCCTCTACATAAACTGTGTGAAAAGGGTGTTAAATTCATCTGGTCTATTGAGACACAAGAGGCTTTTGATTCCTTAAAAGAAGCTCTGACAACATCCCCTGTGCTTGCTTATCCAGTCCCTGGAGATTTCATCATAGACAGTGATGCCAGTGATAAAGCAGTGGGCGCTGTGCTTTCACAGTTACAAAATGGTCAAGAAAGAGTAATAGCCTACCTCAGCAAGTGTCTAAATAAACATGAGCAGACTTATTGCACTACGCGTAAAGAGCTTTTAGCTGCCGTCACAGCTTTCAGAACTTTTCATCCATATGTGTATGGACAGAGTGTGCTACTTAGAACTGATAATGCAGCTGTCAGCTGGCTGAGACAATTAAAACAGCCAACAGGTCAGATAGCACGTTGGGTCCAAGAATTAGAGAACTATAATTTGAATGTGATACATAGGGCTGGACTGAAACACTCCAATGCAGATGCTCTTTCCAGAAAACCTTGTAAAGTTTGTTCTCGTCAAGAACGTCTTAGTGTAGAAAATCAGGCTGAGTGTGTAAATGTTACCTATACTGACCTTTCAAAGTTCAGTGAACTGAATCAGTTAACTAATTTGTGTCAGGACAGTTCTGAAAAGCTTTTCTGTGACATCTCAACTACATGTATTGAAAATACTGCTATTCGAGTCACCAATACAGAGTCTGATCAGAAATTCTACTTGCAAGGCTGGTCTCCTGTAGAAATCAAACAAGCCCAGTTAAATGACCCTGACCTTCACCTTTTAATGACTGCCTTAGACAGCGGTTCCATCAGACCCACATGGAATCAAGTGTCTAGTGGAACGTCAACATTAAAGACCCTGTGGAGACAGTGGGGACGCCTGAAACTAGTTGATGGAATTATGCAGTGTATGTTCTATGATAATGAAGGCAAGAATGAACAGTATCTCCTAGTTGTTCCTTCTAGCAAGAGGAAAGAAATTCTGAAATATTTTCATGACATCCCTTCAGGTGGTCATTTAGGAACAGAAAAAACATTAAGTCGCCTACGTCAGTCTTTCTATTGGCCAGGTATGAAGGAAGATACGGCTAAATACTGCAGCTTGTGTGACAAATGTGTGTCCAGAAAGTCTTCTGTTGTCACAAGAGCTCCCCTTAAACAATCATTGATTGGAGGACCCATGGAAAGGATAGCTGTAGACATTTTAGGGCCCCTTCCTCTCTCAAAGAAGAATAACAAATTTATTCTAGTAGTCGTTGATTGTTTTACGAAATGGACCGAAGCCTATCCTATTGCTAACCAAGAGACATCAACCATTGCCAGAGTGCTAATAGATGAATTTATTTGTCGCTTTGGAACTCCTTTACAGATCTTATCTGATCAAGGTACAAACTTCACCTCATCTCTCTTCAGGGAAATTTGTGAACTTTTGCAAATAGATAAAATACAGACAAGCAGCATGCATCCTCAAGCAAATGGAAATGTTGAACGATTCAACAGGACACTGCAGAACATGCTAACAATGTTCTGTAACGAAGATCAAAGAAACTGGGATGTGTGTTTGCCACAAGTGATGATGTCATATAGATCTTCAATACATTCCAGCACTGGTGTGACTCCCAACAAAATGGTTCTAGGACATGAAGTCGTACTACCAATCCAAGCCGTGGTTGGAGTCCCAAAAGAACTGGAGGAACAACAATACTGTGCAGAATCTTATATTACCGAGCTTAAAGAAACCATTCGTAAAACCCATGAAACGGTCCGAAAGACATTGAAAAAGTCAGCAATTTATCAAAAACGCTATTATGACTTGAAAGCAAAGAAACGTGTCTATTTACCCGGTCAGCCAGTCTGGTTGTATAACCCTAATCGAAAAGTTGGTGTTTGTTCAAAACTAACTTGTAAATGGAAAGGTCCTTGTGTGATTACAAAACGCTTAGATGATATAACATATGTAGTAAAAACCTCTCAGAAACAGAAAGAGAAAGTGTACCATATTGATAGACTAATGAAATACAAGGGCAATAACATTCCATCATGGTTTAGCCCATACTCAGATAACAACAATTTATAGATAAAATGAAAGTAACGGTCTAGTTCAGCCAATATCAAAAAATTACATTACTGGTTCTAATGAAACGTTAACTCATGGAGGAGTTGCCTGTTTATTTTTATTTTTCATTGGTGGCGGTTCTCTGGACGCACCATGTGTTTACAGATAGTTGTAAGGTGAACATTTTAGTTTTATGCAAATTAGTTGTATGTTCATAAGTTAAGGTGGCGGTTCTCTGGACGCACCAGATTGACCTATGAACGTAGATGAAACGATATTGACGAATATTAGAACCAGTAGTGATAAATTGTGTAATTTGATATTGTTGAACCTTAACAAACATTTAAGGAACATTAAACTTTTAGTCTCTAAGAAATTCTATATACAAACAATGGAACTGAGAGAACATTGGCAAGATATGTACAGCAAAAATGAACAAACTATATATAGTATGAATTACGGTTGTTAACAAATTGTTAAATTTTTCTAATAAGTAACAATCTATTTGCCTATATTTACAGATGAAGGAAAGCAAGGATTGTATGGTCTGCCGCTGCACATTCAATGGTAGGAAGCAGTTAATCAGGCATATTGAAACATGCCATGATAAATTGAGTGTGAAATGTAGTTTCTGTTGTAAGATTTTCAAAAGGGCAAGAGACTTTGAAAGACACTGCATGAAAAGCCATAATAGTATAAATTTCCCTTCCGGATGTTTCAAAGAGAAGTATCTTTCTTCGCTTGCAGTTAATTGCACAGACTTTGTTGCCATATATAGACAAGACCAGACATCACCAAGCTGGGTCTGGTGGAAACACCAAAGTACAGGCACAAATGTACCTGAGGTAGACACTATTCTTGTCAATCACATATCTGTAATGCCTGGATCAGTCCAAGCTGAAGGTGAAGTTAATTTCTCTAAGTTCATAGTTTCCATATCAGATAAGATATTCTCAGATAGTAAGTCTATGAGATCCTTTACCCGAAGGATGGCAGCCCTTCCTTTGAACCATCGTCATGACCCTTCACTGGAGCTTCTTCCACTGTCTTCAGACGATAGCCTTATTTCTCCCATAGCTGCTAAGTTAGGTGTAGAGAAGACACTGATTACACATCTCTTTCACTCACCAGTCCTTTTCAGTGGGGATACAACTCCCTTAAGAGATGAGTCAGACTTTCATGTTGTACCCGATTTAGATCTGGCAAATACTTTAGCAGATAGTTTGCAAGATTTTATTCACTCCGTACCAAACCCTTCTGTCCCTTCCATAGTCCTCCCCCCTCCCTCAACCTCAGTCTATTCGACTACCTCTCTCTTGCCTGCGACACCTGTCCAATCCATTGTTTTTCCAACTCCCTCACCCCAACCTCTGTCTGTTGCTTTCCCCCCTCCTTCAAACCATTCACCAATCGTCTCTTCTGCTGTCCTCTCTATTCCGACAAAGACCATTCTTTCTGCTGCTCTGCCCCATTCCCCACTTTCTGCTACAGTGCCAGTTGTTACTACTACACAGTCTGATCCTGAATCTGGTCACATATCTTTTAATATCCCAGATGCCCCAAAGGAGGAATACAGGGCAAACAAACTTCTTCGGATGGGTGCCATGCCTTTGTTTCCTCCTGCTCGGAGATCTTGGGACAAAGAGGAGGTAATTTCAATCCCTCTTGGTTCACAGAGCGTTGCTTGGCCCCCAAAGAATTGGAAGTCCCTCTCCCCTGATCAAAGACTGCTTCAAGTAGAGTTCCTCTCTATGAGTATTCTCAAATCCCGTGGTCAAGATTTCAGCACAATTGAGCGTTGTGACCTTCTGAACCAGTTCAACTTTCTGGTTCTCCCCGGTACTCTGCCACCCCAATGTCCGAAACATGACGTAAAATTAAGGTCTTGTGCGGCAGCATACCACCAGTTGCGGCTCATTGCCACTGGAAAGATAAAAGACGGTCATTGGTTAGCCATGATTGAAACTTCAGCCATGCTCCGAGATACAAAAAATGACAAATTAATAAAACAATGTGACCCTGTCCCACTTAGATTATGAATAGTCAAATAGCTTACCCTCATCAAAACAAGCAACACTCTGAGTACCATATCAATCCCTCTCATGTCCCTCCTCTACCAACTCACATTTTTATAAACTATAGTTATTATCAGCCATACATAGGTTATGACTATTGTTGCATTGATGGACTGCATTATACTTTGAGCAGTTTATTTATATCAAATAGTTCTATTGTTGCATTGATGGACTGCATTGTACAATGAGCAGTTTATTTATATCAAATAGTTCTATTGTTGCATTGATAGACTGCATTGTAAGAGGAGTTTATTTCATGTCAAATATTTAATCTCTTTGGCTGTCTGGTAATCAGCAGTCTGAAGCAGATAAGAGTTTTTTTTATCCAATTAGGGAAGTTTAAAGTAAAACAGAGCTTTCTATAAAAGTATAGGTGATATGCCACTTTGTGTTGTGGTATTGTATAAAGTATTATAACAAACTAGCTCAGTGACTTGGAAGGAAGCTGTTGCAATGGTAATTGCCACATATATGTGTGAAATTTAAAGGGACATTTTTCATAGTAGGTATTTGTACTTCGGAATGAAAGATGTAATGAATTTCTAGAGGTGTGACATTTATTGTAGGGTCAGTTATGCATGACCCATTTGATTCCAAGTCACTGAAAGTGGTTGTTGTAAACATGTGTATTATGTGAAGGTCTCACATGTAGAGAATCTTATTTTCAATGAAGCTCTAACATAACATGATATATTTATACATTAGTGTTAGCACTGGGGTTTACAAATTAGTAATGTAATGATTTGCAGAACACTGCATTTACATTTAATATTTCTACCCAACATATAGTTTTTAGAATAATGCTCAAGTAAAATGGCATAAGAAATTAAACTGACATATGGAATTGACAGTAAATGGCAAGGAAATTGCTATTGCATTTATTTATAGATCAATGTGTTTACACACTATAACTTGTTGAACCAATTGGCAATCAGCTAAAAACATTGGTTGCTTGCATGTAGATTCAGCATAGTGGCAACTTGTAGTTGAGTTACCAACAAAAGAATGATAGTGGTCACGTTTGCTGCAAGGCAACATATTTCCCCCATGATTGTATAAAATGCGTCTAGACTTAAAACTGTGAGTATGGAAACTCCAATGGAAAAATATAGCAATGCAAAAAGGGTTTTTATTGCATTGCAAATTTGCAATACTTTTGTACTGGAATAACTCTGCTTCAATCTGTAAGATTGATCGAGTTCATCTTAGTGCACTAGAGTACACGATCACCAAAATTTTGAATTTATTTGAGAATGTCCGTACTCTTAACTCTAGACCCATTGTAAGAACATGTCGAGGGTTACATTGTTTATGTATACTGAATAGTTATACAAACTGATCAAGAATTACTTGTATCAAGTTAATTCGTATTGTGGGAATGTCCACAAGGTGGTCTGTTGAATTCTGCTGCATTTTTCTTCAGCAGTTGATATTTTCATTGAGAATTTCGTAATTACGGATTTACAGGATTGGCAGTCTAGTTAAAACCCATCATAAGTGTATATATTTGCAAAATTCTTACCGACACATGGTTGATGTTCAGTAGGATTCGACGAAATTGTTGATTTTTGTTGAAAACTTTGGCTCCATGTGCTTTCAGACTCCATTTGCCTCACGTGAATGATGACGTCAGTATTGAGTTAACCTTCACCTTGATGAGTGTTAAGCATTCCAATCCTCATATTAGTCTAAGAATGCGTCAAAATATCGGCTAGACCCAACCTTGTGCGACTCGTTACCGAGACTTGTTATATTTGTGAAAGTTGATTTTAAATAGTGTTTAACGTTGTTATGTTGTTCTAGAATAGCAAATAATGATTGTTTATGTGATAGATCCTTAGGATTTCATTTAGAATCCATGAATATTCTATTCAATTCAAATTGTTTAATTCTGTTAGGTCGAGAAGTGTCAAGTATGTTCGCAATTAAAAGTTAAATAAACTTTCCAAGATTGTAAAAACATATTAAAATTCAGGAGAATTTTATTCTGAGAAGTTGGGGAGAGTGTTATGACCTGGTCATAACGCACCATTTCATAATTTTGTGTCTACATAACACTGGTTTTCAGTTGATAGTTCTCTAGCCCTTATGTTTAATATTCAATGGTAATTGAAGTAAAATGTTTATATAAGATCAAATGGAGATGTAGGCACAGAATTATCACTCAGACTTACACAGTTTCTCATATTCTGATCAACCTTTTGTTTTGCTGTCACAATTCGCGTCATAGCTAATCTTGACACTTTCTCGACCAAAACTTCCTGTTAAGATCTTTTCTCCGGGTAATAATATAATTGAAACTTCGGTATACTTTGAGTATATGTTTCTATGCAATGGTTAGTAACTTTACTGATATGTGTTGTTGTTGAATATGTACACTTTTAGACGTTGGAAGTGATCTTTGAAGTGGACCGGCAGACCGGATTTCTGACGGGCTATGCCCGGCCGGGCCAAACGTGACGGCCAGTTTTTATTGGTTAAAGTGTTTGCCGGCCCGCTCCAATTGGTCACTTAGGGTCACATGATACCCTCCAGAATCTATAAAAGACAGCGCGTCAAGCGCTCGTCACCACTGTGTCACCATTGTCACCACTGTGTCACCATTGTCACCACTGTGTCACCATTGTCACCACTGTGTCACCATTGTCACCACTGTGTCACCATTGTCACCACTGGGTCGCCACTGTTTCACCACTATTGTCTACATTACTTCACCACAAGGTCTACTAATAGCATGGTATATATATGTAATACAAATTATTATCCCGGATCCTGGCGTTGTTTATCTCGTAAAATCCCTTAAACCGGCCGGCTGTTACAGTATTCATCTGGTAGGGAGATGAGTCCCTTGAGGAACACTCTGAACACGATCAAAACAGCTGGTAATAAAACACTGAAGTTAACTAGACTAAGGGTTTACTTAAAGTATTTTACCATTAAACAATGTTTAATGATATTATACGTTAACACATTGCCCCCTAGTGACGCATTTTTGTGACTCTATAAAATTCACATTGTGAAACCATTGTGCTCCATAGGAGCAAATGCTGTATTTATCACAATGGTTTCAATACTACACGCTTCTAAAACTCCACTTTTCTATAATTAATGCTCCTTTTCGGTAGATTAATTCAAAAAGGTTGGGTCTAAAAATAGCCTAGGAGAGAATTAGTTCAGTAAATACTAATTTTCAGAAGCAGATCAGGTTCAGAAGGTTCGTCAGAGGACTATCAATATTCAACAACCGTGAATGCATTAAAAATAATTAGTTGAACGAATTTACAAAGAAAGTCACATTTATATTAGCTAATATTATGACAAATATTTAGATGTCCGAAATGTGGGCTTAATTATTGAGAATATAACGCTTGCGTGTGATGTCAGACATAAGGTCTTGTTTTACCTCAAGTGCCGCACCGATAGCCACAGCGCCCTTTAGACGTAAGTGATTCCAGCTTAGGTCAAGTACGGTAATTATGTCGTTTTGAGCTGAGGAGAAAACAAAGTCAAGTTTAATGCATTTGGCATTATAAGATGTTCTTAAAAGTGGGGAAAACAGCCCTACAGGGACTGCTACACACAAAAAAGGCATGACATCCAAACATCACCAAAACAGGACGCAGCACAATCACAAGACAAGCCGTGAATAAACGCACAAAACGCATGTAAGATGATTAGGAAATACATTCTGAGAAATAAGAAACAAAAATGAAATCGAAAGACTGGTCACAGCATAGAGTTTGACGGAAAATGAAGTGTTTATTACTTTATCTGTGGATATGGCAGTTGTTTGCGTTCGAGCCCCTTCTAGTAAACAACAAAATCAAATCGTTGCAGACGCTGCAGTATTCTTTGCCTGCGATCACTGAGTTGAAATTAAATTTCTGATATCGAATAAGTGCGCTTTTCGCATCAAATTGCGTATCTATAAGAGAAAGGATCAGCATTCTTTCCACTGGGTATTTCAATGGCAGTTGACACTTCAGCCGTTTCCCGCTAACTGACCACTCGCAGTCTATTTGTTTTACATAATCACTTGCATAAGGTCATCCCACGCCCACTTCTGTATTCATTGGGTAACTGCCTCTGGTAGAACACTTTCATTCATATTATGGTCATGTGATTACACCATGTGACTAATATTTGTATATTCATGCACCCGCCTTATACATTGTTAAAGTGTGTGGACTTTTTGCTCATAACAAATCAAAGCTGACGCTGCGAAGCATTTTCAATGTTTCCGGATGCCATGTTATTTAACGCCTTTTGTATCCTTCGAATGCACGTCGATAAATTGCAGGGAGTTGCAGTTTTCAGGTATATCGATTAAGCATGGGATCGGCGTGAGGATACGACCTTTGTATTCATTGCTTACGCAAATAATACAAAAACGATAACATTCTATTGGCTGGTTACTAGGGTTACTTGGCATCTCATCTAGGCCCACCTTGATTGCGAACAATACCAACTATACTAATGACTAGTGATTACAATAACTTTACTATATGCCCACTCCCCAATTTTATGCATACAGTATAACCCATCTAAACCGGAATTCTACTAGAGAAGAGTTCAGATACGTTTAAACAGGTGGCCGCTTTAATGCAGAGTGAAAGTCATGCAGACAGATCGTAGAGGAGCGTTCAGTATAACTTTCATCATGCATTAAGCTGTCAGCTGTATTCAAGACCGATATCTATACTAAATTGAACGTCCGGTTTAGAGAGGTTTACTGTAATAAACTGAAGCGTACAAGTAGTCAATCCTTTAAAATGTCCGTCATATTCGTTTCCATTCCATTAAAACATTGATTTGTACATATCCTTATTTGCAAATGTTAGCATGTCCACACAAAACGTACGGAAGGATCCATCTACACCTCAACATCCAATATAAGCAAAATTCTAGAGTTTAAGGCAAGTGGTAGCTCGATGCAGGACGAAAGGTAGGCCGAAAGCTCCTCTTGGAAGTTTCTGTATTACTTTAGTCCTGAATTAAACAACCATTTGCTGTTATAAACCTTCATGTGTATTCATTATGTGGTCACTATATAGGATCTACTGTAGTAGCAAAAAAGAACAAACATTAACACCAATCCTTGAACAGAAACGCTGCTAGGAGTTTAACCCATTCCCCAATAAGCTACTTGTAGTCCCATCCTCTTTGAATAAATCTGCCCAAAAGGAGCATTTATTAGAAAAAAGGAAAAATAGAATTGTGTAGTTTTGAAACCATTGTAATAAATAGAGCATTCGCTCCTTTGGAGCAAATGCTCTATTTATCACAATGGTTTCTAAAAGTGAATTTCATAGAGGCACGATGCACTATTGTCTTTTGTAAACAGTGTATATTCAGATGAGAGAGCTCCTAGACGTGCCCTCTCATTAGGGTCTGCACTGTTTGTCATGTTACGCCTTTCTTTAGACAAAATCGCCCCATATTTGAAGTTTGGAATAGTCCACTTGAAAATTTAGCGTTGTAAGAGTTGTCCATTGACTTACCTATACCAGCAGCCAGGATTTCTCCTCCATCTTCACGGAAATAATTATGACCCAGGTATAATTCCGCAATCCCGGCATTTTCCTTATAAAATATATAGTAACAGATATGTGAGAAATGTATGTTGTTTCCATTCATGTTCATCTGTCATGAATTTTAAACATTTTACAAGTGCAAACAAGAAAAAACAACTAAAAGCCTAATTGACCCTTTATTTGATATTCCGGCCATGTTACGCATTTGCATCCGGGTAGACCCAGGTCAGGCAGTTCCTGTTGGTGCTGCTTGATCAGGGTCTTTCCTGTTTGACATAACTTACATATCTAATTTTCTACTGTTAACCATGGTTAATAATCCATATATGTTAAGACAAGAATTAAAACAATAAATATGTATTTATGGGCGCAGTCGTGTGTGCATATACATCAGATAAAGGGTAAATCAATCAATGATTTTCAACTACTGAAGAGTTTACACATTTAAACGATTTTTGATCTCGAGTCCATATATATTTTTGTCATTATGGCATGGCATGGAATAAACCATAAAACCACAGACGTTCAGATTAGTAAGGGAGGGGCTACTTGTAAAGTAAAGCGACCTATGAAAACTGGGGATGGTAGCTTAAAGCAGAACTAATGTAAAACGTGTCCAAAGGAATGCAAAGCATTGTCCTGCATTAAGCAACCACCTGTTTTAGATATATATTTAACAAGCCTTGCTGTGTTAGAAGTGTTACTATTATTTGCATTTTATTAAGATTTGAATATAAATGTATGACATGAACGAATGTGTTATTTCCATTTCCTTTGTAAAGTATGATCCGAATAGTTGGCATCAGATCTGTAACGTTTTGCCGCCTTAGGCGAATCTGTGATAACCTTTGCGAACGCTTGTTTCGTTATTCGTCGTCTCCTCAGGATCCGGAATGTTTGATGTCACCATTAACCCTTTCCGCCTTTGGGTAATTATAGATCCAACCACTTTAAATAAATCTACCGAAAAGGAGCATTAACTAGAGCAAAGGAACATATTAGATTTTTATAGTTCGAAACCATTGTGATAAATAGAGATATTGCTCCTATAGGAGCAAATGCTCTATTTATCACAATGGTTTCACAAAGTGACTTTTAAAGATGCGTAGAAAGGAGCATTTATGGAGGAAAGTGTTAAGGTTTCGTAATAATAACTATGTTCTGGATTTGAAAAGGTCTAATTATTTCATCTGTGAATATTTATGATCACTTCATGAATATTCAATAATTTATTTTTTAAAAGGTAAACTTTTCAAGGGAATATATTTGGCCTAGACAAAAACTGAAGGTCAGATCTACATGATTCCACAAGCAAACATAATAGACCCTGACCAGACGCCTCCTTTAGTAGCCATCTGGTATGTGTCTACATTGTTTGCAAATGCGTGCAAAACGCTGGTATAAAGGAAATGTTCATATAATATCGTTTTACAACTATTTTACAACTATTACTTGCCTCCATCAATTCCTTGAAAAATACAGCATCTGTTTCTTTGAAGCCATTCCCTGAAATCGAACATTTGTTTATCTGTTAACCTGAATACAAATATAACTCGGGTTGTTAAAAATTCGGTCTGTTTAGAAACTGAGAATCAAACATTGTTGACGTTTAATTGTTTACCAATGCAATATGTATCGAAGATGCACCATAAGTATTTGTAATGAAAGAAATATTTCATTAACACATGTCGCATGTGTGATCAGTACACGTGTACGATTTTCTTATACAGTAAAACCTCTCTACGACGGTCACTTAATTGTGTTAATTAGTTGATATGAAGGGCAGGTGGCTGCTTAAAGCAAGGTGAAAGTAAAACAGAACGCTCCTATCGGAGCGTTCTGTTTTACCAACACATGCCTTTAAAACAACATACTTGATGCTATTTAGTGGCCGTTATAGAGAGGTTTTACTATAATTTAGTGGTCGTTATAGAGAGATTTTACTGTAGCAATGTTAAATGGTTCGGATTAATGTTTCCGCATCTAATACTATTTTTAATTTCAAGGTTGTCATTTGTTGCTTGTGTGTGAATTCCTGTAAGTTTACATAAGTATGCATTTTTGAACGCATGTACATGCATGGAACGACCATGCGATAATCAATTAACACTAAGAGCTGTAGACATGATGTGTAATGATCTTTCAAATTCTCCTACTCATGCAGAAAAAACCTATGTTGTTGCTACAGATTGGAACCGCCTCGGATAGGTTATTGTAATGAGTAGAAGCAATATCGAGTTTGGTATATATAGTCGTGTATAGTAGTAAAACCCCTCTAATGCGGCTACCAAAAAAGGGGCATAATTCTGGGTGGCAGGAGGCAGGTGGTAGCTTAATGCAGGAAACCACCTGGTTATAAAGGCAGCTATGATTCTTCTCTAAGTGGTCGCATTGGAGGGGTTCTACTGTATTTAGATACCCTTGATAATCCTCTTAACCCTTTCCATGTTCTATGTTTATTCCGAATTTCAATACCTACTGAATATTCATGCACAAAACAGTTATAATATGGAGATTTGAATATTATAGCTGACTGATCTGGGTCTATTCCGTTTTCAGATGCGTGAAAATGCGTTTCGATGAAGGATATGGTTAATAGTTAACTTGAGATGAATGCAGAGTCACTCAATTGCATATATCACAGAGTGACATAATACTCCTACGCCGAGTATGTCAAACATATCATGTTTTGTGTCTCGATATTGTGTATTGTTCAAGCCTACCAGTAAGGTCCAATTTCTTTACTGTGTTGTTTTTCAGTAGGGCTTTACAAATGGTCTCCGCACCGAGGGATTCAAGACGGTTCCAAACTATTGCCTGCAAGAGAAAGCATACACTTGTGTAATTGAAGGTTCGCCGTAAGACGAATGTTTCTTTCTATGAATAGTTCTATCTGGATAGTTATGTTTCGACATTTATAGCTAAACTGTAATATCTAGACAGCAACATCTAGACTGTATAGCATGGACAGCAATATCTCGTCAGTAATATCTGAACTGTAATATTTAGACAGTAACATCTAGATGGTTCATTATCTCGTCAGTAATGTGTGGATAGTAATACCGGTATTGAGAGAGCAATATCTGGAGAGTTGAATAACCATTTACTTGATGAAAACGCATTTATGCGTTCACAGAGTAAACGCAGATCATGAAATCCCTTTAGGAGTTATAAAACAATAAAATATTATATCATTTTGAGATAATAAAATAAAAACTATGTTAGGCAAATATTCAAAAGAAGTGAAGTCATAGGTGGTCCCTAATTAAGGCAGACGGAGGCTTAATGCGTTTATTTAAAAAACAGTCTCAAGAGCTATATACTGCAACGCATTCTCAATACTAATAACAGTTACATTTGATTAATTCTAAACTTCGCAAAGAGTAACATAATATAGAAACAAGGAAAACGTGTCTGAGAAGGGACTTGAGTCCAAATCATGAGAATACATAAATGAATCCAGGTCCTATGCCCACAGGTTTACATAATTTTGCTTGAGACCAATCAGACACTTCGGAATGGATTCAGACTAACTCCGAGGTTATGAAAAGTCTGAGTCTGTGTTCATTCTCAAGTATCTGATTGGTCCGATTTTGAGCAAAAACGTCCTATAGGTTCAGGACCAGGGTAACCCTTACAGACCGGGACACGAGTCATTAGTATCCGTTACAAATAGTGTTGACCTAGAGGAGCCCTCTCATCAGGGTCTGCACTGTTTGTCATGTTAAACTATTCTTTAGAAAACTCCTTAAATATTCACTTTAAGCCTGACCTGTTTGAATTTTGGAACAGCCCATATAAAATTTAGCGTTGTAATGGTTAAACATCCCTAAATATTCATCATACGCTTGACCGGTTTGAATTTTGGGGTTGCCCATTTGAACATTCAGCGTTGTCAGCGCTAACTTACTACGTCTGTTATGTACAAGTTCCGTGACAACATGTCGGCGAAATAACTTCCAGCCCTTGGTCCCATATCATTATTGCTGAAGTGTATGGTTTCGCACCTGGAATTGCTCTGAAATGAAATATGAATATTACAACTAGATTGACTACTGACAACTAGATTGACAATCGGCATTCTGACACATAAAGAGAAAGACAAGGGTCCAAGGTTATTAAACTTCTGAGTCTGAGATCATTCTCAAGTATCTGATTGGTCAGCGTTTGAGCATGACCAATATCTGACCAAATATATGCTTGAAAATGATCTCAAACTCGGGGCCACATCCTTTCTGTATTAAATTATATTAACAGTTTTAATACGACAGCTTGCCCTGAGGTTATTAAACATTTTGCTTCAGTCTGAGGTCATTCTCAAGTATCTGATTGATCAGGAGCCGTCTGACCATGGTCTGCTCTGTTTACTTAGTATAAAATATAATTCTGATTATACAGATTCTGCCATAAACAACAATACAGTACCTCTCTATAACGACCACTAAATTGTGTTAATTATTTGGTATTTAGGGCAGGTGACTGTTTAAAGCAAGGTGAAAGTAAAACAGAACGCTCCTATAGGAGCGTTCTGTTTTACTTTCACATTGCTTTAAATAGCCACCTGCATTTAGCACAAATACTTAATGTAATTCAGTGGCCGTAATAGAGAGGTTTTACTGTATCTTACTGTTTCTTATATTCATATTCCATTACAGAACTTCTTCTCATAAATATTCATGATGAAGTTGTTTCTTACATCAAACGATTTAATATAATGACATAATATAGACTCGAGTTTTCCAGATAAACACACTTCGCAAAAAGCAAATGTCTATTCCTTAATGCAAAAATATAAAAAAAATGTTTTTTTTGTGATTCTAAAATACTGTGGAACCTTAATTAATTAAGATATCTGCATGTTTTCAATAAGATGTGGTTTATTAACAGTGCGTGCATTAATGCATCACAACTTTTCTGTCTCAACAATTTGATTTTCCAGATGCCAATTTTAAAACTTGCTTATATATGGCATATTATTGTAACTACATTTCATAAAATCTGCCAGCATTTGCAAAATTGCTCTGTTGTTTAATTCTGAAAACATGTTCCTTTCATTCCTTTTTATAATTCACTATCATAGTTCAAGCATTTTGATCCAGATGAGCTGATCCGTGTTTCATCTGGATCCAAACTGTTTGTAAAGGTAAAATACTGAATTGCCCCTATATATTGTAATTACAGTAGTGTTACGTTGAGCCATTGATATATTCTAAATTACGTTAACTGCTGGTTGTTTACTGTTATTGTTTTACTTTCAATTTATTTCAGGTTTAACTCTTTCGGCACCAATGTCGCCTGTTGGCACCATTGAAAACAGTGCAGTCCCAGGTCAGATGCCGCCTTTTCAAGGCGGCATCTGACCTGGGACTGCACTATTTTCTGTATTATTTTAGCCCAAGCATACAGGTTTTTAAAAACGAATGTTTTACTAATATACCTTTATTATTTAGTTTAGAATTATATTTAATATGGAATTATTATTGCAGACAACACTTTTAAATTTGGCGCCAAAAGAGTTAAACACTACGTAGACTTATGAGAAATGCTGTGTATAACATACGTAATGTAAGCTTAACCCCTACCCCACACTTCACGGCCTGACACATATCTACACACAGCTAGAATCCAGATGCCACGCCCAATTACTAAGCGTCTCGTTCGGACCCAAGTTGTTTGACACTTAGTCAATACTTTTTCATAAGCTTATTCGAATATAAATCAGACCTAACTTTTAAGCGGACATCATTTTTCCACAGCTGGATAATGGTAAAAGTGGTATAGTAGAACCTGTTCTAAGCGGCCATTTATTTATTGAACATCAGAGCTTCTAAAAACAGGGGTCGCTTAATGCAGGTAAGAAGTAATGCACAAAGCTCCCATAGGGGCGTTCTGCATTACTTTGGACCTGTATTTAGCTACCATTTGCCTTACAGACCCGTAATTAGACCTCATTTTGATGACCGCTTAAGACAGGTTCTACTGTACAAGCAGAACATGTGACAGATGTGAGTGGGGAGACCAAATGGAGCATTGGTAACTACTTGAATAATAGTAGATATTGGTATGGGAACACTTACCACGAGCGCTATCGTGCATGCCTTGGCATCATTAAGCTGTAACGTCACAGTCTTGCACACAAGATTGATCTTGACCAGTCCCCCATAGATACACTTGATAGGCATGACCTTCATCTCCTCACACGCCTGGCAGTAGTATCGTTGGGAAAGATCCACATTACTAGGCAGAACGTCAAGATACTCTTCATCATCTGTTGAAGATGAAAAAACAAATGAAAAAAACCTAAACTTTTTCTGCAATTTACAAGACAGTGTAATAGAAACGAATCGAAAATGGAAAAAAATAAACAATGAAATTTGAAGCAGGAAAGAAATCGCAACTATTTGGCTGTGTTAGTGTTTATTACACATTTACTTATTAATGTTATTTTCACATTTGATGTATTGATATTCATATAGATATAAATAATCATCGACAAGAAATAAATTCAGTTTGCACGAGCTGACTGTTGTCTTCGGTTTGGAGTCCAACGATTAGCCGGTGTCACCAGACACTCCAAGGATCATCTACGAAAAACGGACCTTACAAATTACTTCCTGATAACCTAAGTTCGAGTCATCTGATATCTAATCTAATTTAAATTCTCCTGTTAGAGCTTTTAGTATTACTTCTTACCTGCATTTTAAGCTGTCACATGTGTTTCTAAATATTTCTAGTGATACACTTTAGAACCATTTTGGAAATACCGAACTTTTACTTCGAGTTATCCCGAGGTGCGAATTATCTGAGTTACATATATCAAAGTTCAATTGTACATCTTTAAAACCAGACATTATATAGCACTGACTAGTGATAACTCGACGACTACTCTAAATGTCAACGGTTCTGCTGTAATTACTAAAATCTCTGTCTCGCGACAACACACGCATCTGTGATTACAGTAAATCCTCTCTATAACGGCCACTAAATTCTGTTAATTAGTTGGTATTTAAGGCAGGTGGCTGCTTAAAGCAAGGTGGAAGTAAAACAGAACACTCCTATAGGAGCGTTCTGTTTTACTTTCACCTTGCTTTAAGCAGCCACCTGCATTTAATACAAAATACTTGATGTAATTTAGTGGCCGTAATGTACAGTAACACCTGTCATTCAAAAAGAGGTCTAATTATGGGTATGTATAGCAGGCGATAGCTCAATGCAAGCAAAAGGTAATGCAGCCAAAATACAAGCCATGGGGAAATGCAGAAAGTTCCAGTAGAAGCTTTCTGAATTACGTTTTCCCTGTATTAAGCGCCCGCCTGCTTTTAAGACTCCTATATATGTTCAATAAATGAATGACCGCCTAATACAGGTGCTACTGTAGATGAGACATCGAGTTACGTCATCGGTATACAAATGAATGACACTATGACTGCATCTTGCAGAGTAATTGAACAAAAAACATGTCATTAATCCCATACTCTATGAACACACATGTAAGAAGTTATTGCTTCGTGCGTACATTATATTCTTTTAATATTAACACATGAGCACACTTAATATTTCGGCAATGGCAGACACTTTAGAATCAGATCTATATTATTATTCCATAAGCAAAGAGAGCAGATGCTGATCTTGGTCTCCCTGCTATATTTGCAAAAGTAAATGGTAAAGTCAATGCCGTACAAAGGAAATAGAGGCGTTTGATTGAAAACAGTGCAGGCCCCGAGTTACTCGGCATCTCACCTGGGTCCGAGCTGTTTGCAAATGCGAGTCAAGTCGCGGATAGGGGATAAGGTTTACAAAACTTTTCCCTGATGAATATTCATGTAGGAAATAATGACGTCAGGAATATTAATAAGATTATTTTTTTTATAATGGCATTGGACGCAGGACAGTTTGGCTCAGGCAGAAGCTGTAGAATCAGATCTATATTACACCATAAGAAAACAGAGCAGACCCTGATCAGACGGCTCCTATAGGAGCCGTCTGATCTGGGTCTACTCTGTTTGCAGATGCGTCAAAATGCGCTTACATAAGGGAAAGGGATAAACACCAATAAAGAGATCCCGTGTTTCATAATTACCATCAAAGTCAAACTCCTCATACTCATCCACGTGCGAATACCAAACATTCTGGTCCGTGATCACTGCAGTTTCGGTCTTCTCTTCTTCTTTTCCAGTTTCTGGTTCTCCGCCTTTCTTGGGGCGAAACACTTTCTTGGGTTGCGGGCGTTTGGGTTTTATGTCCAGCCGGTACTGCTGGGCCAGAGAAACCGGTTGGACGGACCTATAGTGTCTCATTGCACACATAGTTATATTTAAGTTAGCGTTTAAATCCCAGCACTGTCTTTGATACAGTAAATTCCCTCTCAACTGCAAATTTAATAAACAGAAATTTAGGTCCTTTAGGCAAATGGCTGCTTAATACAGGGTAAAATGCATGCAGAAAGCTCCTTGTGGGAGCGGACACCTGCATAAAATACATGCGTTGATGCTAAAAGAGAGGTTTTACTATATACAGTAAAATCTCTCTATAACGACCACTGAATTACATCAAGTATTTTGTGTTAAAGGCAGGTGGCCTGTTAAAGTAATGTGAAAGTAAAACAGAACGCTCATATAGGAGCGTTCTGTTTTACTTTCGCCTTACTTAACCTGCCCTAAATATCAACTAATATAGATATATATAGAGAGAGGTTTTATTATACCTATTTCATTAGAACATTATATTGAAAACAGTAAAATCTGTATATAGCGACAACATAATGAGTCAACACATGCGTCTTTACTGCAAGACAAACGTTATGCAGAAAGCTACTACAATCATCGGCCGCATTAAGCTACATGTACCACCTGTCCCAACACCAGACGTAGACTGACAGGTTTAACTGTGTACACACGCATTCGATGGAACTGTTCTCTTGGTCAAATAATCTATATACGTATTACTTTCAACATTATGGACCAAATGTTAAATACATTTCCCAACAGAGAGTTGAGACATCCGATAAGGATGCAAATCGCTTGAAACACCGTCAATTTTTAATTTAAAGAAAATGATAAATCACAGAGCTGAGGTGCATTGTTCCTGTAATCGAAGCATTTCGGTCTTTTACATGCGAACAGTTGCTCAATCGTTGCAACGGTAAGTATTATTTGGATATAATGCATGTATTTGAGAATTTTAGCAGACGTCAGCGTTTGAAGCCGACAGTTACCTACTGTTGAATGGGGTACTTTGTAATGCAGACCCAATCTAGTGATATGCCATTTGAAATAAAACATGAATCAAAGATGTAAATTCAAAGTATTGTTTACCAATACAGTAAACCCACTCTAAATCGGAATTCTAGTACAGAACAATGTATATACATTTAGACAGGCGGCTGCTTAATGCTGGGTGAACGTCAGTCAGAAAGCTCCTCGAGGAGCTTTCTGTGTGACTTTCTCATTGCATTAAGCTGCCACCTTTCTCCAAGACCGATATTTATATATTGTACTAGATTTAATGCCCGGTTTATACAGGTTTTACTAGGTGTAGATAAACGCTCGAGTGAACTTAATTCCATCTTGCACCAATGTCTATTGAGATGGTGTCTTGTAATAAACACAACAGAATATAGTAAAATATCCCTGAGATGATCACTTACGGCGGAATATAAATTTAGTTCTTCAAGACATGCGATGTGTTAACGCAGACCGTATACAGATTTTCTTAAATATATCACTTCAAATGGTAAATATATCGCTTCAAATGGTAAATATATCGCTTCAACAAATGGTGAATATATCACTTCAAATGGTAAATACCGGTACATGTACATGTATATCACTTCAAATGGTAAATATATCTCTTCAAATGGTAAATATATCGCTTCAACAAATGGTAAATATATCTCTTCAAATGGTAAATATGTCGCTTCAAATGGTAAATATATCGCTTCAACAAATGGTAAATATGTCGCTTCAAATGGTAAATATATAGCTTCAACAAATGGTAAATATATCGCTTCAAATGGTAAATATGTGAGCTCATATGCAAACAGTTTCGAAAGAGATGAGGCGCCGAGTAATTCAACGTTTCATCAGGATCCAAACCGTTTGAACCTATGATTGTGTTTTAGTAATAAAAGGGGAAGATAAAAAGGAAGATGTAGTATTTGACAGTTTTTTCCCTCAGATAACAAACATTTGTAACGAAATAGTTAAAAGAGTCCCTACTGTAGAAATATTGCAATCCCTCTCCTACATGAAACAGTCACTTCTTAAAATAAATCACCCAAATAAAACATTAGGTGTAAGAGTTCAATTCTCAAGGATTACTCCGAGTTTCCTTTGTTCAACATCCAACCAATGCATTAGAATTTGCCTGCTAAACGTTTGAACGAATCTGAAGTAAGTGAACGTTTAAATACAGTAAAAACTCTCTAAACTGTAGTAAGGAAGACAGTTGATACTTTTAGGCAGGTGGCTGCTTAATGCAGGGTGAAAGTTATCCAGAAGGCTCCCAGAGGAGTTTTTGCATGATTTTCCCTGCATTAAGCCGCCACATCTCTCCAAGACCGATATTTTTACTAAATTTAACGGCCGCTTTAGAATGGTATTTACTGTAGATCGGAGATTAAGCAGGCCCAGTTTTTTATAGCAAGCAAAGGGAAAATGGTTCGAATTTTTCCGTGCTTGTTTGTAAGTGGCAGTGAACGTAACAATTCTTGTAGAAAAATAGTGGAGAGCGACTAATGCATTATTTTGATGAGTTTTCAATCAGAGAGCTGCTTGTAGCCATCACATTTAAGTAATGGCTTGTAGCATACACTGACAGGGTGAAGGACATAGCTGCATACTTTATGGCATTCATTGGGATAAGGGTTCTAATTTGTTCGGTCAACACCACAATAGATTAATCTAAGACACACATTAATCCTCTAAGAGGTTTAGTCTTTGACGTGATAATCGCTGTTTAAAATATTTCAGATAGAGGTGTCAATTCAAGGGAAGCAATCCAGAAAGGACTCTTTATTTAAGAATATGAAATAGCCTCCCTTGATTGCATTTAAATGCTTTAACAAAGTGTGTGTGTTTCTTAAACGACTACATTAAACATAATTTCTGCATCACCTTCATTTTGTATTTAGATTAAGCATCAACCTGCTAACGTATTCTGAGATGTAGTTCTACCATCACCACAAACAACAACACCAACACCGCCACACCAACACTACCACCACCATTACTGTTACTACTACTAGAAATAGTAGTCGTAATACTACCTCTACTACTACTAATGATACTACTACCTTACTACCACTACTACAAATGCTACTTTTGCTGCTACTGATACAACAACAACAACAAAAACAACTGCTATTACTACTACGACTATTATTGTTAATACATATACAATATGTTTTAAATATATTTTTAAAAGACCATGAAGACCACGGACAACTGAAAAATAAATTCTGTGAAAAAATGCAGGTTTTGTACTGTATTTTATATGTTACTGTAAATTCGAGTACATTAAAGACCCATCTTAGCTGGAATATTGATTTAAGTAGAAGTTTGGTATTATTAAGCTTGTGGTTGCTAAATGCATTTTGAAATGAGCTTTTTTCTGTATGACTTTCATTCTGTATTAAGCCACCACCTGTCTTTTAGACCGACATTTGCACTCATTTATTCGCCCGGTTCAGAGGGGTTTTACTGTATACTCCCTACTTAGTATCATATTTCGACATCGATGGAAGAGAACTGGATCCGATACAATTTTGATTGTTTTTGTTTGCTTTATTTGTTGTACGATGCAGTTATTTTGATTTACCCGCTAATCCTTAACGCAATATCTACGCATGTTTATGTATTTGTAAACCGTGTAGCTCCATATCAGAGAACTTCGGTAAGATCTGTCAGAACAGGGCCTGTCCTGTCTGCTTATGGAATAATATAGATCTGATTTTAAGATTTTACTAGTGTCAACAATGCCCCTTTTCATGCGCCGTTATACAACATGAGATAAATATTACTAATTATATCATTAGGTCTTATATTAAAGTTTATGAAGTAAAGGGTTATATAATATACCACTGATTTCCAGATGCATCTAAAAGAAAAATAGACCCCTAACAACCCAACCATTAATATACAGAACAAAAAGTATGCACTTGGCTGAAGTCAGTTTTCACAAAAGAATTGCATTTTCTATTGCTTTCGGCAACAAAGAGACACGACCACCACGCAATTTCTCGCAGAAAATATGGGGCCATACGTCAGCAAAGATTAGCACGATCACAAAGCCGCGAGATGTCTGTTTTAGTCAGAGAACTGCGGGACAGGGAAAAATTAGAGCTGATAATATCATCATCGTCTTCAACACAGGGACAGGCAGTATTGTGCGAGTCAGTTAAAAGAAACTATTTGATAAGTTGACAAGACTTGTCAGGCAGGTACAAAGGGAGCATGTGAAAGGAAATGTGGAGATGTTACACAGATAATGACAATCAGGGTGCAATTGAACAATGGAATACAATATTACCCCTCTAAACCAGAATTCTGACAGAGAAGAATTTAGATACTTTTAGGCAGATGGCTGCTGAAGGCAGTGTGGAGGTCATGCAGAAACCTCCAAGAGGAGCTTTCTGCATGACGTTGACCCTTCATTAAGCTGCCACCTGTCTCCAAGCCCCATATTAATACCAAATTTAACGTTCGGTTAAGAGAGGTTTTACTGTACAGCAGAATAATACTAAAATGAACATCCTTGTCTTGATGAGAAAATACAGTAACGTATCCATATTACGACCGATCAAAATAAATCTATTTTGGGGTTTTAAAACAGATGGTAGCTTAACCTTTCCTCCAATATAAACACCTTTACTTTCACGCAATTGCAAACAGAGTGGACACAGATCAGACGGTTCCTGTAGGATACTTCTGATCAGGATTTGCTCTGTTTGCTTATGACAGGTCTTATTCTTCAATTTCTGTAAAGCAAACTTTTCGTTGAAAAGTGTTCCGTACAAAATTTCAACTAATAAATATTAATGATGTCATTATTTCTTACATAAATATTGAACAGGTTAATGAGGGTTTTGTTGTAGCATTTCTTTTGACCTGCCTTAAGTAACCACCTGTCTCATAATTATGCTAATAAATTGTGTGATCACTTTAGCGAGTCTACTCTGTATATATTCTGCTGAGGTTGTGATGTGTTGCAATGTTCACTTACAAGTGATATTAATTTGTTTCAATATGTACAGAAATTGTTAACCGAGTATCACACAGTTTGCATGCTGATGAGACGCCGAGTAACTCGGTGTCTTATCTTGGTTTGTAAATATCAGCCATGATCAGGGTTAAAACAAACGATGGTCTTGGAAACTTTGTGAATTCTAAATGCATAATACAAAGGGCAGACTGCTACTTGGGTTAGTTTCATTTTGCATCAAGCTGCGTCTGTTGTAAAGGTCGACAATTTTACTTCGATTGTGTGAGTGGTTTAGAGAGAATTTACTGTGATTTTAACCCTTTCGGCGCCAAATTTCTAATTGTCGTCTGCAATCCAAGTTTGTTAAATCATTCAGTAAAATAAAGAAATGAGATAAATAAATGCAAATTTCAAAAGAATAAAGCACATGTATAGAAAAAGAGATTGAGACAAATAGTGAAGTTCCTGATCAGACGCCGCCTTGAAAAGGCAGCGACTGATCTGGGACTGCACTATTTGTCGTGGTGCATTTAGATGCGACTGCGGCGGTGAAAGGGTTAACTCTTATCGTACTCGTATCTACTATTGGATAGTCGTTTGTTGCAGCGATGTCGACAAGCGTGCCAATGAGACTGTCGTGCACTTTTACGAAAGAGATTCTCATCTTGACCTCTTTCAGTGTCTTTTTTCACATTTATTCTGCTAAGGGCGAACTGACTGGCCTTTTGCAAACAACTTGGATTCAGGTGAGACGCCGAGTAACTCGGCATCTCACCAGAATCCAAGCTGTTTGACACTTGGTCAATAGTGTCTTAAAAGCTAAATTGGGAGTAAATAAAACTTGTAACTGGTCAGGGTTTTAGCAGGCTTTATGTTTTAGCACGAGAAGGGCTAGTGCTGCATTAAACACTCATAGGCTATTTTTAGACACAATCTCTTTGAATAAATCTACCGAAACGAAGCATTTGCTAGAGAAAAGGAAACAAATTGCATGGTGCCATTCTGAAACCATCGTGATAAATAGAGCATTTGCTCCTATGGAGCAAATGCTCTATTTATCACAATGGTTCCGGAAAGCTACTTTTACAGAAGCGTCAAAAGGCGTCAATATCAGGGAATATGGGTTCGTCTGATTCATTTCTAAAACAAATCTTTCTTCCATTTATCTTAACTCTTTACTCCATGAATGAATATTCATGAACGAAAAAGGACACCATGAATATGCATTACATTAAGGTCGTAAATTACATCGTGAACAAGTTAACTATTAGCCATAGCTGCAACAGTTACTGTTGATTCAGATCTCCGTCATCAGCTATAAGAGTTCCTACAGGATCCGTCTGGCGTTGGTCTACTCTGTTTGCTAATATATTAAAAGGCATATCTGTTGAAATGGTTAATACAATTAGGGTGGATTAAGGTGGATTTAGTGATTCATCTGGATCCAATCTGTTTGCAAAATGTCGGCCGGTGAAAATTACATGGCTTGGGAATCTAGTGCGAAACTTAGCCAATGGCCATATTTAGTCATCTGCGAGTTTCAACTAAAATATCAAACGCTTAAATTTATGACTGACTCCTACTGTAAATCTAAATTATTTTGACTAAAGTTATGTTTTAGCATGTATTGGTGTTTCGGGAGTATAATTTATTGAATCCTTTCATCCATAAATATGCCTTTCTACGCCTCTGTAATAGCCACTTATTGAAACCATTGTGATAAATAGAGCATTTGCTCCTATAGGAGCAAAATAATGCTCTATTTATCACAATGGTTTCATACTACACAATTCTAAAGCTTTACTTTTCTCTAGGAAATGCTCCTTTTGGGTAGATTCATTCAAAGAGGTTGGGTCTCATAGCCTATGAGGTAATGGGTTAATAATCTTGTAAAGTCAAACTCTGATACCTGCCTATAAACTATGAAATCGTGATAAGTTTAAGAGAAAATAGCTACATGTACATCATCTAATGTATACTCCCTTGAGCAAAGTGTTGAAAATAAACATCTCATTTATTTTGGTCTTTCTCTGTAAGTTAACCCGCATTTCTGAAGGCCACCTATTACTCTGTGGATGATTTCATAGGAAGATCGAAAAGGTTATCCGATTCACACCATTTACCAACAAGAATGTCATTTTTATTTATTGATAGTTTTAACCGACGATATATTAGCCTAGGTCTGCACAGGTAGCCGTATCAATTTGATTTTGAAATATATAAATATGGACACTTGACCATTTCCTTGTTCAATATTTATGTAAGAAATAATTACATCATGGATATTTATTAACCCTTCTCTTGCTGATTTTTAAAATAGAGTTCTCCTTTTTTACCCATGCCCTGTTGTATAATTACATATATCTTCACTGTGTACACGTATTTCGCTGAGCAATCACCTCTGTGGAGGGCACTGGTTGCACAATCAACTTGTAAATAGTGCAGACCCTGATGAGACAGCTCCTGCAGGAGCTGTCTCATCTGGGTCTTCACTACTTACAGGTAGGTATATTGGCGTGAATAGTAAGCGAAGGGTTAACTGAACTTTTATAATGTAAGCTTTTCAATGGAAGCATTTGCTATAACAAAACTGTAGAAGAACCAGAGCCTTATCATATCATGAGCAAAATAGAGCAGACCCTGATCAGACGTCTCTTGGTTTACTATGTTTGCAGAAGCGTGAAAAAGCGATTTAATGGGGGATGTTAAACTGGATTTATATATTAAAACCTCACTATAACGGCCACTAAATTGTGTTAATTAGTTGGTATTTAGGACAGGTGTGTGCTTAAAGCAAGATGACAGTAAAACAGAAAGCTCCTATAGGAGCTTTCTGTTTTACGTTCACCTTGCTTTAAGCACCCACCTGCCTTTTACACAAAATATTTGATGTAATTCAGTGGCCGTTATAGAGAGGTTTTACTGTAGCGCCCTTTCGGAATCAGCGTACATGTATATACTTTTGTCCATAATTTAAACTCATACTACTTGTACAGACTAGTAGAACATTTTCATTTCATCTATACACATATTTGTAGTTGAACAGTATAATGACACATATGATACAGAGTATAACGAGAAACGATAAAGGAGCAGTATGATTAGGTTCTGCTCAGTTCACTTTGTAATAATATAGATCTGATGCTATACAGTAAAACCCCTCAAATGTGACCACCAAAAGGGGTCATCATTCTGTCTGGCAGAGGCAGGTGCTTTCTGTTTTACTTTCACCATGCTTTAAGCAGCCATCTGCATGCCAAGATACCAACTAAATAACATAATTTAGTGACCGTTATAGAGACGTTTTCCTGTAAACCAAGATCAGACAATTGCTGATGGCGCCGTTTTATCAGAATTTGCTCTATTTGCAAGATAAAATATCTTAGATCTGATTCGATTTTTTCATAGCTATATATTCATTTGTTTTATGCATACAACTTACAATACTTAGTTAATTAATATTCAGAATGGTTTGAGTGTTTTATGATGAATATTCATGGAGGCATTAGACAACTAGGAAGTATTCCAAGTAAACCTAGATATTTGATGGCCATGTTTTCATGATAAGATAATTTTAAAATTTTGAATTCCTCTTGCCAGATTTTATATTACATGTCCGCCTTTATTGACGCGAAATAATCTGGTGAAAACAGGGCGTTCAAAGGAAAAGTGAGATTTCAATCGGATCTTTATCAAAATGTCTGCATAAGTTCTTCAAACATTTCTTAGTGCCATGGTAAAAAACAAACCATATGTTACCATGGTTTCCTTTTGTCCATGAGCACTTGAAATGTATAATGTAGCCCTCTTCGATATGCATTTATTGGCCTTCTTAAATAATATAATATATGTAGGTTGTGTTAACATACACTAAAACCTCTATATAACGGCCACTAAGTTGTGTTCATTACATTTGTAGTTGGTATTTAGAACAAGGCCTTCAACATAAAATACTTGATGTAATTTAGTGGCCGTAATAGAGAGGCTTTACTGTATAAGGATGCAAAACAATGCTAACAAGCTTTACTTATGATTTTACCCATCCATGTGTCTATAATAACACCAAATTGAGACAAACAATACTTATAACAGTTAAAAAGTTATGTTTACTAAAATATTACGCTAAATGTATAATTTGTTTCCTGAAAAATATGTTTTTTTTAAATGAAAAACTCTCTGTAACAAAATCTAGCAATAGGAAATTGATCAGACTTCATACAATACTATTGTGTATGTGATTAATCAAAAAATGTTACGAAAGGCATATATCACCATGCTTCTTCTGAAAGTATATGCCCTTTTATGTATATAATACTAGACTAAATGAGCAGTCGGTTTGTGCAGCTTAATATACAACATATATGGACTATATCCAAGTCTATATAAATGCAGTTATCAATACTGCTCAATAGATACCTTTCCTTACACATTCTTTGCATAAGCTACACCAAAATTAGTTATTTGATACCAAATTTACACTATTATTCACAAACAGTGGCTCTAGAACAAATCTAATTGAACCAACATGCTGCTCTGCGACGATATAAAACAATGCAGTTCCATATGCAATTTTAGATTATTAATTTCTATATAGAACGCAACCAAGCTACATTTTTTTAAAAAAAACAACAAATTCTATTCCTTCAAGTGCGATTACTCATGAGATATTATTATCATCTGTAGCCAAACTATTCTGTTTGGAAACAAATAATTATAAGCGCCCGCCAGCTGGCGCATTAATTGAACGCGTAAAATTGGGCAGGAAAATTCCATTGTAGAAATAAATTGATACGGACACCTGTGATCTTGTTAAGCAGCGTACGGTTTCTGTAGGAAAGGTCAACATTATGGACACCATTTGTAACTGGTCATAACTCATAGCATGACAACTTAAACGAATAAAATATATTTACGTAGTCGGGTCACGATCTCATGAAAAATGATAAAATCGGTCTGACTGGCGAGAGAGAGAAAACTATATCTTTACATGTTAGTGACGAATTCGTTATAGCTTACGCAAACAATTTGGCTCTAGGTGGAACACAGTAACTTGGTGTCTCATCTAGATCTAAACTGTCTGAGACTCTGATATTGTTTGCGGAGAAAATGAGGATATCTGCTTTGAAACTGGTAGCAAACGACTAACATTAATTTGCAGACGACAACATGTAGTATGTAACGTACAACAGAAGAGATGGTCTAGTGCTTTTAAATTCTCCTTTGACCTTGTTAACAGGCGCCAACCATTCATATTATGGAAATCAGGAAACTCCTTGTTTTCAACGGAGACCATCCGAGACGACGATGACATATATCTTATTATTTATTCGGCTCATTTAAGGTAATAACGGTCCCAATTTATCTAATTGGGGATGAACATTTTAAATTGGTGTCAGAACCAAAACGATTTATAGGAGAAAAGTTTATCCCTATTCTATAGGCAGATGTTGATGTGAGAATAAAAAGGGAAAACCTGGAGAATACCCGTGAATACCCTGATTATCTGATAAATTAAACTTTATGCAAAGTTAGAGAAAGATAACATTGCACTTAAACCTTATCATACTAAGCACGACCGGCAATTTGCAACACGCTTAAAAACGACAAGATGCCGAGTATCTCGGTCTCCCATCAGGATCGAGCTGTTTGACACTCGGACAATAGTTCCTCACACGTCGGAATGAATAGGAATTAAGTCAGTAATGCAACAATTTAAACTTTTATTTTTCCCAGCACAATAAAGGTATAAAGATGTTCAAACATATAAACGTACAACAATGTCTCGCTAATATCACCACTCAAAAGAAATATAATTCTGGGTTATTTAAAACAGGTAGCAGTTTAATACAGAACAAACCTTATGCAGAAGGCTCCTATAGGAGGGGATCTAATTATGGGTCTTTAACACATTCCCTCATAGGCTATTTTAGAGCCAACCTCTTTGAATAAGTCTACCGAAAAGGAGCATTTACTAGAGGAAAGAATTTTTTAGAACGATGTAGTGTAGAAACCATTGTGATAAATAGAACATTTGCTCCTATCACGATGGTTCCAGAAAGGGACTTTTACAGAAGCGTGAAAAGGTGCCAATATGAGGGAATGGGTTAACAGAGGTGGTAGCTTAATGCATACCAAATTAATGCAGAAAACTTCGACATGTGCTTTCTGTATGACATTTGCACTGCATTGAGCAACACCAGCTTGAAGAGTCTTATATTTAGTTAGTAAGTGGTTGCTTAGAACAGGTTTTAATGCACATGTTCTAATATTTCGCAAACCGAATATGATTCATGACCAATTAAATTCCTCCATGCAGGATATGTTTATAATAGCATTCCAGTATAAACATAAATGACTATTTACATTGATGTACATGAGGTATGAGTAAATTCAGTATTTACAATCAAAGCTATGGTCTAAACCAGATAGATCGACTTTGACTAAAATTTCATAATTTAATAATGTTGTACTTAGACACTGACAGTAAGCCGACAATATGATATTGTTTATAACAAATTACGCCATTGTTAGCGCAGCCGTACCCCTTCATGTTTCCTTTTTTGTAAATATATTCTGAAAGTGGGTGATCCTTTGAAAGCAAAAGTAGCAATGTCAAAAGAGAAAATTGCAGACTCAGTTTTATTGAGTTTGCTCATGAGCAGTAATTAAAAGTGCAACACTACTCACGCCCCTACCACCGGCTTAAGCAAAATTCAATTTTCAAACCTTATACCATCAAAACTAATGATCCCGAAGAATCCTTTTTTGTAAAGTTGACTTTGGCATCATACGTAAATCATGCCGTGGTTAATATAAACGCTTATTCACGTATTTGCAAACAGGATAGACCCAGATCAGACGGTTCCTATAGGAGCCGTCTGATCATGGTCTGCTCTGTTTTTTTGTCCATGAGTATTCAATAGGTATTGCAATTTGGAATAAACATAGAAAAGGGAAAGGGTTAACACTTGAAATAAGCAGCAATAACAACTGTTACTGTAACCCATTAATGAGCGAAGATCGAGTAAATTAGAACAATGCAAACAGTGTAGACCCGAATAAAATCTGTTATAAAATCATTTTTTCATTTATAAATCTTGATACAATTTTTTGATAAACTAATATTCAGATGGGGAGGGGCCAGTTTTAATTATTCAACATGGTTAAGGAGTAAGCATTATGACTTCAATACAAAATTGACGGACTGGAATAACAGTTGTCATCTAGTAAAACTTGTGATGTATGATGACATTGATAGTTATCCGAGTCCAAGGACCTGGGTCCCGTTTTATGAAAGAGTGTACAAACAGATTTATTGTATACAGAACAACCCCTCTAAACCGGAGTTCTAGTAGAGAATAATCTAGACACTTTAGGTAGGTGGTTGCTTAATGCAGGGTGAAAGTCATGCATAAAGCTCTTCTAGGAGCTTTCTGCATGATTTTCACACTGCATTAAGCTCTTACCTGCCTCCAAGACCGATATTTATACTAAAATTAACGTCCAATCTAGTGGGGTTTTACTCTATCCTAATCTGCGACTGTCGTTACTATTCCCATAGCCGACTTTATCTCACATTCTAGCATGCGACGATTGAGGTAAATTTCGTTCGACAGAAAATTTCAGAAGGAATTATAATAACTGGTAGTTGCCATTGTCTTATGTCAGAACTTACGATAATTTTTATATGATTTATCGTTAAACGGATCCCATGCCAGCGTGAATCTGGCCACGCCCATAGAATGTGGGGGTAACATCATCATCGTTCAATAATTGTATACTTATGCATCCAAAGCGAAAACAAACCAACATTATGAAATGGGGAACAGTTCAATACTACGTTCTCAACTGAGAATGCATGTTCTCGGATGAGAACCTACGTTTTGAGAGGATATATGGATGAATGAATGAATGAATGAATGAATGGAGGAAGCAAGGAAGGAAAGAAGGAATGAAGGAAAGAATGAAGGAAGGAATAATATTTTATGTTTTCACTTTATACTTCAGACAGGTTAACATTAGCTCTGTGTATTTAGTGACACACCCATAATAACAGATTGGTTCCAAACTAAACGCCAGGGTACTCAGATTTCATTAGGATCCAAATGCGTGTCCTTGAAGAATCTACTTTAACCCTTTCACCGCCGAAGTCGCATAAATGCACCACGACAAATAGTGCAGTCCCAGATCAGACGGCGCCTTTTCAAGGCGGCGTCTAATCAGCGACTTCACTATTTGTCTCAATCTCTATTTCTATATATGTGCTTTATTCTTTTGAAATTTGCAATTATTTATCTCATTTCCTTATTGTACCGAATGATTTAACAAAATTTGGAATGCAGACGACACTCAGAAACTTGGCGCAGAAAGGGTTAAAAATTGAAGCAGACAACAACTAATGATTGTTATATACGCACAATGACAAGCAAGTAGATAAAGCTACATGTTTTATGTATTACTTTGATCAGTTTATTTGTGTATATGTGTATGTGCTACTGTGCTGTTTTATATGAAATGCTTCTGTTGAGTGCCTCCGTGGAGATTAGTCATAATGACTAATTGAGCAACTCTCGTTAAATAACGTTGTTGGTGTATTTATTCGACATATGTCCGTTTCTCTGTCAGTTACAATGCGATTGTCTCTGTTTCTTAAATCACTTTCTACCTTATCTGTTATTCTTTCACCATCATAATTTTATTATATCATCTTTCTTTACTATTTTGTACCACGTATGTCACTGTATATCTGCCTCGTTTCTATCCGTATATTTCTTTTTCTGTCCCCTTCCTCTCCATTCGCCTCTCTTCTTCTTCGTCACCTTGCTAACGTTTAAACAATTTCCTATGTGAATGTTTAATCAGGCAATTGTTGCGCCCGTGTAAAATACTAATTAATCATCTTTCAATTTACGATTATGCTGGTAGTAAAAGCCGTAATAATTAGTTTGGGAAAATGACTTTCAATCTTTTGACATCCTGGCTTTTCACGTGGATGGAACTGACTTCCGGCTGCACGGTGGCGTGAAACTTCAACTTTCGTTATATTCGAAATCAATTTCCTCTTTGCTGCGCGTGGAAGAAAAAAGTAATCATTACAAATGAAATACGGGACCCGAACATAGTTTTGCTGTGTGCATTTAGTCCTAAGACCTTGCCTGTAAATTATTTAGCCCACACCATCATCGATTACGTTTGTTTTCAATTTTCTGGTGACATGTCGTATGAAAACAAACCCCTTCCCCTGTCTCCAACGATTTTGTCAAGAGAAATTGTTGGAGAAATTATTAGATATTTTTTGCCAACTCTTGGGCTACTATGTTCACACACAAACATCTCCAGAGGGTTTTAACTGGTTTCCCTTAGGAAAGATTACGTTTAATTGAAAAATCAATGTTGACAAATGCTCCGCTATACTTTCTCATTAGTGGTATAGTAGATTTACAAACATTATAGAAATATCAGACCTGGAATTCTTTGAGCTGATTTAATAAATAGATAACTTGATGCTATAAACTCACAGAGAATATACAGTGAAGGTCACATATACAATACTGACTCCAAATGTTACCATGAAATTCAAATCATCACAGTCATACATCCATAATTGACTTTAGAACTGTTTACAGAGGCAAAGAGTGTAGACGAACATCAGAGGGCTCGATTTAGGTTCTCTCTGTTCAAGGTCTGCACTCTTTGCTATACACTTTTATGTCAAAATGTTTTATTGGCATAAATATCTGTTTCAGGATTCTCTGACTTTATTAGTGGCTACAGTAAAACCTCTCTATAACGGCTACTTAATTACAGTACAACCTCTCTATAATGGCAACTAAATTACAGTAAAACCTCTCTATAACGGCTACTTAATTACAGTACAACCTCCCTATAATGGCAACTAAATTACAGTAAAACATTTCTATAACGGCAACTAAACTACAGTAAAACCTCTCTATAACGACCATGAAACTACAGTAAAACCTCTCTATAACGGCCACTAACTTACATAAAGTATTTGGGTTAAAAGCAGGTGGCTGCTTAAAGCAAAGTGAAAGTAAAAACAGAACGCTCCTATAGGAGCGTTCTGTTTTTAATTTCAACTTGCTTTAAGCATCCACCTTCCCTAAATACCAACTAATCAACATAATTTAGTGGCCGTTATAGAGAGGTTTTACTGTATATTCGAAATGTTAAATTGTATGAATACATTGTATGCCTAAATACTCTAAATCCTTCAGCTAACAGGGATGCCTTGTCACACTTTTACAACCAGGGAAGATCTTGATTGGACGACTCTGGTAGAAGCCGTCTGATCAGGTTCTACTCTGTTTCCTTTTGAAATTGTATCTGTCTGATTGTGAAGTGTATGCCATGTCAACACATTCCTGCATTCAAAAGCTATATTTAAAACGCTCAGTTTTTAATTCAAATTAATCATTTTTTAAAAATATGATCCGTTTATTTCTGATCTTGATCTAAACTACTCCATTTTGCAGGTCGGCAAAGTACAGTATTTACAGTAGGGTAATATTCTATTGATAGTGATACGTATAACCCTTGCGGATTTATTCACACATTGTATCCCTTTACCTGGTATCGGCGTATTTAATTTGATGGCTTTGCAAACAGGGTAGACTCAGATCAAACGACCGCAGTTGGGACCGTCTTATTAGGTGTTATCTGTTTGTTTATGAAATACAGTAAAAACTCTCTATAACGGCGATTAAATTACATCAAGTATTTTGTGTTATATGCAGGTGGCTGCTTAAAGCAAGGTGCACGAAAAACACGTGTTTTACTTTCACCTTGCTTTAAGCAATCACCTGCCCTAAATACCAATTATTTAACACAATTTACTGGTCATTATGGAGAGGTTTTACTGTAATGTGTATCTGATTCCAGAGATCCTGGCATGGTCAGAATTCCCCGTCCCCATACACCATACGGATGATTATTAAACGTATGGTGTTATTTCTTACATACAAAATCATCACGTAAAGTGTTAAAGGTGTTTCAGGTATAGGGTTTTTATTAGCGATACAACAGTTGTGTCCTCATATCAAACACTTAGCCTGTTCAGAAATGATATTCAGCTTTGATCTGCTACATGTTTTATTACGTTTGATTCATTAAACATTTGAGAGAGTTAACCGAGTATCAAACAGTTTGGATCCTGATGAGACACCGAGTCAATCGACATCTCATCAGGGTACTATATGTCTGTAAATGTAAGTCATGTTGCGGATAACATGATAACGGATAGCATGCTTTTGTCGATTTCTTCAATTTTAAACTGATGCAGTTTATCGTCGTGCTCTTTTCAACGTTCTAAATAGTTTGGATCCTGACGAGAAGCCGAACTTCTCGACATCTAAGGTTTGTCCAAACTGTTTGCAAAGGTGAAATTAGCACATTGCACACTGCATGCTAAAGATTGAATCTATCATGACGTTATCAGTTTCCCACTTTGATGGTTTTATATCATTTATGCGTCTATTAGATATCACTTTTACGCTAATACACCGGCCCTTCGTAACCATAGCCTGTGATCAAACCCCTTAATGGTGTAATTTGAACGACAATGATGAACCGGCACGCCAATGGTCCCGGATCCGATACCAATTATGTTTTATTTGACTAAAGTTTCATCTCAACAAGGATAAGTTTTTAATCTTTAGCATTATATTCTTAATATATCATCTACGAGTACAGAAATTATCGTCTAGCTTTTTCAAACACGTATGGGGATATACTGTATATCTCGTCTGGATCCAAACTACACGTGTCTCTATCCACAAATGTCATATTGCTAATATCTTGCACTCTCGAACTACTTCATTGTCATGTTTTACTGTCTGCATAGTTTGCAGTTGGCATTATTGTTTTTCTTTGGATTTCCATCCATTTTGTATTTAACTCTTTTCTCCATAATTACGCTTTTCTATGCCTCTGTAAAAGTCACTTTTTGAAACCTCTGTGATAAATAGAGCATTTGCTCCATAGGAGCACATGCTCTATTTATCACAGTGGTTTAAAAATACACAATTCTAAAATTGTCCAGTTCTCTAGTAAATGCTCCTTTTCGGTAGATTTATTCAAAGAGGTTGGGTCTAGAAATAGCCTATGGAGGAATGGGTTAAAACGTGATCACATTATACATCAGATTGGACTCGGGTGGGATGCAGGTTTACCCCGCGTCTCATCTGGATCAAAACTGTTTTAAAACCGATCATATATTCGCTCATGTCAGTGATGGAAATGAAGACCAATTTCAATGATTGTCTACACGGTGTAGATTTTGATCAGACCTCCAGTAAGGAGTAGCACTATCTATACCAAATACAGAGAACCCTACGCCAGGTTAAAGACTGTGTCACGCCCCTTCGTATGTCAGGAAAAATGGCATTTCTTTTGTATATGATGTGTAATACAGAGCTCCGGATAAGATGAATAAACATTTTCAAGAACGACTCCTTTATTTCTCCAACAAACCCTATGTTGTGGCCAATCTTTAAAATCGTCTCGAAGAGACATCGATTCTAATGAGTGATCACAACATAGAGTTAGGTGGAGAAATAAATATTTTAGTGTCTGAGTACGCATATTAATCTGTTGGTTTGGTGGAGAAATGAGAATGTTAGTGTGAGAGTACGCGCATGTATCTGTTGGTCTGAATAATATTACCCGCTAGTTTAACCTATTTGCGCCCAGTACATTCTTCCATGTTTATATATTAGTTCAGTCCATGTTTTTATCAAAGGGATGCCTGGACTAAATTTTCAATTTCGTATTGTTTTATATTGAAATTCCTATCAGCAAACAATGTAGACTCTGATCAGACGCCGCATTATGCGGCGTCTGATCAGAGTCTACACTATTTGGCAGCGTCCCTTATATGGGATCGTGGGAGCAAATGGGTTAAATTTTAATGAATACAGATAAGCGTTGGATGCAATACAATCTGCACCCACTGTATGAAGAGACATTTTTATTGCTCTCCTAGTATTCGACAGTGTGAAAACAGCTGTACAACAAAGTATCGTGAATATTATTGTAAAGAAATGAGATCGTGAAATATTTAATAGCAGAAGTTTTATTATTTATATATTCATATAGGACATCCTGGCCATGGTAGAGAATGTAGAATCATACCTATTAAGTCTTTTTTATTTCCTGACCAAACAGAGTAGACTCTACAGCAGCCATCTGATCAGGGTCTACTGTGTTTGCAAAGATGTTAAAAGGCATATCTATGGAGCAAACAGTATTCAAAAGCATTCCTATCTTTGAGTCTTTGAGACAGGTGTAGCTTGATGCAGGTCAAAAGTAATGCAGAACACTGCTTTATCACATTGCCCCATACTGACGCATCTTTTGCGTCTCTGTCAAATTCACATTGTGAAACCATTGTGATAAATAGAGCATTTGCTCCTATAGGAGCAAATGCTCTATTTATCACAATGGTTTCAAATTACAAAATTCTAAAAAAAATCCTTTTCTCTAGTTAATGCTCCTTTTCGGTAGACTAATTCAAAAAGGTTGTATCTAAAAATGGCCTAGAAGAAAATGGGTTAAAGACTCTCTTTATTATACCTGCCATACATTGATCTATAACCTGCTTTTTGGGACAAATACGAACAGTTAATATATGGTAGCTTAAGACATTTGACACTGGTTTAAGACAGGTAGTTATGTAATTAAAGCGCTCGATATGTCGCTTTTAAAACCTCAAACCAGGTATCGCATCTTCGTTATATAGAAACTTTAAACTAACGTAAATTAACACTTTGCATGCTAAATTATTGACGTCTGTAAACATATAGCATCATTTAGTATAATTATCTAAGCAACCATTCACTCATTTCTCTTAAACATATTAAGAGAGTCAATGAGCTCGGATGCGGACTGGACGTCGGATAGTCTCATATAGACCCAATATGTTTATGAAGTTAACCTCAAGTTTGTCGGGATCTAACTAAAGGAAGAGAGTGATGCTATACCAACCATATACTCGCGTGAGAAATTACATGTACATGCAAATATAAAAGGCTCGAAATGTGTTTTATTTTAAGTGAAAACATAAAATGATTACAAAGCATGTTCGTACAAACATATCTCTCTCATATTACCGGGTATGCAGGAAAATATTATAAAAACGTAATATACACGCACGCAGATGGTCTTCGTCATAAAGATGAGATACTCTTGCTTGTATTTGCAAACATGTAGCCACATATCAGCCACCGTCATATTTATATTTTATGATGATTAGACGTCTAGCCTTCAATATGTGAGTTGTGTTAACCCTTCGTCTGCTAAGCGTGACTTTGCTGGCATTTGCAAACAGCGCTGATCCAGATCAGACAGCTCTTGTAGGATTGTATATCTATTTCTACAGAACATAACAGAACAGTTCTACCGCGGTAGAAATTCCCTTATCCATGATACCATTATGATATTTTAGCCGATTGATATTTATACAGTCACTATTTCTGTCATGAATATTCTAATATTCATAGAGTAAAGCATTAACCCCTTGCTCAGTAAATACGCCTTTCTACACCTTCTTCTTCTTGAAACCTTTGTGATAAATAGAGCATTTGCTCCATGGGAGCAAATGTTATATTTATCACAATGGTTTCAATACTACACACTTCTAACATTTTCCTTTTCTCTAGTTAATGCTCAATTTGGGTAGATTCATTCAAAGAGGTTGGATCTAAAACGGAAAGGATTAAGCATTGTTTATATGCAGAAAATTGTACGTACAATGGAACATTTCTTAAGCAACTTTATAGTTTATATTGATTAGACACAAGATTCTTAAAAAGCAGTTGATTGCTTAACTCTTTCAACCTTGAATTGTCAAAGTGGAATAAATCCAATAAGTTTTTTTAACATGAAAGGCTTAAACTTGCTGGAGGGTTTTAAATAATAAACAGTGAATATCCTGATCAGAGGGCTCATCCAAGAACCATCTGATCTGGGTCTACACTGTTTGAAAATGACAGTTGCAAACGTGTCAGGGTTGAAAAGTTTAATACAGGGTAAAAGTGACGCAGAAAACTCCTAAAATACCAAGTTCCTATACGGGCTTTCTGCATTACTTTTGACCAGCATTATGCTCTCACCCGTCTTACAGACCCATAACTAGTCCTCTATTGTATGGCTACTTGTGACAGGTTCTACTTATAATGCTTAAAAACCGGTAGAATATCAATAGGAGAATGTTTAACCCTTCCCCTCATATAAACGTGTTTTCACGCATTTGCAAACAGAGTAGACCCAGACCAGACGGCTCCTACAGGAGCTGTCTGACCAGGGTCTGCTCTATTTGCTAATAGAATTTGATTGATCTGTTTCTTTGCGTTCTGAAATGTCTACATTGTTTAACCTTCCATATTTCTTTATTACTATTTTGTTAATGAATATTCAGTAGGTATTGGAATTTGGAATAAACATAGAAAGAGAAAGGGTTAATGAGAAAGTTCGTTTTCTAAGATTGAGTATAGTAAATTTCAGAATTATTAAGAAAATAATTCATTAAACATGAGAGCCATTGTTCAACTTGCGGCACTCTACTGGCGACTCTGACGTGTTACCCTTGCACATAGTTTGTATCCAGATGAGTGACCGCGTAACTCAGAATATTATCATAACCCAAACTGTTAGATATATGTACACCGTTTACACCCAGATCAATCGTAGAGCTGACGAGCATTGCTGATCAGGGGATGTTTTATAGTTACTAGACCCTAATGACCCGCTGCGTTCCATCACATTGGATGGTTTCGGTCTACAGACAGCGGACAACTTTCAATGAGGGTTTAGTAAAACTATCGTAACTTAAATCTCCGGAGTGAGGAGATGTTAACCAATGCAAATAATATGGATACAGTTGAGACACAGGACATGTCTGCGTCTCATCAGGATCCAGGCTATTTGATTGCCTTGTCGAATTGCCTTGTTGTATAATCATATTCCCTTGACTAACTTCCATGCCCATAATACAAGACTAACTTTTGACACATTTTAATTCCCTTCACTGAAATGCCGTAAAGCACCTGGAAGGTGACCAATGAATCAAACTAAAACACGTCTTATACAGTCAGAAGTCTAGAGCTAAATAATGCAATAAGACGCCTCTTAGGCCACCACTTTAGGAACAAACATCGATATCTGTCAAAACAGGATGTTGCTTAATGTAGGACGAAATTAATGCAGAAAGCTCCTGCAGGAGCTTTCTTCGTAACTTTCGTTTTGCATTAAGCTACTGTCTGCCATTATGACCTATAATTTGACATCGGTCTGTAATCGCGATACACAGGCTTTATTGTACTTATAAATGTAATACAGTTACAACATTATGACCTGAACTCTAGATATCCGACTTCTCATTTAGACATTTCCCTCGGTCATGTCTTGTCTAGAAATAACTGATAATAACAATCCGTAGTGTCTTTTCTCTTTCCTGTTGTAGACATTTCACCTGCACACAACTAGTGGTATCATGTTATGTTCCGTGTTGCACCGAATTCACTGACAATCCTGTAGGGGTTTCTGATACAATCTTCATTAACGATTTACCTGATAAATATCAGAGTAAGAAATAACTATATCATAAATATTTATTAGATTTTTTGTTAAACGTGTAACAGTTTGATATAGAAAATACAAAATCATATCTACAATGGTGGTAATGGCTTGGCCTACTGGTTGAGTGTTGAGCTGAGAAGCCAGGGGTCGGGGTTCGAAGCCCGACTGGACGAGTTCGAAATTCTAGAGATGCTTTTCAGTGTCTCTCATCCGCACGGGGTTGCCTCCTCGCCACCCAGGGGTTAAATGGGTACCTAGATGGTATTGCGGCTGCGTAATCGTGCCATATGTTAGCAGTGCTCAATATTGTAGGCGAATGGCTCAATGGCTAAGGGGAGTAAATCTTCAGTCGGCTGAGCGGTCACTCGGGCTGAAATTACCATGTAGACTATATTAATCAGGTACTTTACCTTTTATATCATTCCATAAGCAAACATAGCATATACTGGTCAGACGGCTCTTACAGGTATCGTCTGGTCCAGGTCAGCTCTGTTTGCAATTGTGTCGAAATGCGTCTCTTTATGGTACAGTAAAACCCCGCTAATGCGACCATCTAAAATAAATATAATCATGGGTGCTAGATGCAGATGGTAGCTTATTGCAGGTCAAAAGTAATGCAGAAATCTCCTAGAGGAGCTTTCTGCATTACTTTTGTACTGTGTTATGCAACCACCTGCTTTTAAAGACACCCATGTTTATTCATTAAGTGGTCGCATTAGAGGCGTTGTACTGTATATGCTTAAATCTTGACAAGGCCGCCATACAGCAAAACATCATTGATCTAGATCAGACGTCGATTAATAGTATACAGTGTATCCTCGCCAAAGTGACTGTTTGCTAAATTACCATATGTGTACTGTAAAATAATGCTTAATGCAGAACAAATGTAATACAGAAAAATCCTATGGATGTTTCTTGGATAAAAGAATAAGCTGCCTTCTGCTTTATACAGTAAACCTCTTTAAACTGGAATTTTGGTAGAGACCAATTTAGACACTTTAAGAATGTGGATGCTAAATGCAGGGTGAAATTCGTGCAGAAAGCGCCTATGATTGACTTTTACCCTGAATTAAGCTGCCATCTGTCTCCAAGATCGATAAATCTAACGCCCGGTTTAGAGAGGTTTTACTGTAATCCCAGAACTAGACTTTTTTTCGAATGATCGGTATAGAAAGGTTTGTCTGTAATTGATACAAAATAATTAGGAATTTGAGAAGGGATTGATTTAGCTGGACGACAAACGGAGATGAGGATCATCTCTTAAAGGCTTGACAACGGTTGATATTACACTCACACGTCATTACTGGAAATTAGAACCGTAACCTTTGGCATGCTATGGGCGGATGAGTGAATACCTATGCAAACAGTTTGGATCCAGATGAAACGCCGAGTAACTCGGCGTCTCATCAGGATCCAAACTGTTTGATATCCTGGTTGCTTTTTTTGTTAGACAAATTAATTAGAGGTTGAATTTTGAAAATGTACAGTGCAGGTCACTTATAACGAAGTCCTCGGGACCCTCTGATTTCTTTCGTTATATCCAAATTTCGTTATATCAGGTCCATTTTACTATATGTAATCAGAGAGGGGGAATAAATTCTATTTTGTTATATGCAGTATTTCGTTATATCCAAGTTCGTTATAAGTGAGCTTCACTGTAGTATGTGAAACATTTGGTAAAAATAATTTGCTCAGCAGGCTAAAGGTTAAGCTTTCACCTGTTAAAACGCGACCTGACTTGCGTCTGCAAACAACCTGGACCCAGATGATATGTCGAGTAACTCGGCGTCTCATAAAAACCCAAGCTTTTTTGGTACTTAATCAATGCTTTCTCAGACGTTTTAAAGAATCGAATGTGAGCGAAATTTGTAGCAGATTCGAGTTTTAGCAGATGTAATTGTTTCAGAAATAATTGATAAAGATTGTACATTATCAGGAGAAATGGCTAGACTTCCACCTGCGCAAAATAATCTTGTTTCCAATATGAATGTTAGAGTATCTGAAGTTGTTCGGGAAGCAGTGCAACTGTACTTTGATGTTACACAAGGCCAGTGTTACATGTACAATAGAACCCCTATAAAACGACCACTTATTGTAGAGATATTACCATCATTTACAATAGGCGGTTGATTGATGCAGGACAAAAGTAATGCAGAAAGCTCCAGTAGGAACTTTCTGCATTACTGCTGTCCTGCATTAAGCCATCACCTGCCTCTAGGAACAAGTGAAAACAAAACTTGGTCACACTGTATGAAACCGCGAAGCGGTTTCATACATAAGTGTGACCAAGTTTGTTTTCCATACCTCCATGAAAACAAAACATATTCTATGTACTTATAATTTGATATCACTACTGAATTTAGGAAAGAAATTAAAACAAAATTCATATATCATTTGTTTATTTTCAACACTTAATACCGATTCATGTAACTGTGGATGAATACAAAGCAGTCCCGGTAAGGCGTGGCCTTTTTTTTGTTTTCATGGGGGTAAGAAAAAGAAAGTACAGCCAATCACAGCTCACCAAAAGTAATGAACAAACGTTATTAGATTATTTGCTGGTGGTCGCAAATAGAGAGTTTTACGGTAGTATTACAAATACTTTCTAATAACCGTTGACAACATTTTTGGTCTAGATGAGATACTATTTGTTTCTGTGTCTCATCAGGATCCAAACTGTTTGATACTCTATACAGTAAAACCTCTCTATAACGGCCACTAAATTACATCAAGTATTTTGTGTTAAAGGCAGGTGGCTGCTTAAAGCAAGATAAAGGTAAAACAGAACGCTCCTATATGAGCGTTCTGTTTTACTTTCACCTTGCTTTAAGCAGCCACCTGCCCTAATATACCAACTAATTAGCACACTTTTGTGGCCGTTATAGAGAAGTTTTACTGTAGTCATTTATAACGAAATGGAGAAAGTAGTGAAAATCCCTATTTTGAAATGAAAGCAAACGGCCTTTTATGTCAATGAGCATTTGCTCATCATATGGGGACTAGTTCTCGCACTGTCGACGATTGGGTATAGCTCACATTTCTCGTACGTAGTGGGACAGGAATAATCCTGAATAGTTTGACAATTAACCCCTGAATATTCATGTCAGAGATAGTGAATTCCTGAAAAATAATTTGCTGATGTTTTCCAATGGCATTGGAACACAGCAATTTAGGCAGGGGCGGAACCGTAAAATCCGTAAATTATTCCATAAACAAACAGGGCAGATCCTCATCTAGTTTACTCTCTTTACAATGGCGTAAAGGCCGTTTATTAGCTAATTGTACAGCAAAGTCTCGCCAATATGACCATACAATTTATCAACATATAATATGTACCTGTTAAAGCATGTTGATACTTAATGCAATGTAAACAATAACACAAAAAGCTCCCATAGCAGCTCTCTGTTTAACTTTTACCCTGCATCAAGATACCACCAGTTTTAAAAATACAAAATTATACTTGAATGGAAAATTAGCAAGACTTTAAACATTGTATACTATGGTCAGGTGTTGTGTTTTGAACGATTGTCCGACAAGGCCGATTAGTCATGTATTCAATAAAGAAAAAAATTCTAGTAACAGTTCGCAGCTAGAATTTCGGATCTAGGTGTACAGCCCGTGGTAACCTTTCCCTTATGCATAGTAATACAGTAAAACCTCTCTATAACGGCACCTAAATTGTTTGTTAATTGGTTGGTATTAATTTTTTAACCCTTCGCTTGCTGTTCACGTCAATATACCTACCTGTAAATCAATTTGTAAATAGTGAAGACCCCGATGAGACAGCTTCTGCAGGAGCTGTCTCACCAGGGTCTGCACTATTTACAAATTGATTATGCAACCAGTGCACTCCACAGCAGTGATTGCACAGCGAAATACTTGTACACAGTGAAGATATATGTTATTATACAACAGGGCGTGGGTAAAGAAGGAGAAATGTTTTTTTAAAATTCAGCAAGCGAAGGGTTTAAGACAAGTGGTTGCTTAAAGCAAGGTGAAAGTAAAAATAACTCTCCTATAGGAACGTTCTGTTTTACTTTCATCTTGCTTTAAGCAAGAGAAGTAGATCTTTATTACCTTTATTTATAGAGAGTTACATATACACATATAAGACAATCACATACACATGGGAAACCACAATTGAACGAAACCAGACATGATATATACAGGTTGACAGAACAAAGTTTACAATATACAGTACTAGAAATACATGTTCATGACATATCAATATGCAATTACATATAACGCAATAATATCAGTAGCTTGAGTAATATCAGTAGCCACTCGCCTTTAGCACAAAATATTTGATGTAGTTTAGTGGTCGCTATAGAGAGGTTTTACTGTACATGTATAATAAATAATGAATGTACGAATGCAGATCTGCTGGATTTCATAATGGCACCATCAAGAAGGGATTTGTTTTAAAACGGCAGATGCTGTGGACTCAGATCTATATTATTTCATAAACAAACACAGCAGAATCTGATCAGATGGCTCCTACAGGAGCCGTCTAATCTGGGTGTACGTGTTTTCAAATGCGTGGAACGGGTGTCTATATGAGAGACGGGGTTAAGAAGAGTTCCTTGGGAACTAAGGAATATGACGCTCCCTAAAGAGAAGGTTACTGTTTGGCATACTAATGACCAAACACGGAGATGCGATCTTTGTCGTTTGTTTTCTTCAATTCGCTTGTTTAAACGGTTTGTTTTTGTTATCTCGTCATCGCTGACACTGGGGACAGTGATAGACTTAAGAAAAATAAACGTACTGGAAGAGAAAGGTGGATAATCACAGGCCACGGTCATTTACTCTTAAGAAATACTGACACGACGGAGTAAAGTGAAAAAAAGTTGTGTTAACCCTTTCACCGCCAATTTCGCCTTTATTCGCCACGACAAATAGTGCAGTCCCAGATCAGACGCCGCCTTTTCAAGGCGGCGTCTGATCAGGGACTTCACTATTTGTCTCAATCTCTATTTCTATATATGTGCTTTGTTCCTTTGAAATTTGCATTTATTTATCTCATTTCCTTATTTTACTGAATGATTTAACAAACTTGGATTGCAGACGACAATTAGAAATTTGGCGCCGAAAGGGTTAAACTTTAGCCTGTTGCACATGGGATATAGTTCTGTCTTACCATTTAACCCGCCGTCAGCGACCAGAATGAAACAGTTTGGATCCTGATGAGATGCCGATTAACTGCCTGATGTTTGGTCAATAGTTTCACAAAGGCTTGTGCCATTACATGTACACTTTTCAATAGTTTCACAAAAGCTTCATTGAATAAGAAGTGGTCAAAATTAAACCAGTTCCAAATTAAAGGAGAAACAGGCCTTGTTAAAGCTGGACAAGTGTTCGAGTTAGCCCGTGTTTAACCCTTTCCCCCATAGGCTATTTTAGACCCAACCTCTTTGAATGAATCTACCCAAAAGGAGCATTTACTAGAGAAAAGTAAACGTAAAATTTTAGAATTTGTTAGTTTGAAACCATTTTGATAAATAGAGCATTTGCTCCTATAGGAGCAAATGCTCTATTGATTACAATGGTTTCATAAAGTGACTTTTACAGAGGCGTAGAAAGGTGTATTTATGGAGGAAAGGGTTAACATAATTGCGTTATAAATATTAATCAGGTGAATTTTGTAAAAACATAAGAACACACGATATTGTGGCCACGTCAGAAGGTGTAGAACCAGATCTGCGTCATTCCATAAGCTAATACAGAACATCCTGATCAGACAGCTCCAGCAGGAATTGTCTGATCTGACTCTGCTCTGTTTGCAATGCTTACACATGTGTTAAATGAATTTTGAACAGTGGGTTGTTTCCGTGCTAACAGGTGATGTTTAAAATGGAGTTTTCTTTCAGGCAAATGTTTAAATGGGAGAGATTGTTTATTGACAAAACAAAAACCCTGGCAATTGGAAAATTAGCCCAATGTCAACGAGATTGTTGAAAGTAACAATTTACGGGAAGATAGCGTCTAATTATCATAAACGGACGAACAAGAGATACTATCAGATAGCTAACGTGAGATCTTTTTGCGAAACTGAAGAAGGCTAGGTGTTGAAAAGGACATTTGTTCCCTAAACTTGTAACACGGTAAATTGTTGTTTAAGCTATACACTAATGATAGGGCAGGATTGAATAGATGTTTTTAAACTGCGTTTAACATCCGATGTCAAAGGTTGATTCTAGTCAATTGACTATAGTTTATACATAGCCCCTACAGCGAGAGTACAGTAAAACTATCTATAACGGCCACTCATATTTATGGCAGGTGACTGCTTAAAGCAAGGTGAAAGTAAAGCAGAACGCTCCCATAGGAGCGTTCTGTTTTACTTTCACATTGCTTAAAGCAGCCACCCGCCTTTAACAAAAAATATTTGATGTAATTTAGTGGCCGTTATAGAGAGGTTTTACTGTACTTTAAAAAGGTGTGTTGTACAATTAGTGTATATTGGACCAATTTTACAGTCAAAATAATGGTCTGAAATATGTCTTGGGTAAAGGGATGTTGTCAAATTCAAAAATTGGCATTTCTCCAACAAATCCTATGTTGTTACCTACTGGTAGCTGATAGGCCGCAGCATAGGGTGTAGTAAATACTTAAAGGGGCTGTTCATATAAGGGTTTAATTTACGCAATTTTATCTACGCCTCTGTATATATATGTTTGAATTGTTTTACTGTTGTTTATGTGGGGTTTGACCCCGGCTTTGTTCGGTTGTGAGTTAATGGGCGCAGTAGAGGTTCAATAAAAAAAACGTCTTGGGTCTCCTGATTCTTCAAGACTTTACCTCATGAATATGTACATGTATGAATCTTAAAAAGCTTAAGTTAATGGTTATAATTACATTAGTGTATGTATGAATGTTAAAGAGCTTTAGTTAATAGCTATAATGGTATAAGACATTCAAGTCACGATCGATAGGACATGGGACTATCAATCACCGACTGATAAGACAAAGACATCTTGAGAATCACGTGGTTTGCTTGCTACAGAGGAAAAAGTCACACGCAGAGAGCTCCTTTGAAAATTTTCTGCATTATTTTTGTCCTGAATTAGGCTCACGTATGTCTTAACCCTTTCCTCCATAAATACACCTTTCTGCGCCTCTGTAAAAGTCACCTGTTGAAACCATTGTGATAAATAGTGCATTTACTCCTATAGGAGCAAATGCTCTATTTATCACAATTATTTCAAATTACAAAATTCTAAAACTTCCCTTTCCTCTAGTCAATGCTCCTTTTCTGTAGATTCATTCAAATAGGTTGGGTCTAAAAGTAACATATGGAGGAAAGGGTTAAATACCAAAAAGTTGATTTATTTGAAATGGTAGATTTATCTATACCCCGCTGTGTAACAATAGTGTCTGCCCAAACATGTGGATCTGGTGCAATTTTGACTTTATTCGACTCAGTCAAGCTATTGCGAAATTACTGAACGAGTGTCAAGCAGTGTGGATCTGGATCCAAGCTGTTTGCAAATGCGAGTCAAGTCGTGGATAGTAGGACAGGGATACAGACAATTGCACCTGTTTAAATGTATATATTATATGATTGTGCGTTTTTCGTATGATAAGTATGTTTTACTGTCGTTACCGATTCTATGACTTTCAGTAGGTTGGATTTTTCTACAATAATAATTATTCTGTTCCGACGTGGCCCTTTGAAAATAGTCTCTGAAGTCAACAGAACAGTCTTTGGTCGAAGGGTTACTTCGGAAGTCTTCTGATCTTGGTCAACTCTACTCTGTTTGCTTGTGTCCTTGGTAATGTACCATAGCCATAAATAGTTTAATGCATGTTATATTAAAACAGACCGTTAAACAAGAGGTACCCCACCTTACAGACATTCAGTTAGATATATTGAATTGTTAGCTTATTCTGCGTAGCATTTGTATTTTTGTTTGCATAGGCAATCACAGATTCGTCACTGGCAGCGCAAGAGTTAACCATTTACTCCATAAATACGCCTCTTAACCCATTCCCTCATATTGACGCCTTTTGACACCTCTGCAAAAATCGGAGCAAATGCTCTATTTATCTCAATGGTTTCAAATTACAAAATTCTAAAAAAAATCATTTTCTCTAGTTAATGCTCCTTTTCGGTTGATTTATTCAAAGAGGTTGGATATTAAAATAGCCTATGAGGGAATGGGTTAATGCTTTTGCAAACAGGATGGAACCAATTAGGCGGATCTTATAGGAACCGTCTGAGCAGGGTCTGCTCTACAGTAAAACCTCGATTATTCGAATTTTCGTTATAAACGAATTTAGACCCTTTTAGGCAGGTGGCTGCTTAATGCATGATGAAAGTCATGCAGAAAGCTCCTAGAGGAGCTTTCTGCATGACTTTCACCATGCATTAAGCTGCCACCTGTCTTAAAGGTCGATAATAATACGTATTTTAGTGTGTTCGGATAATCGAGGTTTTACTGTATTTGCTTATGAAATTATAATAGGTGTGCCGATACCAAAATGCCATGTGTACATATGCCATTATTAAGCATCAGATAATGATGTTCATGATGTCATTATTTCTTACTTGAATATTCACGGATTAAAGAGTTTAGAGAGGTTTTACTTCAATACCTAGTGATCACAACAACATAAGAGACGTAAAATAAGTACTCTTTTGTTGATAGTGCATGTTTTGCTTTTCTTATTACATTCAAGCTTTAAAACTGGACCAGGTATGCTTAACACCAAACGATTCCTGAATAGAAGAGGTTACACTCTTCAAAACATTCAATAATGTGTTGTTTTCGATTATTTGCAGAAATCAGATGCTTGTTTATGAATTAAAGTAGGATTCGTTGTAGCTTGTTTAGAGATCATACTTTTATTGTGTGGTATACATTGGTTTACTTGATAATTAACCTTTAACCTGTTGACTAAATCAGTGCTAGTAATTAATGTCGCTTCGTCGGTCGGTTTTCAATGTTGATTTATCTTACATTACTTTCAAAACCACTATCAGAGTGTCTATCAGTTTGGATTTTCGGCGTCTCATCTGGATCCACACTGTTTGCATATGTAAGGACGGATGCGCCAATACCAGGCTAAATGTTAAACACCCCCAATCAAACAAATTGCCACAATTATAGGTAAAATGTCTCGTCGATATAATGACACAATCGACTATTATCAAAAATATCTTCTCCTGATTTGTGATCAGTAATTTTTACAATCACTAGAGTCTTGGTTTGACCACTTAGAGTGGTGTAAAAATCTTAACCATTGAAAGCTATAAAATTCCCCTTAACAGTGTGCTTAATAACTATTCGTGTGAACAGTAACATTATTTTGTCTTTTTTATTTGAAAAAAAAAGAGAAAGATTGTTGATGAAATGAATCTCATAACGGCATATGAAAAGGATATTTTTTAACTCTTTTGGCGCCAAATTTAAAAGTGTCGTCTGCAATAATAATTTCAAATTAAATATAATTCTAAACTTACTAACAAAGACCTGTATATTAGTAAAAAGAATGTTTTTAAAAATCTGTATGTTTGGGCTAAAATAATACAGAAAACATTGAAGTCCCAGGTCAGATACCGCCTTTTCAAGACGGCATCTGACCACGGACTACACTGTTTTCAATGGTGCCAACAGGCGATATTGGCACCGAAAGAGTTAAGTAAGGAGCGAATTTGCAGACACTGTAAAATCAGATATTTACTATTCCATAGGAAAACGTACGAGGCCCTGAATAAATAACTCCTCTATGAGTTGTCTGACCTGGGTCTACACTGTATGATAACGCGTCAATGTGTATCTTTTATCAAGTAAGGCGTTAAATGGTCTTCTTCAACAAGCATTAAGGAGTTTCTGTCTGTTGTTTCTATTAAAACAATCAAATAATATTGCCAAGTAATTTTGCTGCAGACAACAAATACCAGCATAAACAAAACGGTACCAAGTACAATCTAAGCAGCATCTCACGATGATGTAACTGTAAACACAATACTTACGTAGTGGCGCTCACAATATGTAAACTCAGTTAAACCTCATCGATACTAAATTTTAATAAAGAAGAATTGATAACGTTTTAGACATGTTGCTGTTTAATGCAGAGTTAATGTCATGCAGACATCTCCTAGAGACGCATTATGCTGCTACTTACCGTAAAGACCAGTAATAATACCATTTTGAGAGTTCGAGTTGCCGAGATTACTCAGTTTCTTCTTATATTTACAGAATAAAGAAATTCTTGTTCAACTGCAGGAAACTATTCGTTTGATACAGTAGAACCTGTCTTAATAGGTCATTCATATGCTTAGGCACATAACATATAATAAATTCCTAAACAATGTGTGCACCTAACTTGGTAGACCACGATTGTATGGTTACTCTTGTGCTTATTCGATCATATTATACATTGTTTGCCCTTGCTTTGATTTGTTATACAGTAAAACCCCTCTATAAACGTCGCCAAATTACTTCAAGTATTTTGTGTTAAAGGCATGTGGCTGCTTAAAGCAAGGTGAAAGTAAAACAGAACGCTTCTATATGAGCGTTCTGTTTTACTTTCCCCTTGCTTTAAGCAACCACCTGCCTATAATACCGACTTATTAACACAGTTTAGTGGCCGTTATAGAGAGGTTTTACTGTATAACATAACCTATCTACAACCAACAATCAAACTAGTCTATTTATTCGTATTCACAAATACAGGGCGATAGCTATGCATTACAATCATTCTGCATCAACCTTTCATTATTGAATTATCATGTAAGAAATAATGAAACCATGAATATCTATTTATTGATGTTTATAATGGCAAATGTACACAAGACTGTTTGACCATTTCATAAACTGTAGAACCAGACCTAAATTAGTCCATAAGCAAACAAACCTGATCCTGATCTGGATCTACTCTGTTTGCAAAGACTTGAAAAGGCGTTTATATGAAGTAAAGGATTCATCTGCTATTAAAGGGGCACATGGTTATAGAGAGTCTCATATTGGTTGTTTTTGTCCTAATTATGGGAGCCCTAGCATTAGGAGGGTAAACCCCAAACTGTAGAAATGGAGTGCACGATGAAAAAGCACTTAAATAAAATAATTCAGGTATGTATTACTCTATTTTGAAAAGATAATCGGTGTTATTATATACAAATTTAGAACGATCTCGAAACCGCATAACAAAGATAATTGTCAAAAAACACAACGTAATATAAAACGAATATTGGAGCAAAATGTACAACACTGACTTAGGAATTGTACCTTAAGTTGGGATAATTTTCATATTGTATTTGTCAGTACAACTTTGAGAATGATCTACTTACTGAACGATAATAAGAGTTCTGATTTACAAATATGTAATTACTGCCACATGTACTTTGAAATAAAGCCCAACTGTGAGGCACCTAAATGCTCTGTTCCTGATCAAGAATCGAAATGATAGGAACTTTTGCTGATCTTTGTTTTTATACGGAAATAGCCCATATGTATTACTTTCGCACTGCTTTAAGCAACCATCTTCTTAAACTCTTTCCCTGTTGAATATTCATGCAGGATATAATGACAGCATGCATATTTAATAGATGATTTTTATAACGGCAACATGTACACGTGTATTGGTAGAAACTGTAGAAGCAGACCTGTTATAAATTAATAAGCAACACAGGGCAGATCCTGATCGGACGATCCCTACATGAATCATCCGGCTCCATATTTATAAAGCTTTTTAGTTGAGCCTGAGCTTGTTCTCAAGCTTTTGATTGGTCCATGCTTATAAAGCTTTTTTAGTTGAGTCTGAGCTTGTTCTCAAGCTTTTGATTTGTCAGATTTGAACCGGAGTTTTTAGTAAAACCATTGAATCCGGCTTTTAGTAAAATCTCTCTAAACCGGAGTTTTAGTAAACCCGCCCTAAATACGAATTTTAAGTAAACCCATATAAACCGGTCTTTTAGTAAAACTCCTCTAAACCTGAATTTTAGTAAAAACTTATCTAAACCTGACTTTTAGTAAAACCCATCTAAACAGGACTTTCAGTATAATAAGTATTTTCAAGATATTTCAAGATCGGTGCTTACTACCGTGTGAAGGTCCTGCAGAACGGAGCTGCGGGACTATCACCCTGCATTAAGCCGCTACTCGTACTGATTTGAAAATCCGATCAACCTTTTGAATGCGGGAAAGGAGTGCCATTAGCAAACAGGGTAGACCCATAGATGAGCCCAACGATCATGATCTGCACTGTGTGTTATTTAGAATCCTATTGCAAAGTATTACCCTTTTTATACTTATGAACTTCACCAATAAACAATTCTAGATTATTCCACTTCATTGTTGAAGGGGTTAGAAGAGGTTATACTGTAGAGTAGCGTCAATATTCGGCAATCATGAGAAAACATTGTCTGTTCAGGCCTCTATCTGCGTGAGAAAGTTTATCTAGGAAGCTCTAAGTGTTGTTCGAGTAATGGCTATCACAGAGACCACGTGTTTACCTAAACTTTATCTAGCAAGCAATTCGTCGTTTACAAAATTGTCGAATGCTTTAACACTCAAAATAAATAGATTTGCCTACTCTTTTACAAAGCAACATGTCCTGTGTGTCAAACAGTTTGGATCCGTACATGACACCGAATTATTCGGCCTCTGGACTGGACCCAAATAGCTTGCTGAGATTTTCTCAAATTAGCTACGATAGTGCCCAAGTTTAAGTAGCAGTTAAGTGCTACAGTTTGCAGACCTGAGTGCTGATATGGGAATATTGATTTAAACTGTTTTGATAAAACCTCTTTTCATGAGCCGACGATTAAGTTTGAATTTTAATGTAGAGAAGGATTTGTCCAGCCCACTTGAGGTGTCGATTTAGCAATAAGTTGTTAATATCTGACGGTTTTAATGTACAGTAAAGCCTCTCTTAACCGGCAGTTAAATTTAGTATGAATATCGGTCTTGGAGACAGGTGGCAGCTTAATGCAGGGTGAAAGTCATGCAGAAAGCTCATAGAGGAGCTTTCTGCATGACTTTCACCCTGCATTAAGCAGCCACCTGCCTAAAAGTATCTAAATTATTATCTACTAGAATTCCGGTTAAGAGAGGTTATACTGTAATTTTCTTTCCCGTTTCCCTTGTCTATTTTTGTTTGAGGTTTTAGCAGCGACCTGTCTGTCTGTCTATCTGTCTTCATCTCTGTGTCTGTCTGTCTGTCTGTCTGTCTGTCTGGGTGTAAAACTGTCTCTCTTACGCGTAAATTAATTGCTTGTATCTCTGTCTTATTTCATTTCTTGCCTTGATTTCGTCATCTGTCACACTTATTGTCTGTTTCGTATCTTTGTTATGTGCGCTTATTATTTTGAGGTACCTCGTCAGACATTTTCTCACGTTAGACAAAATCATTTTTCGTCAATATCTCCATTATGAATGTCGTTACAACGCTAATGTTTTACCATAAAACTAAATTATTGCTTTAAAAATAAAGTATAGGAACGATAAGATACAACAGGTGCGTAATATGTTCAGTAGAACCTGTCTTAAACGACAATTCATGTATTGACTGTAGGAGTCTAAAACCAAGTGGCTCTATAATGCAGGGTAAATGTAACACAGAAAGCCCCAGTTGGAGTTAGGACATCCTGCATTACTTTCGACGTGCATTAAACTACCACATGTCGTAACCCATTCCCTCATATTGATGCCTTTTAAGACGCCTCTGAAAAGTCACCTGTTGAAACCATTGTGATAAATAGAGCATTTGCTCCTATAGGAGCAAATGCTCTATGTATCAGAATGGTTTCAAACTACAAAGTACCAAACGTTTCCTTTCCTCTAGTTAATGCTCCTTTTCGGTAGATTTATTCAAAGAGGTTTGATCTAAAATAGCATATGAGGTAATGGGTTAAAGACCCACACTTGTACATCTTGTTATTGGTCGCTTAACCCATTCCCTCATATTGACGACTTTTGACGATTCTGTAAAAGTCACTTTGTGAAACAAGTGTGATAAATAGAGCATTTGCTCCTATAGCAAATGCTCAATTTAACACAATAGTTTTCAGCAACAAAATTTAACACAATAGTTTTCAGCAACAAAATTCTATAGCCTATGAGGTAATGTGTTAAGACAGGTTCTATTGAATTTCCAATTTCTTGTGGGAATCAAATATACAATCAAACACTGAATGAGCTTAACTGATTTATTTTTCAGCTTGATATATTACTTTATATTTGATAACGAGATAAGTTTATGTGTGTGTGTGTGGTATGTAATTCTTTGTACATCAAATATAAGTGGGACAATACAGTATCTGCCTGGCATCATGATTTCTTCTGTGTATCATTTTGTGAGGACTTTCTCCACTCTGGACCGTTCATCGGGTGCATTGTGGGCTAGAACTTGCAATGCAGTTCTAACACATACCCAGGGGTTCTTTTCCCAGTATTCCCATGGCTTCTTCGCTCTTATTTCCTGAAGGTATTATTCCAGTGCTTGTGTCATCTTTCATGACCAGTATAATAGTCATTTTATGCACCAATCCCACTGTCATTGATGACTTGATGGCACTGCTTTGACCAGTTGTACCTACATTTCTCCAGCAAGTGATACTACATCATGAACCTAAGAAATGTTCTCTATAAATGTCCCACTTATAAATACACACACACACGTCAACAAAACATTGATCATTACAAGCTGTTGAATATATAAAATGATATTCACTGAACTAATGATTATCACAAAGAATCTCAATAGGAGACAATAAGCAGAGAAGACATCCTACACAATGTCTTTGAAACTACATCAATAACATCTGCTTATCAACCTTAATAGCGTATTATCCAAAACTACCCTTCCCATAAAAATAAAAAAAATAAAATTAAGCAAAATATAAAAAAATAAAGCCAATCACTCCTCCATTTTGTGCCTTCTCTTAGGCACAGCTTTGTCTCCTCTCCAGCATTCTACTTTTGCCCTTGCATTGTTTGGGCGATTCTTGCTCTTTGGTTTCAAAATGGCCTCCATCTCTGCTGTCCCCAAGTGCCTGTAAAGTTTATACAGTGAAACCCCGGTAGTTCGAAATCTAAAGAAGTATCATCATTAGTCTTTAAGACAGGTCACAGCCTACTGCAGGGTAAAGGTCAAACAGAAATATCCTCTAGGGGCTTTCTGTATGACTTTCACCCCGCATTACGAATCCGAATGCCTAAAAAGCTACCATTTCTTCCTAATAAATTGTCGAAGTATCGAGTATAAGCTGATATCTGACCAATCAAAAGCTTGATAACTCAAATCTGACCAATCAAAAAGCTTTATAAGCATGGACCCTGACTCTACAGTTTCTAAAAATGCAAAAACTTCTCATTATTTCTAACATGAATATTCAAGAAGGAAAGGGTTAACCTTTGCTCTGCCGTGTGTCAAAGTATGATGATTTTGGAAACAGTCTGGACCTTTTTTGACACGCCGAATCGCTTTGTGTCCTTGGTACTTATATTGCATATTCAAAAAGAAAAAAAGCGCTACCAGCTACATTGATTTTTGCAAGCAGTGAAAAGTTCGATTTACCGACGAATATATCTGGTTAAGATATAATTATAACAGTTACGTCATGTATTATAGGTACACCTATTACCTCCCGATTCTTTGGCATCATGTCTGGCCCTGAGGTTATAAAACTTTTGTTTGAGTCTGAGATCATTCTCAAGCATATAATTGGTCAGAATATGAGCTTACTCAGAATCTGACCAATCAGATACCTGGGAATAATCTCAGACCCAGACTCATAAGTTTTATAATGTAGGACACTGGTCTATTTGCTTCTTTCTATAACTATACAATCTGGGTATCAATCAGTTTGGATTCTGATGAAACGCCAATATATTCGACATATCAACTGGAGCCAATATACTCGTCATATCAGCTGGATCCAGATTTGTTGCAGAGACAAATATACATTCGCATGCAATGAGCTTAAAGTTAGTCAACAATAAACACAGGTTTCAATTAAATATAAGCATTGAGTCGCAAACATAACGTGCAACTTACTCAATGACCCAGGCCTGGAATGGGCTCAGTCCATTCATCCAGGAGTTACTACCCTGCTCCTTCTTGGCGAGTCTCATGCGGAACAGTTCAGTTCTCTGGAACTGTTCTATGTAGTAAGCCTTCTCTGTTTGGCTATAGATCTCCTCCATCCTCTTTGGCCACACGATGCCGCGGTCTGGACCCTTCTGAATCTGGAAGTACAGCGGAACCTGTTTAACCGGATCACCCAATCAATAAACATAGGTTTCTTTAAACAAAATGGTTGCTGAATGAAGGTCGAAAGTAATACGGAACGATAATATACATGTAGGAGAATTTTTATAACTTTCGTCCTGCATTAAGCTACCACCTGCCTTGAAGACCCAGACGTATGCATCTTTTTGGTGGTCGCTTTACAGAACGTTCACTGTGTACGTAAATACATACAGGTGTGATAAGAGTTACATATTGAAAACATACACAATCAAGCAGAGTTACGGATAAATGTAGATATTGAGATACTAGAATCTTAATTCTTCCCTAAACCCTATATTGTTACCACTCTTTACAGACGTCTCGGAGAGACAATTCTAAAGAGTAGTTACAAGATAGGCTTTGGTGGGGGAAATAAAGGAGTCATTCTTGAAAATGTTTTGATTTACGCATGTTATCCGGGGCTCTGTCAAGTACAACAATGATACCCATCATATACAAAAGGGCTACCATTTTTCCTGATATACGAAGGGATATGAAACAATGTTTGACCTGGCATAGGTACTGACTGGATAGATGTAAATTATATGGGTTTGATTTTTGTGAATGTTTAGAACTGCACTAGGATTATTTTGGAGGAAATTGCGCGTGGCTGAATTAACGCTATTTCGATAAACATAAAAAAAATTGCCAGCAGTGTACACCCATATCAGACAGCTCTTATAAGAGTTGTCAGAGCTGGAAGTGATCAGATTATGAACTGTTGCTTTTTATATTATATAATTGATCTACACTTTCTGCGAAGGCTAACCAATCGCTTTCTTAACTTCAGATAATTCATTTATTTCTTCCATAAAACATCAATCATGATCAAGATGATAAATGATAATAACAAAGTAATAATAATCATGATAATTGTAATAAAGCAACATGATGATAACCATCATCATCAGCAGCAGCAGCAGCAGCAGCATCAGCAGCAGAAGCAGCAGAACCAGCAGCAACAACAGCAACATCATCAGCATTATCACCATTGAGAATTAATAGTTAGTACACGTTTCTATATATGATAAAATTCTCAAACTCTACACTTTCTGTTGCGGGTTAGATTTGAAGTGCTGTTTGAATTGGTACAATTTGAGATGACAGTTCGATTGGACAGGTCACAATAAATCTTAGAACAAAACAGAAGAATCGTTTGAGGTCACGTATCCTTTCAAATTAAGATAATTTAAATACACGATAAACTTCACATTTGTCTGGGGATTAAAGATAAATTATTATATAACGGAATGATAAACGTTCGCTTCTCGGCTTCATTTAAGTATCATCGTGGACTTTCAAAGGAAATCATCTATTCATATTTGTATAGGATGGCTAATTTAACATGCTTTGTAAACCAAACTCGTTTGTTGTAGGTGGAGAAATACGACTTGCGTGATGTCAATTTGTAAATTACAAGTACAGTAAAATCCCGCTAATGCGACCACCTAAAAGAGGTATAATTCTGGATGCTAGATGAAGGTGGTAGCTTAATGCAGGACAAAGGGAATGCCGAAAGCTCCTAGAATAGCTTTCTGCATTATTTTTGCCCTGCATTAAGCAACCACCTGCTTATAAGACACCCATGTTTATTCATTAAGTGGTCGCATTGGAGGGGTTCTACTGTACAGTAAAATTTCTTAAGCGACCGATATAAATGAGTCTAATTATGAGTCATTTAGGTGGGTGATATATAGTTTAATTGCAGGATAAAAATACAGAAAGCTCCTGTGTGAGCTTTCTATATCACTTTTCCCTTGAATTAAGCATTCACATATTTTCTTATATACAGAATTCTATGGCGAATAGATAAATAACTTGAAACGGACATTACTACAATAAGAACTATTCAACAGCTAGAAGCACAGATTGGTCAATAGTATGAGAACAGTTTTCGCTGAAACATATTTATTAATTTAGTTGATAATAAAGCCTTTTTATAATTTTGAATGTTTATCTTTTCAAATATTAGATGGTTTTAAGTCGAATTGGTTCTCTTTTGAATGTTGATAGACAACCAGTTGCAACATTAAAAGTCCTTTGTCTAATGTGGTCCTCTTCGTCCCGAATTGATTTGAATCCATATGCCCTACATTGCAAAATGCATTAAACTTTAACATTAAAAATTGTCTTAAGCGGCCATTGTGAAGTAGTGTACTGCTATATCTTTGAAACAAGTGGCAGCTTTCTGTATTAATGTTGCTCTGCATTAAGCAACCACCTGCTTCCTAACCCTTTCCCTGTTCTGTGTTTATTACAAAATTCAATACCTACTGCATATTCATAGACAAAATAGTTATAATGAAATATGGAAGATGGAACAGTGTAGCCATTTTAGAAAGTAAAGAAACAGATATATCAAATTCCGTTAGCAAACAGATCAGACCCTGATCAGACGGCTCCTATAGAAGCCGTCTGATCTGGGTCTACTCTGATTGCAAATGCGTGAAAACACGTTGTATGAGGGAAAGGGTTAAGACTAGTATATATTACCAATGAAGGTTCGCTTAAGACAAGTTCCGGTGTACTAGCCAACCAAAGGCATTTATTCTACTGTAAACAAAGATCGCAAAACACACCTAGACGTATGCAGCAAGTATCGGTTTAATATATCCATGTATCTATCATTTCGTTTCGATTTTCAAAAACTGACTAGAAATAGTTATAGTGTTGAAACCAGCCAGAGCTATACTTACAGCGACATCTCCTGATTTCTTACGAATGGTCCCAGTGGTCCTTGCCGATCTTGGTGTTCGGCAACCTTCATTTACCATCGTAGCTCCGCCGAGGTTGACTGGTCTCGCCTTGTCTCTCATGCTAAGGCGACTTGCTCTACCAGCTGTATCGCTTGTTCCTGGTCTGGAACTCTCATCTTTGTCGTCAGCTGCGTCTTCGTTTTTGTCTGGTTTGTCTTCAGGATTTTCTTCATAGTCTGTGATTCTTGCGTTTTCAATGGAGTCTCCATGGCTAGCCTCTTCAACTGCAAGTGGCTCGGTCGTTTGTCCTCTGCGACCCCTGAACAAATTCAAGGTCATTTGGCGAAGACGCGATAGCCGTGACCTATACTGCTCACGGTCCTGGGCCTGTGATGCCGGCACATTATCCTACAAACATTGTAAGTGTTATTTTAGCGATAGTCTATACTTGAAACGCGTTTTAAAAACGTCTAAGAATTACATAAATCATTTTTGTTTATATTCTAAAAAGTAAACGTTTGATTGATGCGGGTTTCTAGCTAATACAATATTCACGTCTATATGATTAGGCAATTCTGTCTTAACAGCAAAGATACCACGAGACCAACCTGGTTATTTCTTCCTCTTCTTTGATTTGCCCGAGGGGTTCCATTAGTACCTAAAAGTTGAAATAAGTAAATAATATAATGTACACCATTCGTATACGTTACTCTAAATTTTCAGAAAACAATATTAAATACAGATCCTCAAATTTCTCGCTACCTGTAAACTCAGTACACGATTACATTTAAGAAACACAGATTAGCATATTGTATTATTTACACAGCTCCTTTATTTCCATTAATACCTGGTGTGTCTGTTTCATTGCCAAGGTCTGTCACTATGACAGATGGGCCTCGGTTTCGTCTCCTCACAAAGGTCTCCTCGTAATGAACCCTCTCTTCAACGACGTTGTCGTCAATAGACACGTCCTGGCAATATGTCCTTGACCCACATGGCGTAGATTCCTGGAGCAAAATCCTTGTCCTGAAGGGGCCTGAGCCTGTGTCGTCTCGTGGCCGAGAAGACTGATCATGTTGCCTTGGAAGGGCATGTGGAACAGCGTCTCGTGGAAGTCGAGACGGAATCTCGGCAAGATCTTGGCTTTGAACGGGAATTAGGGCCTCGTCCAAGGTCTGAACTCTCATCAAGGATTCACACTGAACAGGATCTGAAAGTATACATGCGTCTAGATTACCAAACTTCTGGTATAATTTGTATTTTAATTAACCCTTTCCCTGTTCTATGTTTATTTCAAATTTTAATACCTACTGAATATTCATTAACAAAATAGTTATAAAGAAATATGGAAGGTGGAACATTGTAGACATTTCAGAAAACAGTTCTATCAAATTCTATTAGCAAACAGAGCAGATCCAGATCAGACGGCTCCTCTAGGAGCCGTCTGATCTGGGTCTACTCCGTTTGCAGATGCGTGAAAACACGTTTATATGAGGGAAAGGGTTAATTCAATAAACCTCGGTTGCATTATTTGCCGTTGTACATGTTGTACGGACTTCCATTCGGATGCAGTTTAAACCCTCTAAAGCGATCACTTTATGAATAAATGTAGGTTGCTGCTTAGTGTAACGCGAAAATAAGACAGAGAGCTACTAGCTGCCTTGAAGACCCAGAATTAGTCCTCCTTTCTGATAGTCGTTTTATGTGTTTTACTGTGAGACGGTTTCTAATTTAGATATTCGATTTCACGCTGATCCAGCATCAGACCGCAATACATATGGTTATACATGAATCTGCAATTATTTGTATTATATGACTATAATAGTCATAAAACTCCTTTTTTATCCACACCAGCTCCTAAATCCAATTATTGAAGTAATGTCTTTAGAATTGTACAACAAGATATTATTGTCTAATCACAGGTACAATGTATGTTTATAGTAACAGTCTTCATGTTAACTGTTTCAACCTGCGACATAAAACTAGCATTTGTAAATGATGTTGACCCTGATCAGAGGGCTCCTCTCTACTCTGGGTCTGCACTGTTTGACATTCAAACGCCTGTAGCAAGGCTATCATACTGAGTAGACTATATAGTTCAACATTGATGGGATATTCTACTCTGATAATCAGGATTGACAGGGTAAACCGTTACCTTACTACAGTAGAACCCCTCTAATGTGACCACTTATTGAATAAACATGGGTGTCCTTATAAGCAGGTGGTTTCTTAATGCAGGACAAAAGTAATGCAGAAAGCTCCTCTAGGAGCGTTCTGCATTACTTTTGTCCTGCATTAAGCTACCACCTGCATCTAACACCCAGAATTAAATCTCTTTTAGGTGGTCGCATTAGCGGGATTTTACTGTATCCGTTCCCTAAGAGTTTATATTAACCCTTTCCCTGTTCAAAATATATCATTTAACATTCCATCACCTCATGTATATATCCATGGACATGATCATTTAAATTGAACATTGACAATCGATCGTTTCAACTTGGCAGAAACAGATATGCACAATAATAAAGGAGCCGTCTCATCTGGGTCTATTCTGTTTGCAAATATGTGAAAAGAGGTTTATACGAAGGGAAGGGTTGAGGTTTGCAAGTTAACATTTCATCTTATTAAGTCTATCACACTTATACATGCATGCATACACCTTTAGATCGTCAACGCATGCACACTCTAACTTAATGTGCCATAACTACCAGGTCCTCAAAGACCCCATAATACAGGTCATCAACCTTTTGACACATGCATTTTACATCCACACACCAAACACTACCAGATCGCTTATTTACTATAACACCCCTAAACTACAAGATCATTAAATCATTTACATTAACATTCCCAAACTAACAAGTCATCACTTAATGAATACTAACTTACGTTAAGATTCCCTAACTAGCAAATCATCACTTAATAGATACTAACTACTCAAACTACCAGATCATCAAATCATTCACACTAAATGCCAACTTACTAGATCATCCAATCATAATTTACACGAAAACCCCGCAATGCCTGGTCATTTACACTAACACACCACATTGTTACGCCATCAAATCATTTACATTAACACCCCACACTGCTAGGATATCAAATCATTTACTACACTAACACCCACACGGCTAGGCCATCAACTCGTTTTCACTTACGCACCACACTGCTAGGCCATCACATCATTTACACTAACGCGCCACGTTGATAGGCCATCAACCCGTTTACACTTACGCCACACAATGCTAGGCCATCACATCTTTTACACTAACACCCGTACTGCTTGGCCATCAACTCGTTTGCACTAACACCCCCACACTGCTAGGCCATCAATTCGTTTACATTTACTCTTCACCTTTCCACACCACAACACACAAGCTGTATAGCTCACGCTCCATCACCAAACAGTTTACGCTGACTTCTCACACACCACTCAACCCGCACTAACTACACTAACAGCTCACAGACTTACACTAACCGCCCGCACTAACTACACTAACAGCTCACAGACTTACACTAACCACCCGCACTAACTACACTAACGTCTTACAATATTACATTAACCGCCCGCACTAACTACACTAACATCTCACAGACTTACACTGACCATCCATACTAATTACACTAACATCTTACAATCTTACACTAACCGCCAACACTAACTACACTAACATCTCACAGGCATACACTAACCGCCCATACTAACTACACTAACATCTCACAGACTTATACTGACCATCCATACTAATTACACTAACATCTTACAATATTACACTAACCGCCCGCACTAACTACACTAACATCTCACAGACTTACACTAACCACCCGCACTAACTACGCCAACATCTCACAGGCTTACACTAACCGCCCGCACTAACTACACTAACATCTCACAGACGTATACTGACCACCCATGCTAATTACACTAACATTTCACAGGATTTCAAAAACCGCCCATACTAACTACGTGAACATCTTACAATCTTGCACTAACTGCCCATTCTACCAACACTAACCTCTCACAGACTTACACTAACCGCCCGTACTAACTTCAATAGCTCCTCACAGTCATATACTCATCGCTCATTCTAACTACACTAACATCTCACAGTCTTAAACTAACCGCCCATTCTAACTACGATAACATCTCACAGTCTTACACTAACCGCCCATTCTAACTACTATAACATCACACAGTCTTAAACTAGACGCCCATTCTAACTACGATAACATCTCACAGTCTTACACTATTCGCCTGCACTAAGTATACTAACATCTCACAATCTTATACTGTATGTTCATCAATACTTTCAATGTTACTATTTACTGACATGTTTTCAAATAAATTAAAATCTGTCTCCAACCCCACATCGCATCTCTTGGACTTTAACGGCCATATATGCCAACACAAATACATAAGTATATTCTATCACGTTTATAGAAGTGCAATCTTTGATTGTGACAAATTCATGAAAACAGGTAAACTACACATCGTATAAACATATCCAAATTATATGAATGTGTGTTTTTTTCAACATTTTATCATCACTATTATCATTATCATAATCAGCATTCCGTCACTATCGTCGTATTTTTTTCACTCCATAGAGACGCATTTACAAACATAGACTGCTCCTGTACTGGCCGTCTGGTCAGGGTATCTGCTCTGTCGGCTCATTTGTCTGATTCTACAGTGTCTGACATGTCACAACAACCCATGTGCCATAATCAAAATTCAGGTAATTGATATTAATAGATACTGCTTCAATCTACATACCCTCAATGTTCAGTTCCTCTGCCTCCTCTTCTCTAAGCTCCTGGGCAACCAAATTGTCGACTTTTCGCGTCTTAGTTCGAAACTTCCGGCGCAGGTAATCAACAACACTTTCTCCGGTTTTTGCGGGAACCGCATTTGCATTCCCCATGCTTGGTACGGTAGAATATCTATTATTTGTACGAGCGATCCGAGATAAGTATCACGTTGATGGCGTCGATACGATCAATGAGAGCGTTACTAGGAGACGTCAGTGACGTCATTATCTCGGCGACGTTATGTTATTTTGAATTTAATAAATAAGATTACATATTTTGTCTTATGTCGACATAACGATTTAATTATCTTTGTTTAAGTATAAATTCCACTTCAAATATTGTTTTCAGCTTTTCTTCTAAGTAGCAGCTTTCAAAAAGATTATTATCCCAAGACGGAAACTCGCGAACGATGTCGTCGAAGACGCCCGAAATCTAACGGAAAATGCCGACTATACTCGATACAACATCCTCCTAAAGTTTGGTGACGTCATCGTAATTCTGTACAGTTATACACATTCAGAATCAAGATTTATTAAAGATATAGAGTATTCTTGTCTATTTTATTCTCTGAAAAAAGATCCCATGAGTCGAATTTAGAGTAAGGGATAAATAGACAATAACATGTTCCATAATAGTGTTAGATATAAACGGAGATATAGAGAGGGAAGGAGGGAGAGACAAAAAGAATGTGCGAGACAGAGGTAGACACAGAGAGAAAGGGGGAATATTATTTAGGTTTTATATTGTTGATGTTGATGAAAATGTATAGGGATTCAGAAAGTCGTTACAGAATTAATTACTGTCTCGTATCTGAAAACAATTGTCTGTCGAGAATCTCAAAATAGAGTTAAGACAACAATAAAACAACTATAAATAGTTTGAAATTAGGAATGTCTGTTCCATAACTTGGAATCCTGGATTTCATTGTAATGATACTGAACGGAACACCGTGGCATCCGCCCCTCGTGATTCATTTGTTTGAAACATGACATACCTGTGTCTTGTATCTCTTCTTTATTACGAAAATAGCCCCAGCAGTGTCTATGGTATCAAATGCAAACAAGTTGAATTCAGATTAGACGCCGTGTATTTCGGCGTCTCGTCAGAATCCAAACTGTTTTATACTGCGTTTTGGTTTATATGGAATTGGGACAAGTGTCATCTCTAAAACCTGAAGAAGACGAACGTTTGTCTAGCAGACGACAATGCTGGCACTGGAAGGGTTTATCGATGATAACAGTTACAGTAAACGATCGCTAACCAGACCACTCAAAGATCTTTAACCCTTTCCTCTATTGGCTATTTTCAGACCCAACCTCTTTGAATTAATCTACCCAAAAGGAGCATTTACTAGAGAACAGGAAAATGTTAGAATTGTGTAGTATTGAAACCATTGTGATAAATAGAGCATTTGCTCCTATAGGAGCAATATAGGAGCAAATGTTCTATTTATCACAATGGTTTCATAACGTGACTTTGACAGAGGCGTAGGAAGGCGTATTTATGGAGGAAATGGTTAAGACAGGGAATAGTCTAGTGCACGATGAAAGCTATGCTGTAAGCGCGTGCACGACTTTCATCAAGGATTAGCAGTCACCTTTCAAAGAAGTATAAATTCCTCTTTATTGAAAGTTCGATTTAAACAGGGTGTGTTGTAATAACAACATGACAAGAGACGCAATCGTAAATGGACTTATAGTATCCCCAAATAGAACTCCATAACTTCCGGATAAAATCGATCGCGGATCGCGGCCGAATATTTCCATAAAACTCTTTTCTGGTTACTGTGATTACATATACAAACAATTTGGATTCAGTACCAATGTCTTATCATCGTCTAAACTGCTTGACACTCATTTTGCACCTTTATTTAGCATTTCAATGTTATTTTTATATTTTTCAGCAGACGACATTTGTTTCGCAAATAACAATTATGAACGTTTGAAGCGTTATCTTTGATTGATGTCATGTCCTTGAGAATTTAAACATTTACTTCGTGAAAATTCTTGTAAGAAACGATTACATTAAGTTGCAATGGTTTTTTTTAAATGGCATATGAACGCAGGGAAAATAGTGCAAGACAGAAAATGTAGAATCATATTTACATACTATTCCATAAGCAAATAAAACAGACCATTGGCAAACGGCTCGATTTGGATCTGTTTGATTTTGGTCTACTCTATTTGCACAGGTGTACGAAGAGCCTCTATGAAGTAAGTGGTTACGTCATAACCACATCTTTCTTTTGACAACGAAAACTATAACGACAAATTATCACTTTCTGGCTTACATACACGTGTCGATAATAAATTCATTAGAATCATCTGGGCAGCGCCGGAAAAAATGTAGTTTAACTGTATTAACTAGTACAGTAAAAGTCGTCTAAAGCAAACGTACAAAGTAGTATCAATGTCGATTATTAAGCAGCTATCTACCTAAAAAAAAGTAAAAAGATCTAAAGTCATCTTTCTTTTAATTCCAGTTTAGAGTGGTGTTACTGCGCTATGCAGAAATAATGACGTTTGTTTAAACCTTTCCTCCATAAATACGTCTTTCTACGCCTCTGTAAAAGTCATTTTTTGAAACCATTGTGATAAATAGAGCATTTGCTCCTAAGGAACAAATGCTCTATTTATCACAATGGTTTCAGAACTACACAATTCTAAAGTTTTCCTTTTCTCTAGTTAATGCTCCTTTTCGGTAGATTTATTCAAAGAGGTTGGATCTAAAAATAGCGTATGAGGGAATGGGTTAACTCGGATCTTTTTCCATACTCCAGATTCGTTCAAGGCTTTGAGAAAATATTGATCGGATGGCAAACATATCTTAATCCTGACGAGATGCCGTGTTACTCAGGCGATAATCATTCGAGTAACTTGGCATCTCATCAGGATCCAAACTGTTTGACACTCGATCGGAAAGACACAGGAGAAAACTCGTTACAGTAAAACATCTCTAAACCGAAATTCTAGTAAAGAAGGATTAATATACTTTTAGGCAGGTGGCTGCTTAATGCATAATGAAAGTCATGCAGAAAGCTCATAGAGGAGCTTTCTGCGTGACTTTCACTCTGCATTAAGCTGCCATCTGTCTCCAAGGCCGACATTTACACCAACTGTAACGTCAGGTTTGGAGAGATTTAACTGTACTGTAAACGGAAAAAGACCATTACTGAGACGTAAATATATTCAGCATACAGAAGGATAACCCTTTCGCTACATTTTGGCAAATATGTGATTAATAATTTGGAGTTGGCGTTGAGTAAATCGGCATCTGATCAGGATCCAAACTGCTTGACACTGTAGTTATGCTTTTTAAAAAGAAAGCGGGAGATAATTAAACACATGAAAACGATTGCAGACGACACATTTTTCAGAGGACACGAGTGTTCATGGTAAGACTCAGTTCAACTGCCACATGTACATGTAGTTTGAAACTTTATTAATCATGAGATTCCGTGACGATATTAACACTTTGCATGAGGGATATTTGCAAACAATATAGACCCACAACAAGATACACGAAGTCCTCTGACATTTTTTATTTTATTATTTTGGCCCGAATGGATTCTAGAGTTAAACACTGATTGGCTATTCCGCCCTGAAAATTCAATCCTGAAAGTGTTAATCAATAGCGAATTTAAACCTTTGGTCTGACGCATACATTAAAACCACTTTAAACCAAAGCTGACATTCTAGTAGAGAATCATTAAGATTCTTTAGACAGGCGGCTGCCTAATGCAGGATGGAAGTCATGCAGAAAGCTCCTCTGGGAGCTTTCTGCATGACTTTCACCCTGCAGTATGTTGTCACTTGTCTTACAGGCCGGCATTAATCCTAATTTGGACGTCCGGTTTAGACAGGTTTTACCGTAAACTATTTTTTAAAGTCTGTCACGAATGGTCTATTCATGGGTTTTATATCCACCAATTGCCGGTGCACTGAAGGATAGTGATATTGATAGGAAAAGTATCTTCGAGTCCTGAAACATGACTCGATGCCCGATGAATATTCATGTAAAATATAATTACTATGGATATTTATAATCTATCTAATTTTGTATAAATCTTAAATGCTGTTATAAACATGATTGTGTACCATGTGTAGAACTTGTAGAATCATGCAGAGCAGACCTATATGAACAGTATGATCTGGGTCTACTCTTTTTACTACATGTAATGGGTAAATGCGTCTTTCCCAGGTAAAGCATTAACAGGTTGAAAATAGACACGATGATATTTCATGTTAATTTACAAAAGCCATTTATTCCCTGGGAGATCTCTTTGATTGAAATATGACGTGCAAAAACAAATAGTCTGTGGCATCATCTTTGATAAAGAAATATGACTAGTTGAACCAATCGATAAGGAGGTCTTTAAGAATGACAGGTAGCGAACAGAGTTCGTATTGAATGGCTGTACATGTGTCATTCGACAATTTCCGGCTTGAACCGTTATCAGCCGAATGTTTCCGACGATATGAACGATTTATGAAGCAAGGATGTTTTCAGAGATAATTGGGGTTTAGATTAACACTTAAATTGCCATAAAATATAAGGTAACCAGATTCAAATGGAAAGTTGGAACCCAGCCTTTAAGGGTTTTTTTTCATTCATATGATTAGTTTAACCCTTTCCCTGTTCTATGTTTATTACAAATTTTAATATCAACTGAATATTCATGGAAAAAATAGTTACAATGAAATATTTAAGGTGGAATATTGTATCCATTCTAGAAACTAAAGGAACAGATATATCAAACTCCATTAGCATACAGAACAGACCCTGGTTTGGGTCTGCTCTGTTTGCAAATGTGTGAAAATGCGTTTTTATGAAGGAAAGGATTAAGCAAACGATTTTCTGGAGTTCTGTGTTAAAATAATTAAAAATACACATCTTATAAACAGAACTGCACTTAACCCTTATCATGCTGGAAAACTTGTCTGCTAAAACTCTGATATGCTGCATTTTTATTCATTTCTAATTCGTACAAACGTTTGAGAAGCTGTTGACCGAGTGTTAAACAGCTTGGATCCAGATGAGACACCGAGTTACACGGCGTCTCATCTGGATCCTAGCCGTTTGCAGATGCAAGTTAGGTCGGTAGTTAGCACGACAAGGTTGGACTGTTTTTCTACAATAAAATTATTCTGATGCATTGTAAACACTGAGATAAACTCAACCCCGCTGACAATATTATTTTAATATTTTAAGTTGTAATGGACTGATATACAGATGTTAACCTATAATACTCTATATTTCTAAGCGAAGTCGTGAACATATACATGTATTGTGAATGAATTTTAATTTCATAGTGAATGGGATGTCTGCCAGAAAGACCTCGCTTACCGATATGGCATTAGAAAATAATTTGAGCAGAAAACAGTATAGAACCTGATGAGAGGGCTCCTTTTTATCCTTCTCATCTGGGGCTACTATGTTTGTCTATGACTATTTTTAGGGACACTGTGCGTACCTTAGAGGTATCGCAACTGAGTTTGTTATTGTTCCTTTCAAGACCGGTTTAGATGTACATGTACCGTCTTTTATATGTACCCGTATTTCAAGAGGATGGATAAGTACACATGACACGAACAATTTGCATCAGCCACTGGAATGAATTGCAGTTTGTCTTGGAGAAGGGTTTGTAGTTTAAATATATAAGTTCTATTTCATATAGGAAGAAACACAATCATATTGGATATAGATATGACCTTACGGTTGGACTGATCTACACTTGATTCTGTGCAGTAAATCTCTATTTGGCAATGACTGGATGAATAAATATGGAATTCTATTACAGCAGGCCTGTGTTTAGTGCAGACTAAAAGTTTTAAGTATTAAGGGAAGTTTCTGTATAAATTCGTCCTTCATTAAGCTACCATCATTCTGTCTGAAAATCCAGAATAATAGTTCCTTTAGTGACCATTGTACATGTACAGCGATTAATATGGCGTTTGCCTGACAGCAATAATGAAGCGACTGTAATAAGCATTTGAAGTAACTAATTTCATAAAGATATCTAACTTGATTTTTCTTCCATGTCTTATTACCAAATGTTATCAGAGTGTCAGATAGTTTAGATCAAAACTGTTTGCAAAAATAATTAGAAATTCGTTGTATTTACTGCCATTACGAAAGTTTTGCGCTTCGACTTCTAACCGTTACACAGTGCAGAACCTATATTGAGCGGCTATCAAAAAGAGATCTAATTATGGATCTGTAAGGCAGGTGATAGCTTAATGCAGGTCAAACGTAATGCAGAAAACACCTATAGGAGTGTTTATGTTTATTTTGTCCTGCATTTAGAAACCATCCACCTACTTTTGAAGACACCTATGTTCAATAAATGAGTAGCCGCTTAGAACAAGTTCTATTGTATACAGTAGAACCCCTCTAATGCGACCACTTAATGAATAAATATGGATGTTTTTATAAGCAGGTGGTTGCTTAATGCAGGACAAATGTAATGCAGAAAGCTCCTCTAGGAGCTTTCTGCATTACTTTTGTCCTGCATTAAGCTACTACCTGCATCCAGCACCCATAATTATACCTCTTTTAGGTGGTCGCTTTAGCGAGGTTTTACTGTAAATATAACGGCATAATTGGTTTGGTGATGAGAATGTCAACCTTATTATCTACTTTAATCACGCATTACACCATCGAGTTCAAAGTGACGGTGATATATTTTTGCTGCCCTCAGGTACTGTTCAATTCCATGTTGAGTGCTGCTAACGAATACATGTACCCCGGAAGCAGAATCGAATGTAGATTAAAGTTCATCTATCCGCAATCGATATGAAGAGTAAGTAAAACCTCTCTATAACGGCCACTAAATTGTGTTAATTAGTTGGTATTTAGGGCAGGTGGTTGCTTAAAGCAAGGTGAAAGTAAAACAGAACGCTCCTATAGGAACGTTCTGTTTTACTTTCACCTTGCTTTAAGCAGCCACCTGCCTTTAACACAAAATATTTGATGTAATTAATTGGTCGTTATACAGAGGTTTTTACTGTATTTGAACTAATGTATGAAATCTCTCTACTTGATAGAGATACCTTATCACGCATTAGCAAAAGGAGAAGACGCAGATCAGACGACTACTGTAAGAGCAGTCTGACCAGGGTCTTCCCTGTTATAAAGAATTGTTTCTAAAGTTTCTGCAGTGGAGAAAAATATGCATTTGAGCTTCGACACCTCAAACTCGTATAACTTCAACGTCTGATAACTCAAAGTAAATGTTCGGTCCTTCCAAAACGTACAACATAGAATTATTCTAAACTGTATCACTACAAATATCTACAAGCACACGTGACAGCTTAATGCAGGTGGAAAAAATGCTAATAGCTCCTACAGAAACTTTCAGCCTTATTTCAGACCTGTATTATGCAGTGAACTTGAGAAATTGACGAGATTAAATATAGAATGATTCGAATCTCTGTTATCTTTCGAGAAGTCGAAGTTCTCTTTAAAAGGTAAGCTTATTTATTTTCATAAAGTCGTTATATTTAAAAATAAATATTAACCAGATAAACGGTTAATCAAAAAATAATTCAAACCTTGATTTACTATACAATTGTTCGCTGCCACAATGTCATGTATATGTTAGAAATATAAACTACTGTTTTTTTTCTATTTCTTTAAAGAATACTCTCATAGACTATATTTAGAACCAGCTACTTTGAATGTATCTACCGAAAAAGAACATTTACTAGAGAAAAATAAACATTTAGAACTGTGCAGTTTTGTAACCATTGTGATAAATAGAGCATTTGCTCCTCAGGAGCAAATGCTCTATTTATCACACTGGTTTCTAAAATGACTTTTCCAGAGGCGTCAAAAGGCGTCAAAAGGCGTCAATATGAGGGAATGGGTAGCCAATAACCTGCTATATAAGCGAGACATGACTGTCAACTGCAACCAGCATGGATACAGATATGACGCCGAGTAACTGGGTGTATGCAATACCGAGTAACTGGGCATCTCATCAGGATCCAAAATCGTTTAAAGCCTTTGTCGAGCGATAGAAAATATATAGGAGAAATGTCTTTTTTTATATACGGAAATCGACGAAAATTAGTTCAGGCGAACATGTTCCCAGCACGCACAGGATTAATGCATATTCACTGTGCTAGGAGCAGTGCATGACCTTAAAACAATCAGTGATATTTGTTCCATTAATTATTCAAATTCTTCGTTTTGCATTTGGCCAATGAGGGTTTTGTTTAGACATGGATTGAACTGAATTGCTGTTGATCACGGAATGATAAAGCCATCGATTAGAAAGATATGAACACGCCAAAAGGGTTTTTCAAAGATCCAAAGTTGATACATACAAATCGTGCATTTGTTTGTCATTTATATTCATTGTTCTACCTTGAACAATCTCTGTCAGGTAAACTTCGGCATTTATAGACTCATTCTTGCCTGTAGCAATTTCATTTGTGTTACTTTAGATACTGTTATTTCCTGGATTTTGTTTGTCTTAACTCTTTCCCTCATGAATATTTATGTAACAATGTGTTACTTCATAGATATGTATTAACTGATTTTTGTAATGTCTTGTTAACACGGGCATTTCTGTCAGTGAAGGAAACTGTAGAATGAGTTTGGCAAACCCATATTAATTTTGAAAATATCCATTTTTTACTTAGTGGAATCTTGTTAACCCTTACAGTGCGGGACACGAGTCACTTTTGTCATTTGCAAATAGTGTAGACCCAGATGAGATAATACTCAGAGGAGCCCTCACATCAGGATATTCACTGTTTGTCAAATAACACATTTCTTTAGAAAAATCCCTAAATATTCACCATAGGCTTGACCTGTTTGAATTTTGGTATAGTCCATTTGACAATTCAGCGGTGTAAGGGTTAAATAAATATATGTTGGTGAAGCCTTTGTCCTTGTTTAGTACCTACAGTAAAATATCGGCTAAACCAAACACTCACATGCGTATCGTGATCAGTCTTAATCCTTAATTCCATGCATATTCATGAAAAAGCTGATGACATCATAAATAACTAGATTGATTTTTTTTAAAATGGCATGTTAACTCATAAAATGTTTGCTAAAGCATAAGCTGTAGAATCATATCTATAAAACAGTAAACCACCGCTAATGCGACCACCTAAAAGAGCTATAATTCTGGGTGCTAGATGGAGGAGGTACCTTAATACGGGACAAAAGTAATGCAGAAAGCTCCTAGAGGAGCTTTCTGCATTACGTTTGTCCTGCATTAAGCAACCACCTGCCTATAAAGACAGATATTGTTATTCTTTAAGTGGTCACATTAGAGGGTTTTACTGTATATTATAAGCAAACAGAGCAGATCCTGATCAGACGACACCTACAGGAGCCGTCTGATCTGTGCGTCTACTGTATTTGCAGAGGCGTAGAAATGCTTGTTTATGGAGTAAAGGGTTAAAAAAAAAGTGGCAGGTTAACACAAGGTGAAATCATAAAAAGCCCCCTTTAGCTTTGTGCATGACTTTCATCTTGCATGGAGCAGTTATTAATTAGTTCATGATGTGTATATGCATTGCTGTTTTTTTTTATTTTCAGTGTATTGCTATTGTAACCATGTTACTTGCACATTATTGAAATAAATCTATCTATCTGTCTATCTATCTATCTATCTATCTATCTATCTATCTATCTATCTATCTATCTATCTATCTATCTATCTATCTATCTGTCTGATATCTATCTATATATCTATCTATCTATCTATCTATCTATCTATCTATCTATCTATCTATCTATCTATCTATCTATCTATCTATCTATCTATCTATCTATCTATCTATCTATCTATCTATCTATCTATCTATCTAAAATATTATCGATTCTTCTTTACAAAACGTCTTATTTATAGAGGTGTTACTGTGTAACAAACAGCGCAGGCTTTGATTAGATGTTTACATCAGGTTTCTGATCTGTGTATATCCATTGTATTTGTCTAAGTTGGGTATTTGGGCTTTTGATATTATACAGTAAAGTCTCTCTATAACGGTCACTAAATTGTGTTAATTAGTTGGTATTTAGGGCAGGTGGCTGCTTAAAGCAAGGTGAAAGTAAAACAGAACGCTCCTGTAGGAGCGTTCTGTTTTACTCTCACCTTGCTTTAAGCAGCCACCTGCATTTAACACAAAATATTTGATGTGATTTAGTGGCCGTTATAGAGAGGTTTACTGTATTAGGTAAATATGAATTTACAGTAAAGAAAATAATGCTTGATTTTAAAACAGGTGGCAGCTTAATGCAGGGCAATATTTATATCGAAATACCCTATAGGAGATATCTTATATATTATATACAGTAAAACCTCTCTATAACGACCACTAAATTACAGCAAGTATTTTGTGTTAAAGGCAGGTGGATGCTTAAAGCAAGATGAAAGTAAAACAGAACGCTCCTATGGGAGCGTTCTGGTTTACATTCACCTTGCTTTAAGCAACCACCTGCCTTTAACACAAAATACTTGCTGTAATTTAGTGGTCGTTATAGAGAGTTTTTACTGTATTACTTTAAACCCGCATTAAGCAACGACCGATTTTAACACACACCTCTGTATAGAAATTATGTGGTCGCACAGGGAGACTTTATTTTAGTTGACGTGTATAAGATTTATGTGGATTTTCATGACAATGGAAAATATTATCAATCATCACTCTTTATTCTCTCTAACAGCTGCCTGATTCGGTTTGCAAACAGTGTGGATGCAGATGCGGTGCTGGATAGTTGTCTCTTCAGGTTCAAATTTGTTAGAAACACATAGTCAATAGTTTTTTCAACATTTGAACGAATTTGAAGTTACAAATGCAACAGAGCAAAATTAGAGTAGATGCCATTTTTAGTGAGGGATATTTAGGCTTCTTAAGATTTTTTACGGATGTTCGTGTTTTATAAATGTGCAAAAAATAATTTTCTACATCAATCCGCTTATATGATTCATATTCATAGTTGATGGACAGGAAAGAAAGATTTATCAATTGTAATAAGGAATAGTTGGCATGACAATGACAATTTTCTCGGTCCTTAGAGCTTCAGACTTTCTTCGTATGTCATAATTTGTCATACATGCGTTGTCATGTAGTCTCTAAGGTATTATGTCAGAGTAAATTTCTGCCAAAATGAGCCAAAAGAAACCATCGGGGCCAAAAGAAATCATCGGCCAACAGAAATCATCGGGGCCAAAAGAATGTACAGTGAACTCTCATTATAACGGCATTCGTTACAATGGCACCCTCGTTATACCGACAGTATGCATTGAAACAAAATTACCGTTAAGTCTTTGAAACAACCACTAAATAAATGGGTGCAATGCCAATAAGACAGGTGATCGCTTAATGCAGAACACAAGAAGTGCAAAAAGCGTTCACCTATTGGTACTAGTTTAGAACTGGCTATAATTATGGTTCCTTTCATATTTAAACTCGTTATAACGGCAACCTCGTTATACCAGCAAAATGTCTGGAAACAAACACCTCCGTTGTAACGAGGGTTCACTGTTGTAAGGACGGAACTGTGTTCGCTGTTCAACCTTTACTTGGTGAATACACATGTAAGAAAATATGACGTCATGCATATTGATTAGATCACTGTTTAATATTTTGGAATATGAACAGAGAAACTGTAATATCAGATCTCATTCTGAAACAGAGTAGACCCTGATCGGACGGCTCCAACAGGAGCCATTTGATCTGGATCTTCTCTGTTTGCAAAAGTATAAAAAGCGTATCGTTGGAGAAAGGGGTTAACAGATTACACGAATTCATTTTATGCATACATGTATATCGATATGTATAATGTGAGACATAAATGCAGTGTTGTGTTGTCAACAGTACTTGTACATGTAAAACCCCTCTAAATCAGACGTTTAATGTAGTGTAAATATTGGTCTTAGAGACAGGGGCAGCTTAATGCAGGATGAAAGTCATGCAGAAAGCCCCTCTAGGAATTGTCTGCATGAATTTAACCCTGCATTAAGCAGCCACCTGTTTAAACGTATCTAAATTGTTCTCTACTAAAATTCCGGTTTAGAGGGGGTTTAGTGCACATGTATGGAAATGTAAAACATACCCTTATTTCTATATTTCGTGGTTCTTTGATTATTAAATAACCTTCAATTTGCTGTTGGAGAATTTGTGATAAATTTGGAAACAGTATGGATGTGGATGAGACGGGTGAAATGGATTGTCAGAATTATATACGAGGATTCCCGTTGGAGCCTGTGTACGAACATGAGGGTTTTGCTTTAGCCGTCTTCATCGAGGGATTTCAATGTTTCTGAGTCGATTCGAATATTCGGGCAAATATGGTTATGCTGCACTGAACGGAGCCACCTTCAACCAACAGAAAACCATCGACGATGACGGCAAAAGCCGCATCTACATTGGTTGTATCTTGGCGTCAGTTGTTTAAAAGAAGTATGGCGGCCTCCTCGGCAATGACCATGATGCAGGGAGAAAGTATGAAACGTGTGTATTACGACCACAGAATTAATAAATATATATACAGTGAAACCCCGCTAATGCGACCACTTAATAAACAGCCACTGATGTCGTCTAAAGCAGGTGGTTGCTTAATGCAGGACGAAAGTTATGCAGAAAGCTCTTTCTGCATAACTTTCGTCCTGCATTAAGCTACCACCTGCCTCTGCCACCCAGAATTATGCCCGTTTTCGGTGGTCGCATTAGCGGGGTTTTACTGTATATATGTCAGGTAGAGCCCATGCCACACAAAATGATGACATGGTGAATTTAGCACACTACTGGATCGAGGTTGGGGGCAACATGTCCGTTCAGCCGTTCGTGTTTGCTTCAGTGCTGAGACATTCCAGACAATCTGGACTCTTCGTGAACTTAGTATAATGGACCCATGGACAGACTCGAAAATTACAAACACTCGCCCGACATATGTAATTTAGAGTTTGAATATGTGCCTACATGGAATCTATATATGCTATTATCCCATTCCCTCATATTGACGCCTTTTGGCGACTCTGTGAAAGTCACTTTGTGAAACCATTGTGATAAATAGAGCATTTGTTCCTGTAGGAGTAAATGCTCTATTTATCACAATGGTTTCAAACTACTAAAAATTCTAAAGTTTTCCTTTTCTCTAGTTAAAACTCCTTTTCGGTAGATTTATTCAAAGAGGTTGTATCTAAAAATAGCGTATGAGGTAATGGGTTATATTAAGTGAAATTCAGATGCTTTAACACCTCTAGAGGATGTGTGGCGATTTTAAAAGTGCTTAGTCTCTCGGTTAAATTTGGAGTTTGACTCCGAAACGAGTGGCATTGCAAGTGAGAGGATAACCTTTGTTGTAACCTTACTCTATTATATCAGGTTGCTAACTGAAGCACATCTCCAGATTGGAACATCTGACTTCGGTTCGAGTCAAATCCCTTACTCAAATTAAGACCAGTAGTTATTCTAAAAACATATTTGAACTCTACAGACGGACGGACAACTAACAAACGCTATTACCATGTCTTTAGTACAACCCATGTTAAACAGAATTTCATTAAATATGAATTTATATATTTTAGGCAGATGGTTGCCTAACACAGAGCGAATGTCATGTAGAAAACCCCTGTTGGAGTTTTCTGCATGGCGTTCAACCTGCATTAAGCTGCCACCTGTCTGACACGCTCCATTGGTAGCTGTCATCTGTCTTACAGGCCGATATTGATATTATCTCTCTCTAACGGCCACTAAATTACATCAAGTATATTGTGTTAAAGGCAGGTGGCTGCTTAAAGCAAGGTGAAAGTAAAACAGAACGCTCCTACAGGAGCGTTCTGTTTTTCTTTCACCTTGCTTTAAGCAGCCACCTGCCCTAAATACCAACTATTTAACACAATTTAGGGGCCTATATAGAGAGGTTTTACTGTAATTTGAAAGTCCGGTTTAGTGTATACGCTATAGTGAGGTTCTACGATAGTATATATGAAAAATATATGTAACAGGGAAGCACTAAAACGTTACAAAATGCTAATTTTGTATTCTTTTATTTGAGATCCTGGGTGCCTATGACAACCCTTTTAAATAATTGCTTCCATGTATGTAAAGCACTTATAAATACATATATAAAACAACAATGTACACATAAAATCGGCACTTTAACATGTATCATGTTGAAAAAAATAATATCTGTTTGAATTCGTCTGATTTGATTCAATTTTTCTGCATCTGATTACTTGCTGTTTGAGTATTTGAGAAATTATAAACCTAGTGTCAAAGAGTTTGAGTCCTGATGAGAAGCCGAGTTACTCGGCATCTCATCTGGGTCCAAGCTGTTTGCAAATATCAGTGACGTCACACTTGGCATGATAATGTTTAACTACAATAATTATGCTTTGTTTTCAAATGTTGTGTCAATTAATCATTTTTGTGTCTGTTTTCTACTGGAAGCATTATGCAGCGTGTACAAACACAACATAAAACAATAACGCCACTACCAACATGTATCAGCTACAATGAAGCCTCTCTGTAGTGACCACTAACAGTTCTGTTGTTTAACCCTTTACTACATATACAGTAAATCCTCATATTGACGCCTTTTGTTTCTTCTGTAAAAGTCACTTTTGAAACCATTGTGTTAAAAATTTCAATACCTACTGAATATTCATGGTTAAAATAGTTAAAATCAAATATGAAAGGTGGAACATTGTAGCCATTTTATAAAGCAAAGAACTAGATCTATCAAATTCTTTTAGCAAACAGAGTAGACCCTGATCAGACGGCTCCTCTAGGAGCCGTCTAATCTGGGTCTGCTCTGTTTGCAAATGCGTGAAAACACTTTTATATGAGGGAAAGGGTTAAAAGGAGCATTTGCTCCACATTACGCAATATTCCTTATGTCATTACATATTACATTACTATTTATGGAGTAAAGAGACAGATGACAGCTTAATGCAGGATGAAAGTTATAGATAAAACCCTATGAATGCTTTATGCACTACGCCCGTTCTACTTTAAGCATTACCGTGCATTCAAATACAGTCCGGTTTATACAAAATGTGGTCACTGTAGTGAGGCTATACTGTGGCTGTACATTTTGAACACATTACCTTTAGAATGATACCATATTTTGTTTAAAGCATGTTCGTAAATTCTTTCTTTTATTCTATATTATACCTCTGCCATGGCAAAGAAATCGTTCTGTGGTCATGTGCCATTATAAACATTCACGGTGTCATTATTTCTTACAATATTCATCCGATAAAGGATTAAGAAACATGATGTTATGTTTACAAAGAGTTTAGATTGTGATCAATAACTGAGTCAATCAGCCTCTCTTTCTGGCCAAGGCGTTTGCAAATATACCTTATATCTGGTGAATTGACTGATCAACCATAGAGTCTCACAATCAAGTAACTGTTTCATGCAGGACAGAAATAATACAAATAGTCAACATGGGAGCTTTCTGTATAACATTCATCCTGCATTTAGCTACCTCCTGTCTTAAGTACCCGGAATTAGGCTCCTTTTAAATGATCGCCCAATACAATGTTTACTGTAAAGCAGTTTCATGTTGGTAAGTGTTACTTGTATAAATGTACATGTAGATATCACTTCACATACGAAGTGCGACTTTGTATGTATAGTTTTCAGGACAGTAAGCAGGCAAGCAAACAAACGGGACAGTAGTGCCTTTTTCATCGCAATATTTTCAACTTAAAGGACAAAGTTAAGTTTCAAAATATGTGGAAGAATATTTTGCAAAACATGTAAGTTTACAGTTGATTCCTTAGCAACACAATATAATTATTTAATATCTTAACAGGTGTGAACAAGACAAATAATCCGCGTACCTCATATAGTGTGGCGTTTTACAAAGTGTACAGCTTGATTATGACCTACAGAGATTGCCAAGTTAGTCAGTTTAACCCATTACCTCATAGGCTATTTTAGACCCGACCTCTTTGAATAAATCTACCGAAAAGGATCATTAACTAAAGAAAAGGAATATTTTAGAATTTTTTAGTTTGAAACCATTGTGATAAATAGAGCATTTGCTCCTATAGGAGCAAATGCACTATTTATCACAATGGTTTCACAAAATGACTTTTACAGAATCGTCAAAATTCGTATGAGGGAATGGGTTATTAAAATTCTAACATTCTAAAAATTCTAAATGAAAGCCATACAGAAAGCTAGAGTAAAATGAAAGCCATGCAGAAAGCTAGAGGAGCTTTCTGCATGACTTCCACCCTGCATTAAGCTGCCACCTGGCTCCAAGACCGATATTTATACTAAATTTAACTTCCGGTTTAGAGGGGTTTAAACTGTACTTATTCTATGGAGTATTGACTGGTCTGGGTCTACTTAAAGTCCTTTTCTCAAGGAGTTACATATATAATATTACAAGAAAAGTAGCAAAGTCATGTCACAGATTAATACATAACACGTTTGCACAAACACAAAGGATATCGCAAAAGATGTGGCTAAGTTAACCTTTGCGATCATGGTCGACTTGTGATTTGTATAGTCACATACTAAGTTCAAATTACTGTCAATACTTGGTTTGCTGCTTTTTTATATCACATAAAATTCATTTGGTCCATACAATGGTGCACAACATCTCGTTTTCAACCACGTGGTTATCATCTGATCTGGTCTGTGAGTTGTCATCTGCAAAACGCAAAAACAAATTGTTTTATACAGTAAAAAACTAAAACCTTCAAAAGAAAATGTTGTATAAAGAAAAAAAACTAGATCTTGTTAGGCAGGTGACCACTTAATGCAGGATTAGAGTCGTGCAGAAAACTCCTTTGGGAGCTTTCTGTACGTTGTTCATCCTGTGTTAAGCTGTCACGTGTCTTAAACCCGGCATTCAAACTAATTCAAATGTCCGGTTTAGAGAGCTTTTACTATATCCGTGGTGGATGGTAACAATAACAACCTTCTAGTTTCTGTCAGTAGCATTCAGTATAATATAAACTACATTACATTGTGCCCCTATCAAGTTCCTACCCAAAACATGAAACTTTGCAAAGGGATCGTAGTTACGAACAATTCATATTAATGGGACTTTTTTCAGCTGGGGTTGCCTTTTTCAAGCGAATTTGATCCTGACATGTAGTATCTATATCTATGACAGCTGCAACAACCTGGTACGTGCAACATCATTGCTGCTTCTTTATTTACACCAACCCCTTGGGTGCAAAAACGAATGTACTGACATTTGCAAACAGTCTAGACCAAGATCAGAGGGCTCCTCTCTAGAGGTACCCGCTGAGCAGGGTCTACACTGTTTGTTATTCAAAGTTAAGCATTTCATTCAGAATGGAATATTAGTGTATTGATATTTCAAACAGTGTAGACCCAGATCAGAGGGGTCGTAGAGCAGCCCTCTGATCAGCGTCTGCACTGTTTGTTATTCAATTGTATGCACTTTATCCTGAATGAATTCTTTGTTTGAACACATATGAGCTATTCCACTTTGGAATTTCAATATTCAAATGTTAGATCAAAATATGCCACCCTAATCGTAATGAATTTTCGTTAATCACTCACACAGCTACAGTATAACCTCTCTATAACGGCCACTAAATTGTTTTAATTAGTTGGTATTTAGGGCAGGTGGCTGCTTAAAGCAATGTGAAAGTAAAACAGAACGTTCCTATGTTTTTCTTTCACATTGCTTTAAGCAGCCACCTGCCTTTAACACAAAATACTTGACGCAATTTAGTGGCCGTTATTGAGAGGTTTTACTGTACTTACAATATATTTTATTTTTAATTGTGCTACACGCCTATGAGTTGCATCTAAACTGTATGTAAACTTTAATCAAGTTTAGGATAATATCTAAAATGCTGAACTAAAGAACGATGTTCATCAATAAAATCTTCGATATAGAAATATACAGAAGAGAGGGGGAAAACATGAAACAGAAGCAGATACTTGTTTTATATTGAATGTTTGTTAACTATACACTACGGCACTGAAACATGTCAGAAGTAGTCGGTGCATTCCCTAGCTCTGGTCGTTATACATATCGGTAAATCTCGTTGAAACTCGAATAACATCAACTTTAACGAGTCTATCTGATGTGTATTAAACATGTTAAAGGGTACTACGATTGTGTTTTACTAGTTAAACGTATACTCCATAAACATTCGTGTAAGAAATAATGACAACATGAATATTAATTAGATTGTTATAATAACACATAGACTGATATTTGTTTTTGGAAAGTGCAGAAACTGTAGAATAGTACATGTATTGTTATACCATAGGCAAACCAAACAAATCCTGATCAGACGGCTCCTACAGGAGCCGTCTGATCTGGATCTACTCTGATTGAAAAGACACAGGGACGCGTATGTATGGAGTAAAGGGTCGAATATATTCCACAAATACACCTTTTAACATCTTTGCGATAACAGCAAATTCAAACCAGACGATCCCATCAGACCATCTCATCTGGTCTGGCATGTCTGCTTATTGAATTATACAGATTTGATTCAATTCCTGCTATTGTCAAAATTTCCTATGTTTATGTGGAGTTATGACAACTAGTCTAATTGATATTGATGATGTCATTATATCTTATAGAAATATTCATGGAGTAAAGGGTTCATTCCAGGGGTTTTAACGATATACTGTAAGTGCTACAGAAGACTGTACATTACCTTTCTGAAAGTTGTCAGCGCTTCCATGTATGACTGGGGAATGTCCATTGGACCAATTGTCCTAGCGGTTGCATTCATAAAACAGCTCTGCGGGGAACAGGTTTACGGCACTCCATTTTCAAAGCATCCATTGATCATGGTTATTATGTCTACATCATGGAAGGATTCATTTTCATGTAACTGTACATGTCTCTTTAAAGAAAATAATCATTTCTATATGCTAATTTATTGCCGACACGGAAATATCAATTTGTGTCATAAACTACTGTTATATGTCTGTATAACCGTTTTCAATATGTAACTGAACATTTAAACCACTAGATGTCTGTAATTGGGAACCATTTCTGTGTCAATTTCATCCGGGTCCAGAGTATAACTACCCGAAGTAGTTGTTGAACCACCATCATCTTCATTTGACCTAACGGAACTAAAACTGTCATGACGCATGCGCACTACGTCCAAATCATTCCGATGTGGAACTGATCTCCATGGATCAGACATGTTCATTGAAAATGTCGGGTTATATCGATTTTGAGTTGAAAATGTTTTGTTCTGTGTATGTTTGGTGCCCATTTTGGGCTGGTGTCCGTTCTTAGGAGGCACTGTGTCTAGTCTGAGTTTCTGGAAAGACTGTGGGCCATATGAATATGCTTCCGGTTGTAATGGCTTGCTCTCTTTCAACGGCGGAGGAAAGTGTGGTACGAAATGGTGACTAAGAGGCTGTGAAAGAAATGATACTCGTTTCTGGTTTTCTTTGGTAGCTGATGTGAAACTGAACCTTTTCTTTTCATCTGAAATATAATTAAAGACGTTTTTCAGTTATCTTCCACAATTGTTTTCCTGTTTGTTACAACGGTGTTGTTATCAGTATACAAATACAAATGTATATTTTTATCATTAAATGTACATCATTTGACAAACGAAACTACGAAATTACATAGAGCTGTTTCTACAGTTTCTGCACGAGCCAATGTTGTCTGTGTTATAAACAGTTTTTTTTAACTTTTATGATGTCATTATTTCTTATACGAATATACATGAACTAAATGGTTAAGAACATTTGCTTTTATATCTGGTGATGTATATACAGTAAAACCTCTCTATAACGGCCACTAAATTATGTTGATTAGTTTGTATTTAGGGCAGGTGGCTGCTTAAAGCAAGGTGAAAGTTAAACAGAACGCTCCTATAGGAGCGTTCTGTTTTACTTTCACCTTGCTTTAAGCAGCCAACTGCCTTTAATACAAAATATTTTATGTAATTTAGTGGCCGTTATAGAGAGGTTTTACTGTATTAGTGTTCTGACGTTGTTTTTCTACTGTTGCACAACACCCTTAGATGTATGACGAACCTTGGATTTCTTCCATAGATGACTAAAATACTCATATTGTCAGTTTTACTCATAGGGACGCATTTGACCCCTTTGCAAACTGAGAAGATCCAGATCAGATGACTCATGTAGGAGCCGTTTGATCACCGTCTGCTCTGTTGGCTTATGTATATATATACATCTAATGCAACAATGTCTGTCATTGGTAACGCTGTCCGGTGTCCATATGCCATTGTAAAAGATCTAATATATACATGAATATTCATCCGATAAATGGTTATGGTTACATTTGACATGACGAAATGTTTCATGTATAACATCGTACCAATAGTAGGTGATGTTGTTGATACGTCATCTTCGCTTCCGCCCCGCCCACTGTCACACGTGACCGTCTCGCGGGAAGTCTCACTCTCGCTATCCATGGGAAGTTGCTGAAATTACAGACAATACCAATTCTTATTTTAAATCTGCCTAAACAATAAATACTGCTATACTTAAAAAAAACTGCCAACTTATGTAACTAAAATAAAGCTTAAACTGGCAAGACTTAATGGCGTTTATGGGTTTTATCGGTTTAAGTGTCTGGAATATGACAGATCCGGAAGACGCAAAGTGACACTCGCCTCGGCTATTTTTTATAAATACTGTGAAGCGACGAGTCATAATTCAGTTTTTATTAATGCACTTAATGTTTGCCTAAATATTTAGGAACATATACAGAAAAGTGGGATTTTAAATTTAATGTTTTGTTCATAGTTTTCTTTTAACCCTTATTCTACACTCAGCGATTTCGCTCGCGTTTACGAACAGCTTGGATCCAGATGTGTCGCCGAATTACTCGACATCTCATCTTGATCCAAGCTGTTTCAACTTGGTCAATAGTTGTTTTAAAACATTTGATCGAATCAAAATGGTCAAAACTGAACTAGATCAATTTGAGCAGGTATATTTAGACTGCGACATAATGGTTGAAATGTTTGACTTAAGGATAGAGCGCTTTGTCCATGCTGTATTCATCGTTCGCGCGTTATCTTCTTTTCATCTGTAATCACCAATTTATAATGTCATGTTGATTTATGTGATTACAGTATTTACGGGTTATGTTTTGAAAAGATCAGCGATGAGTTATTCAAGTGACAATCCCGATTAGAATAAGACTTCTTAAGCTTAGAAATCGGTTTTGGAGTGACGCCATTTCAAGTTAGGGAACCTATATACAGACAGACGCCTAGATAATACTTATGTTTGTATGTATAGTGAAACCCCGCTAACGCGACCACTTAATAAACAGCCACTGATGTCGTCTAAAGCATGTGGTGGCTTAATGCAGGACGAAAGTTATGCAGAAAGCTCCTATAGGAGCTTTCTGCATAACTTTCGTCCTGCATTAAGCCACCACCTGCCTCTGCCACCCAGAATTCTGCCCGTTTTTGGTGGTCGCATTAGCGGGGTTTTGCTGTATTTGCTTGTTTTGATTCGATCTCGCTTTGGATTTCGAACCTGTCCGTACCTATTAATAAAGATGTGTGATCTAGATTACAATGAAGTTTTTGCAATGCAAATGTTAAAAATTAACATGAGCTGTGACGAAGACATATTTTGTTGAATTCCCGCGTGATTTGATTTTGTTTGATACAATTTCTTCTTACGAATTCTGTAAAAAAAACTGCTTAAGGGTCTACATTGTTCGATAAAACTCTAAATCAACAGACTATTTCAAAAAGGTGTCCTTTTCCCGTGACACTCGTCAGTTTTCGTTATATTGTGTACCACGGGGACATGGATAAGATGCTTACATTAAATCCTTCAATACTGAATATCTAAAGTGGACTGGCCCATCAGTATTTAACAACAGAGTCCATTCAGAATAACAGGATTGGCTTTGCTAGAGGGCCGTGGATGTCAAATAGTGTCGACCTTGATCAGCGGGTTCTTCCAGGAGCCCTCTTATCTGGGTCTGCACTCTTTGCAAATCACAATACGCTCGTCTATCGCTTTGAAAATGTTAAAACTTTGTTCAAGAGTAGCTCCTTTATTTCTTCGTCAAACCCTATGGTGTGAATACGCTTTAGAACGGTCTCAAACAGACTATTTTAATTAACGAATGGTCACAACACAGTTTTTGGTAGACAAAAAACCTTATCTGTGATTCTGGTAGTTGCGAATGGCTTTTTAGTAGTCAGCTTCTAAACCTTGCATTGCACGTGTCATACGTGTCTTACCTGCATGTCTTGATGTTCCCAGTCTCGTGACTTGGCCTCCCATAGGTACTGCTGCAGTTTGAGTGCCTTCATGTGGCTGTCTATCTTCTCCTGTTTCTGTACACTGAACTGAGGTGGTTGGTGATGTGGGGTATATGTTGTGCTTTGTTGTGGACTGGGGTGGTTTGGGTAACTCTGCAAACATAGAACGACGGTAAGATGTGTGGAATTAGTGGTGATGATTCAGAACATTGAACTCTCACTCTGCCTATTGAGACGGTCCTAAAGAGTAGTCACAGTATAGGGTTTGGTGGAGAAATGATGATTTTAGGTATTTGGGTACGCAGTTTTATCTGTAGCTCAGCTTAAACCACTTATAAATTTGCTTAACAGTTTTATTCTTATTTTCACACCCAATACATGTAACATGGCTTCTCAATAGGACCCAACCTATATACCAGTCTAAGACCATTTTAATAGAACGGAAGCATAACTGCACTGTACTTTGATATTGAAGTAAACAATACTGTTTTGCAGAGAAATATGACTACACATTTTAAAGGATTAAGCTTATTACCAGCCCACATAAGGAAAACGTACCTTAAGGAGCTACTTCAAATACAATGGAATATTGATGTTGCATAACTATGTCAACAAAATATTACTACTGTCCTTATTTCGATATTAAACTCGATCTGTTTGCCTTTGGTTTTAACCATATTATCTACAAAGCTCTAATCGCAAAGCTTATCCTCGCGATGAAAGATGAGGTCATTTCAAGACATGCGCCTTTTAACGCATTTGCAAACAGAGTAGACCCAGATCAGTCAGCTCCTGTAGGAGCTGTCTGATCAGGGTCTATATTTGCTGATAGAATACAATACATGTAGATCACGTCTAAATTGAAATGCAGAACCCATTCACTAAAATAAATACATGCCGAGGGCGTGGCGGGACACGGCAAACAAGGTGGTATATGATAGTATAAATCATTGCCATCAATTGATTCGGAAAACAGTGCAGACCCTGGTCAGAGGACATCTTCAGGAACCCTTTGGTCTGAGTCTACCTCATTTGCCCACATCCCTAAAAGGGTCATCGTGCACAATTGGGTGAATATTACAGTACTCGATATACGCTAAACAATAAGTGTTTGCAGAATAGCCGTCTGATTCAAAATGTAAAGTATGGAAAGATGGATAACAACTAACAAGTTATCACATATTCGAATGAGTGGCAAACAGTCCAGATCCTCATCAGTCGCCTCGTCTCTGATATGGCGTCTATTTAGAGTCTACATTTAGAGCTACAGATAAAGGTGCGTACCCAAATACTAAAATCGTCATTTCTCCACCAAACCTTATACTGCGATCACTCCATAGAATCGTCTCGAAGAGACTATTCTAAAACCGTGGTTGCAGTATAGGGTTTGGTGGAGAAATAAAAGAGTTACTCTTGAAAATGTTTTAATTTACGCATCTTTTTGGAGCTCTGAGTCATTGCAATGCAAGAAGACCTTTTGTAAAAAGGCCTACTGAAATGTACTTACAATTTGTTTATAAATTTCATCTGTGCTCGACTCATTATTGCGACCGCCATCCAACCCGTCCATTGAGAATTCTAAGGAGAAGCTGACTTCTTTCCTCTTTTTGGCTTTGTCATCTGACGAATCTACTTCTGGTGGAAGTGAATGGGTATCTGAGCGAGAGGAAATACCTGAATCCGAATATCGCCCACTCTCGTCCTCTGTTGCATGTCTTTTTCTCGGGTCCATTGAGCGTAGGAATAGAATTATAACGATTATTGCAATTGCTATGGCAACGGTTGTTATGACGACTACAATAACAATGATTATGTTTTTATTTCCAGAATCATCTCCTCCTTGGCGTACCTCTGTTCCATTGGCATATATAAGATCAATAACAAGACTCACTTCTGTGGATTGTGGAATTGCACCCTTGTCTTGAACAAGGATTGCCAAGGAGACCGAAATGTCTTTTTGTATGTCTATGAATGATTTAGCCGAGACTTCCCCAAGTCTCGAGTCGATTTCGAAAATTCCAAGTTCGTTTCCACCAATAATGGAAAATACCAGTGAGCTGTTTTCGCCAACATCAATGTCATAAGCCGCCACTGTCGTCACAACATTGTAACCTTTGACAGGATACTGGAATTTTACAGTGTCATTAAGATCGTTAGGAAAGGTTACTTTGGGTACGTTGTCGTTTTCATCACCAACGTATATTGTTATATATTGTGTGTTACTGAGAGCGACCTCGCCGAAATCTGTTACAGTTACTGGGATGTCGTAGCGACTTTGTTGTTCACGGTCTAAGGTTTCAGTTGTTCTTATTTCTCCCGATGCATCAATCGTGAATGGAAATGTTTTCGATATTGGCGCCATGTTGAACCGGAATGTTCCATTTCTGCCTAAGTCTTTGTCCGTTCCGTTCAGGAAGCCAACCAGTACATTCGGCATTTGATTTTCAGTAACCCAGAACTCCGGGCGGACTGGGATTATTTTAGGTATATTGTCGTTTGTGTCTGTCACTGAAACTGACACAGACGTTGTGCCTGTTTTGGGCGTCTCCCCATTGTCTGTAGCGAAAACACGAAATACTAGCAATGTATCTGAAGGATCTTCTCTGTCATAACTTTTGTTAGCAAAAATGGTTCCATTATCTTTATCTATCAAGAATTTTCCTCCACTCTCTGCAGACAGACTGTATTCAATTCTACCATTTTCGTCGATATCTGCATCAGTAGCAATCACCTTTAATACTACGTCACCATTTTGGTTGTTTTCTTGAATGCTTACTGTGAACACATCTCTGTCAAACTTCGGCACGTGGTCATTTACGTCATCAATCAGGACAAGAAAACTTTCTGATGACGTCAGTTTAGGAGACCCGGCATCTTCGCAGATGATTGTCACATTATGGGCAGCAATCTCTTCGCGATCCAGATCACCGTCAACCACCACTTTAAATCCTCGACCTGGAAACTTTTCGAGTTTGAAAAAGTCACTGTCAATTCCGCAGGTAAAGTCTCCATTCGCTCCTTTATCGTTATCATCAACATTAACGTGAGCTACAAAATAACCAACTGGCTCATTTTCTTTTATTTGAACGAAACCAATATTTCCAGGTGATAGCAAATTAATGTCAATATTGGGTGGGTTATTTTCAACATCGTTTACGGTCACCTTTATGATGGCGGTGTCACTTTGAGGCTGTTCGCCGTGATCCACAGCTTCTACAGTGAATTCGTAAAATTCTTTTGGCTCGTTAACCAGTCTCTTTATAACGGACACGTCTCCAGTACTTTCATTGACATGAAAAATGTTTTTGATTGTGTCTACGTTGGACTGGCGCTCACTGATCCTGTAAGATATTTCTGCATTACGACCTGTATCCTTGTCAGTGGCTGTAAGGGTTAGAAATACTGAATCAAGATCAATATTTTCATCAATCTGAACGGTATACCCATCTGAATGGAATACTGGGGCATTGTCATTGTCGTCCATAACTATCACGGTTATGTTCAGTTTTCCGTACAATACTGGACTTCCCCCATCTCTCGCTATAACCTGCACAAAATGTCTGTGTTTTGTTTCCCTGTCTAACGTTTTTATCAGAGTCAGCTTTAACTCATAACTACCATTGAAGCTTTTTGGTTCTGTGAGTTCAAACAGTCGGTCATTCTGTACAAGGGTGTGGCCTTGTATAGAATTAGTTCTCCCCATATCAGCATCAAAGGCACCCTTAATTCTGTAAAAGGTGCCGATGGCTTCTCCCTCCGAGATGTTCAATGTCATGTGGCTTGTTGGAAAGGTTGGTGCATTGTCATTTACATCCAATAAAATCACTTTTATGTTTATTATATCGAAAAATATACCGGAACGTGCTCCTATTGAAAATTCCATCACGCAGTCCACCGCAAATTCGCATACTTTCTCTCTATCGATCAACACTGATGACGTATTTAAATCTCCCGTGACATCATCAAGCATAAAATAATCGTTATATTTGGTAGAATCTAAGAAGGTGAAGCGCAAATGTTCTCTCAGTTCCTGTGCGATATCACTGGTCAGATTTGATTCGGAGGCGACATTCCCTACGTGGTAACCCTCCGGCTTATTTTCTGGGAGGCTGAAAGTGACGTCATACTGTGCGAAAGTTGCGTGTATACAGGCAGATACGAGAAAGCAGAGTGCCCTCACTCTCATGGCGTCCATTTTAACGTCCGGTTGTGAGTGTCATGTGCTTATCATCACACGAGTAATCTGCAAATACACAATGAAAATGGGAAATTTCATTTTAGCTTTCACAAATTAAGCACCAAACTTATCTAGTCTCTAATTATCAAGTCACTTAACTCCACTTAACCCGTTCAACACTGAAGTTTCATAGTGGGATAGCCCATCAGTTTATAACTATATAGTCCATTTAAACTTGCTAGAGGCTTTTGAATGACAAACAGTGCCGACCATGAGTAGAGGGTTCATCTATGACCCCTCTGATATGGGTCTACACTGTTTACAATTTGACAGTGCACGCGTGGCCCGCATTCGAACAGCTAAATCCACAACACGCAAGCTTTAATGGCAAACCAATATTTTGTTTGCAAATTTGTACACTATCTCGATACTAAAATCCGTTTTGACAACAATTCCTCAGGGAAAACAAACTGATAAGCCACCGTTAACGCAATCAGTAAAGGAAAGGACCAAATGCAATTTATGCTCAACAGACATAAAAGTACTTGGATTGTAATTATGAGCAGATAAATGATCTTTGAATCCCTTGCTATGCGGCAGCCACATGATTATGTTATATTCGCATGCAGGCTCCGGAGTTAATGTGATTTGAAGATTCAAAATGTTTGAGTAATTTGTATTAACGTCTAGCCTGCTAAAAATGATGTCTACTTGAATTCTGATCTGTACAGCTTTTTTGCATTATTTTCGATTAGTTCAAGCTTTTGAGAAACCGTTGACCGAGTGTCAAACAGTGTGGATCCTGATTAGACGCCGACTAACTTGGCATCTCCACTAGATCAAAGCTGTTTGCAAATGCCAATTAGATGGCGCTGTGCAGGCACAGGGGTAAACCAAATTGATAAGGATAAAAAACCGAGAAATCAACAATCCCGGAATGCAACAGTTAATGTTTTCTCAAACGTTTTAACCATTCTCTTGCTGAATTTTAAAATATATTTCTCCTTCTTTACCCATGCCCTGTCGTATAATTACATATATCTTCACTGTGTACACGTATTTCGCTTTGCAATCCCTGCTGTGGAGTGCGCTGGTTGCACAATCAACTTGTAAATAGTGCAGACCCTGATGAGACAGCTCCTGCAGGAGCTGTCTCATCTGGGTCTTCATTATTTACAGGTAGGTATATTGACGTGAATAGCAAGCGAAGGATTAAGTTATATGGGAACTAATGAGATCGAGTGCCACACAGCTTGGATCCTGATGAGATGCCGGGGTACTTGACGTCTCATCAGGATCCAAACCGTTGACAAATGCGAGTCAGATTGCAGATAGCTGGATAAGGGTTAATCTCAGCACATCTTCCATGACAATCTCCAGAGAGAAACAAATCTGACACGTGTCTAGAATGCATGTTTTGCACGACATAAACGTTTCAAACGCCTGCTTGGTGTTTGGCTGGCAAGTCATCGTATGTCGATTAAACCTTTAAACCTTGCATGGCGGGAAACGAGTCAATAGTGTCCTTTGCAGACAGTGTAGACTCATCATGGTCTGCACGGTTCATCATTTTACACTTTTCTTTTCTTTAAACACATCCCCGAATATTCACAGTCAGCTTGACCTGTTTGAATTTGAATAGTCCATTTGACAATCGGTGAATGTGTGAATGGGTTATCCACCTTTGAAGAGACAGCATACCCAGCTAAGACTGCTCATATAGGAGACGTCTGATCAGGGTCTACTATCTTATGCTTATGTTTACAGCTTATGAAATGGTACAGATTCGATTATTCAGTTTCTGTCATGGTCAAGTAGTCCTTTCACATTGCAATTAAAACACCGCTAATGCGACCACCTAAAAGAGATATAAGTCTGGGTGCTAGATGCAGGTGGTAGCTTACTGCAGGACAAAAGTAATGCTGAAATATCCTAGTAGCTTTTTGCATTACTTTTGTCCTGCATTAAGCAACAATTAAAGACACACAGGATTATTAAGTTGTCGCATTAGAGGGTTTCTACATAAACCTTTATTCTAGATGCTGAATCCGACGTCTTTACATTCTTATAATTATAAGTATCTCCCCGTGATTAATCAAATCCGATTTGTCACACATTTTCGTGGCGTATTCAAACCGGAAGAGTTGCGTCCATATCTTAATATTGTTGACTGGACTTCTTACCATCATTGAGAAACTGTATCAGAATTAATCCCTTTATTTGTTCAAGTGTTACAATGATTATTTGCCTTTACGCTTTCAGTGTGTAACTACTCTGAAGGTAAGCAAACAACGGAGAGATTGAAAGGGTTGTATCGAATATATGCAAGGTCTGAGATAGAACTCTTCTGGACTAAAATTTGAAGTGCGAAGTGGGAAAGTTTTTCTCTTATGTGTGAAACTACGCTTCTTTGGGTAAACATTATCAATACTAATCTGTCAACAGGGTTTTGAGATAAGTAAATGTTACATGAAAGTTACAAGCGTGAATCCGCAATATTTCACACCACTAATTACATGTGTGTTGGCCCTTAAACTGCTATTCCTTTGCAATCGGCTTAGGTCCAGATGAGACGCCGCGTCCTATCAGGATCAAAACAAACAGAGGCCCACATAAGATACATAAATTGAAATATTTCCCAGAATATCTCACTTATTTCTCCACCAAACCCTATGTTGTGACCACTCTTTAGAATCGTCACTTCGAGACGATTCTAAAGAGTGGTCACAACATAGGATTTGGTGAAGAAATGACGATTTTAGTATTTGAATACGCGCCTTCATCTATAGCTCGAAACTGTTTAAAACTGTTTGACTATCTTTCAAATTTGTCAAAAGCTAACAGGTATCTAAGGTAAGTGAAATATGTTCCAGTAGACAATCGATTTCGCAATAAGATAAGGGTTAATAACAATCTGAAAACCTCGTAACCAAGTGTGAAAGTACTTCGGCATTTGCTTGTGAATAAAAACTTACGGTTTTCACTTAGCGTGGCATTTTTATGGTAGGAAAATGTTTGAGGTGACAAGGAATGACGGCATAGGAAAACCAAAAGTACATAAAACGACAAAATATGTAGAAAAAACAGTTATAAGGTAACCGTAAAAATGCATTCCAATGCAAATCTGGTTACTGGTTAATTGTTATATTATGTTCTTCTATGGAAAAATAAAATGCAAGAAGAAGTGTGATATGACTTTCTCTCTCTCTCTCTCTCTCTCTCTCTCTCTCTCTCTCTCTCTCTCTCTCTCTCTCTCTCTCTCTCCCTCCTCTCTCTCTCTCTCTCTCTCTCTCTCTCTCTCTCTCTCTCTTTCTTTCTCTCTCTCTACTGTTTGCATACATGTGTCGCTCTAGCCTTCCTACTTAATTTAAGGTACTGAGGTGTTTAACTTGTGTGACCTTCTACATTCCAGGGCTCGTTCAAATGTAAAATTCGTCCGTTTAAATCAGCGAACCAAACATTTTAAAAACAAATCCTTTTGAAAAACCTCGTATGATCCACTATCTTCATACCAGTCATTGTAACATAATTTCTGATAACTTCTGTCACATTACGATGTAATCACTTTTCAATTTAGTAAGTCCCCTTCAAAAACAACGGCTACAGTAAAACCCCTCTAAACAGGACGTTCAATTTAGTATAAATATCTGACTTGGAGACAAGTAACATCTAATGCAGGATGAACGTCATGCAGAAAGCTCCTCTAGGAGTGGCGGTATGGCTTTCGCCTTGCAATAAGCATCCACCTGTCTAAAAGTATGTAACTTATTCTCTACTAGAATTCTGGTTTAGAGGGGTTTTACATTATCTTCTTTACAGATCTACTTAAGTTCATTTAACCCTTCTTCGGCTAACCGAGATTTTACTCACATTTGTAAACAGTTTGGATCCAGATGAGACTTCAAGTAACGTAACGGTATAAACAGTTTGCATACTGATGAGAGATAGAGATATTTACAATCTGTCCTGGATCAAAACAATAAGAGATTGGCAGATAATCCGCTAAAAGTTCATGTAACCATTGAAACGTAGAAACATTGTAACGGACAGAAACAATTTAACGAACATCTTATGAACCATATCGTGAGTTTGGCAGTTTTCTTTTTAAATTGTCGCTTATTAAGGATACATTACAGGAGGTACATGTTTCTTATTTTTTTTATCTCGCTGTGAAGAAACAAACAGCAATATCTGCTCAAATTTGGACTTGGAACAATTTTGACTAAATATATACAGTTAAACCTCTCTATAACGGACACTAAATTACATCAAGTATTTTGTGTTAAAGGCAGGTGGCTGATTAAAGCGAGGTGAAAGTAAAACTTCACTGTACTTTAACTTTACGGTGTTTTACTTTCACATCGCTTTAAGCACCCACCTGCCCTAAATACCAATTAATTAACATAATTTAGTGGCCGTTATAGAGAGGTTTTCTGATTCGACTAAGCTTTCGAGAAACTATTGTCCGAGTGTCAGACATATTGGATCCTGATCTTATCAGACGTTGAGTTACTCGACCTCTCATCTGGATCCAAGCTGTTTGTAACTGCGAGGTCGCAGATAAGCGGGGTACGGGTTAAGTCGGTGCTCTGTCGTTAAGATGAATTATTTCAAACAGTGCGTTTCTCTTCTAATTATCTGTTACTCTACAATAAAATGACTGTTAAATGCACAAAGGGTACAAAACTGTTTCTTTTCATTATTCGAATGTGTTGCCCTTTTAACAGGTTTTCAGTGTTTTTGTTTAAACATCTGGAATAAAAGATAGCCAACCATAGATAACGTTTTCTTTGAAGCTTCATGCACGGGTCATCTACCGCTAATTTATCTTATTACTCAAATAAATCACGCCTTATAGCGCATTTACAAACAGAGCAGACCCAGATCAGACAGATCCTATAGGAATTGCACGAGCAATGTACAGTGAAACCCCGCTAATGCGACCACTTAATAAACAGCCACTGATGTCGTCTAAAGCAGGTGGTTGCTTAATGCAGGACGAAAGTTATGCAGAAAGCTCCTATAGGAGCTTTCTGCATAACTTTCGTCCTGCATTAAGCTACCACCTGCCTCTGCCACCCAGAATTATGCCCCTTTTTGGTGGTCGCATTAGCGGGGTTTTACTGTATATACATGTATTGTTATCAGGTTCTATACTGTATGCCAGGACACAATGTTCCCTTTTACACGTGCAGTTATACCGATTCAGTTTTAACAAATATTCATGAAGACGTACTTTTTGTATAAATTATCATAGTGATGCCTTTAGACATATTTGCAAGCAGAGCAGATCCAATTCAGATTGTTCCTATGGAATCAGGGTGTGCTTTGTTAATATAGATCGGACCCGGCCAAAGTTTCCCATGTTCCTGTGCTATAATTAAACTTTATCTAATTAGTATACAATGTGACTTTTACAGAGTCGTCAAAAGTCGTCAATATGAGGGAATGGGTTAAATTAACTACATATAGTTAATTTAACCCATTCCCTCATATTGACGACTTTTGACGACTCTGTAAAAGTCACATTGTGAAACCATTGTGATAAATAGAGCATTTGCTCATATAAGTGCAAATACTCTATTTATCACAATGGTTTCACGTTATTAAATACTAAACTTTTCCTTTTTCCTTTTCGGTAGATTTATCCAAAGTGGTTGTATCTAGAAATAGCCTATGAGGTAATGATTTAATTATGTATTACAAAAAATATTCAAGACGTAAAATTATTATAGTAATCGTCTGAATAATTTGAGAATTCGTTTAATGACTTACATTTTTTTAGAAAACAAATGTAGTTGCATCCATCGGAAGAACGAATGACTTGTGTTCACTGATACTTAAAACAAATAAAACTGAGGGTGAAAATTAAAAACAGTACAGCGAACGGAAAGAAGAAAAAGAGAGAAAATGTATGGCATAGGCGAGATTTTGATGCAAATAAATATCTGTTGAATTATTTGAAAAGATATACAGTAAAAACCTGTTAGAGCAACCATGGAATTATTGCACATACTACAGGTTGTTGCTTAAGGCAGTCAAACGGTAATGCTGAACGCTCCCATAGGAGCATTTTTTCCTGCATTAAGCAACACCCTGCTTGAAAGACCTTAAATAAGATTTCTTATAAATGGCCTTCTAAGATATGTAGCCCAAAGGCAAAACAGTATGTTAAAAGTATCACACGCTTGACGTTGTTATACTGTGAAGTGGACTCATTTTCATAAACCATTTGAAAATATTGTATAATAACTGTATAGAATCAAAATGTAAGATTTTATAACTAACCTTGCGATATTATTCAAGTCAGTCCGTAGCTTAAGTGTATTCCTTATAATATCAGTAGACATGCATTGCGTCGGCTGTTTTGTATATACCTACGGCACGTGCCGGAAAGAGCATATATTGTTTGACACAGTCAGTAAAATGTCACCAAAATAAACTATCCCTGTCCACAACCTCTCGCGGAAGGTCATTCTAGCGAGTTCATTGCGATGTTAATTGGAGCATTCCGCGTGTCAACTTGGACTGGCAGAAATGAGGCAGGTAATTGACAAGCTTTAGTCTGTCCTAAACTGACCAAGTCTTACTTGTGCTGTATGGATAAACATGTGGATGTAACTGGTTAAATAAAGAAATTGCAATAAAGAATTGAATTGAATTGAATAAATAAAATAAACGTTTCCAAAAAAAACGTGCAACCGATAACCCACACAATTCAGGTTTTATAACAGAAGCTAAATAAGAAAATAAAAACGAAGAACAAGCAACCAAAAGAAAACGTTGATATTCTTAACTAATAATACGTTAAGTAAGTGTCGTCTGCAGCCAATTGTCGTATGATTATTTTTTCTAAAAGAGGAAATGTCATCCATGTCTATTTAAATCAACCACAGAGTTTTATACAGTTTGGATTATGATGATACGCCGAGTGATTCAGTGTCTCACCTGGATCCAATTCATTTTCGTAATATTCCACGTGCAAACTGATGTATCTATATGTCTCTGGTACAAAGAGAAGATGATAAATTATTATATGCATGCTGACCTTGACTGAGTCACACAGATTTACCCATCTGTCATGTATAACCCGGAAGCTGACATGTACACGTTTTTGACACCTTTTAAACAATTACCCTGTCTGATCTAGGTCTACTCTGTTTGCAAATGCGTATAAAGGCGTATCTAAATTATGGAGTAACGGGTTAAAAGAATATTGGATGGGACAGGGTTAGATAGGCAGGCTGAAGTAAATAGGCAGACAGAGAGACAGGCAAACTTAGATTGAAACAAACGAAGACATAACGACACTTAAAACCACAAAGCTACAGAAGATGGAGAGAGGAAAGTATAAATAGATAGATAATCTTTGAACAATGTCATTCTCTCTCCGACGTGGCGGAGGAATGGAGAGGGATGGGGTCACTCTGTCAACAGTAGGTACAGTGCTGTCAGGGGTAAGTTATCAATCAGAGTCCGACAGTGACCATAACAATGGTATATGCACGAAAACCATAATGTCAACTGAATATGTCGTTTGCACTATACAGTTTTCGCATATTTTTCCATTTCTTTTTACAAGTGCGGTAGACAAGATGCGTACTGATGTATCAAACTCTATTTCCTAGCCAAATTCTGTCTTACTGCTAATCATTAACGTCGCCTTTCAGAGTACAGCAGAAGCTGTCTTAAGCGCTCATCAAAACAATGTCTAACTATGAGTCTGTACGACAGTGATAGCTTAATGCAGGTCAAAGGTAATGCATAAAGCTTCTACCTGCGTTTAATACTCCTATGGTCAATAAATGATGACCGCTTAAGATAGGTTCTACTGTACATAGTGCTAATCAGTAGCAGCAAATATGGTTTAGCGGAGACAATTAAAAACAAATTCGTAGATTCTTACTGTGGACAATCACTTTAATTTTTGAAACAAAAACAACTAAAACGTGTGTTAATTGTTTTGTTGAGCGTGCGATAATTTAACCTTTGTTATTTTTTAACCCCTATGCTGCTACTCGAGCCCAGATACACATTTGCAAACGGATTGGATCCAGATCATTCGTCGAATAACTCGGTTTCTGATCTGGATCTAAGCTGTTTGACGAGCTGTTGATGTATTCTGAAAAGCTTGAACGAATCGTGGGTAGGTAAAATAACACTGTAACAAATCGGTGTTTTAGCAAAAACCATTTCGTATACCGCCGGAAAAGTGAGAAAGGGGAAGAGGGGAAACGAAAGTGACAGTACACGCATGAAACTGATACAGGAAATTCGTAATGCAGAGATGATGTTAAAACTGAAATATACACCAAACTGAAACAATGCCCTGATTGTTATATGGATGATGTCGCTTTAAATGTACAAATTTAAACTTTGAAGTCACCTTGAACAACAGTAATTGTCACTTCTAAATATCTCTATTTGTTGAATTGTGATGGGAAAATGTCTGTTCGGTAAAAGTGTAAAATGCAAATATTATAGACCCTTATAAACGCTGTAAAACTGTTGTATGAAAACTTAAATTGAAAGACTGAGCCCACGCCTTTTTCTAAGATTTTATCAAAATAAAGTAAAACTCCTCACAAAATAGATGTATAAATTCTGGGTCATAAAAGTAGGCGGTAGCTCAATGGAGGCTGAACGTCATGAAGGAAGCTACTGTATTAAACAACCTCTAGCTTTTTTATAGACTCCTGCGTTTATACGCTAAGTGGTCGGTTTGAAGAGGTTAAATTTTATATACTAAGTATCTTAAATTAGCTCAAACGGTGCAATTTACTGCAGTAGTTTTTTCTCTTTTAACCATGAAATTAATTACATTCTTTGAGGAAACTGACGTATACATGACTATGCAACAATTTTGGTAAAAACTCAATACTATATACCTCATTTTTCTAACACAAATAGACATCAGGCAAGTTTAGTTAGATACGATCATCCCGTTCTATTTTGAAAAGTTTATAAGTCATTTGACACAATTCCTAAATAATTGGGTCTAAATCAGACATGCGATAGATGATCAGAAGGCAAATATTATATTATAGAAATAGATTGAGGTTTATTTCACTCGATAGATACGGCTTTTAACGCCTTTGCAAACGGAGTAGATCCAAATCAGACGGCTCCTGGAGGAGCCGTCTGATCAGGGTCAGCTCTATTTGCTTATGGACTTAAATATATCTGATTCTACAATTTTGCCAAGGTCAACAATTCGTGTTTTCATGTGCCATTATAAGAACTAATCTAGTTAATATTTATAATATCATTATTTCTTACATGAATATTCATGGAGTAAAGGGTTAACCAAACATCTGCACCGTGTGTGGAAATTTAGATACATAATTATACAGCCACAGCTCTAACCCGGATTTTTTTTTATAAAGTACGTGTTCGGTCTTTTTAGGAAGGTGGTTGCTTAATGCATTATGAAAATCATGCAGAAAACTCCTATAGAGAAGCTATATTTTTCATCGATGAAAAAATAACCTTTACATACCTTTATTTATTGCACTGGTATCCGTTCAGTTTAATTTAAGTCAAGCTATGAGACTTTATTCCAAATAAAGAACAGGTAGTTCAGGTAGGAAACTACTTTGAATAAACAACACTGACCACTCGTGTTTCCAATTATATCACTGGACAGTGTATCCCATAAACTATTAGAATAGTAAAAGTTCACACTCAATTGTCTATCTAAAACAAATATTTAGTCTTCACACAATATCCGTCTATCAACTACTGGAGCTAACAATTGCCACGCTTCCTTATAAACACACACAGTCTACCAAGTTTCAGCTGTTATGTCGAGCGTACGATAGATCTATTACACTGATGACAATTCCGACTTTTATGTCCATGGCCAAAAAGCGAGAACGGCTGATAAAACACAACAGCACGCACCCGTATCTGATTCCCTACGCTTGTAATATTCCACCCGAAACGGAAGCGGCTTTGCACAATATAGTAAAAACTATCTTTGTATTTAATTACGCCGGAGTTAAAGAATTAATAAATTGCCTCGGGTAGTTTTAGTTCAGTAATTTCATTAGCGAAGGGAAGCAATAAAACACTGCGGTTCTTTAACTTCTACTAATTACGTTTCTCGACCTGTTACAATATTGAATAGATAAGATCAACTACCAATCGACAAGTCTTCAAAGAGGGCCGTTTTCTGATCTTTATCGTATACTTTGTATCTCTAACACCTTAATCATTCGATATTTCACTAAACAATGCAGAAAACTGAAGGATTAAAAAGATAACGCTTTTATAAGTTTTGATGATCAGTGATAAAATGGTTAAAAATGTGGAACGCGTTGAGGATGACAGGTTCAATAGTATAACGTATTCATCTAAAATAAATAAAAATCTAAAATATGTTTATCTTACACCTATACATGTTTATAAAATTATTGTATTTCAATAAGTCGATCTTTGCTTGAACCCTTTACTCCGTGAATATTCATGTAAGAAATAATGACGTCATGAATATTAACTAGATTATATTTACGACAGTCATGGGCACAGGAATCTTTGTCCATGGCAGAAACTACATAATCAGATTTATATCATATCATAGGCAAACAGAGCAGACCCTGATCAGACGGCTCCTTCAGGAGCCGTCTGATCTGGGTCTACTCTGTTTGTTAAAAGCGTAGAAATGCGTATAATATATAACACGGAGTAAAAGTTTAAAACAAAAGCAACATAAACACATGGAATGCAAGCAATACTTTGACAACAAATCAGTGGTATACGTTACCATAGTTTTACAATATTTCCACTTTTCTCTAACATTCTCTTTTCAACATCCTCGTTCGGGCACTATTCTCATTCTAATTACTATCTAGCCTGTCTTTAACCAATGACTACAATGTTCATTAAACATCATAATCCGATTATAGGGTCCCATCGTTGACACCTGGTTCGTATCAGGTAGGCCCCTTTTAAGACCCTGTAAGCTCCCTTAAACCCTAATGCTCATATAATAAATATCAATATTCGACTACAATAACGCCTTATCTTCTATATTCCCAATATACCACTTAGTGCAATACTGCAATGCACATATATGGGAATATTTTCATTAAATATCCACTCCCTCCTAAGTCTTTTGTTTGTCCGTGCTGTCTTTATTAATCCCTTAACTGGTTTTCTGCCAACAGTGACTCTATGATCACCTTCACCTTTGCAAGCAGTTTGGATTCACATCAGACGCCGAGTAGCTCGACTTCTATACAGGTTCCGAACGGTATGATTATGTCTTTGAAACAAAATTATTAGGTTTTTAAATAAATTAAAGAAAAAAATATAATTACAGCAGACTACATATTTTGCAGACGACAGCGCGTTGTAGTGAGAGTTAACATGGTTAGAAAATTCTGGTCCACAAAAAATGTCTGTATCACTACTCAAAGAAAATATGCTTTCTCTTTTTTTTTTAAGAATACCATCAGAGTTTCAAACAGTTTGGATCCTAACGATACTCGAGGTCTCATCTGAATGCAGACAGCTAACAGACGTTATCTAGAACTGATTTCCCATACCACGCTAAAGGTTTAAGCAATGTTTTACCATTATCAACTTCGCTGATTAAGTCCGCAATCGTATCAGAAATTATCTCCCTGACAATATTTGTTCCGTCTCAGAAATTCCCAAACTGTGTTGGGATTAGAGCAGTCAAGCTATCGCAGTTCTGTTTGACAGATGTCGCGTTTCCCGAGTACTCGGATATTTGATGATGTGGCAGCTCGAATACAATTCCCCTGCATGTAAACAAAACTAGGCTCTACAAGACTTAGGCACATTAATGCCTGTTCATTAACCATTTATCTCATGAATATTCATGATGTTATTGAATATTCATTGAGTGATTTTTATAATGATTTATGAATACATGTTTGTTTTAGTTTTGACAGAAACTGTATATATGCAAATAGAGTAGTCCACGTCAAGACGGCTCAAGGAGGAGCATCCGATCTGGGTCTCCTCTATTTGCGAATCTCCATGAGGTCCAGGGTTAACCCTCTATAGGTATTTTATTATTTTATTCTTCAATATGCTGTGTATATAATTATACACGTTCTCTACAACATGTGTATCCAACATATGATACTACATATATACATACGTTTTTAGAATTCCGAGTTACTCGGCGTCTCATTAAGGTCTAGTTTATTTACAAAGATCTTAATAGACGTGCCCGCAGAATGGCATGCAACACAGCGGATATATTTACCAGTAAATTAGATTATTAACCTTTTACTCCATCGAAAATATTTTTACCTTTTGAAAATAGAGTAGATCATGATCAGGCGGCTCCTGTAGGAACCGACTGATCTGGGTCTGGTATATTTTCTAATGATAAAACGTGTACATATATCTATTCCTACATTTTTTGTCATGGCAAAATTCCCATTGTTCATGATGCTGTTATAAAAATTCAGGTAATTAATATTTATACAGTTAACATTTCTTATAAAAATATGCATGGAGTAAACGGCCAACGGTAATGACTATACATCTAGCAAATAATTATACAGTAGATACTAGCTGAACGCACTTTTAGAATGGTGCATGAAAACAGCAAGTTTGTTCATGGAAGAAACGGTAGATTCAGATGTACAGTAGAACCCCTCTAACGCGACCATTTAATGAATAAACATGGGTGCCTTTATAAGCAAGTGGTTGCTTAATGCAGGACAAAAGTAATGCAGAAAGCTCTTACTTTCTGCATTACTTTTGTCCAGCATTAAGCTATCACCTGCATTTAGCACCCAGAATTATACCTCTTTTATGTGGTCGCATTAGCGGGGTTTTACTGAGCAGATCCATACCGGATTGCTCTTTTGGCAACCGCCTGAGTTTAGTCTGTTGGGTTAACAGAACAAGATTATGATATTTGTTGAATTAGAACATCATTGCCGAAAATGATTTTCACTTACTTTGATATTACTAAACTAAGTTTAACTCAATTATGTATAGCTCTAGAATATGTTACCTTTAATCAGGTATTTACAGATTGTTTTTCTGATAATCAATGCATGGCATTGTAAAGGTACTTAGTTACTTTGATATAAAAATCATAACACTATGCAAATAAACAACTGTACTAACCAGTATATATGTAATCCAAACTGAAATACAAAATGTACATCGAATGCAGTAATTTACACTAATCGTTCCAGTACGACATTTTTCTAAGGCACATTATCATCAGAGCCCAGTCAAACCAGAAATGTTTTGTACCTTTGCAAAACACTTGAATTTATTTCAAAGGCAAGACATGAGTAAGTCACGGTTTAATATCCGTGAACCATTCACCAAAGTTCACCAGATGTGAACTTCAAATAATATTTCGTCGACAATTATTCATATTCCACTCTATTTCGGCAATTCATAACCCCAGAAATCGCTATTATCCCATTTTCAAACATGTAAGGCACAGTGAACAAGAGAGGCGCTTCAATAGCTTGAACCAACAGGTTTAAGTCGCTTTCTTCTCTCGACGGAAATTAACTTACTCAAAAAACTAATATTTGCACAGCAACGATAGTAGTATTAGAGCATAAGAGAAGTAATAGAACCCTAGGTTTACACAAGTAAATAGTCCAAGCCTCATAAAGACATTATAAAAATCAACAAACGTAGCAGGACTATTGAACAAGGCCTATTTTGTTACTACACCTATCATATACTCTATTAGATTTGTTAGAATGGGAACAAGTTCTGAAATTGGTAGTTATATTAGCTGACACAAAGCGAGTAGTTGAATAAAAATGGCGTAATAAATGGTAACAGTGCAACTGTAGTTTTCTTGTATTCAATATTTATCCAGTATACGATGATACGAGCAACGATATACAGATTGTAATCCAAGAATACATTAAAGTCATTTATTCCCTGTGGGTATCGATTTTTCAAACTGAGGACTTTATTTATTTAGCTGTATGTTACGAAGTTCCGAGTAAATATATATTACCGAACGACAAATAGAACCACTACAGAGAAAATCTCGATTGTGGAAATGTTGTTAAACTGTTATCTACATTCTTAAGCTGTGGTGGGAAATACTGTTTGATCATTATTTGTGTTTGATAGTCTTTGGTGAGAAAAGGAAACACTGTAAATACGAAATATCCGTTTTAAACAGAAGTCAGAGTAATTGAAGTGGCTATAATGGTTTGCACCTCTAAGCACTTTTAGGAGAGGTAGATATTATAGATAAGCACTGTTTAATTGACCAACAAGGTTATATCATAAACAAATGGAACAAGTAATTGAAAGTAAGTCAGCAGGTGCACATTTTACTAGCACTCGATTTTAATTTAAATCTACAGCAAAGATTGTGTTACAACAGGTCGAAGTAGTATAAACTATATTTACATAAAGTGTCTATGTTATTCATAGTCTTGAACAAGTCCACGCAAAGTTATCTTAACGTTCGTGTAACGTGCGAAATGTGAGACAGAACGAAAACAGACAGAGGGAGATCGAGAGATAATCAGATGGAGAGACACAGAGATACACATAGATACAGAAAGACAGGCATACAGACAGAGGGTGAACCTTACAGATATACAAAGAAGAGAGAGAGATAGAGAGAGAGAGAGAGAGAGAGAGAGAGAGAGAGAGAGAGAGAGAGAGAGAGTACCGTTTTTGTAAAAATAAAGATTTATGTTTACATGGTCGGGGTTCCTGCACACACTACATAAGAATAATACAGTAACGTCTTTAAGCTACCCTCTGTTTTAAAATTTCTCTCTCGTATTTGCGAGTCTTCATTGCATGTCCGTCCCAATTCTATGCACACACTCATTATAAATGTATATCTGTACGCCTGAAACATTCTTGAGGCCTGGAAAACTAGACTATAAATAAAGCATAGAAAACAATTTTAATTAAGGAGCATATGGCGATAGTGATTGTGACTTTATGACTGCACCCTTTGAACCAACTAACGTTTGAACTTCAAGTGGGTTTGGATAAAGCTTGTACTCGGGTTAACTCGGCAGAACCCAATACGATCCAACCCTCTCCGGGCCGCCCTCTTTTCAATTACAATAGACCACTCGAAACTGTTGAAGAGCACAAACCTAATAACAAAAAACCTGTTTCTTCGACTCATGACAATATAACCGCATCCGAACCATAACTACAAAAGCTATTCTCAATACAACGGGCTAATTTTATAATCCCAATCGCCAAAGCACTTTAGCCCTTACAACGCTGATTGTTCAAATTGACTATTCCAAAATTCAAACAAGTCAAGCTTATGGTGAATATATAGGGATTTTTCTTAAGTGTTACATGGCTCATAGTGCAGACCCTAATGAGAAGGATCCTCTAGGAACCCTCTGACCTTGGTCTTCACTGTTTGCAAAGGACATTAATGACACTCGTGCCCACACTTAACCCTTTACCTCATTGGCTATTTTCAGATCCATCCTCTTTGAAAAAATATCTACCGAAAAGGAGCATTAACTAGAGAAAAGGAACATTTTAGAATTTTGTACATGTAGTTTGAAACCATTGTGATGAATAGAGCATTTGCTCCTATAAGAGCAAATGCTCTATTTATCACAATGGTTTCACAAAGTGACTTTTACAGAGTCGTCAAAAGTCGTCAATATGAGGGAATGGGTTAAGGGTTAAACCCGCTATCTGCAACCAGACTCGAATCTGCAAACACCTTGGATCCAGATGAGACGGCGAGTAACTCGGCATCTCATCAGGATCCAAGCTGTTTGACACATGCTCAACAGTTTCTTGCTAGATAGGAAGTAGTCAAACTTGTTCTAAATTTAAATTGAAGCAGACTTTGTAATTTTTGTTGTTCACAGAGGCGTAAGGGTTAAATGCCAAGGTCATTATTTCTCATTGAAGTATGAAGTATCCGAGACCACAATAGATGCTTAATTTGATACGTTCAATAATAATTTGAGAATGTTTAAGAAGTGTATTAATTTTATACCTAATAAACTTCGGATTATGCAAATTAGATAATAAAATTCCCGTGGCCATACTGCTGATACCCTTTTACCACGGGGTAGTTTTCGTAATCGGATCAAAACAACAATATACATATACATGTAAGTTCGTATCGGTCGGATATAACTGGACTAAATGCAATTAGTGATAGGGAAATTTGGTACTGATAGAATTAAAAAACATAATCTAAATCTCGTGGGTTCTGGATCCCATAAATAAGTACAGAACTGGAATAAATACTACATGTTTTATGCATATGAAAAAGACACCGGGTTAGTGCGAGACCGGCGTTATGGACGGTGTTATTTTTTATGGCGTATTTATATCCATTTTAGTGCACACCACCGAACGTTAAACCCTTATGAAAGATTAGTGTGTCGTATTCCTACAACCTGTTGTCTGCAGCATTTTAAAACCAACCTCATATCACATGATTTGTAGTTTTGTCTTTATTGAAATTGATTTGGTTTTAATACTACTTTACATCGGATAAGTGTAACAGTATGATATTCTACCAAGGTGTTGCACACGATGAGTATTTAGAATGTGTTTTTAACACTTACTCCGCTTTGAAAAAAAAATGTCTGCCCAAATTTGGATTTGGTGCTACACGTATGTTTACTTCCTTCAATACGATTATTGGGAAACAATTGACTGGATGTCAAACAGTTTGGATCCTTGGCGTCTTATCTGGATCCAAGTTGTTTACTAATGAAATCGATAATACCGGTATAAGGGTCAAAGCTGAGATGCCATGACTGCCATTTCTGTTTGCCATAAAATGTATCAAAATATTAACACAAAACCCACATTGTCTTCCAACCTTTGTGTTGACTCATTCTAGTCGTTCAGAATGTTTCTGACCCTGCACTCGTATGTGAGGAGAATAAACGTAAACATGCCTTACTATGTCCACAGACATCTGTTTGTGACACGCATTGGACACTGTCATAAGCAGTTGCTACTGTTGAACATTACAAAACCGCTGTAAAGTGACCTCTTTATCTTTTTTTCTCCATTTACGTCAATAATACTCATACCAAATTCCACTAATTTTGAACATATAATTATTTCAGTCATTGTATTAAAACTTTATTGCTATTGCAATTTGCAAACGATGTGTAACATATAATAAAGCAGAGTAGATCTTGATCAGATGGTTCTTAAAGAAACTGTCTGGGTAGTCTCTGTTTGCAATGCGTATGACGTGAAAGGTTTAGTGTGTGTGATAGTTTCAGAAATATTATCATATCATCAAACAGTTTGGATCCTGGTGAGGCGCCGAATCACACGGTGTCGCATCTGGACCCAGATTGTTTGCCTAGGAACATGTAACCACAGATTCGCCATTGGCAGCGGGAGAGTCGTAGTACATTGCAGTGGGTTTAGTTCTGTATGTAATCAAAAATGCACCATCCATGAACAACGCCAAGGATAGAACTCTGCGATGATATATGGGCATGGATAACGCGAAGGACAGAACTAACTGATGATTTATAGCTATGGTTTTCTCAAGCCTGACGGCGTTTTCCCCTAACTTGACTTTATGTCTGCGTTCTTAAATACACAGTACAAATAATATACTCAGGACCAACTGACAAAACCAATCTCGTTTTCCCGTAAAAATAGCAGTACAGCATGTGTTGCACTGTACAGTAGAACCCCTCTAATGCGATCACTTAAAAATAACCATAGCTGTCTTAATAAGCAGTTGGTTTCTTAATGCAGGACGAAAGTTATGCAGAAAACTTTCTGTATAACTTTCGTCCTGCATTAAGCTACCACCTGCCTCTGCCACCCATAATTATGCCCCTTTTTGGTGGTCGCATTAGAGGGATTTTACTGTACAGTCATTCCTATATTAAGCAACCACCAACATGATGTCTCTTATCAGACATAAGGCGGTAGCTTAATGAAGGACGAACGTTATGCAGAAAGCTCCTGAATTAAGAAACCTCTTGGTTTCAAAAGGCAGATTTGTTTATTGGATGAACTGCCGCTTTAGGGATGTTCTACTATATGATATTATGCCGTTAATCTTAACATATTGTTTCGAGTTTGAAAACCGCGTGGACATTCTCTTTTATGTGAGTTGGGTTATAAGAACCTACAGTAGAAAATGCAGGTAAAAAGTAATGCAAAAAGTTCCTATGGGAGTTTTTTTGCATTATTTTTGCCCTGCATTATGGAACCGCTTGCTTTTTAAGACTCTCATGTCCAATAAATGAATGACTGCTTAACCCATTACCTCATATTGACGACTTTTGACGACTCTGTAAAAGTCACTTTGTGAATCCGTTGTGATAAATAGAGCATTTGCTCCTATAGGAGCAAATGCTCTATTTATCACAATGGTTTCAAATTATAAAATTCTAAAAGTTTCTTTTTCTCTAGTCAATGCTCCTTTTCGGTAGATTTATGCAAAGAGGTTGTATCTAACAATAGCCTATGAGGTAATGTGTTAAGACAGGTTCTACCTTATACAAGAGGACAGGAATCGGGGACCATAGCATTAACAAATTGGTGACTGATTGAGATTCACATATGTTCAACTTTGATTTTTTAGAACCTTAAAGGTGTTAAATTGTATATTTCCTGGTCGGGTTAGTCTGGGTCTATATTCTTTATAAAGAAACTGGAGTACACCTTTCCTCTTGGTGAGGATCGGTCATGTATGCCATATAGTGTTACACAGTGTTTCGCAACATATTTTCTCCCAGCTCTTGGACTAATAGCTAGGTTCAATTATTTATTCAACATTACAAAAGTACAATGAAAATAAAACAGCATAATGCACAGTACACATCAAAACGAAATTTCGCCAGCAATAATCAATTAAAACCACCGTTAAACGCCTGGCTCTTATCTACAAATCTTTGGCTATTCTCCCGACAGTCGCTTACTATTTTACTAACACACGGCCTACTCTAACGGAAAACGAATCGGTGACAAGGAGTCATTGTCATTTTGAACATTTCTGTGATTTATCGCCCATTCGGTTATTTCAGGACTGAAAATCTTTAATGTATTTAATGTAGATATTGATAAAATGATAGTCTGCCTGTTGTTGGCTTGAATATATTTTTTCTAATGTCAGGCCATGATAATTGTGAAGAAGATGAGTTATGTGATGGTAGAACTAATTATGACCAATAGAAGCGGCCATTGGCGAGGCAAATGATGGGCTTCTGCTAAACAACAATAGATCACGTACTTTGTTAAATAAATTATGACCTTCCGCGACCGTCTATTCCTGGCTGAATAGCGACATATGTTTTTTTATAGCGGAAAAGAAGAAACTCACATTTTGGCTTAGTCCAAGGGCAGTTATGTCTAACCAGGGTTAGGCTGGTCTGTACATTTTCGTTACACGTTTATCTGTCGTCATAGAATGAAACTGAAACAGTTATCGATCCAAATATTTGTTCTCAATTAACTAGTACGGTAATAAAGTTAGTTAAAAATATTATTTAACCCTTTCCCTGTTTATCATTTATTCAAAATTTCATCACCTCATTAATATTTATGGACAGAATCAATTAACAGGAACACGGAAAGGGGATTTTTTTCATCATGGTGGACACTGTAAAGTCAGATCTATGTTATGTCTCAAGCAAACAGAGCAGACCACCTGATTTAACCCTTTCCCTGTTCTATGTTTATTACAAATTCCAATGCCTACTGAATATTCATGGACAAAATAGTTATAATAAAATATGGGTGGTGGAACATTGTAGTCATTTTAGAAACTACAGAAACAGATATCTATCAAATTACATTAGCAAACAGAGCAGGCCCTGATCAGCCGGCTCCTAAAGGAGCCGTCTGATCTGGGTCTACTCTGTTTGCAGATGCGTGAAAACACGTTTATATGAAGGAAAGGGTTAAATGGTCAGAATTTACATGAATATTCATGTGGTAATTAGACACAGTACACGTGCACTAACTTGTAGGTGCACTACTAGGATTCCCTGAATAAATAGTGAAATGGTTTTCCAACGCATGTTCAAATGAACATAGAACAGAATTTAAAACGCATCAAAGATGGGTACTTAATTCAATAATCGATTTGGGGTTTTAAGAAATAATGAAAATAAACGAGATACTGGAAAATAACTGAAAGAATATGTCCAGTCTAATTGCAACAAATTTTTAACGCTAAAGTTACGGACGTTTTTTTACCCTTTGAAACGAGTGTGCTTGCATTTGCAAACAGTGTAGAACCAGATCAGATTATTCCTAGACGAGTCCTCTGACCAGGATCTGCACTGTTTGCCATTCATAATCATCCAGTAGTTTTAATCCCTTCAAACTGGGATAATTATATCGTTAAATAGTGATGGATCATCCCATTTTGAATATTTGGTATTTAAAGGCTTAAATTGGCCCGGAAGGTGTTGTCTCAAATGAGAAATTAAGCTATACTCTTGATAACATATAGAATAACACACAGGCGTTTAAAGTGGAAAAGATGTTGTGATAACGATTGTGCACTTTGACAATATTTACTTAAGCCGTGGAGATAACCAACTGATAAATGATAACTTCATATTTATTTTTACTAACAAAGTGCGGACCACAAAGGGTTGCCAATCATTACAGATTGCAGCCCCTAGGGGCCACGACTGTCTGCTGTTATCGGACCCTTGATCAATCTTGTGGCTTATTAAGAGGGAAAAGAAAATGGAAACATCCCTATGAATATACCCAGATCATTTGTGCAGAGTTTCGCGGTATTTTCGTCTTCCATTGAAGACACGTTAATTGGAAGAGGTATCTGATTTCGAGAAGGTTGGGAATCAATTAAGGAGTAAAATACAAATAAAAGGGGTTTGTACAAACACTCTCATCACAGGGAGGGGGACCATGGGGAATCTTTAAGAATAGAACAGAACAGAATAGTTATTTAGTTTAACTCTTTCCCTCATATAAACACACTTGCATGCATTTGCAAACCGAGTAGACCCAGATCAGACGGCCACTACAGGAGCCGTCTGATCAGGGTCTGCTCTGTTTGCTAATGGAATCTTATAGATATGTTTCTTTAGTTTCTAAAATGGCTACAATGTTCCACCTTCCATATTTCATTTTGTCTATGAATATTCAGGTGGTATTGACATTTATACTAAATATAGAACAGAGAAAGGGTTAAGCATTACAGATCATCGCCATACATGTAAAACTACATATGCATATATTACAAGCGTTACATAGTCACATTCAGTATCATATATAAGCGTCGTGTAGATCTGTATTTTGTTTTTAGCTAAGATCTATTTTATACACATAATCTTATGCCTCATAGAGACACCCTATGGCAAATTTGCAAACAGTGTAGACCCATATCAGACGACTCATGTGTTTCTTTATGGAAGTACATAGATCTGATTCTACAGTTTTTCTGACATGGCCGAGACATCATGCACCCTAGGGAGCTCAAGCTTAATAAAGCAAATAGTTCTGACATATCTGCAGCCTTTTTAGATTTAAATTTATCTATAAACAATGGAACAATTTCTTCTGGAATTTATGACAAAAGGGATGACTTTAATTTTAAAATAGTTAACTATCCTCATTTGGATGGGGATGTTCCCCGAGCTACATGTTACGGTGTATACATTTCTCAGCTTATTCGTTTTGCTAGAGCTTGTTCCTCTGTTGATGATTTTAACAATCGTAACCTTATTATCACTGAAAAACTACTAAAACAGGGCTACAGATATGACAAACTTCGTAAAACATTTTCAAAATTTTACCACCGTAATATTCTACTCATCAGCAAATACAATTGTAATTTACGTACATTTCTAAAGTTAGGTATTTCACATCCGGAGTTTTACGGTGATGTCATTTACAAACTTCGAAAAATTATTGGACACACATATTTTGATACTTTGTTTGTCAAACGTATAAAAAACTTCATTAAAAAGGGATATGACCCCTCTATATTGCAGCACACTACATGCTTGGTGGTCGACCCCTTTACAGTTGGTCATTATGCTTTCCGCTTTGCTTGTGCGACGATGGAAAAGGCTTAATACGCTATGAAGATTCCCTCTGAAACCCGTTTACGGAGGGAGGAAATTAGATATTTGTATTTTGCCAGTTCTGTCGTACCCCAAATGACTTCTCCACAGCTGCTCTGACCTGAATAGTCATCGAGTACATGTCTACGATGTCAAGTTTATTCTTTTTCAAACAAAACAGTTGTGCATGCTTAATATCCACTAGTAATTGTATCTTCTTGCGATTTATCTTTTATTAAATGTCGGTGTAGAAGTGTTTCAAATAGTTTTCCCGTACTTTTAAATTATGACGTCATTTACATGATGACGTCGCCTGTTTACCTCTAATAGCGTTTATTTTCAAATCATTTTCATTTTGGCAGACATCGTTATGCATGTTGTGGTGTTGACTGGAGGGGGAATTTTATTTACATTTTGAGTTTGGTGAAAGTGGGATAAGGACGAGGTTGGGTACCCGTAAACCAGGTTTAAGTCCCCCAGTAGCCCTTTTTTATTGTTTTTGGCTGCTGGCCGTTCCAAGGCGGCACTCCTGCTTTCAGCCTACGGTCTATTTTGTTGATTAATATGCTTAATGTTTAATGTGTTTCGTCTTGATATGCGTCCTGTTATGTTTTGTCTTGTGGCTTTACCGTTTCTTGTTAGATGGTGTTTGGTGCGGTGTCATTTCGTGTGTGGCCCTCCCTGTTTGACTATTTTTCCATATTCACTTGGCATTATATCAATCCAGTTAATATATATTCACAGTGCCATTATTTCTTAAATGAATATTCACTGGTACTGAAGAGTTAACCCTTCGCTTGCTATTCACGTCAATATACCTACCCGTAAATAGCGAAGACCCAGATGAGACAGCTCCTGCAGGAGCTGTCTCATCAGGGTCTGCACTATTTACAAAGTGATTGTGCAACTAGTACACTCCACAGCAGTGATTGCACAGCGAAATACTTGAACACAGTGAATATATATGTAATTATACGACAGGGCATGGGTAAAGAAGGAGAAATGTATTTTAAAATTCAGCAAGCGAAGGGTTCAATACTTAGTATACATGCTGTATCTAAACAAACAAACTGTACAATGACCAATATAATGAACTGCAGTCTCTTTGCAGTTCTGAGAAACAGAGTTTGTTATGAGACTTTAACCGTTTACCTAATAAATATGCATGTGAGAAGTAATGACCCTATGCGTATTAATTAGCCGAAGTTTTGTAACAGCATCATGAAGATTTGAAAGTTGACCATGACACAACCTATCGAATGGGTTCTATAGAAAGATTCAGTTCAGTATTATACGGATTTCCACCCCACCATCAACAAACAAACATAGGTACACATAATTGGTTTGGTATTGGTAGAAACTGTACAGCTATACAGTTGAACTTCGATATCTTGAACTCGGATAACTCGAACTTCGGGATAACTCGAACTAAACGTTCGGTCCTTCCAAAATTTTACAATACAGAATTGCTCTAAACTGTATCACTACGCATAATTAGAAACACATTTCACAGCTTAATGTAGGTCTACAGTAATGCTGAAAGCTCCTGCAGGAGCTTTCAACATTAGTGTAGGCCTGCATTAAGCTGTGAACTTGAGAAATTGTCCAGATTACAAATCGGATAACTCGAACTTCTGTTATCTCGAACTAATTTATATAGTCCATTGAAGTCCGAGATATCGAAGTTCAACTATATCTATTATACTTTCATAAGCAAACAGAACATACCCAGATCGGACGGCTACTACAGGGACCGTCTGAAATGGGTCTACTCTGTTTGCAAAAAGCGTGAAATGGTATTTATATAAAGGAAAGTATCAATTAATTCAGCGCTTGTTATATACAAGTATTTCTAACGTGTTTAACCCTTTCGCTGTTCTACGTATTTTTCTGAATTCCAATACCCACTGAATATTCATGGACAAACTAGTTATAATGAAATATGGAAGGTGGAAAATTGTAGTCATTTTGATCTGGGTAGACTCTGTTAGCAAATGCGTGAAAACACGTTTATATGAAGGAAATGTTTAAATGTTTGAGTCTCCTACCGGTCCCTTTACACCCCATGATGAGCCGAGACATTCGAATGACATGGCTATTTGGCGGGACTTCCGACACCCTAATAAGTCCCATCTCGGTACATTAGATCTGATTGGGATCCCGGGGACCAAGGGACAATGTGACCCATCACTGTAATAAAGCTCCCTAATAAGCCCGGTTACGCTGACACTCAAATCAGCAATCCTGCGTGTTTATTTTGGCCTAACAATCCACAACAGACCATGAATGACTTATTTAACTTGCTGTCCATTTTCCTGAATAGTGAACTTCAATCTATTCATTCGAAAATGACTTTTGGCATGATTGCTAAATTGTTCCCGTCATTAGTATCAGTCCTCCTCATCATTCCTCCTGTGCTAACTCACATCTCTCTGTTTGCCTGTATGTTTCTATTTTCTTTACGTCTTATATACATATATAATTCATTGCATGTGTCAAATAAGCCTGAAATCAAGAACCATTGCCGTCTTTACACCTTTGCAAATAGAATAGATCCAGATCTTCCAGCCCCTGTAAGAGCTGTCTGGTCATGGAAAACTCTACGTTATACAATTACAGTAATCTCCCTTGTTTTTTATATAGTTTTGATGCATGCCTTAATTAATACATAGTCACATTTGGCGGAGTCTAGCATAACTATTTACAGAGTAAAGGGCAATACATCGTTTCAGCAGGAAAGATGAAAAATAGTCCGGTGAGAAAATACACAAAGTATATTCATTAACACTTCCTCCGCCCAGTATTGTTATTTGCAAACTTTACTTCATTTTTCTAGATTGATAATTATCCCGTTTTGCTTAAATCACAAAAAATGCACAAAATTGTATGGATCATGACGGGACACTCTAGTTACTTGGTGTATCATCTGGGTCCACACTGTTTGTATAGGAAATCACATATTCACCTCTGGCAGTGAAACGGTTACACTTCGCCTAACTATACTAAGATGTTATTTTCAAATAGTTTGAATCCAGATGAGACGATGAGTAACTCGTTGTCTCATCAGGATCCAAACTGTTTGACATTATATCAGTAATTTCTCAAAAAGCTTGAAAGAATTTGAAGTAAGTTCAAATTGAAACATTTCGGAGTCTGACCAGATATTTTTATATGGCAGACTAAAGGTTAATATCTGAAGAAAAGGTCAAATGAAATTGATATTTACTACGTACACATATTACCAAAGTATAACTATAGTAGTTGATTTACTTATATTTTTTATGAGAAAGTATGATATATATCCGACTATTATCATTGAAAATTTGTGTAACAACCCAAATAAATACAACCAGTTACCTTTTCTCTCATCAATATTCATCTAAGAAATAACATTGATCAACGTGTATATCAATAAGCTATGTTTTTGTAATGTCATTATGAACAAAATATTGTTTAACCACTACAGAAAATGTAGAACTATGTATACATTATTCCTAACACAGACAGAGAAGACCCTGATTAGACGGTTCATACAGGAGTCGCGTCTGATCTAGGTCTACCCTGTTTGCAAAAGTGCCAAAAGTCCTATGTATGGAGTGGAGGGTTAGACACCTTAACGTTCACCCACTGTAAAAAAGTCTGCTCAAATTTGGATCTGTTCAATTTTAACTACGTCCGATCCATCAAGGTTTTGAGAACTATTGACCATATCGGTATGTCAAACAGCTTGTATTCTGACGAGATGCCAAATGACGCGGCGTCTCATCTGGATACATGCGAGTCAGGTCGTGGAAAAACGCTTGCAACGTTATGAACCTATTTGTTCATGGCATGTGCAATCAGTTTCGATCCAGGTGAGACGAATGGCGGCGTGTCCTCAAATTCTAACCTGTTTGACATTTACAGTCTGGTTTAGAAAAGGAACGGAGGACTTCTGCACATTGAGCATTGTAACAAACGGTGTTTTCCCCATACCCATACGAAAGTTAATTACGGTTGTACGGGATAAATATCACATTCATCAATATTGTAGAGTTTGCATTAAAAGACCTCAACAATAATGAAAATTGCTCACCGAGCATATGAAATTTGATAACATAATGACTTATCGATACTAGCCAAATAATCAGGCCATATTTGCTGACACAAATACTGACATGTATCTCTATGCGACTATTAAAATTGCGGTGGTTTATTTAAACATCCGGGCAACGCTGGTGTGCTTTAGCATTTTGCAAAGCCCTCTATTAAATTGAAATTTGCCGATGATTTCCCGATTTTCTGTTTATCTTTTGATTTAGGCGGGTTTATCTTGTCATGTGATATTGAAAAAGACATTTAATTAACTTCAGTACAAAAACAGACCTTGACGAACACGGCTTAGGGCCTAATATCGTGTCTATCTTGTGTAAATAATTATAATTTGTACAAAAGCTTATCTTCAATATAAACGGCCTCCCCGCTTTTTTTCTAAAGGGGCGGTCCAATATTCAGCGCCTAGCTATACGATATATGTAATTATCACACGACAAATAGTGCAATATATTCTATAGATGGGGTGTCAACGTAGGTTAGACACGTTCAAAAGGTGATCGCTTAAGCCTTCCCATGCTGAAGAAATAAAGTCAGCTTAAACCAGGATCTGTTACATGTTATTACTAACATACATTGCGTGTTCAAAGTTTTCATAAACTTTTAACGAATGTCAAACTGTTTTGATCCTGACGAGATGCCGAGTTACCCTAAGCCCCATTTTGTTCCAAGCTGTTTACACGTGCGAGTCAGGTCTAGCTTTGTTCCAGAAAGGTTAACCCTTTGCTTGCTAATCACGTCAATGTACCTATTTGTAGATAGTGAAGACCCAGATGAGACAGCTCCTGCAGGAGCTGTCTCATCAGGGTCTGCACTATTTACAAATTGATTGTGCACCCAGTGCACTCCACAGCAGTGATTGCACAGCGATATACTTGTACACAGTGAAGATATATGTAATTATACAACAGGGCATGGGTAAAGAAGGAGAAATGCATTTTAAAATTCAGCAAGAGAAGGGTTAAGTCCCTATCAAACTATGAGATTTTCTATACTGCCATTGAGTCCAGGAGAGGCAGCTTTCTCACTGTCGCCAAAAATCCGACTTGATATTCACAACGGCTAGAGAAAAACGTTTCGATAACGTCAGTCTTTTGACAAACAATTTTATCTTACTTCATTTTTAACAAAGCTAACAGAAGCTCTTGTAATATGAAAAGTTCTCAAATATAAAAATCCATTTTTCAACATAGTTTAATTCATAACTTAATATGAAACGGAGACACGAACCCTTGCCTTGATATGTTTCATTGGGTAATCTTAACTAAGTATTTGAAATAATAAATGCATGTGCCGGAAATTAATATGATTAAATGAAACCAAATACTGAAAATGGATATGAAACTAGATACTGATAATAAATGATTGAGCGAAAGTAAAGATTGTAAATACAAATGATAAAACTAAACTAAAGACTGGAAATAGATATGGTCAAACTAAACAAAATACTGAAACTAAATGTGGTAAAACTAAATTGAACAATGGACATAAATTTGATTAAACTAAACTTAAGGCTGGAATTAATTATGATTAAACTGAACTAAATACTCGAAATAAATATGATTAAATTAAATTCCAAACCCGTGAAGGTTTTACTACATGTAACACTGGTAACTGGGTCACGGTGCTGGTTATACTATGGTCAAGCTAACCTAAAGACTGGGAGTAAATATGAATAAACAACTCCACACTAAATGCTGGAAATAACTATGACTTAACTTAACTAAACACTAAAAATAAACTCAATACTGGAAACACCTATGTATGATTAAATTAAATTCCAAACGCTTGAAGATGTTACTACATGTAACACTGGTAACTGGGTCACGGTACTGGTTACAATTACTGTATACCCCTAACTACAGTAACACGTGTTATATGTACCCAGTTTATTATTAACCCTTTACCTCATAGGCTATTCTTAGATACAACCTCTCTGAATAAATCTACCGAAAAGGAGCATTAATTAGAGAAAAGGAACATTTTAGAATTTTGTAGTTTGAAACCATTGTGATAAATAGAGCATTTGCTCCTATGGGAGAAAATTCTCTATTTATCACAATGGTTTCACAAAATGACTTTTACAGTGACGTCAAAAGTCGACAATATGAGGGAATGGATTAACCATAATAGTCTTAAGAAACAGGTGGTTGTTTAATAAAGGAAAAATGTTATGCAGAAACTATGCATTATGCATTACTTTAATCTTACAGTAGGCTACCACATGTTTTATCCCTTTACCCAAGAAATACTCTTGTTAAACATAATATCGATATGGATATTGATCAGTTTGATGTTTTAAAATGGTCTTTGAACAATAATAGTTTTGAAAATGGCATACAAGAGCCGTTTGATCTGGATCTATTCTGTTTAAGATGCATCTATGGAGAAAAATATTAAAGGCTTAGAGTTAAACTTCTTTAAAACTGGTTTTAATGCAAACGCAGATCTACATAACTACTGTCAACTGCAAGAAAAACTTGTAATTAGCTTCCATCTCCTGTAAAGTCCATGGACAATAATGGCTTTTCGGAGGGTAATTAGGTCTCTATGAGAATTGTGTCATTGTTAATTATTGATTGTAGTAATGTAGATTCTTTTTGGAATATTGATTCGATTTTCTGGTAACAAATGTTTCCAATTATAACCGTGTGTACAGAATTTGCATTGTGTTTCTATAAGCCTTTCCTCAATAAATACGCCTTTAATACATTTGTAAACAGTGTAGACCCAACTCAGACGGCTCTTGTAGGAACCGTCTGTCCAGTTCACGCTCTGTTTGCTTATAGCATTACAGTAAAACCTCTCTATAACGACCACAAACTTACATCAGGTAGTTTGTGTTTAAGGCAGGTGGCTGCTTTAAGCAAGGTGAAAGTAAAACAGAACGCCCCTATAGGAGCGTCCTGTATTACTTTCACCTTGCTTTAAGCAGTCACCTGCTCTAAATACCAACTAATTAACACAATTTAGTGGCCGTTACAGAGAGGTTTTACTGTAGCATTACATTGATAGGAATTTACAGATTACGCTATGGAAACCACTTTTTTGTTTTCACTTACCATTATAAAATGTAATCTAATTAATATTCATGCGAGCAGTATTTCTTGCATAGCTATTCATGGAGTGGCTTGGGTGTGTGTATGTGTGTGTGTGTGTGTGAGTGGGGGGGTAGTAATATGAGAGACACGACGTAATTGTTTTTTTTCTACTGGAAGAAGTCCCTTTTCCCAACAACCCCTCTATTTGTAAATTTTGTACTGCTGTGCAAACCTTCTTTTGAACTTTTAAACAAAACATTTTGATTTCTTTCTCCACTCTCTCTCTTGTCCTGTCTGCTTAATTTCCATACAGTCTATCCTTCTTGATTTTTCTCAATATTGTTCATCATTAATTTAAATATATGATTTATATATTGTTAGACAGTGAATCATTCAACAAATGTTTAGATTATTTAATATAATGTTTGATCATTATTATGTGCACTGGACTTGTTAAATACAGTAAAGTATCGCTAATACGACCACTCAGGAGAAGTCTAATTATGGGTGTTTTAAACACTTGATATCGTTATGCAAGACAAATGTTAAGCAAAATGCTTCCATGGGAACCTTCTGTAGGAATTTTGTTCTGCATTAAGCAACCACCTTTTTGCCCTAGTGCATTACCAGTAGCTCAAGATGTAAAGATTTACAGTGTATGTGTGTTCTTTATGTCCATTCATTATAGTTATCTTAAAACGGTATCAATGAAACCCTCATTGTTGGATGTGAGTTTCAAATTCTTTTGAAATGTTGTCATAAATCATGCTGTAATTGCATCCCTTACAAACTTAACCTAATATACTCAAGGCAGATTTCATCTGATAAAATTCGAACCTGAAGCCAAACAAGACTCTCGTAGTAAAGAGGGCGGCCACCAAGGACTTATAATTGTAATGCAAATACAATGTACAATCATGTATGTGTACTGAGTCACGGATAAAGATGCTTACTCCATTACTAACATAGTAATTTCTACCATATTTCTCGAAGAGACGATTCTAAAGTATCGTCACAACATAAGATTTGGTTGAGAAATGAAGACGTTATTCACGATTTGGTTCGAAACGATTCCAAAGAATAGTTACATCATAGGGTTTGGTAGAGAAATAAAGGAGATACTAGTTAACCCTTTACACCATAAATACGCCTTTCTATGTATTTGCAAATAGAGTGGATCCACATCAGACTGGTCCCGTAGGAGCCGTCTGACCAGGGTCTGCTCTGTTTGCTTATGATGTGATACAGATATAATACTACAGTTAATGACAGTGGCCATGTACCATTATAAAACTTAGTCTAATCGACATTAAGTAGTTGAAGAGTTAAAGCACTTTGTCACAGTATTAACCAACTTGTGTCCGGTGCATATGTACCATCACATGCAAAATTAAGACTTTCGTCTAAATCCTTTGATCATATAACTCGGTATATTTGCTTACATTATGAAATACTACATCACAATGCATTTGAATATTGTTAGATGCTTACATTCTTTCATGGCATTTGGTGTCTCTCAGTTGTTACCATTACTGTCACACAGTAACAGAATCTAAACCGGATATTCAAGCTAGTGTCTGTGTCATTCTTTAACTCATTCTCTCCTACTGACGCCTTATTGTGCCTTTGTAAACTTTATTTTGTAAAACCAGTTGCTCCCATAGGAACACGTGCTCTATTTATCACAATGGTTTCAAACTACAAAATTCTAAGTTTTCCCTTAAGAGTCAGGTTTACCTTGTGTTCTGTGTAGTTACATTGTACTAGTATCAGTTCCCCCCTCGTTTTACCCTTTGTTATGACAGAGCTAGAATAGCTCTTTAATAGTTTGATTGATAATATTTAAAAATCAGAGGCTCGAATGACAGACATAATTGAACTATCATTTTCAAGGCCTCCTTGCGGGTGAAAACGTTACCCGTGGACAAGGCCAAGCATTTATAATCTATATCTTTCCTACAACAAAAGCTCGGCTTTAAAGCTTTAAATGTAGGAAACGAGTGTGTTGGCATTTGCAAACAGTGCCGACACTGACCAGAGGATTCCTCTATGATCCGTCTGGGTCCATGCTTATAAAGCTTTTAGTTGAGTCGGAGTTTTGTTCTCAAACTTTTAATTGGTCAGATTTGAGTTCTCAAGCTTTTGATTGGTCAGATTTGAGCCAAAGGCTCAAATGTGACCAATCAAAAACTTGAGAACGAACTCAGACTCGGCTAAAAGTTTTATAAGCATGGACCCTGATCAGGACATGCACGGTTTGTCATCATAACCCTCTTGCAAAATCAAATGACGGGTTATTCCCCGTTGATATTTAACATTCAAAGTTTTAATCTTTGCCGTTCTATGAAGTGTGTCAACTATATGTACGACCTTATCTACCGATTCCATTCTCATCGAAGTTCTCCTTCATATATCATCAGGGATTCAGTCTGGGTCTTGATGAGAGGACGAGATACTATGAGTACCATCTGTATTCTAACATAACATATCGTTGAAAGAGAATTACCCGTTAGCTGGTAGAGGTGACATATTTGCAAATAGTAGGAGCCGTCTGATCAGGGTCTGCGCTGTTTGCTTATGAAATGATATACATGTATTAGATGTATATATGATTTTACAGTTTCTGTCACAGCCAACATTCATGTCTTATATGTATTTATATTATTTTGTAAAAGTCATCTTATAAATATCCATGATGTCATTAATTATGAATGATATCTTAATGCAGACTGTGTTGACTAATAAGACGCCTTAAATTGCCAAAGTATGTTTGTGTGTAGGTTTTGCTAAACATTAATATAGTTTACAATCATCATACCGAACTACACGTGATTTAATAACATCACACACACCACTAAAATGTACTAAAAGTGTTGAGGCATAGCTTACAAGTACAGGCATTTATGTTTGTTTGAAAAAAAAACCATATATATTATTATGGCTTATTTACAACGTTTAAAACTTTTGTCAAAGTTTCTAGACTATAAATCAAAACAAATCATCCTTTCGTTAATTATATAATATTTACTTCTTAACTAAGAGCCTGTTTTAGGTTTTGGGCTATACGTCACAGACATTGATTAAAAATAATTATCTGTAATATGATTTCTGCAAATCAACACCGCCTGGAGAGTTTGTTAAAGCAACTGTTACTTGGTTTACCTGTTATGACAATTATTATTGATATTTGCTGTGGGAACATATTGCAAGCATGACTTGTGTAATGTGACACCAGCAAACCTGTGCAACAGGACCGATCGAAAGTATTTAACCCCTTTAAAGCTGACTTTTTAAATGGGCTATTTCAAACGTCAAATAAGTCACGCTTACAGTGAATACTCTTGAATTTGGTTTAAAGACAAGTGTAACATGACAAACAGTGCAGACCCAGATGAGAGGACTCGTCTAAGAGCCCTCTCATCTGCATGTACACTGTTTGCAAAGACATTAGTGACTCCTTTTCCGCACAGACAGGGTTCAGCATAAACGTTCATATTGCGTCACATAAAGTTTGTGGTCTTTTCTTGCCTCAAAGCCGAATTATTCTATTCTCAACAAAGGTGCTTTATCACTAATTAGAGTTTGTAGACATATTGGTTTATTCAAATCAGATTTCATATTAAAAGTGTGTACGCTCATACAACACACCTAAGCAGTCTGATTAGTGACATTTGTACACGATGCTGAATTACGCTTTCAGAATAAAGAATCGTGGACGAGACATCTTAGTATTTCCAAGTATTTAGTTGACAGAAATATTGAGAGAAAAAAATATTGATATATATATATATATACAATATTACACATGTATATCTCATCTTTAACCTTTTAAAGTACTGAAGTACGTTATGGTATTTCATAAAAGCAATGTAGATCCCAGTAGGAGGAATCTTGACCAGGAGTTTTCTCTGTTTGGTATCCATGAAACTCCTTTATATATTTTCATATTGAACGGTCATCATTGACTGGCTATTCAGCATTCAAAGGGTTAATTAATGTGGAAAGACAAAGTATGTTTTTGTCTGAAGGCGAACAAGTAACGAAACTGTGCTCAATACTACCTTTATTCTTTCTCGGACACTGGCGAATCCGTGATTGCCTTCGCAAACAGTTTGGATCCAGATGAGATACCGAGACACCCGGCGTCTCATCAGAATCCAAACTGTTTGTTGCTATGTTTATGTTCTTTGGAAAAATGAAATGGTATAAAATCAAACAATGAAACTTGTAGCAAACGACAGCAATAGTACCTGACAGTGAAAGGGTTAGACACTGTCAACTGTCGCCAAGTATGACAAAGTACCCCGCTATACCATAAAGCTTGGAAACCACCTGTGTACGGACAGGATAAGTTAACGTACGATACCACAAACGCACAGTGCCTTACTTTCGTAAAGTGTCATTAACGTACATTGTAATGAACACATCATTCACGTTCAGTTTCATCAACGTACTGTGTCATTAACGTGTCATCAACGAGCAGTATCATTAACGAATAGTGTCATTAACATAGCGTGTCATTAACGTGCCATATATGTGCAGTGTGAATAACGTACAGTCATTAATGTGCCACAAACGTGCAGTGTATTTAACGTACAGTGTCATTAAGGTGCTATTAACGTGCAGTGTCCATAATGTACACGGTTATAAACGTGTCATTAACGAAACGTGTCATTAACGTACTGTGCCATTATTATGTCATTAACGTGAACTGTCATTAACATTAAATATCATTAACGTGCCATCAACATGCAGTGTCAGTATTGTTTAAAACGTGCCATAAACGTATATATAGTGTCATAAACGTACAGAATCATTAACGAGTAATTATCCACCGAGAGCATAGTTACACTTATATTCATGATATCGTCCATGTACATACTTGCACACATATATATTAACATTATAGACACACTATTACACAATGACAACGCTACATATATTAAAATGAAGGTAAACCCTTTCCAATCCAGCCATTCAAAAAGTTTCTATGTTTGTGTTTACATGCAAGACAAGTGGAAACTAAGTGCAGCATGGAAATAATGCAGAATGATCCCGGTGGATGATGAATTTGGCAAAAACTTACTTTTAAAGACTTAATGCATATTAATTATAAGGTCTCTGAAAACATATATAACACATTTGGGACTCCGATATGCAACAAATATTCCAAGTGATCATTTTCAGGAGCTGAAACAAGAGCGTACGGTTACCCCTTTCCGGTTATATGTATCCTATACCTAATGAACATTCCTGTAAGATATAACGACGCTATGAATATTAATTGGATGTGCACAAGATTAAGTGATCATGGCAAGAACTACAGAATCAGATATATATTATTCAATAAGAAAACAGAACATAACCTTATCAGACAACTCCTACATATTTGCAAATGCGTAAGAATGCGTAGATATTATGTTAAACCTTTTTGCCATGAATAAGTCCTAGGCGGCATTGTGGTGTACTTCAAACATTAGAGGGGACGTTTTCTTCTAATTGCTTTATAAAGATAAACGGAATGTCAAACTCGACGTCTCATCTGGATCCAAACTGTTTACAAATGATATCATAGACCCGTCTGTATGGCAATGAAGTGGTTTAGGTTCAGTGGTGTATTTTTGTTATATTGGAGGCCTAAAACACACGGCATTAATTTACAGTTCAATTTGAAATTGCTCTTTAACTCATTTATGCCTAATGTCCCTAAAAAAGGATGTGTTGAAACAGTAGCCTCTGGCCAGGGTCAGTGCCATTTACTGGACACATTATTTTTCCATGGGTGTTATCGGTAATAGCATTATTGCTGAAACACTCATACAAATGAAAACTATATTGATTCATGATACTTATTTGGGCAAGTGCATTTAGAAATGGAGACTTAAAGGGGTTACATTAAAATACAGTGGAACCTTTCTGAACAGGACTTTTAGCAAATACTAATTTAGATCGTTTTAGCCAGGTGGCTGCTTAATGCAGAGTGAATGTCACGCAGGGCGCTCCTTTGGGAACTTTCATCCTGCATTAGCTGCCGCCTGTCTTTAGCCTTTTAATGGGGGAAACCGAGTAATTGGAGTTATTTCTAAACAACGTAGATCTAAATGGGAGAGCTCCTAGAGGAGCCCTCTCATCAGGGTCTGCACTGTTTGTCATCTTACAAATCTCTGAATAGTCACGATGAGTTTGAGCTGTTTTAATTTTGGAATAGTCCATTTGAAAAGTCAGCGTTTAATAGATGTTTAAAGATCGACACTGATACCTTTTATCTCGAACGTCCGGTTTAGACAGGGTGTACAGTATTATTGTGAAAAACGAAAATTAATTGAATTCAAACACGTTACCGAGAGAACTCTATAAAACCTGTGTTCGGATATCTCGGTTTAGAATTTACTAAGATTTTATTATCGTAACATGTGCTTAAATACAGAAGGGGTTTACGAAAAGTCTCGTTAAACTCGCTGTTCGTGCGATAAAATGACAGATAAGAAAGAAAGAAATAACACCATAAAGAGCATACATCTCCGATATATCACGTTGTAGATTTAGCAAACCTTTATGATTCTATTTACTTCTGTGAACTCCTAAATGGGGCATAAACAATCTGTGAATATCTAGGGACTGCTATGTTTGCTGAACCAACAGGTACATGTAATATCAAAAGTTTGAAATGACGTCTCAATATAAATAAAAATGAATGGTTCCCAAATTCGAAATGGATGAATTTATCATAGAGCTTGTGACAGTAAAGGGGTTACATCATGAACAAGTACTTACGCGTGTTTACCTTTAACCTTTTCCCTCATGTAAACGTGTTTTCAGGCATTTGCAAACAGAGTAGACCCAGATCAGACGGCTCCTATAGGAGCCGTCTGATCAGGGTCTGCTCTGTTTGCTAATATAATTTGATAGATCTGTTTCTGTACCTTCTAAAATGTATACAATATTCCACCTTCCATATTTCAGTATAACTATTTTGGCCATGAATATTCAGTAGATATTGGGATTTGAAATAAACTGGAAACAGGGAACGGGTTAAACATTATCCCGCTATCTGGGACCACATTTGCAATACATTTTTGTTTGAAAATAGCTACATCTATAAAGCTAATGTTATTTTGTTCTACATAACCGACTCTAAATAAAGCTTCTTGTATCTTGTATCTAGCTTGGATCCAGATGAGACGCCGAGTAATTCTGGATGAACAACAACAAAGAGAAACTTTTTAAAAAGGCTAACACGGAATAGTCTGTAGGATGGTGAATCTTAAACATTTGAACCCTGAATTTTCAAAAGGACTATAACCAAAATTAGAACAGGTCTAGCTAGAGAGAATATTCGGGGAGTTCTTTTTAAGGAACTTGTAACATAATAAACAGTGCAAACCCTGAGGACAGGACTCTCATCTAGGTCTAACTGTTTTCAAAGGGCATTGGTGACTCGTGTCCCGCACTGGATTGGTTAAAAAATATAAAAAAACCCAGCTTAGTTAGAAATTAAATGCCAATCGTAGTTAAGAAGCGCTCATGTGTGTTTAGGAATTCGAATTAAACATAAATGTTTTAACCCTTCGCTTGCTGTTCACGTCAATATACCTACCTGTAAATAGTGAAGACCCAGATGAGACAGCTCCTGCAGGAGCTGTCTCATCAGGGTCTGCACTATTTACAAGTTGATTGTGCAACCAGTGCACTCCACAGCAGTGATTGCACAGCGAAATATGTGTACACAGTGAAGATAATTATATGTCATTATAAAACAAGTCTTGGGTAAAGAAGGAGATGCGTATTTTAAAATTCAGCAAGCGAAGGGTTAATACATGTATGTCTCCGCTACCTGAGAACTAAGAGACATTGGTGAATCAATGCGCTTCATATCGATACAGTAGAACCTGTGTCAAGCGACCATCTAGGAACGGTCTAATTATGGATCTATAAGGCAGATGGTAGCTTAATACAAGTCAAACGTAAAGCAGAAGCTCCTATAGGAACTTTCGGTATTACTTTTTACCTGCATTAAACAACCTCGTGTGTTTTAAGACTCTTATATTCAATAAATGAACAGGTTCTACTATATCTCTGTTTGAGATTATTCATGGTTTTGATCCAATGTAAGGAAACTTCGCATTGGCTAAGGTTTTATATGCACTTCATAAAACATGTAAAAGTTCTGCTATAAAAAAGAAACATTGTAAATGTCAAGCAGATGATCATTTTGCATTTACATTGTCACAGTGAGGTTGTTTTTATTTCACCTTTATATTGCCGTGTTTCAAACATCATAATTTTGCTGACATGTACAACCGCATTCCAGTAATATCTCATGTTTACATCATGTTTCACTAGATCCAAAACATGATTGTATTGAAAAACATATTTTGACCATTGCAAACGTGATTGGAATCACATATCCGTAAACAGCCAGAGGAAAGAATAATGCTTGAAGCAGAATTTTGACACTTTCAATTCTCTAATAACGGATTCATTTTGTTATATTAATAATTGAAAGACGTTTTGATCAAGATCATGTGTCAGTCAGTTATCGTCTCATCTGGATCTGGACTGTTTGACATTCTGCTTAATCTATTCCCCCATACTGATGACTTTTGACGACTCTGTAAAGGTCACTTTGTGAAACAATTGTGATAAATACAGCATATTTGCTCCTATAGCAGTAAATGCTCTATTTATCACGATGGTTTCAAACAACAAATCCTTTTCTTTAGTTAATGCTCCTTTTCGGTAGATTTATTCAAAGAGGTTGTATCTAAAAATAGTCTATGAGGAAATGGGTTAAGTTTAGTATACGAAGGTTATTTGTTTGTGCTGAGTACATTTGTACTCAGTTAACCCCTTTCCTGATATAAATGCCTTTCTCCATAGTTTGTAAACAGAGTAGACCCAGACGGACGGTTCCTGCTTATGGATTCATATAAACCTGATTATATATGCCAGATTAAAAATTATTCTAATTAATATTCGCAAAGTTATGAGTCCTCTTTAAATAATCAGCAGGTAAAGGGTTAACGCTTTGCTTCACATAAACGACTTTTCACGCATTTGCAAACAGAGTAGACCCAGATCCGAGAGCTCCTGTAGGAGCCGTCTGACCAGGATCTGCTCTGTTTGAAAGAGCTGTTCCTTTACTTTCTAAATTGTCTACAGTGTTCCATCTTCTATATTTTATTAAAACTAATTTGCCCATGAATATTCAGTAGGTATTATAAATTGGATTAGATATAGGACAGGGAAAGGGTAAAAGACTTGCTTGGATTGTATTTTAAAATACAATATACAATGCATCGGCGCCAATGTCGCCTGTTGGCACCATTGAAAACAGTGCAGTCCCAGGTCAGATGTCGCCTGTTGGCACCATTGAAAACAGTGCAGTCCCAGGTCCCTGATCTGGGACTACACTGTTTTCTGTATTATTTTAGCCCAAGCATACAGGTTTTTAAAAACAAATGTTTTACTAATATGCCTTTATTATTTGGTTTAGAATTATATTTAATATGAAATTATTATTGCAGACGACACTTTTAAATTTGGCGCCAAAAGAGTTAAAACAGTTTCGATCCTCATAAGATGTCCAAATACTCGGTGTGTCAACAGGATCCACACTGTTTGCGATAGTGACAGTAAATTGACATGTAGCAAGCTTAAGGTGAAGAGAGAAGAGTAAATACAGACCACACTAATATATCAAAATGTTATTACCTGTTTTACACCTGAACTATCAAACAGAAAAGATAAAAGGCTTAAGCTTTTAAAAAACGAAGACCCAAATAAACTACAAAGATAATTTGACATATTTGATCGATTATTGAAATTTTTGAAGTCTAAATTGTTTCAACATAACGCAATTTTCATTCTTTTAATGTATCGTAGATTTTTTTCCGAATCACTTAACAAAGGATTTTACAATTACTCTTAAATGTTGAAATGATAATAACAATAAATTCTTTTAATTTGAACGAAATCGGTATTAGTGGAAATTTGACAAAAAAAGGTGAAGTTCTGATTTACATAAAATATCAGACTTGTAACACCTGCACATGAATATTTTGAAGTTGTTAATTTCTAATACCCAGGCCTGTAGATTTTTCATCCGTTACACTAAAATTATTTTACAAGATATCATGACATTAATATCAATTAGGTGAATATTTATAGCGGCATATGGACATAGTTTTGGGGCAAACTCAGATCTATATTATTTCATAATCAAACAGAGTAGACCCTGATCAGACGGCTCTTATAGAAACCGTCTGATCTGGATCTAATTTGTTTGAAAATACGTTAACAGGCGTATCTATGGAGTAAAGAGTTAATTTGTCCGGCTGATGATACGGTTATTAATTCTAGCTGAAATAATTTTTCATACGGCGGATCGTTATCATTCAGCCTAAAAGTAATATTTCAAATATTTAAAACTTTCCCAGTCTTAAATTTACGACAATTATTTTAAATGTAAAATATTTACAAATTTTAAATATCCTAAATGAGATAGAAATGTCGTTCAAATCTATATTGCTTATCAATGCCATGCATTGGCCTATATTGCATGGTGTTCTTTAGAATTGATACAGGCACACCGGGTGGACACAGACCAGGGGACTGTGGAGAAGGGGAGGGACTGTTGTAAGGCGATAACAAATTTCATGTAGCATCAACCTTCAAATGAAAATGAAATACATTAAAAATTCACCAAACTACCAGCCTAATTGAATGGCTATTTGGTGCGTTTGCAAACAGAGCTGACCCAGATTAGACGGCTCCCAGTAAGAGCCGCGTAAACAGGGTGTACTCTGTTTGCTTATGGAATTATACGGATTTGATTCTAACATTATGCCGTAGAGAGAACATGTGTTCTTATATACTTATACAATTGTAACTAATAAATAATCATGATGTCATCCATCCTTCTTTGAATGCATATTCATATGGTAAATTGTGAAATTGATTCACCCTAGACCCTGACTTTGGCCATATGAGAACACTTGGATATTGTGATATTCTCTATCAGCCTCAAGCAAAAAAGACAGATGCACTAACAATAAGGATGACAGAACAAGTTTGATGACAAAGTAGAGGATAGGGTAAGAACATTTGTTAGTATGTCACTCCTGCTTGGGTCAGGTACATTTATATCAACACACCGGGACATGTATAACTATATATGGTACTGTGAAACCTGCCTACAGGGAAATGTCGTATTCTTGATAAGTTAGACTGGCGGTAGCTTTATGCAGGAGCGTTCTGCATTACTTTCGGCTTACATTAAGCAACCATCTGCTCTTATAGACCCCATACATATTTAATATATGGTCTCTATAGGCTTTACTGTATAAAGCGAGATAATTAATTGTATTCATCTTAAATATTGCACACATAATATTTACCGTTTCTGCCATTTCGAAAAGCCGAACAATCAAATTTGGAACCAGTGTGATATGAGACGGATATATGTGCAAATAATATAGACCCTGATGAAACGGCCAAAGAGTCTACATATTCCGACTACTTAGGATAATTAAACAATACGGACATAAGCCTGCTAATGATATAACCATCAAAACACCGAACATCTTTACAAAAACGTCCCATCCAGTTTTGGGTTGTCTTGTATTATAAAAAACCATACGTCATCCACAATGCACAGAGTGGCAGTGTTTGCTGTGGATTCAAACTAGTTATATAGTAAAACCTCTCTATAACGACCACTTAATTGTGTTAATTAGTTGGTATTTTGGGAAGGTGGTTGCTTAAAGCAAGGTGAAAGTTAAACAGAACGCTCCTATAGCAGCGCTCTGTTTTACTTTAACCTTGCTTTAAGCTTCCACCTGCCTTTAACACAAAATATTTGATGTAAATTAGTGGCCGTTATAGAGATGTTTTACTGTATATTCTGAAACTAGGAGATCCTTCGAAAGCAAAAGCAGCAATGCGAAAAGAGAAAATTGCAAACTCGGTTTTATTGAGTCTGTTTATGAGTAGAAATTAAAAGTGCAACAATACTCAAGCCCCCTAGCACCGGCTTAAGCAGTATTCAATTTTCAAAACTAATAACACCAAAACTAATGACCCCGAAGGACCAGAAAATATAACAACACCTAGAATGTCAAAATTATTGCTAGTTATGCATACAGCTTTTCGTAAAAATTGAAAAAAGTTTATTTAATTCACATTTTGCATGTAAGGCTAATTGTTGTGTTGAAAAACTGGTGAAAGAAATAAATGAAAAATAGAACAGAACATTACCGAGGATAGATAAACGAAGTGGAAAGACTATGTAATATCGGATGTATAACTAACTCTTCCTTACGAAATGTCAAATATCTACCTAGTCTTCTACTCGTGAATATGTGAACGTACTCAGATAACCTTAGATTTGCTGAGCAATATTCTAGTTTAAAGCATGTGTTTTCACCATTTCGTTTCAGGACAACGATCGGAATATTAACCCATTTGTTCCCACGATCCCATATATGGGACATATGCAAACGGTGTAGACTCTGATCAGAGTTTACACTGTTTGCTGATAGAAATTTCAATATAAAACAAAACGAAATTGAAAATTTAGGCCAGGCACACCTTAGATAAAAAATGGACTAATCCAATATATAAACATGGAAGAATCCAATGGACGCAAATTGGTTAAATAGTTTGTAACCTGATGAGATACGGAGTAAGGCTGTGTCTCATGTGGATGCGGATTGTTTGTAAATGGAACCACTTATTCACCGCGACATGTTGAAGGTTAAACATAAGGATTACTATTCTAGAGGAGAAGACATAGTCCAAATTTAGAACTTTACACAAGATTTAAGTAGGAAGAGATAACATATCAAGCGCACTTAAGAGTGTTTGATTAAACGACAAATGCAGGCAAACGTGTTTAGCTTCAGTAGTCTTTTAACAGCGAAGAATATACATGCATTCTTATAGTCCTGAGCAACAGATAAATATCGTACTCAAAATAATAATAAAATCGCCCCTTCTCCACCAAACCCTATGCTGTGACCACTCTTAAAATCGTCCATTCGGGACGATTCTAAAGAGTAGTCACAAGATAGGGTTCGGTGGAGAAATAAAGAACTTATTCTTGAAAATATTATGATGTACGCATCTTATTTGGATCTCATTATATACATGTACCATCTTAAATATTTTTGAAATGCACCTTAACGTCCTCATTCCCTCTTTCTCCATTACTCACTCTCTCCGTCTGACTTTTTGCCTATATCTCTATCTTTGTCTCCCATTCTTTCTTAGCCGATGATCCGCTTTTTATATAAAGTCTTTTTATACTTTAAAACATACTCTCTCTCTCTTTTTTTCTCTCTCTCTCTCATCCTATTTCTCTTTCTCTCGTTCTAATTCTCTCTCTCTTTCTCTCCTGTCTCTTTGTCTCTGCTGTCTGTCTGTGTCTCTGTCTGTCTCTGTCTGTCTGTCCCTGTCTGTGTCTGTCTGTCTCTTTCTCTTTCTGTCTCTCTCTCCCTCTGTCTCTCCCCCCCTCTCTCTCAGCTGTATTACAAAAAGTCTCTGTTTGGCATTATTGTGTTTGCTGAAATTGTCCCTCTATTTTCTTTGTATTTTTTCTCTGTCTCTCTCTCTTTTCATGCTTCTGTCTTCCTGTCTCCATATATTTCTATCCAAGTTCGTCTACTTCCATTATCCCCGTTTGATTGTGTTCTGTTTTCTCTCTTTTCCGTCGCTAAAATAATGTGGTATACTTTTTAAATTAGGTTAAAACATGGTTGTTATCGAAGGAAAATATACATGTAACTTTAGCGTATATAACTTTATACGTTTTAGCCGGTTTGTAGATTTGTGGTCATTGTTGCTGCGCTTTTTGTTTGTTTGTTTTAGTGCTGTTGTTTTATTGTTGTTGTTGTTTTGCTTCTTTGTGTGTTTGTGTACTTTTGGTCAGATAAGAATGTGACGTGATTTAACCATAGACATTATTATGGTAAAGTTGTTTGCTAGGAAAGAGAAATGAATGATACAAGTAACTTTGATGCATGTTCGTATAAATTAGGTGGATAGCACAGGCCGTGTCAACGACATTCGGATCCAGGGAAAGTGCTTTCGCAATTCTTCAACAAATGACTTTATTGATATTGATTGTATTTTTAATAGCGATACAAAAAGAAAGAAACAAAGGAATTCCAGGTCATGACGACACTTTTAGAATCATATTTAAACTACATAATCAGCGAACAGAGCAGACCTTGATCAGACAGTTCCTGTAAAATATGTCTGATCAGGATCTACTCCTTGCTTGCAAATGCGCAAAGATGTGTTTCTATCAGGCAAAGGGCTGTTCCATTTAACCCTTTTCCTGTTCTATATCTATTCCAAATTTCAATACCTACTGAATGTTCAATAGATATAATGAAATAAGGAAGACGGAACATTGTAGTTATTTTAGAAAGTAAAGAAGATCAAACAAATTATGTTAGCAAACAGAGCAGACCCTGATCAGACGGCTGCTATAGGAGCCGTCTAATCTGTGTCTACTCTGTTTACAAATGCATGAAAGCACGTTTATATGAGGGAAAGGGTTAAAATAAGATTTCTATTCTATAGGCATTTCTTGTATACTTGTATATAACCAACTGCATCTCAATTGCAATATGCCAACAATTGTTAAACTGATTTCTGACTAAATTTATCTCTAAAGTCTCCTAATCAATGCTATAAAAAAGTTTTCTAAAATATATACGCGAAGCATGTCAACCTCATTCGATATAAGTAAATACACTACACGTGCACACATTCTTCCATCCTCTGTAATATGTATACATCAACAATATTAAAGTAATCTTAATTTCTGACTTCTAAAAAATATATTATCAAAGTTTTCACTTACCTATAATTCGCCTTCATAAAATCACAAATTGGTCTCGATAATATCAATCCGTTAAGGCCAGAAAAATATGGGTGTCCTTTTCTGGGGTCTGATAAAATCCACTACACCGGTAAACTGTTTCTACTACAGTTGATTCACGTCTCCGTACAACTGACTTCACAGCTTACAGTGACAGCGCTGTACGACAGAAGACATAAACTCATCATTTTACTCCTCAAATGGAGCAAAAAAGTAGAAAAGGTTTTCATAATTGATTTCCGACCAATAGGAAGCGAGCGCCCGTATCACGTGACACCAGGCGCACGCATTGATTCAATCATTATAGTGACTATACTGTCAGGGTTGTTGACATAAATGATAGTGCGGTTTATCTGAATGCATAGAATAAAAGGCAGACGCGTACAGTAAAACCTCTATAGATCTACCACTTAATTTACTTGAATTGTTTGTCTTTAAACGGCGGGATGGTTACTTAATGATGGACGAAAGTAAATACAGAAATCTCCTCTAGGAACGTTGTGCATAACTTTCATCGTGCATTGATCCACCACCTACCTATAAGACACACAATAAATCTCCTTTAAATGGTCGATTTGGAGAGGGCTTAATGCAAATGAAACTAGATAACTTATATACACTATTAAAATGGGTAGAATATTAAAAAGAAGTCTTTTCAGATATAAACACAATCTGACTAATATGTAGTACATGTATGCTGCGCTTAAAATAAGGAGAATGCTTAAAACTATAACGACGGTGTCAGACTCTGAATATTCATGAGCTAATTAGGTATTCAGAGACATGTAGGTGGTACAAGGTACATTTGCATATAACAGGCTTCTCATTAACCTTGTCACCAACGATAAAGACAGTAACGAGCACTCATTGATAGATATAATTATTCTCCCGTTTAACCACGTTCTGACTCACATTTGCAAACAGGGTCCATGCTTATAAAGCTTTTAGTTGAGTCTGAGTTTCGTTCTCAGGCTTTTGATTGGTCAGATTTGAGTTCTCAAGCTTTTGATTGGTCAGATTTGAGCCAAAGGCTCAAATCTGACCAATCAAAAGCTTGAGAACGATCTCAGACTCAACTAAAAGCTTTATAAGCATGGACCCTGCTTAGATCCAGATGAGACGTCGAGTAATTCGGCGTCTCATCAAGATCCAAGCTGTTTGACACTCGGTCATAGCTTCTCAAAAACATATTAGAATCAGATGTAGTCAAAACAGTGCCAGATCCAAATTTGAGCTGGCATCATATTTTCACAGTGGGGTGAGAGATAGTACGTGTACTTCTTATTTAATGATATTTCAAATGCTAAGAAAATACACCGACGGTTCAGTGTACAATATGCGTGTCGGACGTCGACGATGATGTGGGTCTATATGGTTTATATATACATGTAGTACAAATTCACAGACTACCGTAATCTCAAGAGGCGAAAACATGTACATGTATATGCAATGTGTTGAAATGGACGTGTGCTGTAGAAATGAGAAAAAACAAAAACATGAAAAGGCACGGAGTGACAGACAAAGGGACAGACACATTAAAGCGATAATCTCTACTTGGAACTCGTTTCAGAAATACCTATTAATTACATGAAAAGAAGTATATTGCAAGAAAACCAATCGAATAATCGCTGAAGGAAACAAAACAGTCATGTGTTTGATATCGAAGACCCCGATGTTATTCGTCAATGTATTAGTATTTATTTGGGTTGCCTTTCAGCTTTGTAACTGTTCGACAAAAGCCGATACTATTTTGTTGTACAGTAAAATATGTCTCGAAGCAAATGGTTTATTTTGTTATCATAGATGGTTAATTTTTCGATATAAGTTCAAATCTTCATAATAATGATTGAACATAACACATACAGTAAAACCCCGCTAAAGCGACCACCTAAAAGAGGTATATTTTTGGGTGCTAGATGCAGGTGGTAGGTTAATGCAGGGCAAAAGTAAGTTTTCTTTAGCTCGAATCTGACCAATCAAAAGCTTGAGAACAAACTCAAACTCAACTAAAAAGCTTTATAAGCATGTACCCAGAAATGTAGTTTGAAGATACTCAGCATCTCATAGATCTAAACTGCTTGCATAAATTCGAGTTATTCCAACGATGAGTTTATATTTGCAGTGGAATCCACTGTGTTTGTAGCAACACCACTATATATGGATGGATTAAATCCAAGACAACTACAGACTCCTACATTCAAACCAATATAAACATTCGTTTGCCCCTACAAGATAGGAGGAATACAGCTTTGCTCTTGTCCGTCGGTCAGTTCTTGCCGCTAATCTTGGGTATCCAACAACTTCTCAATGCTCAAGTTATATAAACCCTTAACTCCTCCACACCCCCCCCCCCCCCCCACACACACACACACACACACTCCACGACCTTTCTCACATTTTCAAACAGTTTAGACCCTGATGAGACGTCGAAGAATATTCGGTATCTCATCGGAATTCAAACAGTTTGACCTTATGTCAATATTTTCTTAAAAACTTGTTCGAATGGGAAGTAGCCAACACTGCACCCAGATTCAAATTTGAGCTGATATCATTTTTCTCACAACGAGATAGAAATTAAAAATATATAAAAATGCTACTTAGCGTCGTTATATAGAGTATGGTGAGATGATTTGTGATGTTATAACCGGCAACCTTCCCGCTTTTAGTTTCTATTATCTAGCCATAAGTGTCTGATGCACACGTCATACAAGAAAAACATAAGACAGTTTCCTGAGATAATAACTTGTCACTTTCTTCGTTAAAGCGTTGATGGATCACCCACGAGAATTGTACATGCACTCGCACTACAGTATGCTCCCTAGCGTCATACAACATCGCTGATATACATTGACCCATACTTTAGATCTAGATCAATAGACAAAATGGTTAATATCTAAAATGTTCACTCACACAGCGCCAACTTGTTTTTTACTTTAAATCTTGGATCTGTCGCAAAAGGGGCAATAACGCGAATATGTGTGGGAGATGCCATAATAGCGATTCACTGAAGCGCCTTCTCATGATCAGGTTCTACTCTGTTTGCCTTATGATTTTGATATAAATTCTACAGATTCTGCCATGGTAAAATCTTCTCTTAGTTCATAACATCACTAAACAAAGAACTAATAAATATTCATACAGTTATCACGTTTTACGAAATATCTATGGAGTATATGGTTACGATGAAACGATAAACACATATACAAATATAGTCATTGCTTTATTTGCGCCTTTGTATGTTGCTTTGTGAACCTTATGCCTTTTGAATCTTTTTTTTCTCATGAATATTTATACAAGAACGCATTAGTACTCAGTACCTGATCGTTTTATAATGACCACTGCACAAAGGTATGTTTGTTAATGGCAGAAACGGTAGACTCATATCTAGAAACTAACATAGGCAAGCAGAGCAGACCCATCATTAGACCTCTTTCAATTGCCGCTCAATCCACACTCTCCTACTGATGCATTTTTGTGCCTCTTTAAAACTCGGTTTTTGAAACCATTGTGATAAATAGAGCACTTGCTCAATCGGAGCAAAAGCTCTATTTATCACAATGGTTTTAAAAACAACACAATTCTAAAAAATTCATTTTCTATAGCTAATGCTCCTTTTCATTTGGGTTTTATATTAGCCTAGGAAGGATTAAGTTAAGACAGGTCTAACTGTAGTTCAAACTGGATGTAAAATGTAATTGACGACACACCAGTAAGTGTGTAAAGTGTCTGTAACCAGATTAGACTTTGAGTTATCTGATGGTGTAAAGTGTCTGTAACCAGATTACACTTTGAGTTATCTGATATGTGTAAAGTGTCTGTAACCAGATTACACTTTGAGTTATCTGATGGTGTAAAGTGTCTGTAACCCGATTAGATTTTGAGTTATCTGATATGTGTAAAGTGTCTGTAACCAGATTAGACTTTGGGTTATCTGATGGTGTAAAGTGTCTGTAACCAGATTAGACTGAATTATCTGATGGTGTAAAGTGTCTGTAACCAGATTAGACTGAGTTATCTGATGGTGTAAAGTGTCTGTAACCAGATTAGACTGAATTATCTGATGGTGTAAAGTGTCTGTAACCAGATTAGACTGAGTTATCTGATGGTGTAAAGTGTCTGTAACCAGATTAGACTTTGAGTTATCTGATGGTGTAAAGTGTCTGTAACCAGATTAGACTGAGTTATCTGATGGTGTAAAGTGTATGTAACCAGATTAGACTGAATTATCTGATGGTGTAAAGTGTCTGTAACCAGATTAGACTTTGAGTTATCTGATGCATGACCTGGTTCCGTGAGTTAAAACTCAAAATGTTTATTATATTTTTATCTCGTGGAAATTCATATTCGCAGTAACTCGGCGTCTCATCGGGATCCAAACTGTTTGTTACTGTTACTATGTTTTTGAAACAGAAATGAAGAAAATAGAAAAATGAAAATTTGTAGCAGACGAAAAAGTTAGCAGACGACATAATTTGGCAGCGAAAGGGTTAAAAAGAAATTTCTTCTAGTTTCAAATCGTTTACCCTGCGTCTCATCTGGATCTAAACTGTTTATATATGTTGTCATGAATCCGTACGTTTTGTTGAAAAAAGTAAATTATTTTAATTAAATGAGGTCGAATAAATACATGAATAGTAAAAGCTAATGTGCAGTGACAAGCTGAAAAAAGTGACACGATGGCTTTTATACGACAGTGATGTGAAAAGCCCGCCCATTTTATCTGATGTTAGAGCAACAAAAATACACAACAAAACAGTCATTTACCTGGGAGTCACAACATCGACAGTTTCTGTAAAAACAGATAGCATCGCCGTTGCCATGGAAACTGTGACATGTAAACGTTACATAATTGATTACAATTCTTTGGTGGTAACTATAAATGTCATGAATTGAAAACTAAAATGTTGTAACCCATTGCCTGCTAACTGCTACAAAATGTTTGGAAAAAGAGATCGTGTAAGGGTCTGCACTGTTTGCTTCACAAACATGTTTAGATTTTCCCGAAAAGTTCATTTTACAAAACACATCTTTGAACGAAAGTGATACATGTTTAAAACATTCATATCGGCTTTAAGGTAATGGTAACTATGCATGTTTCGCGGGTTATATTACCGGTGTCGTCGAAGGTTTTTAATCCTTTACTTCATGCATATTCATACAAGACTTGGTCCATCGTGGGTACAGAAGAACCTGCTTTAGGCGGTCATAAAATGTCTAACTATGGGTCTGTAGGGCAGGTGGTAGCTCAATGAGGGTCAAATGTAACACACAAATCTCCTATAGGAGCTGTCTGTATTTGTTTTCGCTCTGCATTAAGCAATCATATGCTTTTTAATGCTCCAATGTTCAATAAATAAATGTTTGCTTAATATATTAATTAAAAAACAAACTAAGGAACTGGGTTTCAATGGAATAACAAATAAGACCTGTAACATATTAACAAACAAAACAGAACCTGATCAGACATTTACTACAGGAGCTGTCTGATCTGGTTTTCCATTATTTTCAACTATCACTTAAAGTTTAAAGCTGAGTTTGCATCGACTTTAAACGACTACAAGGTCTCTTCAACCCTTTATTTGATAAAGAGGATATTTCAGCAAATGCAAAAAGGGTAGGTTCAGGTCCTATATATGAGCCCGCTATAGACAGGTACTATTGTATGAAAAGTGTAGGTCCGTTATAGATAGTTACTACTGTATGAAAGGTGTTGGTCAACTACACACAGGTTCTATTGCATGAAAGGTGTAGGTCCACTACAGACAGGTTCTATTGTATGAAGGGTGTAGGTCCACTACAGGCAGGTTCTATTGTATGAAAGGTGTAGGTCCACTACAGACAGGTTCTATTGTATGAAATGTGTAGGTCCATACAAACAGGTTCTATTGCATGAAAGGTGTAGGTCCACTACAGACAGGTTTTATTGTATGAAAGGTGTAGGTCCACTACAGACAGGTTCTATTGTATGAAAGGTGTAGGTCCACTACAGTCAGGTTCTATTGTATGCAAGGTGTAGGTCCACTACAGAAAGGTACTATTGTATGAAAGGTGTAGGTCCACTACAGACAGGTTGTATTGCATGAAAGGTGTAGGTCCACTACAGACAGGTTCTATTGTATGAAATGTGTAGGTCCACTACAGACAGGTTCTATTGTATGAAAGGTGTTGGTCCACTACATACAGGTTCTATTGCATGAAATGTGTAGGTCCACTACAGCCAGGTTCTATTGTATGCAAGGTGTAGGTCCACTACAGGCAGGTACTATTGTATGAAAGATGTAGGTCCACTGCAGACAGGTTCTATTGCATGGAGGGTGTAGGTCCACTACAGACAGTTACTATTGTATGAAAGGTGTAGGTCCACTACAGACAGGTTCTATTGCATGAAAGGTGTAGGTCCACTACAGACAGGTACTATTGTATGGAAGGTGTAGGTCCGTTATAGACAGTTACTACTGTATGAAAGGTGTATGTCCACTATAGACAGGTTATATTGTATGGAAGGCGTAGGTCCGCTACAGACATGTTATATTGTATGGAAGGTGTAGGTCCACTACAGACAGGTACTATGATATTGAAGGTGTAGGTCCACTACAGACAGGTTCTATTGCATGAAAGGTGTATGTCCACTACAGACAGGTACTATTGTATGGAAGGTGTAGGTCCGTTATAGACAGTTACTACTGTATGAAAGGTGTATGTCCACTATAGACAGGTTATATTGTATGGAAGGTGTAGGTCCGCTACAGACATGTTATATTGTATGGAAGGTGTAGGTCCACTACAGACAGGTACTATGATATTGAAGGTGTAGGTCCACTACAGACAGGTACTATTGTATGGAAGGTCAAGGTATGTTATAGACAGGCTTTATTTATGGAGGGTGTAGGTCCACCATAGACAGGTTATATTGTATGGAAGGTGTAGGCCCACTATTGACAGGTTGCATTGTATGGAAGATGTAGGCCGTTATAGACACGTGCTGTTGTATTGAGGATGTAGGTCCGTTAAAGACATGTTTATAATTGTATTCTGTGGAAGGTGTAGGTCCACTATAGTCAGGTTTTATTGTACGGAAGATATATGTTCGCTACAGACAGGTTCAATTGTATGGAAGGTGTATATCCATTATAGACACGTTCTACTGTATGAAAATTGTTGGCGAGTATCAACAATATAGACTATAGGTGGTCACCATATCTCTGACGTCGCCGTTGATTTAACAAGATTAACACGAGTTAACAAGATTTGCACAATACGAAATGTACAGTAAAAAATAGTTTTAAGCGACTTGTACCTGATTTAACATATGGTCCAGGTGGTTACCTATGCTGGGAAAATGTAATGCAGACACTTTTTTCAGCATTGTTTTGTTTCCTGCCTTAACCCATCCGCTGCTACTGACGCATTTTGACGCCTCTGTAAAAGTCATTTCAGGAAACCATTGAGATAAATACGGCTAGCATTTGTTCCTATGGAAAAAATGCTAGATATTTATCACAATGGTTTCAAAACTACACAATTATAAAACTTTCATTTTCTCTAGTAAATGCTTCTTTTTGGTAGATTTATTCAAAGAGGCTGGTTCTAAAAATAGGCTAGACAGAATAAGTTAACCCATTCTCTTCTACTGACGCCTTCTTGCTCCCGGCAAAAATCATGTATTGAAACCATTGTGATAAATAGAGCGTTTGCTCCTTAGGAGCAAAATTAATTCTCTATTTATCACAATGGTTTCACAACTACACAATTATAAAAGTTAGATTTTCTCTAGTAAATGCACCTTATCGGTAGATTTATTCAAAAAGGTTGGTTCTAAAAATAGTCTAGATAATAATGAGTTAACCCATTCCCTCCTACTGACGTCTTTTTTCGCCTCGGCAAAACTCATTTAAGCGGGTACAGTCTGCAAATAACTGAAATGCTGTTGGTCGGGCGTTAAACCCAACCCACTCACTTACTCACTCATTTATTGAAACCATTGAGATAAATAGAACATTTGTTCCACAGGAGCAAAACTAGTGCTCTATTTATCACAATGGTTTCAAAACTACACTATTAAAACATTTTCCTTTTCTCTAGTAAATGCTCCTTTTCGTTACATTCATTCAAAGAGATTGGATCAAAAATAGTCTAGAGAGAATGAGTTAAGCAACCACATGGCCTCAGTATCCAGACTGCAACGGTTATAAAACTGCAACGGTTATTGTTAACCGAACGCAGGACTGGAGATCGTCGTACAAAAAATTCAACGAATAAGATCATCGTAAATCAGATTTTACATGTACGAGCGCGCGACTGTCGTTACAAATTTAACGGAATTTTGTATCGTTCAGCACTTTAGGTTTCCCCCGCACTATAAGAAAGTCAACATGATTATTAAGACGATCGCAGCTAGAAGTTGCGATCGTCGTATTTTAGAAAAGACTATATTATAAGTCGTACGATCTCATGTGAGATGGGTCTCTGTTTCATGGTCGCTTAACCCTTTACCTGATAGAAGCGGCTTTTAGCGTGTTTGATTTATTCCTCCGCTGAAGAAAATAGTTCAAATTCATACAGTCATGAACATATTGCATAATAAATATTTTCTATATCCTACTAGGTGGTAGCTTAAAGCAGGCTGAAAGTAAAGCAGAATGCGCCTTAAGGCGCATTCTGCTTTACTTTCAACCTGCTTTAAGTGGTCATATGTCTTCAAAACTAGAAACAGGCTATTGGGTAAAGGGTTAAAGTACTTCATTCGTGTTCATGATAAGGCTAAGCGGACTCGAAATACGACATTGACAAACATAAGGTAAAATCATTCTGACATAACGATATTTCACGCATTCATGCAGTTATAATTCGTAGTGGTCCTCGTAAATATCATCAATGGTTATGATTTATTTGAATTCAGTATATGAGGACTTTCAGGGGTTTACACAGAGGTGAAATACGCGCTTACACATTAACTAATACATATTTATACAAGAATCAATGAATCCATGACAATTCATTAACTGAAATTAACGTGTTTGCTTTATAATGGCACATGCCAATGGAATTTTGGTCAGTTAGAAGCTGTATCAGATCTTTATCATTATTGCATAAGCAGAGTAGACACTGCCCATACAGCTCGAACACGAGCTGTTGGATCTGGCTCTACTCTGCAAATGAGCGAAAAGGCGTCAAAACAGGTAAAAAGGGTTCAATATAGAAACGATTACCAACATGTATAACAACACACATTAGATGGTATGTTCTAAGCACGCGCAATATCAAACCACGCTGTAAGTTAATTAACTATTTACCTCGTACATACTCGTATATATACACTTTTAACGACTTTGGAAACAGAGTAGACTCACACGAGACGGCTCCTCAAGGAACCGTATGATCAGGATCTACTCTATTGTTGTATGGAATGATATGGCATTGCCTGTATAATTTCTATCATGTCCAAACTTTCCCGGTTTCATATATCATTCTAAAATCCATCTGATGTATACATATGATGTCGCATAAATGCACCACGACAAATAGTGCTGTCCCTGATCAGACGCCGCCTTTTCAAGGCGGCGTCTGATCAGGGACTTCAATATTTGTCTCAATCTCTATTTCTATATATGTACTTTATTCCTTTGAAATTTGCATCTATTTATCTCATGTCCTTATTTTACTGAATGATTTAACAAACTTGGATTGCAGACGACAATTAGAAATTTGGTGCCGAAAGGGTTATGTAGAACTTTAATAGCTTAGATTTACTTTCAGTTTTGTACCTGACCAGGCAATGAGCATTTCAAAATCCAATCGAAATTCAAATAAGTTTTGGGTCTAACACTCGCTCTTTGGGGTATTTCATAGTTGTAGCAGACACTATTTTCGCACTTCCGGTTCACAAATTGATATAGCAATAGGGTCTGCTTAATTTATTTTATTTCCTTCTTTGGGGCAGGTGTTTAGTCTTAAACTCCTACTCGAATTTCAAGGAGGAAAGTATTGATTGCAAACAAGCGAAATTTAATGCTGGCAATAAAAGTGAATCTGACGGGCAACCGAAGATAGACACGTAATAAAAACAGACTAGACTCTGTTGTGTCGTAACACAAGCTAAGAAAGATAGGTTTGGTTTTGGCTGTACAGTGTTACCTATATCTTGTATCCTGCTATCACTCGACCTGTCTCGCAATTACAAAAAAAAACTTGAATACAGATTAGATGCCGAGTAACTCGGCATCTCCGCACGGTCCAAGATGTTTGACACTCGGTCAATAGTTTCTCTATAGCTTGATTGAATTGAAAGTAATCAAACTGCAGCAGATCAAACAGTGTGTCCTGAAGCGTTGTAAGGGTTAATATGGCTAAAGGATTTAATGTCTCTCAAAATTATATTATCTTTATTGTTATTCAAATAAAGTTATTTTTCTTGAAGATAAAATCTATGTGTCATTTTATTTTAAACCATGTGAGTTGCACATTTCGCGGCGCCTTATTTGCACCTATACGCTGTGTACACTTAATCACAAACTGGCCGGTGTATTCGTGAGGCTGACAATATACTGGCCTGGTGTGCTGTTTGGGCCTCTTTTAGTGATTAACATGAGGACGTCTCACAAACCATGCAGTATATTATAATTAATTTAAGTGCTAGAATTATTAACAGAGACCAAATATATGCAATATACGCATTCATAACGACGACGACGACACCAACAACCATTATAATATACAACTACAGCAACACGCCAACAACAACAACAACAACTACTACTACTACTACTACTACTACTACTACTACTACTACTACTACTACTACTACTACTACTACTACTACTACTACTACTACTACTACTACCACTACTACTACTACTACTACTACTACTACTACTACTACTACTACTACTGCTACTACTACTACTGCTACTACTACTAATATTTATTTATCATTAACATCATCATAATATGATCATCATCACACCATCGTTATATTAATTAAATGTATTATCATCACCGTCGTCATCTTTCTTAAATTTCTTTACATCCTTGAAGTAATCACTATCGTCATTTTGTTTTTATTTTAAAGAGTTAACATAGAAATATGATACCGGTAATTATTTTGAGATATAGTATTTGTACAAGGAAATGAAGTTATAGAGAAACATCATTAAGTCTTATCATTTTATCTGAAACATATTAATGGAAGAAATAATAGAATGCAGTAAAACTCCGCTAATGCGACCACCAAAAAGGGGCATAATTCTGGGTGGCAGAGGCAGGTGGTTGCTTAATGCAGTACAAAAGTTATGCAGAAAGCTCCTGTAGGAGCTTTCTGCATAACTTTTGTGCTGCATTAAGCAACCACCTGCTTTAAACGACACCAGTGGCTGTTTATTAAGAGGTCGCATTAGCGGGGTTTTACTGTATATATTAGGTTTCATATAATGGCATATAAACACATTATTTTTGCGGCAAGGAAACGATTTGCAAACACTGTAGAATCAGACGTGTATGAATCAATTACCACCCTGTAGACCCATTCAGATTGCTCCTGTAGTAGCTGTCTGATCTGGTTCTACTCTGTTTACAAATACGTAAAAATGTATCTATATCAGGTAAAGTGATGAGTATTGTCAAAACTTCAACAGAAACTAACTGTTGAGCGTTCCTTCTCTGTTCAATATTGCAAGATAACAATTTCCATTCTTAAGACCTATATGCCGGCTATCTTTATTTTTTCATTATCCCTTTACCTCATAAATACGCTTTTCAACGCTTTTACAAACAAAGTAGATCCAGACCAGACGGCTCCTGTAGGATAATAATAATCTTTATTTCCTCCATTACAGGAGAGCCAAGATAACGTACATATGAACATATAGACGATACATTTACGAAACATTATGTACACAGTAGGACAATACATTTGTAAACGGTCAAGACAATACAGTAGAGACAAACAAATATAACAAATGTAAATTAACACGAAAAAAATAGAAGAGATAACGCATGATTATCATAACATAATGAAGAAAAGCGATTGTTATCTATATATATTGTATGAAATGAGATGCAATCACACGCTCATACAAATCATACAGACTAATCCCTAAGAGTCTAGGTCTGATCTGGGTCTACTCTGTTTGCTTATGATAAAATATTGACATGATTCTACAGTTTATGTCATGGTAAAACGTTCCTGTGTACATGTACTATTGTAATAATTAATATAATTAATATTCATATCGTCATTATTTCTTACATGGATATTCAGGGAGTGTATGGTTCAATTATACTCCGAACATTTATATATACCGATTATCGATATGCTTACACATAGTAATACAAAGCTGCACATAAGATTCGTACATGTCTATTAACCTTTTACTCTATCAATACGCCTTTCTATGCATTTGCACACAGAAGTGACCCAGATCAGATGACTCTTCTTGAGGCCTGCTCTATTTGCTATAAAATAATATATAAATGATTCTTATGGCCAAAAGTTCTCTTTTTCATGTGCCTTTATCAAAATTAATCTAATTAATGCCGATGATGTCATCAATTCTTGCATGAATATTCATAGAGTAAGTGGTTTAAAACTCATTTCACAGTCATATCCTACGTTGCTGCTACTCATTAGAAGGATGATTCTAATAAATAGCAGCAACATAGGGGTTAGAGGAGAAATATAAAAATATAAGTTTTTCAGATTATCTTAATATGCACCTCCTCTAAAACTATTGCAATATTTACATGTAGTATAGTTTAATAATTGTACATGTACAGTACTCGCGTGACAATCGCCCTTGGGGTTAGAAAAAGCATTTCCAACAAGGCTGATTGATAGTAAGTGACAATAATTTTGAAAGGTTTCTTATTCAACAAGGTTTGTCAGCAATTGTCACTTGATCTGAACAAATCTACGACTGACTTATTAATGAGGTGTTACACTCGACAAATGATCTGGTCAGATAATGACGTAATCACGGCCACGACAAAACGATGACCCAGGATGACATGACATTAGTCTGACCCGTGGGCATCTGTCGCAGCATTCCGCTACAGTAGAATCCCTATAATGCGACCACTTAATGAATAAACATTTCTGCCTTCATAAGCAGGTGGTTGCTTTATGCAGGGAGAAAGTTATGCAGAATTCATATCCATACAATTTTACAAAAGTTACTTAAATAGATAATCATGTGTCAATATCTCTTCCATGGTTACCATTAGACAAGTAAACCCCCTCTAAACCGGAATTCTAGTAGATAAGAATTCTGATTCTTTTAAGCAGATGAATTCAGATACGTTTAGGTAGGTGGCTGCTTAATGCATGATGAAAGTCACACAGAAAGCTCCTAGAGGAGCTCTCTGTATGATTTTCTTCCTGTATTAAGCTGCCACCTGTCTCCAAGACTGATATCTATACTGATTAACGTTCAGGTGTTACTGTAATTGGTTAATAGAGTGTTGCCTGTCGTCAAGTTAGCAGTGTTTACATGTATCATTATATAAAACAACAACAGCAAAACAACACTCACTTCTCTAAACCCGGTTTCTGTCAATGCTCCGATCACATATATATTTCACGTTTTTTAACATTTTCGCAGCCAAACAAATCTCATCTACTTAGATCATCATCTGCGTCTGTTTTCAATATGACGTTTTCTTTAATGATTTCTTACAAAAATGCACCCAGTTTGGATCCTAAAGGGACGGGAAGTTACTCGGGATGTGATCTGGGTCCAAACTGTTTGCAATGGTAATTATGGATTTGCGGCGAAAGTACTTATAACTGACTACTTATCAAATACATTCAGCGTTAAGATAAGACATGTCTTTGAATGGCATATATGACTTATTATATCAATTTATCTTTTTACCCATGCTATTTTGATAAAAATATCTATGTTCATTACTTGGATGACAAGGTTTTACATGTATTTGATTGAGTCTGATTTTAACCTTATCATCGCAATTCTATACATATAATACTATTTCAACCAAGACACCATTAAATGGACCCAGAAGCGGGCTTACATCTAACCCACATCCCGTGAAACGTTATTTTCCATTCGTCATCCACACTTTTCCACCTAGATCACGACCAACGCTTTAGATCTCTAATTAACCATAGCAAATCGAAGCCTTAACTCTTTCACTGCCAACTATTGTCGTCCGAAAAATGTGTCGTCTGTAATGATTATGTTTGTTGGCTTTCCCCTTTTCCTCAATAAACACTACCGCTATAACACATAGTTACTGAGACGTCGAGTTACTCTGTGTCTAATCTGGATCAAAGCTGTTTGCATAGATAATCACATATGTGACATTTGCAGCGAAATACTTATCTTGTTAATACAGAAAGCTATATATCTTTGAATAGGGAAAATGAATGCACTTGTATTTGCAAACAGTGCACACCCAGACCCGATAGCTCATAGCGGAACCCATTAATCAGGTTCTGCACTAGTTGCATTTCCAACCCTTCTGACAAATGTAAGCCTTATACTGAATGGACTATATAGTTCAATATGGATGGCACATCTATATTCCATTTTTTATATCCAGCATTTAAAGGGCTAATTTCCACAACTGGTAAATGCGATATCAACCCCTCATTCAATCGATGTTAATCTGCACTTGTCAATGGCGTCATGACTCATATTCAAACAGTTTTGACCGGGATGAGACGCCGCGTGACTCAGGGTCTCATCATGATCAAAACTGTTTGCCATTCGTTAAACTGTTTCCCAAACCTTAAGCAAATCTGATGATATTTGATAATGCACCATGCAAACTTTTGAGCGACAAACCATGTTCACGACAAGTAAAAGGTTACAACGTAGGAGCTTTGATTATCAATATTCAATTACTTTTATTTATTTGCATCTGGCGTAAAAATATGGGACACGTGCTTAATCCAATACCACTATTCAAGAGGCACAAGTCGACTATTCGTGGTGGGTTAACTGGTTCTTTTAACTCATTTATTCCCATATTATTTAACCCATTCCCACTTAGGCTATTTTTAGACCTAACCTTTTTGATTAAATCTACCAAAAAGGAGCATTAACTAGAGAAAAGGAAATTTTCAGAATTGGGGAGTTTTGAAACCATTGTGATAAATAGAGCATTTGCTCCACAGGAGCAAATGCTCTACTTATCACAATGGTTCCACAAAGTGACTTTTACAGAAGCGTCAAAAGGCGTCAATATGAGAGAATGGGTTAATAAAACGTGTCCAGATCTTGTTCTAGAACAGCAAACAAAAACTGTTGCTAAAAATGTTGCTGGTATAAGCAATTGGTTTAAACATATTTTATTACTGAAATATTTAACATGCATCAATGTACATAGCTTCAACGAAGGATTGGAATGAAAGCTAAGGGCTTATTAAATTCCTCTCCTTGGCATAAAATGCTTCACAAGAGCAGTTGATCATAAGAAATACAAACTTTTCCAGATAATTTTTTTATAATGAAATGCTGAATTTCAAATGTATATATTGAATCGGGAAGGAACAGAGAGATGAAGATGAAACGAAACAGAGTGGTATGATTGGAACGAAGAGTGAAAATCTGAGGTGCACACAAACCGTTTGTCAATAAATAGTCATATTACTCAGCTGAGTATATACATATCTATATAAATAAATTTGACGTTCTGGTTCATAACAACTGAATGAAGAATGAACCTTTTTGGTTTTACAATGTATCTCTGAACTGCAGTAAAGATTTGAATATTCATTCCTAATGAAAGTCTAAGATCTCCGAATAACATTATTTTACAGTCTGGTCTACAAAATGATGCTATTAAACAGATCAACCCGAAAGTCGTTGTACAGCGGACACGAGCGCAGATAATGTCCAGTACTTTCGACGCTACCGCAAAGAGAAAGAGGAAAATATATTAGGTTTTTCTGGAACAACACAAGGTTGAGCGAATTACAGTTTGTTCGCAAGTGGGTGTGTAATACCTGCCCTTCCGACTTCCACAGTTGTAAAACGAAGGTGGCTTCGACGTTTTGCATTGGTTAAGTGAATACACATTACTGACATCTATAGGTTCAGCAAACAGTGTAGACTCTGATAATGACTCACTCCTTCAGGAGTCCTCTGATCTTCGTATATTCTGTTTGCTCTTTTTAAGGGACACTGGGCACAAATGTTTTGTTTGTTTTATCAATGTGGTAGACTTGTTTCTCCCGATCTGCAAATGTACTATTCCAATCAAATAACGACATTTAGATTACTTCAGCCGGAATACACATAAACCCTTTGCCTCATACAAGCGGCTTTTCACGCACTTGCAATAAAACAGACCCAGAGCAGAGTCTGACGGCTGATATAAAAGTCATCCGACCATGGTCTGCTCTGTTTGTTTATTGCAAAATTTAGATATGATTTTACCATTTCTGCAGTTGTAAAGTTCTCTCCTTACATAATGCCATTATAACAGCTGATATGTATTCACACTGTCATTATTTCTTTCTAACTACAGTAAAATCTCTCTATAACGACCACTAAATTGTGTTAATTAGTTGGTATCTAGAGCAGGTGGCTGCTCAAAGCAAGATGAAAGTAAAACAGAACGCTCCTATAGGAGCGTTCTGTCTTACTTGCATCTTGCTTTAAGCAGCCACCTGCCTTTAACACAAAATAATTGATGTAATTTAATGGTCGTTATAGAGAGGTTGTACTGTATTTATGAGGTAAAGGGTTAACCATACTCGTAGATAAAGCTTTCAGTGGGTTGCCTGTCTGTCATGTACATGAACTTTAAATGAATGTAAACACAGAGGAATCCACAAACATGTTTTTCAGATTTCTGAAAGGAACAATAATAGATGTATCAATGTAGAATTACTATAATTTGTAATGTTCTGTTAGATATAGACATGAATTGCTTCTACATACATGACTGTACATGTATATAACTAATCATTTTAAATTATTACGTAACTGTTTACGTAATGAATATTCCTGTAAAAAATAATATCTTTTAATGGCATATGAACCAATGTTTTATCGTCTTAGTAGAAGGTTTATTATTCCAATTAGAAACGGTCAAAGTTCAGATCAGACGGCTCCTATTATACGAATGTCTGATCTGGTTCTACGCAGTTTGCAAATACGTAAATATGTGTTTTATCAAGTAAAAGCTTAAACCAATCACATGGCCTGAAGCGTAATTAAGGTCAAGGACAAGTTCGATCAAATTCCTGCTGTTAGTTTGACTGACGTAGCAAATCGCTTCACGTGACACGTTACACACACATCGCGGAGATACGTCAAAACGTTACCACTCTCCAATCATGTCAATCTATTTGAGGAAAAAAAATATGTAATATGACAAAATCTACAATCCCAGTAGTGACACTATGTCATGAGACAAAACACGCGAAATAGTAAAAATATGATAGTAAAATGAAAGAAAAAAAACGTTTACACTGCAAAAAATAATCATAATTATGCCATTTGTTTTACATATACAATAGAACTGCTTTCAAGCGACCCCTTGATAAATGAAACAGTACTGCGTGTTTTTTTTTATTTCAACGATGGTTATTTGATACACTCAGGATGAAAGTAATGCAGAAAGATCCAGTGGGAACTTTGTGCATGGCGTTCGTCCAGCAGTAAGCTAAGACCCATAGCTAGACGTGTTTGATGGTCGCTTTAACCAATTCCCTCATATTGACGACTTTTGACGACTCTGTAAAAGTCACTTTGTGAAACCATTGTGATAAATAGAGCATTTGCTCCTATTGGAGCAAATGCTCTATTTATCACAATGGTTTCAAACTAAAAAATCTAAAAAAAAATCATTTTTTCTAGTTAATGCTCCTTTTCGGTAGATTTTTCAAAGAGGTTGTATCTAAAAATAGCCTATGAGGTAACGGGTTAAAGCTTGTTTCCAGTACAATAACGATACAGTTACCATGACCGTATACAGTAGAACCTGTCTCAAACGGTAACTCATTTATTGAACATATACGTCTTAAAGCAGATGGTTGCTAAATGCAGGGCAAAAGTAATGCAGAAAGCTCCTTTTGACCTGTATTAAGCTACCACCTGTCTTACAAAAACATAATTCGGCCTTGTTTGATGGCCGCTTAACCCTGTCCTCAATATATACGCATTTCTACGCATCTGTAAAAGTCACTGTTTGAAATCATTGTGTTAAAAAGAGCATTTGCTTCATAGGAGCAAATGCTTTATTTACCACAATGGTTTTAATACTACACAATAATTGTTCTAAACTTTAGCTTTTCTCTAGTAAATGCTCCTTTTTGGTAGATTCATTTAAAAAGGTTTGGTCTAAAAATAGCCTATGAGATAATGGGTTAAGATAAGTTCTACTGTACACACATTAGCCTTAAAGAGCAGGTCATCACTTGATGCAGGACAAAATAATGCTGAAAACTTCTCTTAGAGCTTCCTGTTAAAACATTTGTCCTGCATTAAAGTACATCCAGTCTTTTGGCATGGAATTTGACTTCCTTAGAGTGGGTCGCTAAAGATGGGTATAATAGTTTTCAGAAACATGAACATTGTAGACGGTGATTCGGGAAAGTGTATTCAAACAGTGTTCTTAAAACATAGTGTTGCTTATCAGCATCATTATTTATTCGCTACGGAAAACATGACGGCGGATGATCCTGGAATAACTCATTTATTCCATATTAGATCCGCCCAGATCTTGTTTTGGAACCCATTCGTCTTTCATGTAGGAGGACACAGCAAACATAATGTACTCTAGTATAGGCCATTAACATCGATGGGTTCAGCAAACTGCAGACCATAGCTTATCAGAAAGATCTTTTTGGAGGACACTGATCTGGTTCTACACGGTTTGTTTGTTTTTAAGGAACACTGGGCCTTAATGGGTTACATTATTTGACAATATCCGAATGCCATTCACTACTCAACTGGATGCAGTCTGTTGGTAAATGTGAGTCCGTCCGCGAAGAGGTATAAGAGATAAATGAGGTGCCAGACTGTTCTAATGATATTCATTTACAGTATCGATTCGATTTCTCCATAGCGACTATCGTTAACAATTAATTTTATTTCAGGAAATCTTCGTTTTTTATGATCTTAATTATATTGCCGCTAATCTCTGAAAGACTTAATGCATGTAATAATATGTTTTATTCCTTTAGCTGCTCATTAACATTCATGCAAGAAATAGTGACATCTTGAATAATTCTTAGACGATTTGTATGCCATGAAAACAGGAATGTCTGGCCAGTCAAAACAGTTTACAGAATCAAGATTTATATTGTTCCGCAAACAAACAGAGCAAGCCTTGATCACGAGATAGATAGATAGATATTCTCTATATCCTATAGGATATGGATCTACTCTGTATGCAAATACATGAAGCGTATCAGATAAAGGGTTAACATGCAATGTTTAGCGTCAACACAATGTGTCCTGACATGCACATATAACATACAGTAAAACCTCTCTATAACGACCACTACATTTCATCAAATATTTTATGTTAAAGGCAGGTGGATGCTTAAAGCAAGGTGAATGTAAAACAGAACGCTGCTATAGGAGCGTTCTGTTTTACTTTCACCTTGCTTTAAGCAACCACTTGCCCAAAATACCAACTAATTAACAAAAAATTAGTGATCGTTATAGAGAGGTTTGACTGTATATTACATTGACTGTCCGTTTAGTCTAAATGGTTCTTTCCCACCACCCTCGCAGAAAATGAACATAGGGAAAAAACTAAACACATTTAACAATGTACATATCTCGGGTCAAATAGAGCAAGTTGTATAAACTGATATAATTTATTTCATTATAATTGTAAAATAAATAACATTTAAACCTTTAAACATTATTAATAATAGTTCATACCGGTATTTCAGTAATTAAATTTACTGACAAGCCTACACATTGCACATGCATGTAAGAATCCATGGCATCAATCAAATTCATCTTGTTGCGTATAATTAATATAGAAATAAGTCCTGCCAAACGGAAACTAACATCAAGTTGCAAACAGTGAAGAAGCTTATTAACCAGCCAGTTTAACCCTTACCCCGCTGTGAAAAAAACAATGTCTGCTGAAATGTTCATCTGGTGCAAATTTAACTACTTCAGATTCAGATTCGATCGAGTGTCAAGGAATCGGATCCTGGCGCAAAGCTTATAAAACTTTTTGCTTTAGTCTGAGATCATTCTCAATCATCTGGTTGGTCAGATTCTGAGCAAGCTCAGAATCTAACCAATCAGATACTTGAGAATAATCTCAGACTCAGACTCAGGAGTTTTATAACATTGGACCCTGATATGGTTTCTGATCTGTTTCGAATTTTTTATTCTCTCAACGCCACACGGCAGCTGATCTCATTCTACACTGTGTTTCTACACTGTTTGCAAATCATAAAGATTGGTCTTCGCACAGTCCAACTCATATCAACATTACATACAACGTTTGATTGGCGAGTGAAAAGAGATTACAGTCATTTGAAGTATTCAGTACAGTTGAGAGAGTTTTGTTCAGGTGCACAGCCGCAACGTGCAAGCTTGTTTTCCTGTTTTGACATTATTTGATACCTTCACACGAGAACCTTTATCATAACAAAACACACATTCAATATTCGTTTTGGTTATTAGTTTTTACTGACAATAGTGGTAAAAACTTGACATTTTAACCAGTTATTATGGACGCTGGTCAACAATGACTGACAAAGCAACGGCAAAAATATTCTACAAATAACTGGCACGGTAACAGTCATCAGACTAAAACGCATCCGAATTGAGATTTTTTTGGTTTTATCGTTGTTAAATGGGCGTAATCGAATGTACTATGGGCAAGATTTAACCGAGGTCAGTTTACTGTGGGATCAAGGTAATTATAAAGGGAGTCTTTGTGACAGGAAGTGACCTTACACGCATGCGTGCATAGGTGTTAACTAAAGCAAACAAATTGGTTCAATTTCAGCTTGTAAATACCTTGACAACGCTAATTTTATAGGAGTCATTAGATAGCATTGAACTTCAAAATTGATATTTGCTCAGATATTGAATTTTGAAAAAAAGAACTTTTCACCTGTAAAATATATAAATTAAATATTCGAAATTGGCAGTAATCCTGTAATACAACGACTACAATAAAATCTCGAACACTCAAATGTATAATGCATGTTGTATCAATCTTTAAGGCAGATGGCAGCCTAATACAGGGTGAACTCTATGCAGAAACCTCATTTTGTAACTTTCTGCATGACTTTCATCCTGCATTAACCAACCGCCTGCATAAAAATGTATCAAATCTTCTGTACCACAGTTTCAGATTAGCGAGGTTTGAATTAGCGAGTTTCGACTGTATTTCTAATTTTATTTTGTTGTCAGGTCTTTACAGTCATCTAACCCTTTGTAGCATAAAACTCCTTTTACGCCTTTGCAAACAGAGTAGACCCATATCAGGCTCCTATAAGAACCGCCTGATTAGGGTCTGCACTGTTTGTTTGTGTAACATATACATGATAGGTCACATGTCTTAACTCTTTCCTCCATAAATACGTCTTTCTACGCCTCTGTAGAAGTCACTTTGTGAAACTATTGTGATAAATAGAACATTTGCTCCTAAGGAGCAAATGCTCTATATATCACGATAGTTTCAGAACTGCACAATTATAAAATTTCCTTTTCTCTAGTTAATGCTCCTTTTCAGTATATTTAATCAAAGAGGTTGGATCTTAAAATAACCTATGAGGTAATGGGTTACTGTTTTCCTATCGTGTGGTCGCTTTAGAGACATTCTACTGTATACAGCTATACAGGTCACTTGCCAAACACTGAAACCTAAATGAAGATATAAATTGGATTTGAACAGCATGGGTTCATTGTCTTGACTTCCTCCCTGCCACTCGATATTGACTTAGGAGACTGACGAACTTCTCTGGAAGAGTCTTGAAGAGTCATAGGGTATCAGGCTCTAGTACATTGCCTTCAATATTTGACGAGACGTTTTTCCTTGAAAGCGTACTATACCAGTCGAATTAATCGTTTCAATATTTTTTACTGAAAAAAAAAGAGATTATGACATTTGTTTCAATCTGTGGACAAATTATCTTTGTACACACACTTCAAATTGACTTTTCTATTTTAACCATTTCCTTCATAGAAATATGTTTTCATGCATTTGCAAACAGAGTAGACCCAGACCAGACAGAACATTCAGTTGGTATTTAGAATTGGAATAAACGTAGAGCAGGGAAATAGTTTAAACAGTTATATAGTAAAAAGACCGATGTTTTCTTTATTAATATTCTGGTTCGCCGGGGGGGGGGGGTGTACTTTTCTTGCTGATAAGTTGTAATATCATTGTCCTTTTATCGTTAGTGCGTACATTTCTAAAAATAGATGCATTCTCGTATATATTGCATTTTTGACAGACGGTCTCGGATGAAATACATGACAGCTGACAATTATGATCATTTCGAGTAAAAGGTGTTACCTGATAACTTTCTCGATAAAGTTTGGTGACACTCATGAGGCTTACTAGACAGCAGTATTCCACAAAGAGAGGCGGGATGTTACGTTTACAAAATGTCATTTGATGGCATAAAATGTATCTGATAGCTGTTCAAGTATTATATTCCGATCGAGAAGGAAACAGTGTTACGACATACAACAACTATTAAAATTGATGTCTATTTTATGCCTTTACTCAATGGATATTCATGAAACTTTAAATATCAATTTGCTGAATTTCACGGATATTCAGAAATATCAAATATTATTTTTTATATATGCATAATTAAAGTGAAGTGTTTGCCATCTTTATTATTCTGTAAGCACACAAAGTAAATAAAGGAAACCCTGACAGACAGTCCCTACGGGAGCTGTTTGATATGGGTCTACTCACTTTGTAAAAGTGACAAAAGGCGTTTCCATGGAGAAAAGGTTTAATTAATGAATGTATTATTACTTTTTCAGACCCGGTTTACGGGCATCTGGTATAGCGGGATAAATTGTCGAGGACGTTCTACCTGACGTCAATATATTAATATTGCATAATTATGTAACAGCGTTACGGAAACTTGACTTAGCTCCGCCCTGTTTTCTAACCCTTTTATGTGATATAGAGATTGTGTTCCTATAATTTTCGTAAAACAATGATAATACAGTAAAACCTCTCTATAACGACCACTGAAATGTGTTAATTAGTTAGTGTTTTGGGCAGGTGACTGCTTAAAGCAAGATGAAAGTAAAACAGAACCTATAGGAGCGTTCTGTTTTACTTTCACCTTAACTTAATGTAATTTAGTGTTCGTTATAGACAGGTTTTACGGTATAGTATGACTCTGAACACGGTACGCTTCAGATTGTTTAGGCCAACTCGTTTAATGAAAAGCAAACGGGGTAATGCCACAAAAACCAAGTTGATATAAATATCATTTTAACCCTCCGCTTGCTATTCACGTCAATGTACCTACCTGTAAATAGTGAAGACCCAGATGAGACAACTCCTGTAGGAGCTGTCTCATCAGGGTCTGCACTACTTACAAGTTGATTGTGCAACCAATGCACTCAACGGCAGTGATTGTACAGCGAAATACTTGTACACAGTGAAGATATACATGTGTATGTAATAATACAACAGGGCATGGGTAAAGAAGGAGAAATGTGTTTTAAAATTCAGCAAGCGAAGGGTTAATAATTGCAATCCTGAACTGGACAAAAGACGGTACAGTAAGGTCGAACTATTAAAGTGAGAGCGTTACAAATTCAAGTGACAATATAAACTGCAACTGTAATAGAGTAAAACTAATTGTCACCTATTATACATGTACATATACTAAACCAAACTTAAAACGCAACACCATTTTCCTTGCATAACTGTTTAACGCTTTCAGCAAATTTCATAGAGGTGTCATTACAGTAAAACTGCTCTATAACGGCCACTAAATAGTGTTAGTTAGTTGGTGTTTTGGACAGGTGGTTGCTTAAAGCAAATTGAATGTAAAACAGAACGCTCCTATAGGAGCGTTCTGTTTTGCCTTCACCTTGCTTTAAGCGCCCCTGCCTTTAACACAAAATACTTGATGTAATAATTTAGTGGCCGTTATAGAGAGATTTTACTGTATATGATTGAGCCATTCCGAACATTCACATGCGTGCTTTAATAAATATGTCGCACGCTGAAGAAAGCATTGTGGAAACAGCATTAAAGTCACCAGAAAACGGTTGCATTAGGAGCCCGTCTCGTAGCAATACAACCCATCCAGTGCCAACTCTAGTGCGTTCTCTAGACATCTTACGAAAGACAGTTCAGGAAGGAAACTCGGTGCTAAAGAGGGGAATTAGGCCTTTGCTTAGCTGGTGCATAAGAAAAGTTTGCACGTTAATTGTCCAAACTACTACGCACTAAACACCATTTTGGCGGTTGGTGAAGGCATTAGGGACAACATTCATGCAATTTTGTCTGCTAACTATTTCAATTAACATTGTGTTATGTGTTCAAAATTTGACCGCAGTCCTTAAAAATGGAGACAAAACGTGATGCGTTATAAGTGAGAATATCGTAGCGTTTGCTGTTTTGCTTTGTTTAACCCTTCACTTCATGCGTATTCATTTAAGAAATAATGTATGTATGGGTGATAATTAGCTTGCTATATACATACTGGTATATGAACAAGAACATTTTTGTAAAATCTGTAAAATCAGAATGAAATGAATTACAGTAAAACCTCACTATAACGACCACAAAATTACATCAAGTATTTTGTGTTAAAGGCAGGTGGGTGCTTAAAGCAAGGTGAAAGTAAAACAGAACGCTCCTATAGGAGCGTTCTGTTTTACTTTCACCTTACTTTAAGCAACCACCTGCCCAAAATACCAACTAATTAACACACATTTAGTGACCGTTATAGAGAGGTTTTACTGTTTAATTTCATAAGCCAACAGGAAATGTCCTGATGAGACAGCTCCTATAGGAGCCGATCTGGATCTACTCTGTAAATGTGTTATTGAGAGTATCTATCGGGTAAGGGTTAACTTCCGAAGATTTTATGGTTTCTTCTTGTTTTTCATATATGAAAAGAATTTGAAATGACTTAAATTTGGATGGATTTAAATGGTTTCATCGAAGACTTCCAGAAATGTTCACACTTGTAGGACGACGATAAATCGAGTCAACAGCCCAGAGAAACACATGACAATTTAGACACAGAAAATAAATCAAGAACAGGATCCATCTGTGATGGAATTGTAGATTTAGCATTAGAAACTATATACATGTACATTACGCAGAAGCAAAATATTCAAACTGAAGGTAAGTTTTATAAGACCGAGAACGCTAAATCTACGGGTACCAGGGAACGTTTAGACAAATACTGTATATGTATTGGAGCTTTTTGATCTGGGTCTACTCATGAGGCGATAATACATATACAGTATATAATTCGTTTGTTGAACGTATTAGTATCATAATGCAGGTGGGTGCGTAATGTAGGACACAAGTAATACAGAAAGCTTCTATAGGAGCTGTCTGCATTACTTTGACTTGCATTAAGCTACATGTACCATATTTATAAAGACCCCAGAATTAAGCCTCGTTTTAACTCTTTCGGCGCCAATGTCGCCTGTTGACACCATTGAAAACAGTGCAGTCCCAGGCCAGATGCCGCCTTTTCAAGGCGGCATCTGACCTGGGACTTCACTGTTTTCTGTATTATTTTAGCCCAAGCATACAGGTTTTTAAAAACAATTGTTTTACTAATATACCTTTCTTATTTAGTTTAGAATTATATTTTATATATAATGCATATTAATATAAAATTATCATTGCAGACGACACTTTTAAATTTGACGCCAAAAGAGTTAATGGTCGATTAAGACAGAATCTACTGAACATGGATAATATTACCCTGAACAAATATATGAATACAAACGATGAATCTAGAGACAGAATGCACATTGGGAAGCAGGAGACAAACAAGGAAGCGAAGGATAAAATGTTTCCATTCAACACTTTCGATTACTGCAAGAACAGAAGAGATATTTCCTGAACTGAAATGTCGGAGGATGAATAAATAGACGTACTCAAACAGACGTAAGGGCATGTAGCGCATATTGCCGCTCAATAAACGGAAGCTGAAGCATGCTAGGAGAGAGGCCAATGAATTGTCTGCCATTATGGTCCATGTTGACATTATCCAGTGGTGTGGTCAAATATCCGGACTTTGAATGATAGTACTTTATTAACTTTGAATGCGCATACTGTGATGTCTGCATTAAATGATCGTTTTAAGATGAATCAATAATACTTTGGTAGACTTTTTAACCGTGTATTTAAGAAATAAAGACAATGAATATAAGCTGATTTTTAAAAATGATATTTGAACAGAAGTTTTGGCCATGGCAAAAACTGAAAAATCAGATCAAGATAATTCCGTAAGCGACGAGGTTTGGCCCTGATCAGACGGTTCCTACAGGTGCCGTTTGATCTGGGTATATTATCTTTGCAAAGACGCGAAAAGGCGTCTCTATTACATATATGTTTTACTGAATTATATTTGAAATGACCACTTTCTTGTTGGTTGTAAGCCTAGAGACTTGGAGAACGCGTCATGATTTACGCATATCATGAAAAAAATCCATTGATTTCGTTGTCTGCATTCTGGTGATTGAGTTGATATAGTGTGCCGATCAGATGTTCACAGTCTGCAGGTCAAGAATTAAACCTGACATTTCTCAACCTAACAAGCAAACAAGACATTGTACCACCTCCCCTCGAAATTGCCTGTCTTTTAAATCTTAAAACAAATTAATGTGGTCGAGCAAAATCAATTAAAAATCAATTCCGAAAACCGAGTGTTGGTATTATTTAGTGGACAGCTCTTGAAAGACTTGTAATCAAACAATGCACGACCGCGCATACATCGCCGCGAGACTAGACATACGAGATCTCGTCAAATCTCGGGACAATTGGCGAGAACAATACTGGATCTCTTTGGCGCTTCCGTTTGTTTTAATCTCGCGATGTTCAATAGAAAATTGAGACGATATGGCCGACGCTTGTTATGTTTAAAGTAAACATTTACCTGTCATAGAAGTTTATAAACCGCTCGAATTAAACAGATACCGAAACGGGGCAAGAAGTCTCTATCCTTTAATGGACTTTGTTTCTTGTACATGCATGGCTTGTCGTCCGCTGAAGTACAATCGTGTAATCACAACACCAGCTTCAGCTGATAACGCTCAGTTTCCGCAGAGTTCTGGACCTCGTTAGAGGAAGGGTTACTATGCGGCTGAATTGGACAAACACTGTTTCCAAAGGTCACAGCTTGCATGCTTGTTAGGTCAAAGGATTTAACATTTACAGTGCCGGACACTAGTCACTAATGTATTTTGCAAACAATGTAGACCCAGATGAGCGGGCTCCTAGAGGAGCCCTCGAATCAGGGTCTACACTGTTTATCATGTTTCACGTTTCTTTAAACTAATCCCTGGAGATTCACCATAAGCTTGGCCTGTTTGAATTTGGGAATAGTCCATTTGAAAATTCAGTGTTGTAAGGGTTAAAGATTATTTGTAAAGCTAAGTCAGTTAATGGCCTGGCTATTAAGATCCCACTGTGAGCTTTGATAACTAAACATTGAAGAGTTGATAGTGGATCACCGTGTCTATAATACATGCGGCGAAGAGTAGAGAGAATATTTATTGAATTATTAGGGTTGGACAGAAGTAACTGATATCAAATCGGACTATTAGAGTGGTTACGCGTATAAGGCAGGGGACGAGTAATACGGTGTTCATGTTTTTTATACTATCCGAAACAAGATGATACTGCCTGTATACAGTCACCGATTCTTCCGATATTCCTGTCTTTCGTACGTCAGTGCGCCCGTCCGTCGGCTTCTTTCCCGTTCTATATCGAAAATAAAACACTGGTCCGATTAAAAAGAAACCTTAATATCAATATGTATAATTCGATTATCAGTACATTATCATGTTTTGCTTTAATTGCTGCGGTTTTGGCGATAAAAAATTACATCTAGAGTTTTTTTCCCTTGAATGTTTATGAAAAAATAATGCCATCACGAATACCAATAAGCTAACTTTTACAATAAAACCTCTCTATAACGGCCACTAAATTACATCAAGCATTTTGTGTTAAAGGCATGTGGTTGCTTAAAGCAAAATGAAAGCAAAACAGAACGCTCCTACAGGAGCGTTCTGTTTTACTTTCACCTTGCTTTAAGCAGCCACCTTCCCTAATATACCAACTAATTAACAAAATTTAGAGGCCGTTATAGAGAGGTTTTACTGTATAATGGCATATGAACACAGGAATGCTTGGACATGGTATACCCAGTAAAGTCAGATAAGCAAACAACAGACCCTGACCAGGCGGCTACTACAGGAGCCGTCTGATCGTGGTCCACTCTGTCAGCATAGGCGTTAAAAAGCAAATATAATCGAGACCACTTTGAAGGTACATTCGTGAACGATTTTGATCTAGGGAAATACTGAGTGTTTCAGCTTTGCATCATGATTAAACTTAAGACTTTGCAAATAGTGTAGAATCAGATCAGCCGTTGAGATTAAAAAGTGGACTTGTATATGACCGAGTATATAATACCCTTACGAACAGTGTAGATCCGGATCAAATGGCTCCCGTAGAGCCTTTTGATCTGGCCTGCATTGTGTGTCATCAGAATCTGTTTCTTCTATGACAAATTTTGATACAATTTGTTGTTTCACCCATTCATTTATAAGCTGATTTTGGACAAACCTCTTTGAATAATTCTACCTAAAATGTAGCAATTTCTAGAAAAGGGAACATTTTAGAATTGTGTATTTTTCAAACCATTGTGATAAGTAGAATATTTGTTCCTATGGATAAAATGCTCTGTTTATCAAATTGGTTTCAAAATGACTTTTACAAATGCATAAAAATTGTCGGGAATGGGTCAATTCATATTCAGCTTTAATTATTCAGTAGGTTAAGAGTCAATGCCTCAAGACTGGTTTTTGCGCATATGGATTCAAATGGCTACCACCCTAATCATAGGTTTTAAAAGAAATAGATAAAAATTATCTGTTTAATTATAGGAGACTACTCATTTGTCAAGTGTTTCTATACTTTGGAAAATGTGCTCGAATTACAATCGAAGGAAAGTTCATGATTAAGCGTTGTGGCATGCATTAAACATCAAACTATGACTTGTTCTTTTCTGTAACAAAGTCATAAATAAGATACACAAATTAAATATTATGTCATAAATAACTCCTTTATTGTTCCATCAAGTATTTCACTGTAGCCACTCTTTAGAATCACCCCGACGAGACGATTAAAGAGTGGTAAGACGTAGGGTTTGGAGGGGGAAATAACGATTGTAGTGTTTGGAATACTCCTTCAATATATATGGTTCTGTTTCGGATAGACGTAAATCACTGTCAAAACAGACTAGAAACTACAGTAAAACCTATCTTAAGCAGCCATCAGAAAGACGTCTAATTACGGCTCTGTTAGGCAGGTGGTAGCTTAATGCAGATCAAACGTAATGCAGACAGCTCCTATAGGAGCTTTATACATTACCTTTGCCATGTATTAGGCAATTTCTTGCTTTTTTTACCATTTGCTCCCACGATCCCGTATATGGGACGTATTCAAACAGTGTAGACTCTGATCAGACGCCGCGTAACGCGGCGTCTGATTAGAGTCTACACTGTTTGCTGATAGGAATATCAATATAAAACAAAACGAAATTGAAAGTTTAGGTCATGCCCCCTTAGACAAAATATGGAATAATCCAATATATAAGCATGGAAGAATCTACTGGGAGCAAATGGGTTAAGACGCCTATTTACAATACATAAATGACCGCTTAAGACAGGTTCTATTGTAATTATACACCAAATACGCTCGTACCCAGTAGGGACACCAACATTTCAAACACTTTTTTCACGACTACATTGATAAGAGTTCTAAAGCGACTTATCCCAATTACTACTTTAAAATATTGCATATGACAACAAAAAGACCGCAGAGGAAACCATCATATATCATATTTAATCATCTAAAATAGATAATATCAGCCCTTTCTGGCCTGTGCTATCCGGTTTCATGACCGGGGGATCTGTTTAACAAGTTTTCTCTATATAAAACTCATGATTGTTAAAACTGATTAATGTTTTCTTATTATTTGTTTGCTGTTTGACTCTGTCGCTGCCATTTCAGAGTATGTGATTACCTTTACAAATAGTGTGGATCCATGTGATACACCGAGTAGCTCGACATCTAATCAGGATCCAAACTGTTTGTTGTTATGGAAACGTTATATTTTGAAAGAAAAGAAATGTACATTAAAAACTAAAATTGTAGCAAAAGACAAAGTTTACAGTCAAAACTACATGGCAATGTAAACAAAAACCGAGATTGTCAAAATGCGTAAATCAAAAAATAGAAACCGTGAAGTTTTAAAACACATTAGACTGAACCCAGTAGTAAATTCGTGAATGATTTGCAAACAGCGTGGACACAGCTAAGATACTTAAGTTCAATGTTTAGTGTACGAAATGCAACATTTTGGCACACGAATATTTTTCATAGCTCGGGAATGGTTAGTTAGATTTCAACATTACTTTCGTCCTACGATAACCCCTTCCCTGTTTGATTTTCATGCAATATTAACAAATAATGATACCATGAGCATTTATTAGTTAATTTGTTTATAATATAATATGTACACAGGATTGTCTAGTATTGGTAGAATCTGTAGAGTCAGGTATACTACAGTAAAACCTCTCTTAACCGGCCGTTAAATTTAGTATGAATATCGGTCTTGGAGACAGGTGGCAGCTTAATGCAGGGTGAACGTCATGCAGAAAGCTCCTAGAGGAGCTTTCTGCATGACTTTCACTCTGCATTAAGCAGCCACCTGCCTAAAAGTATCTAAATTCTTATCTACTAGAATTCCGGTTAAGAGAGGTTATACTGTATAAGTACATAAGCAAACAGAACAGATCCTGGTCAAACGGCTCCTATAGGAGCCGTATTATCTGGGTCTGCTCTGTTTGCAATTGTGCGAACGTGTGTTTATATGTCAAACTGCTCTTGAAGACACCTATGCTTCGCCATTAAGTCTTTACATAATATAAACGCATTTTCACGCATTTACGAATAGAGTAGATCCAGATAAGATACTCCTACAGGAGCCGTCTGATCATGGTATGCTTTGTTTGTTTATGGTATTATATAGATCTGATTATACAGCTTCTGTCTGAGCCAAAATACCATGTGTTCATATACCATTATAAAAATAATCTAATATTATAATAGTCACGGTGTCATTATTTCTTACATGAAACAATAAACAAGTAAATGGGTTTAGTTTTGAATAGTTCTACTGTATTCTACTACAGCTAAACTGCGATATCTCGAACACGGATAACTCGAACTTCTGGATAGCTCGAACTAAATGTTCGGTACTTCCAATATTTACAATACTGAAATGTTCTAAAATGTATCACTACACATATATAGAAACACATGTTACAGCTTAATGCAGGTCTAAAGTAATGCTGAAAGCTCCTACAGGAGCTTTCAGCATTACTTTAGACCTGCATTAAGCTGTGAACTTGAGATATTGGTCAGCTTATAAATCGGATGACTCGATCTCTGTTATCTCGAACTAATTTGAAGTTCGAGATATCGAAGTTCAACTGTATATCATTTTGTCCATTGTTCCCTCATGACAACGTCTCACTTCATAATGCATCAAACGAATTCACAACAGTTATGTTAAAAAGATTAAAAAGCGTTTAAATGAAAAACATGTTACAAAAAATAAACCACCGGGAGAAGTAAAACTTCAAAAGGGACCGGAAATTCAAATTACAACCTCTGATAAGAGCTGATATAAACGTGTTCTCTTTTGATAATATAAAAAAGACATTCATTCCTATCGAAGAAAAAGGTCCAAACATTTTTATTTTTATCTGTTATGTCGCCACTTACGATAAAACTCCAAAACCAGTTATATTACTAGGAGTATGTGTTCAAATATAAATTAAAATTTACTAGTGAATATTCATGTAAGAACTAATGACTTTGTTACCATTAATTAGCTGCTGTTTTGTAACGTTTTGCCAACAAAGAAATATCTGGCCATATCAGACAATGTAATGTAGAATCATATCTATAGTATTCCATAAGCAACTCAGCAGATGATCATACATCTCATATAGAGTCTGTCTAATCTGGTTATACTTGCTTGTAAATCCCTAAAACTGCCTCTTTATTAGCCCTTTCGCTGCCAAACTCTGTCGTCTGCTAAGTTTGTCGTCTTCTACAAATTTTCATTTTTCTTATTTTCTTCATTTTTGTTTCAAAAACATAGTAACAGTAACAAACAGTTTGGATCCTGATGAGACGCCGAGTTACTCGGCGTCTCATCTGGATCCAAACTGTTTGCATAGGCAATCACAGATCCGGCATCGGCAGCGAAATGGTTAGGTAAAGGTTTACGGGGCAGTAACTATTTGTTCAGTAGCAACTCTGTATAACCACCACTCAACCATATCCTTCATGCAAACGTCTGTTCATGCCTTTATAAACCATGTAGACCCAGACCACCCAGATATTGGAGCCGTCTCATTAGGGTCTGGCCTGTTTGCTAATGGAAATATATAGGTTTGCTTGTACAGTGTTTGGCATAGTCAAAATTCCTTTGTCAACCCATTCCCTCATATTGACGACTTTTGACGACTATGTCAAAGTCACTTTCTGAAACCATTGTGATAAATAGAGCATTTGCTCCTATAGGAGCAAATGCTCTGTTTATCACAATGGTTTCAAACTACAAAATTCTAAACTTTTCCTTTTCTCTAGTTAATGCTCCTTTTCGGTAAATTTATTCACATAAATTGTATTTAAAAATAGCCTATGATGTCATGGGTTAATAATGCTTTAAAAATGGATTATCCATATTCATGTTGTCATTATGTCTAACATGAATGTTCACCAGGGGAAGGGATATAGAATAAACATGGTGTACTTTACTGCAGATAGCTGTTAACATGCAATGCAGTATATTAATCTAACACTGAAGTGCAATTCAATTTCGTTATAGATTTAATTCATATATATGTACGTGCGACTAACTTGTGACATTGGCCAACGACTTTGGATCATACTAAAATACAATTGTATTGGGATTCGTATCACAAATGTAAAGTCTTATAACCTCTTTTTGACCCTTTCCCTCATATAAATGTGTTTTCACGCATTTGCAAACAGAGTAGACCCAGATCAGACGGCTCCTAGAGGGGCCGTCTGATCAGGGTCTACTCTGTTTGCTAATAGAATTTGATAGATCTGTTTCTTTACTTCCAAAATTGTCTACAATGCTCTACCTTCCGGAATTCTTTATCACTATTTTGTTAATAAATATTCAGTAGGTATTGAAATTTGGCCTAAATACAGAACAGGGAAAGGGAAACCTGAGAAACTTCTAAGCTGGTTATATTTTAACGTGTGACCAAGGTTATACAGGCCGAGCAGTTTTTGTCTGTTTGTATACATACTCAATGAAGAAAAGCTTCGAAACAAAGCAACACGTGTTACACAAAAACACAATAATGAGCTTGTTTTGTAAACCTCACATATAAAACCTACTTGACATTTAACATTTCACTTTCTTTCTGGACATCAAAGCTCTATTTTTTTTTATATGTGAGCCGCATCATGAGAGAAAGGTACGATCGCGCAATTGTTGACGGAATACGATCGGTTTAGACGTCAAATCAAGGTTAACCCTTTCGGCGCCAAATTTCTAATTGTCGTCTGCAATCCAAGTTTGTTAAATCATTCAGTAAAATAAGGAAATGAGATAAATAAATGCAATTTTGAAAGGAATAAAGCCCATATATAGAAATAGAGATTGAGTCAAATAGTGAAGTCCCTGATCAGACGCCGCCTTTTGAAGGCGGCGTCTGATCTGGGACTGCACTATTTGTCGTGGTGCATTTATGCGACTGCGGCGGTGAAATGGTTAACATTGTTAGGTCTGATAGTACAGCTTTGTGTTAACCTGGTGCTGATGACGCTCAAACAATATACATGTAGATCCTGTTCAGCTGCGTTTAGTTTCCAGGCTATCCGTCGCAGTCTACACTGTTTCTGACTCTCTGAAGATACACTGTGAAACTAACCTTACACTTTTAGGTATTTCTCAGTAAAGAAGGAAAGATAACAGTGATTAATTCTTTCTAATTTTAATTACTGTCCTATTGCGTGGCAATTTTGCAGTCAAGCCAGCACCAACAAAATGGAAAAGATCCAGGAGAGGGCGCTAAGATTCATCAACGATGATTTCTTGTCTCCTCTCCCAGACCTTCTAGCTGCAAATAAAAGTACTTTTTTGCACATCTCTAGAATGAAGTATATGACTGGAGAAGTTTTCAAAATCTTGAATGATCAGTCACTATGTAACTTGAACAATTCAGTAAATTTTAAAAAAAACTCTCATTACAATTTCAGGAAAGAAAATCGAGCTGATCTTTCGAGAGTTAAAAGTACCATGTATGGACTTAGATCATTTAGGTACGAGGCGGTCCGGATCTGGAACAGTCTCCCAAATGAGTTAAGATCTGTAGAGAGCTATCCAAAGTTCAGGAGAATGTTGCAGGCCTGGGACCGCCCCATGTGTGAATGCTCGTACTGTTCAACCTAAAGTATTTCAGTTTGCTTTACAATGTGTTTTATTTTGGCTGCTTTATCCTATTCAATTGTTGTTGTTTTTTTTTGTTTTTTTTGTTTGTTTTGTATTACCTTTTGATTTAGCAAGATTGGTATAGTTTAACATTAAGATCTGCTTTGTATGTATGTCTTCTAGATCTGCTTTGTATGTATGCCTTCTTATTTTTTCTGTGATGCTTGTTTAAATACCACAAGCCGTGGTTCGTGTGCTTTTTAGTAAATGCTTGCAATTGTGCTTGTTTTTATATGTAGTCTTAACTTTGCAAGCTTGTTTATATTTGTTTTTTACTTGTTAACTGTTGATTTACTTTTGTTTTGTCAGAATAAAAGCACTACAGGGCTTATGTTGTATTGTTTGCTGTATCCGACCGAAAATAAAATGTGTCTATGTCTATACGTATAGGAATGGCATGAATTATATGAAGTCAGTTTTGGGGATGTGGTTTAGATATCAACTATGAATATAAGAGGGGTCTAAAGGTTTTCGAGCCAGACCTAGTTTCCAACTAGATATCTGAATTGCTTATGTTCAATGCTATTTGCCAATGTTTTGAACCACAGCTTGCGTATTTTGGTGAAAGTGTACTTGGCAGTGTCTTGCTATTCAACTCTGTAATAACGTATCCTCTCGCATTTTGTGAACAATGACAAATCTGACAGATTTGTAATCAGGTTTCTGTCTATCGAGGGCTGGAATCCAGAACGGACCAAAGAACGATTGAGTGCTCTGTATACTATGGGTAAGAGCATTTATCATTGTTGACGTGGTAACGAAGTTTACCCCCCGTCCCGACACTCCGTTAAGGTTCATGTCACTGTAGCGGGAAACAGATGAGTTTCTGCTGGTGAGACAGAGGAGGGAAGAGGCGTGTCGCATCTTTCATGGCCATTTACGTGTGCCACAAGTCTGTGTAAAATGAATACCCATAATGTTTACAGCATATACAAGGCTAACAGAGTGGCTATGTCCGCATCTCCTTCAACAGGGTATGATAGAAGCCTAAACAAAAACCATTGTAGATTGGTAAGAAATAATGACATAATGTACATCAATTAGTTTATTCTGTAATGGCACATGGACACGGGAAAGTTCTGCCGACGCAGAGATGGTAGAATTAAACATGTTTTGTCATATAATAAGAAACAGGTCATACCCGGGTCAGATAGCTTCTATATACACCGTCTGATCTACCCGGGTCAGATAGCTTCTCTATACACCTTCTGATCTACCCGGGTCAGATAGCTTCAATATACACCGTCTGATCTGGATTTACTATGTTTTCGAAGTCGTCTAAAAGCTTATTTAAGGAGTGACGGGTTAAAAAAAAGATCTAAATCTGTCTTTACTAAAAGTCCGTGTCAGATATCGTCGGCCTCGTTTTGAAAAGGACATAACTACAAAATTGGCAAAAAAGTTTTTTTGACATTTTCGAACAATTAAATATCAGCGCGCCAAATGCGAAAATACCGGACCTGCTACCCAATTGTAAAGCTTCAAATTTACCACGTGAGTAAAAGTCGTACCATGATTGGTCAAATATTTCTCCGGGCGAAAATGACGCATCTGCAGAAAAACAAACCAGTGAAAACAAACCAATGGATGTTTTGGGAACAAGATCTCATATCGACCTTGTTATCAATGCGTGAGTTTATATATGTTTTCTAATTTAATCTATATATCTCCCGAAAGATATGACTGAGCTATGAACTCTTTATTTTTGTAGAATTATTAATGGTTCATAATGACAATACATAAGCGCTGAGCTTGGACACAAAACATCAGTTGAAATCAACTAATAACCAGAGTGTTTACATTTTGTAGTTACCCAAATTATTAATGAAACAACTAGATTTACGACTGGCTAACATAATTGCTCTAAAAAAACACATATTTGTGGATACTGTTGTACTTTCACTTTTGCATTTGCATTTACGTCTTTTTCGAACATCACTAAACTTTCCTTTGCTTGCAGATACGCGATTTTCGAACCAGTAGATAGCATCCATACTACGTCTTCCTGAGATTGTTCGCGTGAAAATTTTATCATATCTGACATTGACTGAGCCTCTTCAAAGCGTGGACAGAACATGTGTACGACTATATAGCATTATAGAACAAAATTCCATTCTTTGGAGAGATATTTATATAGACTACTAGGTGACTGTTGTACATTCCTACTACCTTTAGCATTCAAAGAGTGCAAGGCGTACGAAGTAGATTTCTTTTTCACAACTGGTCTAGCTATTTTGGCTTGATATAAGTAAAAGCTCAGTATCAACATTACATGGACTGTAACGTTAAACGGGGTTGAAAGCAGTCATGTTTTCTCGTGGTCAACAGCTTATGACTCTTTCATTAAAGCGACGTGGGAACATGGATGAGAAATGTGATGACAATAATAATACAATGCTGGATTCAGATGAATCGGTAGATTATGATGACAATGTGAGATACCCTGATTTTGTACCACATAGAAAGAAGAAATCAAAGGTAGTTAACAAGATCATTCCAAATATCACTCAGAGCTCTGTGTCTGTGTCTTTGCCGAATTTGACATGCGATGAAACACTCTCGTCAGATTCGAGTTACCCAAGTTTTGATGAGGAAACAGACAGTGAAGGGCCTGATGCATGTACATTGCCGATCAAAGTAATAGAGCTCAAAGACCTTGTACCAAACCAGAGACAATCTTTGGACAAGGCTATTACATATTGTGTAACTGAGACCCAAAGAGCAGTTGATTCTATTAATGAGAGTACTGCAGAGAAACGTGATATTGTATCTGAACAGGATGAGTTATTGCTGCATGATGAACATCAGATTGTTGATCATGAGGAAGTAGTGGAGGGGATTGAAAATGAAAGAGATGAGTTGAGGAGAAAGATCGAAAACTCTACGAATGTTAATAAGTTGAAAAACAAACTTTTGAGAATGACAGGTATGAAATATAAAGGAGTGAAGAAAGATGATCAGGGAAGAAAGCATTATTCGGAAGATCGAGGGGAAAGAATCTTAACAGCAAGCAACTGTTCAAAACGTTGTGCAAAGAAAGCAGGTGGTAGGCGTTGTACAGAAATAGATAGCCGAACGCGACAGGAAATATTCAAAATGTTTTGGCATGGGATGGACTGGACTCAGAAAAAGGTATACGTCTTGAATTTGGTCGACAAATGTGATGTGAAACGTAGAACAAGGGAAGTATTTTCACCAGAGGGAAGTAGAAGAAAAGTGTCTTACAAGTACTACTTAAACGCTCATGATCAAAGGGTGTTAGTATGTCGAGAAATGTTTCTGTCTACACTTGGTGTAAATGAGAAAATGGTGTACCATTGGATACGAGATAGCGAGTCCGGTGTGTAAACATTGAGGGGTTACCAGACACTAGTGGCCGTGGCGGAAACAATCGCAGGTTCTAGATCATGCACGGCAGTATCTAGTCGATCTCCCCCAAATACCTTCAAGGGTTTGATCAAGAAAGGAGAATGTCTAAAATAAGTAAAATATGTTTGCAATGTCTTAAAATTGATGTTTGTTCAAAGGGTACTTAGACACCATCTGATTAACTCTTAGCATTCTGGATACGTTTTCATCTGCAATGTTGTCATCAGTTACATTAGTATTCTGTTTCAAATTAAAGCTTCATATCAAAGTCATTGCTTTTCGTAAAAGGTAAACAGAGTGTCTAACAGCTTGCATCCTGATGAGACATTGTGTTACTCGGCGTCTCATCAGAATCCAAGCTGCTTGTAAAGATATGACCAGTAGTGATCATATCACTACATGTATATAGCATGCCAGGAGCTAAGTGTCTGCATCGTTTGTTGTATTAACTTGAATACCCTTAAAGTTTGTTGTGTTCACTTTCTTCTTAACCCTTTCAGTGCCAGAATTGACGTCTGCTAGACGTAACTTGTCTGCTTCAAGTTTTAGAAGGGACGTTTGTTCAATGTCTTTATAAAACAGTAAACAGGGCATCACACAGTTTGGATCCTGATGAGACGCTGAGTTACTCGGCATCTCATCTGGATACAAAATGTTTTGCATACGATATTACAGACCCGTCTTCATGACACTGAAGGGGTTAAAACATTGTTATTGATTTTAAAGTTCATAGATTTTTTATAGGAGCTGTTTGCTAAACGAATCAACCCTTTGTCTGTTTCATTCATGCGAAGCTCTGCTCACTACGAATGTTATACCACCCATATTTAAGGTTTGCATACTCCCAAAGCAAACTGTGAAGACTTTAATCTATACAATTTTATGCACTAACATTGTTGACTGATCAGTTCCTTATTAAGATGTTGTCTGGCCTGGGTCTACTCTGTTTGAAAAAGAAACATAGATATTTGATATGTGTCATGAGAAAAGGGACCCTCAGACTTATCCGTTAGTTTCTGTCGTTATCGGCTTTCTATGTACCAATGACTTTAATTCATTAGCATTACTGTTGTTTTAAGTATCTAAAGGCGAATCAGCAACATTTTGTTTATTCAACAATCTAGAGCCTGATTAGCCGCCGGGTCTGAAACGCGGCGACTCATCATGCTCTACACTGTCGAAATGACTGAAATGTCCAATGTCCAATGGCCCATGTCGACAGTCATTTATCTTTAGACACTGATTTCTGAAGACTTGTAGTGTAATACGGCATGGGATATGACATTCAGATAACATTTCACAATAGTTGGTCGTTGCAACACAGTTCTAAATTATCGTAACTTAAAAATTGTTGATGAGAACATGTCGTAACTTAATTCCAAAATATCGCAAATGTAAAATGGCCAAATCAATAATATCGTAAGTTACATTTCATAAACAATATTGATGATACAGTATTATGTGTATTTTCATTCGTTGAGTTACCATTTTGCCTTGATTTACGCCGAATTTGGTAGGCGTATCTTTATTTTTGTTCAAAATAAAAAGTTTTTTGTTTCTCCTGTATAGTTGGTGTTTTTCACTTACTTCCTTTTCGAGTTAGGCCGACGATATGTTCTATTGTACATTTTTTGTACATAGTTTTCCTCTGAGATCACGGAAGAAGGGAAAGAAATCAGAAATTTAAATGAGTGAATATCGCAAACCGTTACTTCATATAAACTTTTTACCCGCCTTTGAAAACAATCAATCCCTAGAGCAGCCATCTGGTCATGGTGTGCTCTTTCGACAGTATATCATAATATATCTTACTCTACAGTTTCTTCCAATATGAAACTCCCCTATGTGGATAGTAAAACCTCTCTATAACGACCACTAAATTGTGTTAATTAGTTGGTATTGTGGGCAGGTGGTTGCTTAAAGCAAGGTGAAAGTACAACAGAACGCTCCTATAGGAGCGTTCTGTTTTACTTTCACCTTGCTTTAAGCATCCACCTGCCGTTAACACAAAATACTTGGTGTAATTTAGTGGTCGTTATAGATCGGTTTTACTGTATATGCCGTTATAATTATTCAGCTAATAAAATATCATATACATGCATCATTACTTCTTACATGAATAATTAACAGAGAAAGGACAGAGTGCTTTAGTAATTAAAACATCTCCGATGTTTTCAGTAAGTCTATCTAAAAAAAACAACTAAATCAACGCCGATGTTATGATAACACAATACATTTAACTATCAGACATGTTTAACTTGAAAACAATAAGAGCATTCCAAAGTTGAACTATACATGACCCAGCACCGAGGAATGAACAAGTTGACTCGTTCAAAGAACATGATTACTACTATAAACTTCATTTAATTTTTTTCAATTTATATTTTCACTCAGATGATCAAATAAAATCATTTTCTCGTGCATTATTGACATATCACTGTTATTACCGTTTTGCAGGTGTCCCGCAGCATTTTTATAATCTTGGTCACCACTTTGTCGTCTGCTGCAATGTTCTTTTCTTTTTATTATTTCCCTTAATTTTTGTTTGAAAAACATAGTCACTGAAACAAACAGTATGGATCCAGATGGGGCACCGAGTTACTCGATGTCTTATTTGGATCCAAACTGTTTGCATTGGTACGCACTAATGTGACATCGTCAGCGAAAGTGTTAAGCATTTGCCCAATTAGTAAATTAAATTAACCAATGCATACGCCATTGGCAAACTTTAACCACTGCAAATAACTTGGATCGTGATCCAGTAAATTGGTATCTCTTAAGGACCCCGCGTACAACGCACTCTTTCTATATTTGTACAATGTTTGACCTTCAGCCTGCTGAATTTTAAAATACATTTCTCCGTCTTTACCCATGTCCTGTTGTATAATTACATATATCTTCACTGTGTACAAGTAGTTCGATGTGCAGTCACTGCTGTGGAGTGCACTGGTTGCACAATCAACTTGTAAATAGTGCAGACCCTGATGAGACAGCTCCTGCAGGAGCTGTCTCATCTGGGTCTTCACTATTTACAGGTAGGTATATTGACGTGAATAGCAAGCGAAGGGTTAACCTTTAGCCTGCTGAACAGTCGTTTATCGGTAGAAACTGGCATCGGCTTCGATAGTCACAATTGATTTAGGTTTCATTTCATTTCAATAATACGGTTAGAGCATAAACTAATTTAGATCCAGCTAAGACGCCGAGTTACTTAGCGTCCCATTTGGATCCAAGCTGTTGGAATAGGTAATAACTCATTAACCACCAGGTTTAAAGTTAATGAAACGAAATTAAAATACACTATTTAAACTCTTCCCCTACTTTAGAATAACAGTCAGCTCAATCTCTATTTTCCGATTCACACACACCTTTAAGGAACTCTTGTCTCGGTAACTAACAGCTTGGATTTGGATCCTGATGAAACGTCGAGGTACTCGGCGTCTCATCTGGATCCAATATATGTGCAAACTATCACGTTTAACAGGATAAAGATACTTAACCGTTAACAGATAGTTTTATATTTTTACATTCTTAGTCATCTTGCTACTGAGTGTTCGCGTATGTGATCTATTTCAAACAGTCATTACAATCAAACGAATTATAGTATTTTTATGTTGAATTTTACTGCCTTTTTCCTGCCTCTTTCAATAAATGTCCACCGTTCTTTGTTAATATCGCCTCTCTACCGCACACAGTTATCTTACCGTGAATCGCATTTTATACATTAACCATGCTGTTAGCTACTTTAAACTTTAGCCTGCTATGGGCAGATGATTGATTATCTATGCAAACAGTTTGGATCCTGATGAGACGCCGAGTAACTCGGCGTCTCATCGGGATCCAAACTGTTTGATACCCAGTCAGATCGTGTTGTTGAAAAGAAATATACGATACACCAACCATGAAGTCGCTGACATTTTTTTTTATCAATACAAGTTTAAACTACAGTGAAACTCTCTTTAGCGACCTTAATCAACATGGATGTGTTGCAGCTTAATGCAGAATTAAATTAATGGAGAAAGCTCTTATAAGCTCTTGCTGCATATCTTTCCACCTGCATTAATATACAACCTGGTTTTAAAACCACGGACTTAGAAACGTTCTGAGTGCTAGTAATAGACAGGTTATACAGTATACATGTATATAAGTCAAGGCAAAGTCAAAGTATGTAACATCGGAGTTTGGAAACATGTAGACCAAAACCATCTGCCGGAACTAGGAAACAATATTCGTCAAATACATTGTATTGATAACACAATAGCATATTTGCGATACAAATCAGTAGTTGTTTGCAGTTCTATTAAGTTATTAACGCACATTCTGGTCCGATATACAGTAGCACATTTCTAAACCGACCACTTTTCAAAAAGCCATGAATATTATTTCAGTCTGCTTAATGCAGGACGATAGAAGTGCTGGCATTTACAGTAACCTCCGCTCTGTTTTAACTATTTCGCTGCCAATGTCGCATTTGTGATTACCTATGCAAACAGTCTATGGTTATGCCCACACTTTCCTTAAACCTTCAGAATTAACGTTCGTCAGAGCGGTCATTTAAGAGAGGTTTTACTGTACTCAGATATGTACATTTTTAGCTCGTGACGCAATTTACGTAAATTCTATTTAATGTTATCAACAAAAGGTTTTGTATTCTTTTGAAATATTTAATTTGATAAATACAGACCACGTAGAGATAATAATAGATAATTGCATCTTGGGGCGTTTGGTTACAAGAAATAAACGGTGTTTTGTTTTATATTGTAACTATAAAAACAAATACAAAATTAATTATTTAATTTTACCCTTGTTCAGCTAAGCGTGGTCTGGCTGGTATTGTCAAAAACAGTTCGGATCCAGATGAGACGCCGACAAACTCGGGATCTCACAAGGAAACAAGTAAAACCTCTCTATAACATTAGATGGTATTTAGGGCAGGTGGCTGCTTAAAGCAAGGTGAAAGTAGGAGTTTTCTGTTTTACTTTCACCTTGCTTTAAGCAGCCACCTGCCTTTAACACAAAATATTTGGTGTAATTTAGTGGCCGTTATAGAGAGGTTTTACTTTTGTATGACACTCGGTCAATGGTTTCTCTGAAGTTTGAGTTCATCAAGGTAAACCAGATCAGTGTTTTGCAGATATCGTTTAAATATTTAACCCTTTCCCTCATATAAACGCATTTTGACGTATTTGCAAACAGAATAGACTCATATCAGACGGTCCCTATAGAAGCAGTTTGATCAGGGTCTGCTCTGTTTGCAAGTGGATTTGTAAGATATGGGTCTTTACTTTCTAAAACGAGTACAATGTTTCACCTTCCATATTTCATTATACATGTAACTATTTTCTCTTATTTTCTAGGTTTTGAATCTAGGTATACGTCCTGTGTTCATATGTCATCATAAAATTCATCAAATTAATGTCCATATTCTCATCACGTCTTGCATGAATACTTATCAGATAAAGGTTTAAAGAATTAAAGTCAGTTTTCCTCGCTTTATAGAATCACCAGTTGCACTCTAAATGTCTTAGGTTTGGATTCGGTCACACACACGTGCCCATGCACTAAATTGCTAATTTGCTAAGTATTGTATATGATCGACTCTTCTACCCATTTGGAAGAATTGTAAAAACAAAAATGTGGAGGAAAATGTCAACAATTGTTCGTATGGAAGTGTGTAAAATGTGTATGCTGACGTTGAAATATGTACGAATTAATTTGTACAGGCTGTGATTAAAAGGGCTCATCAACATGACCCCTCTATTTCTAGTCTTTATGGTTATAGAGTCGGATATAAGCTGTGTATAATTGTGGTCGACTTCAGTAAGCTCATAAAGGATTAATCAAATCGGACATCGTCAAAAAAGCTCCAGAGTTAAATGTAAACATGCTTTACAGTAGGTGGCGGTGGTCTAGTGGTAACGCGATTGACTATCAGTCCGGAGGTCCGGGGTTCAAATCCCGGTCCCTCCCGGAAATTTTAGAGACGCTTTTCCGTGTCTCCCACCCGCACATCTTCTCCACCCAGGGGTTAAAATGGGTACATGTGAGGGTCACTCACCGGTACTACGGCTGCATGATTGCGCCATATGTTAGCAGTGCTCAATAGTGTAGGCCAATGACTCAATGACCAGGGGAGTAAATGTACAGTCGGCTGAGCGGTCATTCGGACTGAAAGTAGACTATAACTAGGTACTTTACTTTACCATAGATTCAATTTAGATGCGTAAATTTAAACATTTTAAAGAATAACTCCTTTATTTCTCCAGCAAAATGTATGTTGTGACAACTGTTTAACCCTTTCGCTGCCAATGCCGAATATGTGATTACCTATGCAAACAGTTTGGATCCAGATGAGACGCCGAGTAACTCGGCGTCTCATCAGGATCCAAACTGTTTGTTACTGGTACTATGTTTTTTAAACAAAGATGAAGAAAATCAAAAGAATGATAATTTGTAGCAGACGACAAAGTTAGCAGACGACAGGGTTTGGCAGCGAAAGGGTTAAAATCGCCTCTCCAAGACGATTCTAAGGATTAGTCACAACATATGGTTTGGTGGAGAAATGACGATTTTAATATTTGAGTGCGCACCTTATTTGAGCATTACTTTTATCCAGCAGTGGACTAAGGACTAGAAAAACGGCATGCTACAATGTAAACGTTTTCTACACGTCAGAGTTTACCGGAGAGGCCAACATAAAGTGAAACTATCGGAAATCATTGGAGATAATCATCAAACAGACCGCGTCTTTGTCGATGAAATCACTTTTGCAAACTATTGAACGTTTTTAAAATATTTTTTAAATGCACAAATCAATTTAAAACACATAACTACAACGACAATTGCCACTGCTTCGCGAAACAATCATGAAAAGTTAAGGGCAAACCAATTTTATTACTAGTTTGAAAGAACGGTTTAATATCTAATAATAGTAGTAGTTTGGTACACGACAGATGCAGGTGTTCTAAACGGTTACCTCGAAACAAACCAATCTTTCTCATCTCCTACTTTTATTTTAATTCTTTTATAACTTCTGTCTTCCTTTTCTAAAAATATGTTCCGCCCTGTCTTACGTTGTTAAAACCATTTTCAGAATGACAAACAGGTTGGACCCAGATGTGACATCGGTTTACTTGGCGTCTCGTCTAGATTTAAGTTGCTTGCATATACACATCTCACCACGATTAACAGGATAAATGTTAAAAAAGATCAGACACCAATCAATCACTCAGAAATTCAGAAACTAACCCCCATTCTGCTTTGAAAAAAATTGTGTCTGCTGAATTATGGATCTGGCTCGAATTTGAATGCTCACGAATTTTTGATAAACAATTGACCAAATGGCGTTGCGCATGCTGCGAGAAGCCATTGATCAATTACCAAACACTTCTGATGTGATGCCGAGTCACTCGGCGTCTCAAGCGGACCCACGGTATCTGCAAATGTGTCTTAACCCTATACCTCATAGGTTATTTTAAGATCCAATCACTTTGAATAAATCTACTGAAAAGGAGCGTTAACTAGAGAAAAGGCATATTGTAGAATTTTGTAGTTTGAAACCATTGTGATAAATAGAGCATTTTGCTCCTATAGGAACAAATGCTCTATTTATCACAATGGTTTCAACAAGTGACTTTTACAGAGGCGTAGAAAGGCGTATCTATGGAGGAAAGGGTTAAATGGCAGTTAGCGTGGTGCGGGCTATTCTTTTGTAATATCCAACATCAATACATTTTGTTATTCAAAATGAATGTACTATTATTCAGATGAACATGCACTTTTGATTTTATAGAGATGGTAAATTATATACAGGTGTCATGGTCCTTAAAGACGTACAAAGAATGTAGGCCTAACCATCCATCTTATCCAATTATCTAATGAATATTCATGTAAAGAGCAATGACAACGAATATTAAATAGTGTGAATATTTATATTGTCATAAGAACACAGCACGTTTGGGTCTGTCAGGAACTATATAATCAAATCATACATATAATTCCATAAAGAAACATAATCACAGTAACAAACATATGGGCCCGACCTGTTTGCAAAGAAATCTCTGGTTCGCAACTAAAACTAAATAGATGAAGCTTAACCCATTACCTCATAGGCTATTTTTAGATACAACCACCTTGAATACATCTACCGAAAAGGAGCATTAACTAGAGAAAATGAAAATTTTAGAATTCTGTAGTTTGAAACCATTGTGATAAATAGAGCATTTGCTCCTATAGGAGCAAATGCTCTATTTATCACAATGGTTTCACAAAGTGACTTCTACAGAGTCGTCAATATGAGTGAATGGGTTAATGCCATATGAACGTAACATACAAAACTACAAATGAGCTCCATTGCGTGCTTTCTGAAATATTTTCGTCAGCCTCATTGCGCTGTTACATATACCTACCATAACTCTTTTAGTGCGGGAAACAAGTCACTAATGTCCTTTGCAACCAATGTAGACCCATATGAGAATGTTTCTAAAGGAGCCCTCTCACAATGGTCTGCACTGTTTGTCATACTATTTTTGTATTTAAAAGCACCCCTTAATATTCACGGTGACTTGACTTGGTTGAGGTTTAGAATAGTCCATTTAAAATTTCAGTGTTGAAAGTGTGTTTAAGATATTGTGAGTGCCCTCTATCCGAGAGAGGTTTGTATTGAGTAATTAAGTCACAAAGTGCAATCTGCCATCTAACATACTTTGTCTCAAATTCCTCTTTCAATCTACTTGACATTCAACATTTAAATATCATTTTTCGACTGTCATTTTAAACGACCCTTTCTACGTTATACTTTTAGACTATCCCATATCAATAGACGCTTCCCCCTCGGGATCAATAGAAGCTTTAGCCACTCGGCAATATTGCCACGATTAGTGTATAATAGGAAATATTGCATTATTCATTTCCTTACATATCGTATTGTAATGATTTATCATCCTTGAAGAATTCATCGTAAAAAATGCTGTTCAATTTCAACAACAATCAAACTCAACTGACAACTAAAATGCCACAAGGTGAAAGGGAAAACCGTTGTACTGGTGAAGTTCGGTGAACCTTTAGAACCACTAGGGCGAGTTGGTAAGACTCATCGCAAAGAGGCTGGGTCCAGGTAGAATACCAGGTACATGTTACTAAACAGCTCACCAGGATACAAACTGGTCTGATAGTTTCCGTTTCCTTTTTTTTTCTTCTGTTTTTTAACCCGTTAACCCATAGCTAAGTTTCAAGCATCACAGACACATATCAGAGTACACCGGTGAGAGCAGTAATACCAGGCTCTGCTTTGTGTGCTCAAGAAATAATATAGACCTGGGTCCATGCTTATAAAGCTTTTTAGTTGAGTCTGGGTTTGTTTTCAAGCTTTTGATTGGTCAGATTAACCAATCAAAAACTTGAGAACGAACTCAGACTCAGCTAAAACGTTTTATAAGCATGAATACTGATTCTAAAGTATATGCTATGGTCAATAATCCTCCTTTTCTCAATGCCATTATTAAAAGAAAATGCTAATTACTAATAATAATATAATTATTTCTTACTTAAACATTCATGAGGTAAAGGGTAAAATTAAATAAAATAATTCAATTCATATTAAACATCTTTTATTCTAGAAAGGTACATGCATCCAAGAATAACTATAATTATAATAAGACTTAGATCGACACAAACATGCTTAAAAGGATTCCCTCCTTGACACATTTTAGCTGTACTGATGGAATTTTTTCTAACGTAACATACTGTGCACACGTCAAAATAAAGTACGAGCCAAAGATACGAAAATGGTCCATTGAGGTATTTACAACATACAAGCTCAGTACGGAATGATATACATATAGGAGTGATACATCGTTGGGGTGTTAGAAGTATACATGGAGATCACAATGAATGGAAAACAGAAATAACAGGACTATTGTCTGTGTCACTAAAATTGACCAAACAGTAAAGAAACAAAAAAGAAAAGGAAACAACTGTTGCCAGCGGCATGAAGGTCCAAGTCCATGGATTTACGGGAGTGACATTGGTAATAATTATCTCTACTTACAACATAGCAATAAAACTTAAGTTAACTAAATATTTTAGTTTCCAAAATTTAAGAATATCTGCACCACTTTAAAGATAGAAGTGTTACTATGTGTATCAAGTGATGGGTCGCCACAAAGAAGGGGTTAGTATTCAATTGAAGGCGATCACAATTCTTCGTCAAAGGCAATATTTATAAATTATAGTGCTAAATATTGAAAGCAGGTTCATTGTGGACTAGAATCCACACATAGCCCCCAATCCCAATGTCTTTGCCTGTTATGAATCATTTCTTATGGAATTTGATTATACTTGGGACAACATGAGTAGAAGTGTTTCACCGGAAAGCAACAAAAACATATAACCAGGATGCTTTCGTTTTTTGGGACATAAATACAAAATCCCCCAGGTAAAAAGGCAAACATTACACTCGTGAAACCTGAACCCGTCCACATTTCACCTCGCCTTCAAATCGTTGGCAGGAGTCAAAACATCTTCAGCGGACAGGGATAATGCTGAAAAGAGGATTGTATGATCGATTTGCTTACAAGTCCTAAAATAATATTTACTTAAGGGTATTTCGCTTTACTTGTCAATATTCGGCGTTTAGAGTAAGGAGGTGTTTAGAAACTGTGGGGTATCAATTACCTGCCTATATAAACAAGCTTGACGACTTAATTGCGGACGCGCTGAATTGGAGTCATATCCAAAACACGACACCCCGAAGTGCCTTTGGACGCGTTTCTTTCTTTTCTGTTTTCATCCAAACACTGCCGAATAGTGGATATACAGTAAAAACCATCTAAATCAGAATTCTAGTAGAGGACAATTTGGATACTTTTAGGCAGGTGGCTGCTTAATGCAGGGTGAAGTCATGCAGAAAACTCCTAAAGAAGCTTTCTGCATGAGATTCACCCTGCATTAAGCTGCCACCTGTCTCCAAGACCGATATTTATACTAAGTTGAACATGCGGTTTAGAGGGTTTTTACTGTAGTAGTAGGGAAAGGGCAGGTGCGACAAAAACTTCTAAGAGGTTCTTAAAAAAGACATTTCTAACTATTGAAATATTTCACATTAAAGACTGATTCTAGTGTTCGTCTGCTGTTGGTTGTCACAGAAACCTAAGGTCGAATGCTGCGTCTGGATTATAAGAATTAATAACTCTCCTCTTATTGTCGCACGAGAATTTGGGGTGGACTGGATTTTCAAAAGAAGATGTTAAAAATCCCTTTCTGGACTTTGTATGTTTCTTCACTTTTAACCTCTGCCTACTAAGCGAGACCTGACTAGCATTAGTAAACAGCTTTGCCGAGTAACTCCGCATCTCATCTGGATTTAAGATGTTTGACACTCGGCCAGTAGCTTTTCAGACGTTTTAACCATTTCCTCCATTAATACGCCTTTCTACGCCTCTGCAATAGTCACATCTTGGAAACCATTGTGATAAATAGAGCATTTGCTCCACAGGAGCAAATGCTCTATTTATCACAATGGTTTCAATACTACACAATTCTAACATTTTCCTTTTCTCTAGTAAATATCTCATCAGGATCCATACTGTTTGCCACTTCTGATAGTTTCTTCCATAGAAATGATGAAAACTACACCTTTGGAAAATTCGGAAGAGTGTTATTTTAACTGCATTTAATTGTTAACATTTACCTTCTCAGCAAAGTATTTACACAATATTTCACCCACCACATTTTCAAATTTGATGCTATAATCAGCCTGTCTGTCAAAGTGTAGTCTGGGTGTCAAACAGTTTGGATCTTGATGAGAATTACTCGGCGCATCATCTGGATACAAACTGTTTGCATAGGTAACCATACATTCCTCCGTGACAGGCAGGGTAACTGTTAAATAATAAGTGATTCAGTTGGTGATTTTAATGTTCAATAAAACCCCTTCTAAACAGTTAAGAAGAATTTAGTTATTGTTAGACAGGTGACTCCCTAATGAAGGAAGACTTCCACCCTGTATTCAGATGCAACTTGTCTTAAAGCCCGGTATCGATTCTAATTTGTATCAGTTTTAGAGAGAATGTTCAGAATGTGTGCGCACCATGCTGTTCAAGCAACTTCAGAATCATTGTTCTGTTCATTTAATATATTTTACACACACATTATGTCTGTTATATCATTGTATAATGTTTGTACACATTTGTTTTTTCATTATTCACTAAAGTCTCGCTTATACGACCACCCAAAAGAAGTATAATTCTTGATTCTTAAAACCAGTGGTAGCTTAATGTAGGACAAGCGTTACTTTTGTCCTGCATTAAGCAGCCACATGCTTTTACAGATCCCCATGCCACTATATAAGGTGGCTGCATTAGCGAGACATTACTGTCACTGCACACCTTTATTTCGTTTGTTTACTCCTTGTTTAACCCGTTACTCCATGAATATTCATGTAAGAAAGTATGACATCATGAATATAAATTAGATTTTTTTTAAAGTGGCATATCAATACAGGTTAATTTTGCTAATGCAGAAACTGTATAATTAGATCTATCTTATACAATAAGCTCACAGAACAGACCCCCATTTGTCGGCTCCGATCTGGGTCTGCTCTGTTTGCAAATGGTAGAAAGGCATATTTATGGAGTAAATGGTTATATATTAGGTTCTATACTGTGACATAAGGATACGGTGCTATTGTCCTGCTGTGGCAATCAGATCAAGGGACAAATTCTCCAGAAATACGTTTTTAATTGATTTATATCCCCAAGTTGATGACTGAGTAATTGTTTCTGACCTGGGTCTGATCCCACACGGTCTATGGCGTATGTATCCTGGTAACTAGAGAAAAAAGACAAAGCTAAAATAATCAAATATGTTTAAATACCAAAGCAATATCAACTTCTGTTGTGACCGATGTTTTGGTTTCGTTTAGACAAACTTTACTCCACATTGCTAACATTACAAGGCTAGTGAATTAGAAGACCAACGTTATCGACGACAAAGAGCTAATAACAGATAGCTGGGCAATCACCCAGCCAAACTAAACAAAGTATTTTATCATCTGCTTAACCTTTCACCGCCAAATAAAATTCGTCTGTAAAGATTATTATCTGCTTGAGATTTCAAGGTAGAATTTTATTCAATTTCCTGTTATCAAATACTTGTAGTCTCATATGCAGTTTGGATCCTGATGAGACGCTGAGTTATTCGGTCTCTCATCTGGATCCACACAGTTTACAATGGTTATCATGGGATAGCATATGGCATAGTTAAAATGAGTTAAATCATTCCCTCCTAGGCTATTTTTAGACCCAACCCGTTTGAGGAGCATTAACTATAGAAAAGGAAACATTTAGAAGTGTGTATTTTTGAAACCATTGTGATAAACAGAGCATTTGCTCTTATGGAGCAAATGCTCTATTTATCACAATGGTTTTAAAATGTGACATTTACAAGGGCGCCATAATGCGTCACTAGGGGGTAATGTGTTAAACTATGCAGACAGTTAACTATTTAAATAAGGACAGCAGGTGTACTGGAATTTGCAACAAATGTACATCCAGATCAGAGAGTTTCTGTATAGAAGATATTATGTTCAAGCTCTGCACGGCTTGGCAGTCAATCTCTTCTGGCAAATATAGCTATTTTCTACCGAATAGACTCCACCTTTACACAATGATGGGCTTATCCACTTTGAAATGTTCGCATTCAAAGGCTTAAACTTGCTAATTATCTTCTTTACACCTTTGGCCGACTTTACTATAGACTGACATAAGTTGTCCGTCTAGACTCAGAGGAAAGCGTGTTTACAAAGCATCTTTTATAGGTTCTAAGATGCCCCCCCCCACACACACACACAAACAGACACATATACACATGTCCCAACTCACACACATATTTAAAAGACATTTAATAAAATTCGACATGCACTATACGAAAGGTTTAGAAGCAATAACTTCTATTCGCTGCCGAAAGGGTTCGGGTTCGCTTAATGACCATGTTTGTCTATTTTGCTGCCGTCAGCACGTGACTTGGGAGTGCTATGTCGAAGAGAAACCATTGTCGGCATAACGTCCCAGTCAGTTCAGTGTTTACTTCCTACGTACTGGATGAAGCATTTGAGAAACTATTGTCTCAGTGTTTGATTGTCAAACACCTTTAATCCTGATATGATGCCGAGTTACTCTGCATCACATCAATATCAAAGACGCTTTTAAAAATTACGACCAGGTTATTTAGCACAGTAAGGATTAAACGAAAATCGGTGATTAATTTATTTTCAAAGTACAATGTTTGGTATAAACACTGGAATACACTGCACAATCGGTCGATATCAATGATGATAGGAAGACCTTCTTATCTCAATTCATAATTTAGAAATTCATGCTAAAAGCAAAACGTTTTATCAGAAGAGTTAGAGTACGAACAATGGTCAATATCAAATCAATATGTATCACTCAAACAATCTAGAGGTTGTCTTTAACCCCTATGAATACAGTAAAACCTCTCTATAACGGCCACTAAATTACATTAAGTATTTTGTGTTAAATGCAGGTGGCTGCTTAAAGCAAGGTGAATGTAAAACAGAACGCTCCTATAGAAGCGTTCTGTTTTATTTTCACCTTGCTTTAAGCAGCCACTTGTCCTAAATACCAACTAATTAACACAATTTAGTGGACGTTATAGAGAGGTTTTACTGTATTTAAATACAAGACGTCATTACTTCATGATTATTCGTTTACGGAAGCTTTATAATGGAAACTGATCAAGGGAATGATTGTCCATATCAGAAACTTTAGAACCAGACCGATATAATCATGTAGACAAAACAGACCCTGGTCTGACCGCTCCTTGGGGAATAGTCTGATCTTGATCTCATCTGTTTGAAAAGGCGTAAGAAAGGCGTTTATATAAGGGCGATGTTAGCTTGGTGCAGGACAAAAGTAATGCAAAAAAATAGTCTGGGAAGCTTTCGACATCGATTTCTTTCTGTATTAACGCTTTCCTTGATGGGGATGCATTTTCATAGATTTGCAAATAGAGTAGATCACGATCAAATAGTTCCTGCTCTTTTTGCTTATGAAAGGATATGTATTTGATTAACATATTCCTCTTTAATTAACTATTTACTCCATGCATACGTTTTTCTATGCCTTTTCAAACTGAATAGACCCAAATCACACGGCTCCTACAGGAGACGTCTATTCAGCGTCTGTTCTGTTTGCTTATGATAAAATATAGTTATGATTCTACAGGTTCTACCAAGGCCAAATATGTCAATGTGCTATAACAGCAAATTAATTTAATTAATACTCATGACGTCATTATTTCTTACTTGACTATTCATGGAGGAAAGGGTTAATAACTATCCATTGTTCATAACGCCATTATAAATATTCAGTTTAGGTAATATTCATTACATTATTATTACATGAATATTAATCGAGTTTTTTTACTAATCGGCGCCATTTTTGAAGCTCCGATGCATTGCTTAACGGTCAGGTAAAAGGGGTTCTAATGTTTTGTGTGAATATGCCTCGTTTTACACTCTTACTGCCAAATATCGTCTTCTGCAATTTTGTCGCCTGTTTATTTGTTTCCCTTTGGATGCTCTTCCTAAGTGTCTAAGAACATTCTTAACATCAAACAGTTTGGATGTCTGATTCTGTGTAATAAATGGCATTCTGTATCAACAGGGCCCTTGATCTCGTAGCCATCGTTCTAGTCAATCATTACGTGATTTTTGCTACGTTGTCATCCATCCATAGGCATAGATAAGCATGTCCAAATAACACTTTCTTTAGGAACAACTCCTCCATGCTTTCATTAAACTCTGTCATGTTACGACCCAGTAGAATCGTCTCGAAGACAGTCTCACACACCTCCTTTTTTCCCCATCAAATCCTCTATCCTGATCCCTCTTTCCAGGAGTGGTCACGACACAGACTTTGGTGGAGAAATGACGATTTAAGTACACAAAACACTCGATACTACGAACGTTTGTTAATTAATGATTTACGTCTTTGTAGGCAGATGGCTGCTTCACATATAGGTGAAAGTAATGCAGAAAACTCATTGAAGAACTTTCTTTCTGCATTACGTGCATCCTGCATTAAGCTGTCACATGTGTTCAAGATTAATAATGGTACATATTTGTGAGTTATAATGGTACGTATTTGAGTGTTCCAATATACGTACGTATTTGAGTGTTCGAATAATCGAAGTTTCACTGTATTTGAAATACACATCTTATATATGTCGTCGTATCCGAAATAGAAATAATCTTACCTTTAATGAGATAGACACATGGGGTGCAAACAGTGTATACCTGTGTTGTTCGACAACTTATGCATGCAAAGCGTCTGAGAAAAGTCTGCACTGTCTGTCACTCATTTGCCCTTCTCATCTTTCATAAAAGTACACACTCTGGGTCCATGCTTATAAAGCTTTTAGTTGAGTCTGATTTTGTTCTCAAGCTTTTGATTGGTCAGTTGTGATCCAAAGGATCCAATCTGACCAATCAAAAACTTGAGAACGAACTCAGACTCAACTAAAAAGTTGTACAAGCATGTCGCCACATTTGAAACGCAAATGTTGAATGTTAATCTATAATGATCGCTTTCAATCATGTCGACTAAGTTTTGCGAATTACAGTAAATCTTGTACTGAACGCGACAATTATTTACCACACGAGCGAGTTTTAAATTAGACACAAATGGCAAAGTATTTAAAGATAATGGGTTACGCAGGTTCACTTTAAAAATGAATACAGAATATCATCATGGAGTCAAGTCTATAGAGAAAATATAATTGAGCGTGTAGGGAGAGGCAATGTTAACCAGCGGCCAGTCTGGACTATTTTCGTGCTAAAATATCTTGGTTTGGCATTTTTAAACAGCTTAGATCCGGATAAGATGCCGGGTAACTCGGCGTCACATCTGGAACAGAACTGTTTAACACTCGGTCACTAGTCTCTCAAACGTTTGATCGAATCTGAAGCTAGTGAAAAGTTCAGTCAATTAGAGATTGAGCGGACATATTATTTTTGCCAAGCATGCGAACGGTTAAAGCCATAAATAAATATAATTTAAAGATCCCTAAACAACATGTTGTGTCTCCTTGTTCGATTAAATTTTGCGTGAAGACCAAACAACGGATCATAACAATAGCGGCCCAAAAGTTATGACATTTTAATATTGGCATCGTCTATCGCTGGGGCAAAGTGAAAGATTGTATCAGGAAAGTGCCGGATATGTTATACGAAGTTCCTGCAGATTTGTCCGCAACAACTAGGCGGGTAGAATATTTAATATGTCACAAAATTCTGAAATTTAAGCCGATTTTATGTTTTATCAAACTTTCATCGGACGGCCTGTCAGAAGGAGTACCCATGTGAGACGGTTTTAATTGACCGATCATGAGTGGGCCTCATTATTCATGGATAATTCAAATTAGCAGGTATTAAACTCTACACGTATGGTTCGTCCGGTTTTTTATTATCACTTTGTCCAATCAGGCTACCTCTGTGAACTTAATGTCGTGATTATATCAGAAGCAGGTGAACATAAAGCTTAAATGAGCGTAAAACGCTATTTTTGTAACTCATTTTTGCATAAAATTGTTAATCTATTTATGAAGCAGATTTGGTTCTTCCTTTGGAGAATACCCATGATGTGGCATTGTAATAATCATGCTATCTTACTGATGACTATTTCCGTAGGAAACATTGACGTACTGTGAAATCCTTCAAAGCTACCACCAAAATTGGTCTAAGTTTACGTATTGAAGGCAGGTGATAGCTTAATGCAGGATAAAAGTTATACGGAAAGCTCCCGGAGGCATTACGCAATGACCTTTTTAAGATAGATAGATACTTTATTTGAGGTAAACTATAAGGTTTCTTGCCATGCAAAGTCTATAATATAATACATGTTGTCAAAGTCACACACTCGTCAAATAAGTAACATTATATATTATAATCAAAGAGTTGTCAGTAAGTGTATAGAATAGATATAAAAGATAAATCCGTATATACTGGAGTCTGATAGAACGTACACGTTTGGAGATCTATTTTAAACAATGCAGCAACTCATCGGTTACGGACACCAGCGTTCAGGAGCAAATGCTCTATTTATCACAATGGTTTCACAAAGCGACTTTTACAGAGTCGTCAAAAGTCGTCAATATGGGGGATAGGTTAATAACAACAACCACATGCCTTTATACATCCGTGTTAATTGATTACGTTGTCCCTACAGAGAGGTTCTACTGTAATAACCGCCATTATTATAAACCATTCATACTGTAACTTATATTGGTAGGGGTATATAACATAGGCTGTTACTATAGCTTATCTTCGTTATAGTTACTTTTTATTTTTATTTGTCGTTTTTATTATTTCCACATTGTCACATATGTTTTTATGATACAGACAATGTGTCAAATGATTATGCAACCACAGCTGTTGCTAGTAATGACAACGGCTAAATGAATATAAATGTTTACAGTGATGATGTTATGGTTGTTGCTGGTGGTGGTTTTGTTGTTGTTGAAGATGATGATGAACGATGATGGGATGATGATAATTGTGTTATTGTTGATGATGATGATGATAATGATAACGATATGGAAGTTGCACGTTGTAGTACTTGTACAAAAATACGAGTGTAGTATAGTTTTAAGTTTTCGTATATGTATGACATTCAACAATCTATTTCATTATGATTATTCAAAAACGTTCTTTACAAAATCAAATCTAACATATTGAAATATAATAATGTATTTCTATGTGTAAGAGAAAATCGCGCGCATATATATAGTATCCGTCCTCTTAAGGTAAGGGAGTTAATTCACACATGAACTAGAATTACACGATACACAGTTTAGCCGCCTAGGGATACGGCTACTCGCATCAGCCTCGGTCACATGCGAATACTATACAAAATCACGGGATTGTCTGCCTGCTCATATGACTTTGCGAGCTTTACACGAATCTCCCGATTTGAACACTTCGAGGATTAGTTGATTTGTTTACTTCAAGATAATCTCTACGAGTTTAAGGCTCCACGCGACGACCCGAAATTTCCGAAAATATCCGAACATACTCGTTTGGCAAAATACCTACTCGCATGGAGCTCTTACATACGATGACTCAAACATTAGCTTAACCCATTAACTCCTAGTGGATTCTTTCATGCTTATATATTGGATCAGTCTATCTTTTATCTAAGGGATGTCTGGTCTAAATTTTCAATTTCGTTTTGTTTTATATTGAATTTCCTATCAGCAAACAGTGTAGACTCTGATCAGACGCCGCATTATGCGGCGTCTGATCAGAGTCTACAATGTTTGCCTACGTCCCATATATGGGATCGTGGGAGCAAATGGGTTAAAGGTATGCCTCTTGCCTTAAAGTTTGAATTTGTTTTCTTGGCAGATATACCTTATAATTTGTTTTCTTGGCAGATATACCTTAATTAAAGTTTGTTTCTTGTCAGGTCAGATGTTTACTTACTGTCGAGTTCAGATATAAAATAAGAAACAAAAACGTTTGGTTTATTTTAGTACATGCGCCATTTTGCGATATCTTGTGAGTTTTGCACATTCATTCAAATGGCTGTGACGGAAAACCGCCATCGTAACTACTCGGTGGTTTCCGGCAAACGCGGAAAAGTGCCTCGTATGCATTGGTAACTCGTATGCATTAGATATCCTCGTATAATTCTGATAAGCCGATCATACATCGGATGTATCAGATGGGAGGGTATGCGAGATGTTTTACCATTTATTCGACAGAATAAGAATACGCAAAAATGGATCAAACAGAAAATAAGGAATGTATTAACCCATTCCTCCATAAATACGGTTTTCTACGCCTCTGTAAAAGTCACCTGTTGAAACCATTGTGGTAAATAGAGCATTTGCTCCTATAGGAGCAAATGCTCTATTGATTACAATGGTTTCAATATTACAAAAATCTAAAAAAAAACTATGTTTATATTATTCCACAAGGAATATTAATTTGATAACATTATACACAAATAACTCGAGTTGTTTGTGTATAATGCTAAAAAAATTATTTTCTCTAAGTAATGCTCCTTTTCGGTAGATTTATTTAAAGAGTTTGGATCTAAAAATAGCCTATGGGGGAAAGGTTTTAAAAGTAGCATACATTAAGTAAATGTTTCGCCGTTTCAAATTTCGGCACTACAAATAGTTTCACGAATATCCGGATAGTGGACATTATATTGGGACTGTTAGTTTCTGAACCGTTTAATCCACAGATACGCATTTAAACTTTTGCAAGAGAGCAGTCCAAACTTAGACGGTCCCTGCAGAGTCCGTCTAATAAGGATCTGCTTTGTTTGCTTATGGAATAATAAAGATCTGATTGAAAGTTTCAGCAATGGCCAATAAAAATTCTGATAAATATTCATGATACATGTATCTTACACGAAGATTCATGGAGTACAGGGTTAGTTGTTGAAGTCTACATGTAACCGATGCAGTGTTTCGCCGAGCGGTTTTGGGTATAGTTCTACAATATAGCTACTTAACGTGTGTGATTTGTCCCAGCAAAGCTCGCATTATCTGCTGTGCAAAAAGCATTATACAATGTTAATATTTACCGAATATAACACAATTAACCAATGACAATAAAGCTGAAACATTTTGTATAATTTCAATCATTTAAATCACTATTCCTGAATAGCCTGTCAGTATGGCGAGCTCTGTATTGTTTGCGAGATTATTCTACGGAGAAATCCCCAAAGTATTCCGATAGGAAAAGCTGGTGTGGTAGTTTAAAGTCTCGACAATGTTATTTTCAATAAATCACTGTTGAACCATATATGTCACGGATCGAACATGTAACACGGGTGACAAATTCTATGTCACATTTTATGTACCATATTCGTTTGATGCGTATGTCATTTTCGACCGAATATATCACACGTGTAACATATTCGGTCGAATTTTTCACTCGTGTTACATATTCGATCCGTGACATATATGGTTCAACAGAGCTGTATCAGAGTCTTGTTTATTACAGTTATGAAATTTCCGTTTGTTCACTGAATTAGATACCCCTTTCAACATGAACTGAAAGTCACTTTTAGTTATGCCAAAACAACAAGAACGCTAAATAAAATGGTTATGAGTTGAATGTGACGATGATGTTGCTGGTGATGATGATGGTCGTGATGATGATGATGTTTTGGGCGATGATGGTGATCGTGATGACGGTTACTACGACGATGATGATGATCATGATGATGATGGTGACGGTAATGATGATGGTGAATGATGATGCTGATGGTGAATGGTGATGATAGTGATGATGATGATGACAAATATAATGACAATGATGATGATGATGATAATGATGATGATGACAGTTGGCATCATGATAATGATCGCGATTCTGATCGTAATGATACTGATGACGACCACCATGATGCTGATTATACTAATTATGATATTGGTGGTTGTGGTGGTGTGGTGGTGGTGGTGGTGGTGGTGGTGATGATGATGATGATGATGATGATGATGATGATGATGATGATGATGATGATGATGATGATGATGAATGATAGTAATGTTTTTATATCACAACGTATGTGACATATAGGGGATCTTACATGAGTGTTCATTACAATTTTTTATGAAACGAGTTTACTATAATGATATGACACGAGCTTTAGCGAGTGTCATATTAATTAGAGTAAAACAAGTTTCGTGAAAACAATTTGTAACATAAGCCGTAAAATACCATAGAACATGAAACAGGATATAGCTGGCGGCTGTTTCGACCATTGCTTACAAACAGCGTATAGTAATATAACGGACGACGTACATGGAGCGCTGCAATTGGCTAATGATTGCTAATTTGCATAAAAAAGCACTAGTGTATTTTTGCTAATTACGACACTCTGTTACGGCACTCCCAAAAGGTAGATTATCTGATAAATATGTTTATGGGGTTTTTAGGTCATACTGAGCAGACTAATATGACAGGTATGAGTATTACGGTCGAATATATCACACACGTGTTCACTGGGGGGAAACGTATCCCGGATATTGCTAATAAATGAGCTTTATTTTGACACACCGGAGAGAACAGGAGTGCAACGAGGGTAAGTAAATGCGTATTTTCTCTTAATTAGTTCTTTTTCGGCAATTGATAGGTGGTGCTTTAGATTCATCATACTCATATTATACACGCTATATACATGATTTGGAATCAAACAATGCAAACGATGGGAAAACTCACAAAATGAACGCCGTGCTCGCGATAGAATGCATAACCATCTCCCAGATTGTTTTATGTTACTGAAAGATGGAATCAAAATATAAAATTTTGAATTGAGCGATCGCTTTGAATATCATTTAACTATGTATACTGAAAATTTCAGTCATATTGGTTCAAGTTTGCCAAAAATATGGCCACAAACGAATAGTCGGTTAGTCACTGTTAGTGTACTGGGGATTGGTAGCTCCAAAGATTTTAGTGTACTGGGTATTGCATGATAGTGTACTGGGTATTGCATTTCATTTGTTCTCTTTTTTCCGTTTTATTGAACGTTGTTAGATATTTCAGATATATTTCTGTCGTGATAAATACTGTTTCTAGTCAATCGCACATTCTAGATAGATCTATATGCATCTGTATTGAAATACTCGATGACCACTGACTTATTAAAAGCCATTATCTATAAGTACCTGTTAATAATAGTTTTTGTGTAGCAGTGCCGTAAAATCCAACTCATCCATCCATCAATCATAATAGTCTTTTTACCTATTTCTTAATAGATCTGTTGTTTACTCTTCAGTTAATTGATATGACATAACATGTAGATCTATGTGTAGCTCTAGTTAACAGGCTCAGTGCCATATTGAGTACTGACTGATGCAAAACATACTGTAATCAAAGGTCGAGCCAATATGTAAATATAATAGTACTGTATAAACATATACCTGTAATAGGCTTTTATTAATAGCATAAACATTCAGAAATATTAGATCTATATCACTCAGTTTTTCCAAAAATGCTAATGAACGCTGTTATACATAACAGCGGCTTTAGCCCAGTGGTCAAAATAGTACTGTGATATAAGAAGTGATATAGCTAGGGGCACGTGTTTTTAACGACCCATTCTCAAATAAATTGGTCAATTCACCGAATGAAAACGTTAAATTTCAACTACGTCGTATGTCTGAAAAGTTGTGAATATTGAAAAGTTTAATGTATCTTTGACCTTATTCCGAAATAGTTCTAATATTTATTAACAATTAATTATATAAAATGAGTGGTTAATGTATAAGCTATAGAAATTTATTCCTTGTGTTCACAGTACCCATAACCTGATTTTTAACAGTTATACATAGAACTCGGACAGTTATATAATTCAAAGAATCGGGTTATGTGTATGAACTGAAATTATATAGCATGCATTTATCCATTTCTGATGAAACATTTTGATATAAAGTATGAAAATTAGGAGTTGAACACCACACTCAACTTCATAAAAATATAGTTTCATGGATGTTGTATTTGAACTTTTACACAGTTAAAATTAGTGCAGAACAAAAAAAAACAATTTGAGGGTCAGGAAACGTTCCCGATGTATTATAAACTCATACATCAGTACACAAAATCGTTAAGACAATTTGTAAGAAAATTTCTCTTTCGAAAGTCACAGTCCCGTAAATTATAGGAATGTGTCCTGTAAATTAGACTGACAAATGATATGATATACATTGCTTTATAAACAGCAGCATTCATCAAAACGAGCATTTAGGAGTATACAAATAGACCGAAAATTTCAAATTCAACTCTGTATGTCGTGTTCAACTCTGTAATTTTACTGTCTGAGTTAAAACATCCCTTTTGACTGAACTATGCACTGACCGCTGACAATGTATGTAATGAAAATGGTTTGATTCAGTCGAACAATCAATTGTTAACTGTTTGCAAGAGTTACTAATAAAAATAACATAACTGATTACTACTTGCGTTCACATAACCCAGAACCAGCCATTTGCTGGGGGAAAGGTGTGTCATTGGATTGTCCCGTAAATCATAAAATTATGTTTAAGGACTATTACGTGAAGTTGAAAACTTTTTCAGGGACAGTGAACATTCTTCTCCCATTTCCTGTAGGTACCAGGACGCCTGTCTTGCGCATTACATTTTCTTTTTCAATCAATTTCATCTGCTTTAGATGGCCTTAAGTTTGTTATATTTTATAGTACAGTCAAACATTGATAAGTCTATTAACACGATTTCCTACATACTCGTAATTCAAAGTTTCCATTAGAACTAAAACTACACTTAATTGTTCACCTCTTTATTGGCGAGTCTATATTGTCTTTTTCAAACAGCTCAAAGTGCGAATAAATTCTCATTTTGAGTCATTTGAAACAGATATATGTTCCTCCCAGCTGTCATTGAATCTATATCTTTCATATTGATGATACATCGCTATATATTTTCAATGACAAGTATACATTTATCAAAGGTTGGCTGTACTTTCTTATTTAAATTATTGCTGCTCTAAATTATCACACTGTCACCAATGTTTTGCTAACTCATGGGCCGAAACTTAAGGTGCACATGCTCAAATAATGCACGTTTCAACAGTCCGCTTCAATTAGTGTTTGAGTAATGAGTCACACAACACCTCGAGACGGATAAACACTATCACAACATATGATTAGACAGACATACTGACAGACAGACGAAAGTAGGGATGGACGAACAAAACAATTCAGCTATTTAATGGGATTCAAACCTGTTGATGTGAATAAAACTATTACTATAATTTACGGGACAAAAGAGATTATATTTTACGGGACACTTTGGTGACTGTATGTGTGGCTTTGTAAATGCCTATTTGAAAGGAGACATACGTGACTATATTTGTATATAGATTAGGTAATAGGAATAAATGCAATGAAGTGAATGTTTGCTCTTTTTGTAGAAGAAATACCAAGTAAACATGTTCGTAACTTAACAAAAATAAAAGTAAATATAGTAGTGAAAAAAATCTGAAAAATTCTACAAATAATTGCCATTAATATATTGCCAATCTTGTTTTTATTGAACCATTTATTATTTCTGAATAGATTTGTTTTATAATGGCATAATTCAAACTTACTTTACGTTTGAAAAATTGTGTAGAAATACTTTGATATTGGCATCCTCATCTACGGGACAATTTATTCTAAGCTACTAGTCCGAACTTTCATGTGGAATATTTAAACAATGCGAAAAGTTATGTTGTTCATACGTCGATAATTCGGTATTCAAATCATAATTATGAAATAATATGTATACAAATTCAAGAAGGCAATCCTGTAAGCTATTTCTGCAAAATGTCAAATAACTCACCGCTTTCTTAGGGAATTGTGTAGACGAATTATGTAGCAGACTGACATCTTCCATGAATTATTTATATGTGACTGTGGTTTAAGTATTGAATAAGATATAATTGAGTGGCATGACACTCGGGAATGGTGGAAGGGGCAACTCAAGAAAGATATTTGTCTCGTTAATTAGGCCTCGTAGATTAGGATTTTTTCTTTTCCGCTGTATTTGATTGGCCAGCAAAATTTTATATGCTTTCTCAAAGAACTTTTCATTAAATTTTGATAAACAATATGTTATTTAGTACACAAAATTGGCAAAACAAACATAAAAAAGTTTTTCATGGGGAAACGAATATGCTTATTTGTGATGACTCGTAGATTAGAAAGCTAAATTCCCGAAGTGTAATTTAGAAACTTGGCCTCTGAATTTTCTTTCCATAGATGAATTTGGTAAAAATCTTTTTTCATACACATGATATACATTATTAAAGGGTGAATGAATAAGGCATTGCAGAATTATCGTGCAGTATGTGATATTCTATTTACCGTTATAGTTTAGCCTCATAGATTAGGTCAGGTTTGGCGACATTGCATTAGCATGTCAGTGTATTTTAATGTTTGGTTGCTTTAGCGCCGTTTTGTCTTCGTGAAAAAACATCCATTAATAATAAATAAATGCAGGGGCTTAAATCGGGAATGATTACATTCTACACTAGTATATTATGGGTACAATGAAAACTAAAAATGTCCATGGCGACATACAAATTCCGCCACCCCATGCAGATTTAAAGGCCTGGAAAGCCATTCATAACAACATTTTATACCATAAAAATGTTTATGAAATAATCCTAATATAATGAAAAATAGAGAAAAACAATGACACGACGTTAATTGCTTTTAATTGGCGAAATATCAGTTGACTTATAACGGCGACATTGATTGTCCATTTTTTTAGAATGGGTCCCCACCAAATAGGCTGCCCTATATCATTGAATGATTCATATAAACTGCATCAACTACAGTACAAGGTAAAGAAATGTCAACTTTTATACCCAACACAGGAACCCGCCTGTATTGTCCTCAAAGATAAGTTCATGCATAACTGAAAAATGCAAACACTGGGGTGTCATGTGTTATGTAAGAAAAATATCTTGCACTCCAGTTTCTTGACACTTCTGACAGAGGCACTGACTAAACAGGGACAAGTTACTTAGGTTCACACAAGTTCTTCACAAACCCTTTCTAGCATAACAGACAAGCATTGTATCTATTCTCTGACAACCATGTATATCTACATGATAAACATAAAATGATGAAAATCCCATGAAAACAGTGCTACTTTATTTTGAGGCAAAATATTTGACACTAATTCTCAGTGGACTTGTAACTTTTAACTACACCATGGGGCATTTGCGGCTAATTGGTGTTCTGATACCAGTTACTTCTACCCAGTTACTGATTTGTATCTGAAAAGGTGTATAAAGGGTATATGGTGTCTCCCTCCACCAGTAATTAGCTGGACGTCGCAATATGACTGACAAAAACTGTTAAAGAGACGTAATATCTGAAAAAATTTCAACAAATAATTTTTAATGCATTTTTTTCATATGAAATAGTTTGAAAATCATTTTCTGTCTCAATATGACACTTTACATAAAGAATATGTATTGCTAGAATATTACAACTAACGTTTTCAGGCTATCCGATCCCTGCTGAATTACATCGATGGATAGGGCATATTTTAACAACGCTTAAATACCTATTATAGGGGTTCATAACTACCCCTTTACCGCAAGCCAGTTAGCACAATAGGGTTCTAATTGATAGATGCTAAACCCATATCATGCAGCAATATATGTGCATATTTTAATTCAAAAGGTCTCAGAGACAAATGTATTTTAAATCTAACAGCCTGGATCTAGATCAGACGCGGCATTATGCAGCATCTGATTTGGATACAAAACTGTTTGCAAATAACAGGCAAGACACGACCAGCGGGATAAGGGTTAGTTGCAATTTATCCTTATCCTGCTGGTGGCCACTTGTCTGTTATTTGCAAACAGTTTGGATCCAGATCAGAGGTAGCATAGCATAGAGCATCTGATGTATGTACAAATCGTATTTAGATCTAAATATTGTTTTGCAGACGACAATTTCAAAGCAGACGAAAGTACTGGAGGATATGGGTTAATATGATGCAATAACTATCAAGCATGGTGGGACCCAACCACAATAAACAATCCAATTAACACCCCCATCATGTCAAAACTAGACCTTTAAACACTACTTTATGATGAAAATAGAAGAATATTGCCTGAATAAACTTTTCAGAGGTCTTTTTAAATTATTATGCTGGTGAATAAGCAGAAAAACAACTAAAGTGTAATGTGCAATCCCCAGTACACCAAATTTTGACAATATGCAATACCCAGTACACCGTTTATCAATCCCCAGTACACTAATAGTGATTAACCGACTTTTCGTTTGTGGCCATATTTTGGTCAAACTTGAACCAATATGACTGAAATTTTCAGTATACATAGTTGAATGATATTCAAAGCGATCGCTCAATTCAGAATGTTATATTTTGATTCCATCTTTCAGTAACATAAAAAAATCTGGGAGAGGGTTATGCATTCTTTCGCGAGCACGGCGTTCATTTTGTGATTTTCCCCAACTTTTGCATTGTTTGATTCCAAATCATGTATATAGCGTGTATAATATGAGTATGGTGAATCTAAAGCACCACCTGTCAATTGCCGAAAAAGAACTAATTAAGAGAAAATACGCATTTACTTACCCTCGTTGCACTCCTGTTCTCTCCGTTGCGTCAAAATACAGCTCATTTATTGGCAATATCCGGGATACGTTTCCCCCCAGTGGTGTTTACATACCGTATTTGATCCGTGACTTATACGGATCAACAAACCACCATTAAATTTGGTATCTGTGGGGTTGTATATATTAGACAGCATTGCAAGTAGAGACTATCACTTTGAATGCAGGACGAAACTATTGCAGACAGTTTCATTCTGCGTTTAACCCTTCGCTTGCTATTCACGTCAATATACCTACCTGTAAATAGTGAAAACCCAGATGAGACAGCTCCCGCAGGAGCTGTCTCATCAGGGTCTGTACTATTTACATGTTGATTGTGCAACCAGTGCATTCCACAGCAGTGATTGCACAGCGAACTACTTGTACACAGTGAATATATATATGTAATTATACAACAGGACATGGCTAAAGAAGGAGAAATGTATTTTAAAATTCAGCAAGAGAAGGGTTAAGTCGTACACCGTAATCAATATCTTTGAATGAAAATCGGTTAACCCTATCGCTGCCAATGTCGCATCTGTCAATACCTATGCAAACAGTTTGGATCCAGATGAGACACCGAGTAACTCGGCGTCTCATCGGGATCCAAACTGTTTGTTACTGTTACTATTTTATGAAACGAAAAAAAGAAAACAATGAAAATTGAAAATTCTAGCAGACGACAAAGTTTACAGACGACAAAAGTTGGCAGCGAAAGGGTTAATGAGTACTAGAAACCAGGAACTTTAACATGAAGATACCATATAAAGCCGGGAAATTAAACTACAGTAAAACATCACTAACAGGAACACTCCAATGCGTATCAGTATCGACCTTAAATACAGACGGTAGCTTGATGCAGTGTGAAAGTCTCACAGAAAGCTCCTCTGCAAGCATTCTGCATGACTTCTATCCTGCATTAAGCTGCCATTTACCTATTATTTCAAAGGTCTAAAGTCTTCTATACTGACATTCGAGGTATAACTGTGCAAGCAAAACAATAGAAAATATGAAACAGTGATTTTCGTAAGTGCACATACTGGCCCGCTATGTTGTTTGTTAATGGAAAACTATACTAGAAACTCTCTAAAGACGTCACTCAAGGTCTTTATAAGCAAGCTTCTGCTTTATTCGAAAATAATGTATGCACATGTTACTGTGGCATATAGCTACATAACTTTCGCCCTACATTAACCTGATGGTTATTCATGCCAGAAATACGGAATATATGCATATTAACCCCTTTGCTCCCACGATCCAATATATGGGACGTAGGCAAACAGTATAGACTCTGATCAGACGCCGCATAATGCGGCGTCTGATCAGAGTCTACACTGTTTGCTGATAGGAAATTCAATATAAAACAAAAATGAAACTTTAGACCAGACATCCCTTAGACAAAAGATAGACTGATCCAATATTAAGCATGGAAGTATCCACTGGGGGAAAATGGGTTAATTAGTTGCATTTTATAATGGAATTATGTACAGGGACAGAAACTGTAGAAGCAGGTCTATACTTTCTCTACACAAATATGCAAGAAATAGTCTCAAACATTTTGGATCAAGATAGGAAGACACGTTACTCGCCGTCTCATCTGGAGATTCTAACTGTTTGAAAATGGAATAACCAATTCAAAGATTAACAAGTCAAAGTATGAATAATTTCTCGTGACGCAAATCAAATACTGATCATATCACAGCAGCGTGTACATGTGCTCATTACCGAGACAGTCTAAGCCATGACATTTCATGCAACAAGCAAAGAATATCATAATTAACTATTTTTCAGTCAGATTCTGTCATCTTCGAAATTGATCGCCTGCTATTAATTTCAAGATGCCTTTCGTTTCATTGTGTTAAAAAACAACATAATTATACAGTTGAATTTCGATATATCGAACTTCAAGGGACCACACAAATTACTTTGAATTAACAGAAGTTTGAGTTATCCGATTTATAATCTGACCGATTTCTCAGGTTCACAGAGTCGTTTACAGAGTCGTCAAAAGTCGACAATATGAGGGAATGGGTTAACCCATTCCCTCATATTGACGACTTTTGACGACTCTGTAAAAGTCACTTTGTGAAACCATTGTGATAAATAGAGCTTTTGCTCCTATAGGAGCAAATTCTCTATTTATCACAATGGTTTCAAACTACAAAATTCTAACATTTTCCTTTTCTCTAATTAATGCTCCTTTTCGGCAGATTTTTTCAAAGAAGTTGTATCTAAAAATAGCTTATGAGGGAAAGGGTTAATGCAGGTTTAAAGTAATGTAGAAGCTTTCAGCATTACCTTAGACCTGCATTAATCTCACGTGTGATTCTATATAATTTGGTTTAAACATATTTTATTTATAAATACAATGTATGTGCATGAATATTGTAATGATAACACAAAGGATAAGAAACGGATGGAAACGAAAGCAAGACTGCTTATTGTGTTTCTCTCCTAACACCGTAAAAACTACAATCGCTTTATTCAGAAATGACTGTTATTGTACTATGTTAATTGGACTGAAAAACTAAATTTATTCAGCGGAATATATCAGCTTACACAAATACTTTTTAGAGAAAGATAAATTAGAAAAATAAAATAAAATAAAAATAAATAGGTGGAAAAGAAACGATAGTTGACACACATATGTGGAGAGGTCTAGGATTCTGAGCAGAACAAGCATACCGGTATTCGAAAGAAGATGAGCGTTACCGAGTTTCTTAGAATCGTTTTGAGGTTTTGATAAACCGATGTACGGCTTCAACTATAATGATGTATGTACCATAATTTAAAAGATAATTTATGCGTAGTGGTATATTTTAGAACAATTCTGTATTGCAGATTTTAGAAGGACCGAACTTTTTACTTGGAGTTATCCCGGTGTCAGAGTTATTCGAATTCGAAATATCGAAGTTCATGTATTCGGAACCACACCTGAATCGATTGTATAAAGGCTTCCACTATCAAAACAAGATGGCGGTCCCTTCGATGGCGGTCTTGATCCAAGTATTACATGTATTGATATTGTGTATTCCTTCAACGCTAAATGTTGCATAGGGGTCATTTAAAAAAAATCAAATTTGCATTGGATATTAAGTGATTTTTTAAAATCGAAAAGTGTAACAATATAAACAGTGCAGTCGTGTTCTTAGACTGTTTGCAAATGACATTAATGACACGTTTTCCGCACTGAAAGGTTTAAGAGATGTTTTACATGTTTCACCAAATTTCAATCGACGATACAATCATTTAAGCCCATGCTACTGTTGATACAGACTTTGTTTGCTTCTGGATATAGATCTAGTTATTGGTGTACCTTATTCCTGTGAACAACGAATTACAAATTATTGCACCTCTTCCACATACGAGATCGGCCTTGCCATTTCCGACTGACGCAGCCAAAATTAGCACAGTAACAGGCAGTTTATATTCCCATAATAGTCGGCATTTTATCTGAACCAAAACTGTTTACATGATTATTTACAGAATCGCCATTGGCAGCGACAACTACATATATCTACAAAACTAAACGGCAAAATTAAAAGAGAAGCAAAAATATAAAAACACAAACGAAGTAAGAAGGAAAGATAATAATAATCAAAGTACTGACAGTTCTGAAGGTTTCGGACATAATATATATTATATTGATTGTTTGTTGTGGATTTTTCTGAAAATCATGTCAGTAGTTTGGAAGATATTTAAAGAATTGTTTTATGAACATGTCACACACACGGCGATTCCAATAGCTCAACTTGCCACTTTGTGCCAATAGAGCCAAAATTGATAGTTTAATGTAGTAAAGAGCCATCACTCCATTATTTGAAAGTAAGGGTCATACTTCTGCTACTATCTGGTGGATCATAACAGTAATTAGCATGCATCATTCACTTATCCATATATACACTTCCACCAATTTTAGACATATTCCTTATGATTCTAAATACCCTACAAATAATTAAAATACAAATACTGTGGGGTGATATTAACAATATGACAAATTATAAAGTAACAAATATATTTCAACTTAGCATGGCATGATACAACAGGGAAAATAAAATTAACTAGAAAATTGTTTCCAAGACACTGATGCACCCCTCCCCTAACAATAGTGTCTCTATATCAAGCACTTTTGACTATGTGTTATATAGTGAAGAAAATGTCAGAGTCCTATAACTCTGGTAAAATAGTCAGAGTAATAATTACATTCTTTAAGAAAATCTTCACATCAAGGTTGACAGATTATCATGGGTGAAAATTTGAAGTAAAACCTCTCATTGGTATATGGGTTGTTAGACACATACTATTGTTTCACTTTATAGTATATAGTGAAGACGATTTCAGGGTTTCATATCGGGTACAATTGGTCTGAGCAAAAATAAGCATTTCTATGCTTTTGCAACCGGAAAAGACCCTGAAGTTCAAAGAATAGTTTATCCATGCCTATACTTTGTCTTTTTGTGTGATTGCACTGTATTTTCTTACATTTTCCTTAGGAGACTGCGAGTGTGAGTCTGTGCAGGGCCAATTTGTTAGTATGTGCTGCAAACAATACAGACCCCGATCAGTTGCCACAACTGGTCAGGGTCTTCGCTATTTGCAGCATAATACATGTAACAAGTATATCAATAAATGATGTAATTAAAAATAAATTATAGTCATACATGTAAATTACAGTTAGTGCTGTAAACACTACAGTCCCTGCTCAGTAACCGGCGTCATAGAAATAAATGATATGAATTAGAAATAAATTATATACATTACTATAAGATACATAAGACACTATAAGATACTATAAGCCTGACACGTAAATCAATAAATGATGAAATGTATATGAATTAAGAGATAAGAAAGTGTTTTGTCTCATTTTGTTTGCCTTTCTCCTTTTTTCCTTTAAATGATTTTTTTCAGCGGCTAGCTGTCTATTTTCATTCTTGTTCTAGTTTTCCACCAATCAGGAACTATGTTACATTGCAATTTGCATATGCCCACTAGTATTTTGTAGTAAACTGTGATTTCATTAGTTAATGCCTAGACTGGCATACAGCCTTTTACAATGCCCCTACACATGGCTAAACTCGAAGTACAAAATCCAGATACAGTCATCTAATGTGATGAAAATCCTTGGGACGTTCTTACGACCTGGTAGTTATTTCAAAACACCATGCTTATGATAATTAGCTACTTCGAAAGCCGAAATCCATGCAGTCGGTCCATATTAACCTAACCACAGCAAATGTAATGCATTCTGTTATACAGACCTTTTCTATAAACTTCTCAGAGTTCAGTAAAAACGCCATATAATACAAAAAATCAAATTTACGTTTATATTTAGTATGGAAGTCTGTCAAAAGTTCTGTTCTTAAAATAGATGCTAATGGGAAATTCCCCAGTAAATAGAAATAGACGTATACGATGATAATAACCGATGTCTCCGAAAGAAGTTGGCATATTCAACCCTTTCCCTCATATATACCCTATAGAAGCCGTCTGATCAGGGTCTGCTCTGTTTGATAATGGAATATATGTTCATATACTTTGTAAAATGGCTAAAATGTTACAACTTACACATAGGGCAAATCGGCGTTTGTAAACAACCCTATCCGATTTTACGCATGCGCAATTAACTGGTGGGCAAAAACACCAGTAACAACCTATGTATCCCAATGTATAGGCTAAGCAATAGTTAGCCTACATATCATTTAACGGCTGTGTTGGTTAGGAATTGTTGGTTTCTCTTCATTTACTATATCCTTTGACTATAATGACAATTTTGTTTTAGTTTCGAGGGGAAGATACAGCAAGAAGCTTGAATTAATCGGCCTAAAGGAGTGCCCTATAAATTACCAGCTGAACTTAGAAAAAAGAACGATCCATTAATCTGGTCTTTCTTTAAAATGTCAGACATTCTTATTTATTTGTTGGACATGCCTGATATGTCGAATAATTAAGATCAACAGTATATAAAATTTCGACTCTCGTTCGATGTTAATAAAATCTAGATATTAAGATATACAGTCTCATGGCGTTCATTTGGGTGTTGTAAAATCTCTTTCTGGCATCGGTACAGTACCATAGCAGATTTAGTAAAAGTATTTTAGAATAGATCTAGATTATATAAATCTAATTAGAATAAAGGAGCATTTACTAGAGAAAAGGAATTTGTTGAAAAGGAATAGATTTTTTTAGTTTTGAAACCATTGTGATAATAGAGCATTTGCTCCTATGGAGCAAATTAATGCTCTATTTATCACAATAGTTTCAAGAAGTAACTATTACAGAGGCGCCAACAAGCGTCAATATGAGGGAATGGGTTAAACCTTACCGTCCTGTCAAAATAAGTCTTATCTATTATATTTTAACCTACTTCCGATTTGTACCAGCGTGGTAGAAACTAGTGACTGATTGTCAAACAGTTTGGTTCCAAATGAGACGCCGAGTTAATCAGCATATCCAAACTGTTTGACACTCGGTCAGATGCAAGCCAAGTCGTGCTTAGCATAATAGAATTAACGATTTCACCATTATCGTTGAATGAGAACACTGTAGGTCTAGATTGGACCCCGGATGATTCTGACCAGTACTTGGTCAGTACCAAACATATGCCAGAAATGTCTGATTTATAAAAACCCTAATTTCCTTAACCCTTTCCCTGTTCTCTGTTTATTCCAAATTTCAATACCTACTGAATATTCATGGACAAAATAGTTACAATGTATGAAAAGTGGAAATAAGTAGCCATTTAAGAAAGTAAAGAAAAAAATAAATCAAAAAGAAAGAAAGAAACGCCACTATATATATATATATTTGAATAAGTGTGTTTGTCAAAATACCTAGGGTAGTTAGGGTATCACTGGTAAATCTCTGAAATACATACAAAAGTATAGATTTGTCCCCTTTTTTTCTAGGTCCTTGGTTCGAATCCCGTCGAAACCAATCCAAATAGAAAAAAGATTCTAATATATTTTTTATTCTTTATCTTTTTTTATATTCTTTTCTCTAAATACATTTTAAAGCAAACAAACTAGAAAACATACGCATACCTCTTGAAACTTTCTATGGACTGTTTAAAGCAGTATGCTATATTAACATACAGTCCTGGTGTCAATAGTATGCATTTCGATGAAACTTAGAGGCAGGATCCAGCATTTGTGCTAGGACAACTATGAATTCGAAAGTACCATGTTCAATTTAAAATTGTCACCTGCTCATTATTTTGTGTATTGCATATATAATTATGTATATTCAATTAGTCTATGCTTTGCATAGTTTTATTTTAAAATTGTCAAACATCTAGGATCCTGATCACAGACCGACGCACACAATGTACAACTGGCAATTAGGTCACGATAACCTGCATAATATTTTAAAATTTGGTTTGTTTCAAAAGGAATTACTGCACAGTTCAAACTGACTATAAAAAATTCCCTGAGATCTGAACAATAATTACATCAACAAAAACAATAGTTTAAAAAAGTACATGTATATAGACACAGAGCGCAAATGGAACGGATCCATGTAAGAAACTTGATTCCTGTTCTATGTTTATTCCTAATTTCAATACCTACTGAATATTCATGAACAAAATAGTTATAATGAAACATGAAAAGTGGCAATTAGTAGCCATTTAAGAAAGTAAAGAAACAGATCTTTCAAATTCCATTAGCCAACAGAGCAGACCCTGATCAGACGTCTCCTATAGGAGTCATCAGATCTGGGTCTACTCTGTTTACAAACGCGTGAAAAACATTTATATGAAGGAAAGGGTTAAATGTTCTAGCACCCAGTCTCTCCTCTCTACCAGTTTGTACAGCTGAAAAGGTCAGTTTGAAAACATTTTTGCAACTTTATATTAAACAGACATGGTAGCAAATAGTGAAAACCCTTCAAACGGACCCATCAAGGAGGTGTTTGATCTGGGTCTGCACTTTTTGCATAAGTGTGTTTGTCAAAATACCTAGGGTAGTTAGGGTATCACTGGTAAATCTCTGAAATACATTCAAAGTATAGATTTGTCCCCTTTTACAATACAGTAAAACCCCTCTTAACTCGACTTCTAGTAGATAAGAATTTAAATACTTTTTAGGCAGGTGGCTGCTTAATGCAGGGTGAAAGTCATGCCGAGGAGCTTTCTGCATTATTTCCATCCTGCATTAAGCTGCCACCTGTCTCCAAGACTGATATTTATACTGAATTTAACGTCTGGTTTAGATGGGTTTAACCGTATATGTATTTTTGAAATTCTATTTCTTTCAAACCTGATTTTAGCAACAACGTCGCACGACCATTGATAAAATACATCAGGAAACATTGTGTCGCAATGGAATCGAATTTCTGCATTTGAATTTTGATCTACCCCAGAAATAGTACCATTGATCGATATTTCATAGTAGTTCACAAAATGTTTAAAGTGTATCGAAATATCAACCGTGGCTGTTATAATCAAATAATTCTTTTCGGTTATGTGTCCATTTCATGTACCTCCAACAAGTCTATAATGTTCTGCAAAAATCTAACAATTATGTTACTTTGGTCTACCTAACTATTACAACGCTGAATTTTTCAAATGGGCTGTTCCAAAATTCAAACAAGTCAAGCTAAAATGAGCTTATGGTTAATATTTAGGAACTTTCCAAACAAAAGTGTAACATGACAAACAGTGCAGATCCTGATTAGAGGGCTCCTCTATGAGCCTTCTTACCTGGTCTCCTCTGTTTGCAAAGGACATAAGTGACTAGGCAAAAAGGGCATTTAACTCAGAATCCGACAACCATATATCGGACTTCTGTAAATACAACAGGAAGGGTATGAGACTTTCAGAATCCGACGACCTTATGTCGGACTTCTGTTGTAAAACGACACCATGCAGTTTGAACAATGGCATTTGGATTGATAGTAGGTCATTTGTAAATTCTATTAATTTTATGCTTGGAGATTTCATGAAAAATGGGTCTGTATAATTTGCATATTAAGTATGTACGTTCACAAGTCGTTGTTGCTTTTCACACCTTTGTAGCGTTTAAATAGAACCATGTAGCACTTATATATTAGGACCCAAGCGGTGGCCGAGGGGAAAGATCTGCGTCTATGAATCTCTAGGTCCTTGGTTCGAATCCCGTCAAAACCAAATCTTTATCTTTTTTTATATTATTTTCTCTAAATACATTTTAAAGCAAACAAACTAGAAAACATATGCATGTCTCTAGAAACTTGTTATGGACTTTTTAAAGCATTATGCTATATTAACATACAGTCCTGGTGTCAATAGTATGCATTTCGATGAAACTTAGAGGCAGGTTCCAGCATTTGTGCTAGGACAACTATGAATTCGAAAGTACCATGTTCAATTTAAAATTGTCATCTGCTCAATATTTTGTGTATTGCATATATAATTATGTATATTCAATTAGTCTATACTTTGCATAGTTTTATTTTAAAATTGTCAAACATCTAGGATCCTGATCACAGACCGACGCACACAATGTACAACTGGCAATTAGGTCACGATAACCTGCATAATATTTGAAAACTTAATTTGTTTCAAAAGGAATTACTGCACAGTTCAAACTGACTATAAAAAAATCCCTGAGATCTGAACAATAATTACATCATCAAAAATAATACTTTAAAAAAGTACATGTATATAGACACAGAGCGCAAATGGAACGGATCCATGTAAGAAACTTGATTCCTGTTCTATGTTTATTCCAATTTCAATACCTACTGAATATTCATGAACAAAATAGTTATAATGAAACATGGAAAGTGGAAATTAGTAGCCATTTAAGGAAGTAAAAATGAAAAAACCATTCAAATTCCATTAGCCAACAGAGCAGACCCTGATCAGACGACTCCTATAGGAGTCATCAGATCTGGGTCTACTCTGTTTACAAACGCGTGAAAAACATTTATATGAAGGAAAGGGTTAAGTGTTCTAGCACCCAGTCTCTCCTCTCTCCAGTTTGTACAGCTGAAAAGGTCAGTTTGAAAACATTTTTGCAACTTTATATTAAACAGACATGGTAGCAAATAGTGAAAACCCTTCAAACGGACCCATCAAGGAGGTGTTTGATCTGGGTCTGCACTTTTTGCATAAGTGTGTTTGTCAAAATACCTAGGGTAGTTAGGGTATCACTGGTAAATCTCTGAAATACATTCAAAGTATAGATTTGTCCCCTTTTACAATACAGTAAAACCCCTCTTAACTCGACTTCTAGTAGATAAGACTTTAAATACTTTTAGGCAGGTGGCTGCATAATGCAGGGTGAAAGTCATGCCGAGGAGCTTTCTGCATTATTTTCATCCTGCATTAAGCTGCCATCTGTCTCCAAGACTGATATTTATACCGAATTTAACGTCTTGTTTAGATGGGTTTTACCGTACATGTATTTTTGAAATTCTATTTCTTTCAAACCAGATCTTATCAACAACGTCGCACGACCATTGATAAAATACATCAGGAAACATTGTAATGTCGCAATGGAATCGAATTTCTGCATTTGAATTTAATCTACCCCAGAAATAGTACCATTTATGTTCGATATTTCATAGTAGTTCACAAAATGTTGAAAGTGTATCGAAATATCAACCGTGGCTGTTATAATCAAATAATTATTTTCGGTTATGTGTCCATTTCATGTACCTCCAACAATTCTATTATGCTCTGCAAAAATCTAACAATTATGTTACTTTGGTCTACCTAACTATTACAACGCTGAAATGGGCTGTTCCAAAATTCAAACAAGTCATTCTAAAATGAGCTTATGGTTAATATTTAGGGACTTTTCCAAACAAAAGTGTAACACGACAAACAGTGCAGATCCTGATTAGAGGGCTCCTCTATGAGCCTTCTTACCTGGGTCTCCTCTGTTTGCAAAGGGCATAAGTGACTAGGCAAAAGGGCATTTAACTCAGAATCCGACAACAATATATCGGACTTCTGTAAATATCACAGGAAGGGTATGGGACTTTCAGAATCCGACGACCTTATGTCGGACTTCTGTTGTAAAAAGACACCATGCAGTTTGAACAAAGGCGTTTGGATTAACAGTAGGTCATTGGTAAAATCTATTCATTTTAAGTATCGTGACGGTAGCGTGGTCGACTTATAGGGGTGTCGTGAGAAGGATGTAAAACTCTTAAGCTGGAATGTTAACGGACTCGCTCGTAAGATAGCAGATCCAGAGTTTATTAGTAATATTAGATCTTATGACATTGTCTTTCTCTCAGAGACATGGTTGTCAGCAAAAACTCATTCAAATCTGGATATTGGTGGATATTCGTGTTTTCATTTACTGGGAAATAAGTCAAGAAACGTGCGAAAAGGTAGATATAGTGGTGGAATTAGCATTTACTTTAAAAATGATTTAGACAGATATATATCAATTGTTGAAAAACATCAGAATGGAATAGTCTGTATTAAAGTAAGTAGTGATCTGTTTTCTTTTGAACAAGACGTTTTTATTTGCTGTACATATATACCGCCGAACCAATCTACTGTTATTAACAATGATAATTTTGACTTTTTCGAAGAGATAGAAATAATTATTGAAAAATATAAAAATCTGGGTAAAATATTTGTCATAGGCGATTTAAATAGTCGAACCGGAAAAACGGCAGACAGATTAGAGTATGACATGTATATAGATTTTGACAGCCAGCTGTCAAAAGATGTAAACATTCCACCTCGCGTATCATGTGATCACGTGACTGACTGTCAAGGTAAACGCCTGATTGATTTCTGTATAGCTACGTCACTAGTCATAGGTAATGGTCGCATGCATAGCGACCTAGGATTAGGCGATTTTACTTTTCATTCCCTACATGGCTCTAGTGTTGTAGATTATATGTTACTGAATATTGATGATTTTGCTTGTATATCTCACTTTTGTATATTGGATCCAAATGAATTTTCGGATCATTCTGGCCTAGAAATAAGTTTATCTGGAAAAAGGAAAAATGTTGAAGCAGACGACATATTGGGGCCAAGAATAGAAAGGGTTATTAAATGGGACGATTCAAAAATAGAAGAGTTTAAAACTAGTCTGTCAAACAATGTAGAGGATTTCAACACGATTAAGCAAATGATCTATAACAATGAAAATATTAATTTGATATCAGAACGCTTTATTCATAAATTATATAACTGTACTGATGAGGTTTTTGGAAAACAAATTATACGCAAAAGCAATAAAACTTCAAGTAAATCAAATTCCCCTTGGTTCGATAAAGACTGTTATGAAGCTAGAAATAAATTTAAAGAAAGTAGAAATAAATTTGTAAAACATAAAGCAAATACAGATCTGAAAAATGAATACATTACTGCAAAATCTACATATAATAAGATAAAAAGAAAAGCAAAACATGCATACAACTCAAAGGAAAAACACAATTTAACTGAACTCAGTAAACATCAACCAAAACAATTTTGGAAAATAATTAAAAAACAATATAGCAAACAAACTACACAGACAAACACTTTAAATATAGAAGACCTACATGATCATTTTCAATCATTATATAATACACAGGATACTCAAACGAATAATAATCATCATCAACATAACAATGATCAACAACAACAACAAACAAGACAACAACAAGCACAACAACAACATCATGATTACATCTTAGATAGTGAAATTACAATGGAAGAATTAAAACAAGCAGTATTTTCACAAAAGAATAACAAAAGCAGCGGAATAGATTGTATTACATCAGAAATATATAAACATGCGTTTGAAGACCTTTCAACATTGCTATTACTTTTATTTAATAGAATATTTTTAAACCAAGAATATCCAACATCATGGGGATCTGGAATTATTGTACCAATTTTTAAAAGTGGTGATATAAACGATGCAAAAAACTACAGAGGTATAACATTAATAAATTTAATAGCAAAAATTTACTCACAGATTTTACTCAATAGATTAACAAAATGGACAACCTTTCATGATAAAATTATAGATAACCAGTTTGGATTTCAAAAAGGCAAATCAACTATTGATTGCATATTTCTTTTGCATTCAATTATTTTAAAAACTTTAAATAGACGACAAAAACTATATTGTGCGTTTATCGATTTTGAAAAATGTTTTGATAAACTGAACAGATCTTATATATTTCAAAAACTAAGAAATGAAAACGTAAGTGAACGCTTTGTAAATGCAATAAAAGACATGTACAATGTCGTTAAGGCTGCTATACGGTTTAACTCAGAAGTATCACCCTTTTTTTATTCCGATATCGGGGCAAAACAGGGGGATCCCAGCTCCAGCCTACTATTTCTATATTTTGTTAATGACATCATTGGACACTTGAATGAAAATACAACAGCAGACGACACTTTTACACTCAACGAAATAAAGCTCTTTATATTACTTTTTGCAGATGACGCAATTTTGTTCTCACATTCACCCACCGGATTACAACTACTCTTGAATAATTTAAATACCTATTGCCAAAATTGGGGATTGAAAATAAATACAAAAAAAACCAAAATCATGATTTTTGAGTTAGGTAGACATACTTCGTACGAGTTTTTTCTAGACGATACAGCTCTAGAGGTCGTACAATCATTTAAATATCTAGGCATGCATTTATTCAAAAACGGACACATTAATCGTACACAGAAAAGACTAGCACAACATGCCGCTTATGCATTACATAATTTATTCATTGTTTTCAACCAAATTGAATTGAATGTTAAAGATAAATGCAAACTATTTGATAGTCTTGTTGCATCAGTTCTAAACTATGGAGCAGAATTATTAGGAGGTCATGAATGTAAAAATATTGAGCTAATACATTGTAAATTTATAAGGAAAATATTAGGTGTCAAAAAATGTACTAATTTGAGTGGTCTATACGGAGAACTTGGCAGATATCCGATGCATATTAGTCGAAAAATAATTATGTTTAAATATTGGCTAAAATTATTACAATTAAACGAAAACTCACTTTTAAAATCAATGTATAACATGTTAAAGGAAGATGCTGATAACAATATCACATACAAAGGACTTAACTGGGCATGTAAAATAAAAACGTATCTATGTGAAATGGGACTGCAATATATATGGACACAGCAATATGATATAGAAATAAACTACAACACAATAACAAATAGGATACTAGATATTTTTAAACAAAATTGGTATACAAATATAAATAACTCAAACAGATTATCTTTCTATAATATTTATAAACATGAATTTGAATATGAAAATTATCTAGACCATATAAGTGATAACAAACTTAGAATTTCACTAACCAGATTTAGACTGTCATCACACAATCTTAAAATTGAAACAGGCAGATATGAAAACACCCCTAGGGAAGATCGATTATGCGAAAATTGTAATATGAATACGATAGAATCAGAATATCATTTCCTTCTTGTGTGTCCCAAATATTTATCACTAAGAAAACAATACTTGAAACCATACTTTTGTCGATGGCCAACCATCCAGAAATTTGAACAAATAATGAGCAGCAGACATAAGAACCAACAGATAAAATTAGCCAAATATCTATACTATGCCTTTAAAATAAGAGAAACAGATCCATAACAGCTTACTGATTATCTGTTTTGCTTGTTGGTCTGGTGCAGAACTGAGCTGGCCCCATATACCCAAAGATGGGTTTAGTATAGTTTAGCACTGGGTCATCTGACCCATAAAATTGTTCTTATCCTCGTGGTTTGGTACAGAACTGAACTAATCCCAAAGACAGGGTTGATTTAGTTCTGTACGGAAACATACATTACGAATATATTGAAATCGGTAAACATCATATACATGTACTTTTACTTTAGAGAAGATCCTTCATATATATTCATGAACATTTTCATATGACTGTTAACAAAATTTAGCTTCTCAGCAAACATGATTTGAAATTTCATATATTATAATTATGCCATGCACTTTGTGTACAAATATGACCATATTGGCTATACTATGCGTATGCAAATTTATGCCAAATAAAAGATATGTTATGTTATGTTATACTTGGAGATTTCATGAAAAATGGGTCTTTATAATTTGCATATTAAGTATGTACGTTCACATGTCGTTGTTGCTTTTCACACCTTTGTAGCGTTTAAATAGAACCATGTAACACTTATATATTGGGACCCAAGCGGTGGCCGAGGGGAAAGAGCTGCGTCTTTGAATCTCTAGGTCCTTGTTTCGAATCCCGTCGAAACCAAATGCAAATAGAAAAAAGATTCTAATATATATTTTTTTATTCTTCATCTTTTTTGATATTCTTTTCTCTAAATACATTTTAAAGCAAACAAACTAGAAAACATAAGCATGCCTCTTGAAACTTGCTATGGACTTTTTAAAGCATTATGCTATATTAACATACAGTCCTGGTGTCAATAGTATGCATTTCGATGAAACTTAGAGGCAGGATCCAGCATTTGTGCTAGGACAACTATGAATTCGAAAGTACCATGTTCAATTTAAAATTGTCACCTGCTCATTATTTTGTGTATTGCATATATAATTATGTATATTCAATTAGTCTATGCTTTGCATAGTTTTATTTTAAAATTGTCAAACATCTAGGATCCTGATCACAGACCGACACACACAATGTACAACTGGCAATTAGGTCACGATAACCTGCATAATATTTGAAAACTTAGTTTGTTTCAAAAGGAATTACTGCACAGTTCAAACTGACTATAAAAAAATCCTTGAGATCTTAACAATAATTACATCATCAAAAACAATAGTTTAAAAAGGTACATGTATATAGACACAGAGCGCAAATGGAACGGATCCATGTAAGAAACTTGATTCCTGTTCTATGTTTATTCCAAATTTCAATACCTACTGAATATTCATGAACAAAATAGTTATAATGAAACATGAAAATTGGCAATTAGTAGCCATTTAAGAAAGTAAACAAAAAGATCTTTCAAATTCCATTAGCCAACAGAGCAGACCCTGATCAGACGACTCCTATAGGAGTAATCAGATCTGGGTCTACTCTGTTTAAAAACGCGTGTAAAACATTTATATGAAGGAAAGGATTAAGTGTTCTAGCACCCAGTCTCTCCTCTCTACCAATTTGTACAGCTGAATAAGTCAGTTTGGAAACATTTTTGCAACTTTAGATTAAACAGACATGGTAGCAAATAGTGAAAACCCTTCAAACGGGCCCATTAAGGAGGTGTTTGATCTGGGTCTGCACTATTTTCATAAATGCGTTTGTCAAAATAGCTAGGTAGTTTCTGAATTTACTAAAGTATGTGCGCATTATTGTCTTATACTGTTTGCTTTGTAATTTTAGATTTTGTTTGTTCCGTTCATTTCTATATTTTTTATAATGTGCCTTTGCAAAATGGAATCTTTTCCTTGCCTGTTTACATTTATGACCGTACCACGACGGTGGTCTACACGGCTCACTGTGGTGAATTGCGAATCTCTGTGTTGTACCCGTGTACTTTCTTTCGAAGCTTTTTTCGGCATAATCACTGAATATTTTAGTAATTAATTCCACAGAATTATCTATATCATTTTGATGTAAAGTGTCTTTCTTCTGAAGGTTATTTAAGAGTGAATACAAATGATCAATTTCTTCTAGGTTTATATTTTGTATGAATGTGTCTGATCTGGATTTTTCCCATAGGGTGGGTTTCATTTCATGGGTGCTGTTACATGTACAGGGATATGCATTAACACTTTCCAATCGTATGCTAACTGGGCAGTGAACGTCAGATAGCATCGGACAAAAATCATGTACATACAATGAATCTATGAGTGGGACAAATTAACATTACATATAAAATAGTCGATTGTGCTGGTGTTATTCGATGTTACGCTACCCGCTAAATCGCCAACAGTACGGCCATTCAATATATATAAGTTATTTTCATGCAGAAAATCTATAAATTTATTCCCGTAATTATTGGAGAGTCTATCGCTGTTATTTCTCTGTAAGGTGATATTACTATTTTCAAAACAGCTTAATTCATTTTCAAATTCGTTGGCTATCTCGGTAAGATTTTGAGAGTCAAATATATAATTGTCAGTTTCTATAAAATCGATCAAATTCTTTGTGCGAGAGTTATTGTCTCCGAACAAACAAATAATTTTGTATTTTTCTGAGAGTCCATTTAGCTCCTGCTGAATTTCGTAATATGGCTCTGTAACTGCATATACTGAATTTTCCGGTGGTATGTAAAACACGCCAAAAAGAACATCGTCTTTGTGCATGCACCGCTTAGATAAAGCAAACCACTGTATTACCTTACTATCGCTATCAATAACTTTAACATGCTGGCAAAGCTCATTTCGTATTAAAAGAGCGATACCACCAGATTTGCGCTTAGCAAATGACTTTCTATTTTTATAAAATACTTTGAATCCGGCTATATTAATAGAATCTAGATCGTCCAATTTAGTCTCTTGCAGCCCAATTATATCATAATTTTTGATGAATTGTAAGAATTCTGGGCAGTTGTGTTTGCTTATTAAGCCACATACGTTTAGCGACAGTACATTGATAAAACTGTTCTTGTCAGTCTGTTCACGGACAGTCACGTGCTGCACGTGTATATCTCCCGTTAAATCCTACCTATGGGTTTGATCGGTGATCTCGTTCTCGCTAGCCTTGGGCGTTAACTTGCGGATTTCCAATGGCGTCGTCGTTGCTATGGCTACTACTTTCGGTTTGATTCGATTTTGACCTTTTATTGTTGATGTCTTCAAGTGAGGATCTTGCTTTCTGTTTCGACCGTATGTCAGCCCGTATAGGGGTCACATTCTCATTTCCCTGTGTGTTTAACGGCTCAAACCTGTTTCTACTGTCACCGTTATGCGATTTCGTTCTCTGTATTTGAGCGTATCGTCTCTTGGTGTTGTTCTGTGGTGGGGTGCGAGTATTTTGGGTCTCATCTGGCGGTGTTTTTTCGGGTTTCTCTGGGATATATTACGCGTCGTTAACATACAGTTTGTCTTTGATGAGCACCACTTTGTTTCGCTTATCTTGTTTAAGCTACCGCATTACCGGATACAATTCTTTCCTCCGTGTTTCTATTTCACGAGGGAACTGTCCACGCACACTATACCCGTTTCTCTCCTTATTCAGATCAAAACTGGCTTTCCTGATTTTCTCACGATCTCTATACTTCTCAAACTTTGCTACTACTGGTCTGGGCTTCACGTGCCCTTCTTTCCTACCCCCTAGTCGGTGTACACTGTCAAATGTTATTGCATCAATAGTATCTGGGGAATCTGGGAGTACTTATGTTTTCAAAAACTCTCTGAGAACCGATTCTGTATCCTCAGCTTTTGCTTCGGTGGTACCTATTTCTTTCAACCCGAAAAACAAGAGATTTTCCCTCATCGATCTAGATTTCAAATCTAATAGGTCTTCCGATATGTTACTCAGACTTTCGTTAGACTGTTCTAGTTTCTGTAGCAGATGCTTGTTTTCGCTCTTAAGCTCGGATATTTCTCTATCAACCTGTGACTTTCCCTCAATATATTCATCAAATATACCACTCATTGTTTGGCATGACTGTTCTACGTCTGATACTTTAACTGACAAGTTCTTGTTTTCAATTTTTAGATTTACAACATCTGCCATTAATACAGATATGTTTTGTTCAATTGGATGCAATTTTGACACAGTCGATTCAATGGCCGTCAAACGGGACAAAACACCGGCATTAGTCTGTTGGAACTGTTGCATGAGGGAAAACATGCTATTATTCGTTTGCGTCTGTGCTATATTGGGTATGCCGTTATTGGTCATTTGATTCATGTATGGCTGTTGTCCTTCTATCTGACCTACATTGCTGTGAATTGGCTGGGTCGGGGAATGATAAGACTGGTAATGTTGCATTCCTTGCATTCCATTGACATGGGCATTGTTATGGTTTGGGGCTTCCAGCAATTGCATAAATTGGCTATTACAGTCTGCTTGATTCATAATGTTTCCACTATAATTGTTTCCTCTGTATAGATCTGCGTTCATGGTATGGTATTGAACCTGCTCACCTTGATTGCCTGGTTGAGCTATGGGACCTACCCCACCCGTCGCCATATTCTGTTCTTTGTTCGGGTTTGGCGCCTCAGAGGAAGGTTGACTGTTTTGCTTTTTCCGTGAAGATCTCGTCATTTTTCACATTAATAGCACAGTATCCGATTTGTCCGTATAAAAATCAGTCCGTTAGTTTGCAACCGGTGCGTTTAAAACACTTCAATTATAACAAAATCAAATTTAAAGTCAGAGCTCCATTTTGTAACAACCACTCTCACCGGAACCGGAAACCTTCTCATCAGATCTGGGTCTACTCTGTTTACAAACGCGTGTAAAACATTTATATGAAGGAAAGGATTAAGTGTTCTAGCACCCAGTCTCTCCTCTCTCCAGTTTGTACAGCTGAATAAGTCAGTTTGGAAACATTTTTGCAACTTTAGATTAAACAGACATGGTAGCAAATAGTGAAAACCCTTCAAACGGGCCCATTAAGGAGGTGTTTGATCTGGGTCTGCACTATTTGCATAAATGTGTTTGTCAAAATACCTAGGGTAGTTAGGGTATCACTGGTAAATCTCTGAAATACATTCAAAAGTATAGATTTGTCCCCTTTTACAATACAGTAAAACACCTTTTAACCCGACTTCTAGAAGATAAGAATTTAGATACTTTTTAGGCAGGTGGCTGCTTAATGCAGGGTGAAAGTCATGCCGAAAGCTCCGGGAGGAGCTTTCTGCATTATATTCATCCTGCATTAAGCTGCCACCTGTCTCCAAGACTGATATTTATACTGAATTTAACGTCTGGTTTAGAGGGGTTTTACCGTACATGTATTTTTGAAATTCTATTTCTTTCATACCAGATCTTAGCAACAACGTCGCACGACCATTGATAAAATACATCAGGAAACATTGTAATGTCGCAATGGAATCGAATTTCTGCATTTGAATTTCCGTTCTACCCCAAAAATAGTACCATTAATGTTCGATAGTTCACACAATGTTGACAGTGTATCGAAATATCAACCGTGGCTGTTATAATCAAATAATTCATTTCAGTTATATGTCCATTTCATGTACCTCCAACAATTATATAATGTTCTGCAAAAATCTAACTATTACAACGCTCAATGTTTCAAAAGGGCTGTTCCAAAATTCAAACAAGTCAAGCTAAAATGAGCTTATGGTTAATATTTAGGAACTTTCCAAACAAAAGTGTAACATGACAAACAGTGCAGATCCTGATTAGAGGGCTCCTCTATGAGCCTTCTTACCTGGGTCTCCTCTGTTTGCAAAGGACATAAGTGACTAGGCAAAAAGGGGCATTTAACTCAGAATCCGACAACCATATATCGGACTTCTGTAAATACAACAGGAAGGGTATGAGACTTTCAGAATCCGACGACCTTATGTCGGACTTCTGTTGTAATAAGACACCATGCAGTTTGAACAATGGCGTTTGGATTGACAGTAGGTCATTTGTAAAATCTATTAATTTTATGCTTGGAGATTTCATGAAAAATGGGTCTGTATAATTTGCATATTAAGTATGTACGTTCACATGTCGTTGTTGCTTTTCACACCTTTGTAGCGTTTAAATAGAACCATGTAACACTTATATATTGGGACCCAAGCGGTGGCCGAGGGGAAAGAGCTGCGTCTATGAATCTCTAGGTCCCTGGTTCGAATTCCGTCGAAACCAAATGCAAATAGAAAAAAGATTCTAATATATTTTTTATTCTTTATCTTTTTTTTATATTATTTTCTCTAAATACATTTTAAAGCAAACAAACTAGAAAACATATGCATGTCTCTAGAAACTTGCTATGGACTTTTTAAAGCATTATGCTATATTAACATACAGTCCTGGTGTTAATAGTATGCATTTCGATGAAACTTAGAGGCAGGATCCAGCATTTGTGCTAGGACAACTATGAATTCGAAAGTACCATGTTCAATTTAAAATTGTCACCTGCTCATTATTTTGTGTATTGCATATATAATTATGTATATTCAATTAGTCTATGCTTTGCATGGTTTTATTTTAAAATTGTCAAACATCTAGGATCCTGATCACAGACCGACACACACAATGTACAACTGGCAATTAGGTCACGATAACCTGCATAATATTTGAAAACTTAGTTTGTTTCAAAAGGAATTACTGCACAGTTCAAACTGACTATAAAAAAATCCCTGAGATCTGAACAATAATTACATCATCAAAAACAATAGTTTAAAAAAGTACATGTATATAGACACAGATCGCAAATGGAACGGATCCATGTAAGAAACTTGATTCCTGTTCTATGTTTATTCCAATTTCAAAACCTACTGAATATTCATGAACAAAATAGTTATAATGAAACATGAAAAATGGGAATTAGTAGCCATTTAAGAAAGTAAAGAAAGAGATCTTTCAAATTCCATTAGCCAACAGAGCAGACCCTGATCAGACGACTCCTATAGGAGTAATGAGATCTGGGTCTACTCTGTTTACAAACGCGTGTAAAACATTTATATGAAGGAAAGGATTAAGTGTTCTAGCACCCAGTCTCTCCTCTCTACCAGTTTGTACAGTTGAATAAGTCAGTTTGGAAACATTTTTGCAACTTTAGATTAAACAGACATGGTAGCAAATAGTGAAAACCCTTCAAACGGGCCCATTAAGGAGGTGTTTGATCTGGGTCTGCACTATTTGCATAAATGTGTTTGTCAAAATACCTAAGGTAGTTAGGGTATCACTGGTAAATCTCTGAAATACATTCAAAAGTATAGATTTGTCCCTCTTTTACAATACAGTAAAACCCCTCTTAACCCGACTTCTAGTAGATAAGAATTTAGATACTTTTAGGCAGGTGGCTGCTTAATGCAGGGTGAAAGTCATGCCGGAAGCTCCGGGAGGAGCTTTCTGCATGATTTTCATCCTGCATTAAGCTGCCACCTGTCTCCAAGACTGATATTTATACTGAATTTAACGTCTGGTTTAGAGGGGTTTTACCGTACATGTATTTTTGAAATTCTATTTCTTTCATACCAGATCTTAGCAACAACGTCGCACGACCATTGATAAAATACATCAGGAAACATTGTAATGTCGCAATGGAATCGAATTTCTGCATTTGAATTTCCGTTCTACCCGAGAAATAATACCATTGATGTTCGATATTTCATAGTAGTTCACACAATGTTGAAAGTGTATCGAAATATCAACCGTGGCTGTTATAATCAAATAATTCTTTTCACCCAATTAAATATAATTATTCACATATATCATTGATTTAGACGATATAATAGTTTAACAGATTTAAAAATATACGTTAACCAATTTTAACTACTGTAGCAGCATAGCAAACAGTTATTTATCGAGAGTTTGTGGATGCAAACACCTCGATCTAAAGCAGGCAAAGTGTTAACCGACCTTAACCCTTTCCCTGGTCTATGTTTATTGAACTTTCAATAATATCTACTTAATTAATATTTTGAGACAAAATAGATATAATGAAATATGGAAGGTGGAACATTGTAGCCATTTTTTAAAGTAAAGAATCAGAAATTATATTAGCAAACAGAGCAGATGCTGATCAGACGGCTGGCCGCTCCTATATAGGAGCCGTCTAATCAGCGTCTGCTCTACATCTACATCTACATAATACACGCTGCCGTCATCCTTGACTACTATAGTGCGGTGGTGGTTTGCGTATGAAAAGGGTAAAGAGAAGTATTAGAACAGTTAGACATCAGTAAAGTAAAGATAGAAGAAAAAAGAAAGATTTGGCATAGCTTTCGCTCCTCTATCCTTGACCTGTCTGGCTTCCGTGGCGGTACCAGGGCGCACAAAGTCCCCGCCAGCATAACTAATGGATGTCCTATGAGTGTACTTACATCGGCCGGCTAGTGTAATTAAACTGTGAATGACTGGAGCTCCTGTTTGAAGTGTACCAAACCAGGAGCCTCAGCGATGTTCGCTCTGTTTGCAAATTAGTGAAAACACATTTATAAATATGAAGGAAAGGGTTAAAATAAAAGTAAATTGTAAGTATAGTATTTTCATTTGATCGTTATTCATGTGTCGTATTTTCTATCAATGGAAAAAGAGCAAAAATGCATATAGCAAAATGCATGTAGCACGTGTCCATGTTAATTTAATCAGTGTCACATAATAATAATAATAATAATGATAATAATAATAATAATAATACTTGATTTTGATATAGCGCTATCTAGAACCATAAAGGTTATCAGAGGCGCTGTACATTAAACATATTTTGCTATTGTAAAAAGTATTAAAAAAAGTGTATTTACAACACATTTCTCTTAAAATAACATTTTAAAATTGTCGATACTACTCTACTGGTAAACATATCCATATAACACGGTGTTGTAAAGTCACATAAAGTTATCAAATATTAAAAACATGCTCAGTGTTTTGTACATATAAAAAAATCTTTGAACAATAAAACAAATCGATGCATTGACGATATTAGATACATGTATTATTTGTAAACAAGTATGTTTTCAGTTTCGTTTTAAAAACATCAAGCGTTGGTGCTTGCTTGATCGAGTTTGGAAGTTTTTCCATTTTGCAGGTGATACAGAAAAACTACGGTCTGCAAATGTTTTTCTTTTTGTAACTGGCACTGATAATCTGAGATGGTTCACATACCGATACACCAATCTAATCGGCTTACCGGCGGTACTTGTGATCTCGGAGTGGACAACATTAACACGTGGAAATACGTAAGCAGTGGGTGCCTTAAATCAATCAGCATTATATCTCGAATGGACACCGATAATGATACACGTTTTAATTTAAAAAAATAGTTGTTGTTTTTTAAATTCTGAAGGGAGGTGATCCCCTGAGAGCAAAAATTGCAACATAAAAAGAGAAAATTGCAGACACGGTTTTATTGAGTCTGTTCATGAGCAGTAATTGAAAGTGCAACACTGCTCACGCCCCTAGCACCGGCTTAAGCGGTATTCAATTTTCAGAACAAGAAGTACTGAAATTCATGATCTCAAAGGACCAGAAGGTATAACAACACTGAGAATGAAGTACGGGGCGACGTTTTATAAGTGTTTACTTTTACAGTTATTACAGTATTAAAAATTTACATACATGTGTTTCAATATTTCTATAGCTCTTGTTTGGTATCTGAATATAAATATCCATTATATGTTAATAAAATTGACTCTCAAATCACTAGTCACCGCTGCAACAATATTGTTTTAATATTAAAATCGATAGGTAGCGAAACGTACAGGTAGCGAAATGGTCAGGGTAGCGAAATGACTTCCCGGTGGGTAGCGACATGACTGTAGCGAAAAGGTATGGGTAGCGAAACGTCCGTCAGCCCTCCTGGAGCGTCTATTTAGAGGGGCTCTATTGAACTTAGTTGCCTCTAAAGTTTCTGTAATGAGTGTTGCATTTGAGACGAGGCAAAACCTTGCCAAACCCAACTGTTAGTAAAGTAAAAATTAGAATGTTTGCTTCTCTTGGTGTATTTGTGTATATGTATGCAGTTAAATTGGTATATTATAATGTATGTACAAATATGAGTCAAGCAGGAAACACCACATACAAAGCAAATAGCCACCCGAACAGCCCCATAAGAAAGCACAGCAAATACAAAGAGACGCACAAAGACAAAATAAATAAACAATAGGGGATGGAAGTACCGCTTTGGAACGGTCAGAGACTGTAGTAACTAGGGGTTTAAATCTGTCAAGGGGTACCAATCTCACACTTATTCCACCCCATCTTAAAAGAATGTGTACATGTAAATAAACGTATCCCTTCTCCGACTAATCTACAACAACCGCGATGGCAAACACAGTGGTAAAGTGCATGTAGAACGGAAACATATTGAAGAGAAACAAACGTCTGTGTATGTAACTTGTTAAATACATGTAAATTAACCTATTATCCATTAGGCTATTTTTCAGCTCAAAATCTTGTCCGCTCAATATCTTCATGACTATTGTGTGTGCTGTCTTCATACTTAGTAGGATGGTTGTTCATGGCAAGAAGATGATCCCTATTGATTTATGAGGTCAGTCCGTAAAGGGTCAATGTCACAGTGGTCATCAACTAAAACAACCATTGGTTGCTTAATAACTTAATAACATGAGTCGCCCCTCCCATATATTAACATTGTGCATGTTTTGAAAGCACATTCTTTCGGCATATAATGTTCCGATACATGGGGCTCTTGTTTTTATATTGTTGTTATTTTAAAATATGTATGTGTTGTTAACTATTATCTTGTTGCTCGATATTGAAATAAATATATCTATCTATGTGCACTTTCTGCGTTCAAAGGATGAGAAAGAGAGATTTAGTCCATTGCAAACAGTGTCGACGCAGGATAGATAATATGTATATGATAAGATATCGGGTCAAGGTTTACCCCTGTTTCATATTAACGCCTTTTCACACATTTGCAAACAGAGTTGACCCAGATTAGACGGCTCTCAAAGTCTTCCAAAACCACTGACCGGAGTTTCACTAAATGTCAGAGGAATGATTTGTAGGTGAACCTCTATCAGATTTGTATAAATCATTCCTGTCCGTTGCATAAATAGGTCAAATGAGATCTATTAATCAGGTGAACGATACAGGGTCATCATAGCCTTCTTGTTATTAAATGGACTCTATAATTAAACACTGATGGATCATTCAACTTTAAAAAATCAGCATTTAAAATGTTAACCCCAAACGCACACACTCACACACGTACACACACACCTACACTTCTGAAGGGGGTGTATTCTGATGTCCCTATGTCCGTCTGTCTGTCTGTCTGTCAGTCTGTCCCTCTGTCACTCGGTGACTGACCTTCCATCATACTTGTTTACATTCTGCGAAAGCTTCAACTTGAAAACCTTTTGTCAGAGATTTGATGGTTGGATGATTGATGGTCATGCGAATATACGCACATGAGATGTTATTATTATTTTCACTCAGTAACACTAGAGTGATAGCCCTAGTCTGAGGCCATATTCTAACTACATTGTCAAATGTAAATTGGATCTTCAAAGTTCTTTGGAAACAATTCTAGTTTTCATCGTCTGCATTTCGATGAAACTTAGAGGTAGGATCCAGCATTTGTACTAATACAACTATGAATTCGAAAGTACCATATTCAATTTAAAATTGTCACCTGCTCAATAGTTTGTGTATTGCGTATTTAATTATGCATATTCAATTAGTCGAATAATTAAGATCAACAGTATTTAATATTTTGATTCTCGTTTTATTTCAATAAGATCTAGATATTAAGATATACAGTCTCATGGCGTTCATTTGGGTGTTGTAATTACAGACTCTGCAAAACAAAAACTACATTCTCATATATGCTTTAAAATGTATCCAAGTCGTTATCTTCATATCGATATAAATATACGCGCTTCAGAATATTAATTAATTATTACGTAAAATGATTTATTGATAGTACTCCGAACAACAACAACAACAACAACTCCATCACACATACATTATTTTTTTAATCATATGTCATAAGCCAAAGACCTATGATATGTTATCATAGGTCTTTGTTAAAACACACCAGAAGATAATTTTCTGCCCCCCCCCCCCCCAAAAAAAAAATAAAAAAAAATAAGAAAAATATCCTCAAACATCCCTGCTCTATATAATAAGTACATGTAAAAGGAATTCAACTCCGACCGAAATGTACTCAAAAATCGATAGGCAATGGGTTCATTCACTGCAATCGTCCTTGAAAGCTTATTTGACCACTGATTTCCATAAACTGTGTCTCATTTATTAAAAAAAATCATCACTCTTGATGCACAGTCATCTATTTTTTCTCAGAATATTAACACGCTTTTCCAACGAGTCGCCAAAGTGACAACCAACCTCTCTAAGACACAGGTTGACTCTGAGGTTCGAAATAGAAACACGCTATAATTCAAGTCGAAACACCATATAGCTGTTCTATAAGACTTTGTCCCGGTCTGATAGCATGAATGAATATCGTGTTATCATAATTTCTTCAAATACCATTTTCTAAAAATCTCTACAAGCTTGATATTGATATCGGCGAAAGTCACAACTTTCGGTTTGTCAGTCTTTCATGGATATGAATATCAAGCTTGTAGAGATATTTATAAAATAGAGAGGTTGGTTTTCACTTTGGCGACTCGTTGAAAAAGCGTGCTAATATTCTGAGAAAACATAGATGATTTCTCATCAAGAGTGATGGTTTATTTGATAAATAAGACACGGTTTATGGAAATCGGTTGTCAATTAAACTTTCAAGGACGATTGAAGTGAATGAACCCATCGAATTTTGAGCAGATTTCGACCGGAGTTGAATACCTTTTTCTTATTAAATAGAGCAGGGGTGTTCGCGAATTTTTTTAAATGTTTTGTTTTCATTTGTTTTGGTTGGGTCAGAAAACTATATTTTGGTATGTTTGAGATACTTATGACATGTAATTAAACAAATAATGTATCTATTTGTGATGGAGTTGTTGTTGTTGTTGTTGTTGTTGTTGTTGTTGTTGTTGTTGCGAAAGGCACATGTGCTCCGAACGTGCTTCTGACATTTTCCGGCGGCCATCCACAGTTTTGCATTTCATGTACAAGTTAATAGTGATTTCCTATAAAAGGTACTTGAAATTTTTCAATAATTGTTTCTTCTACTCCACGTTCACTTATTCTTTTCAAACATTATAATCGCCTAAAAAACAAATATGCAGTCAGACCAAGGCTCCAACTCATTGCAGTATATTTAAATATTTTAATAGCATCGCCTCCGAATTCACTAACAAACAGACATAACCATATTAAAGTATATTGAATGAAATAGTTGATCTAACTTTTGTTTAAGTCATTTCCGTTGCACGCCTGTCTGTTAGTATAATAATAACCAACCTTCATAGATCTAGTTCCCTGTACTATAAAATCTCCAAACATTGACTTTAATATGGCAGAAATTTAATACCATTATTGTTTTGTACATTATGTCAATATTTGAATGCCGCTGAATATCTTTTTGAAAGATATTTCTTGTTAATAATATAAAGGATACAATACTAATTGTTAATACTAGAATATACCACCCAAAGTACTTAAACAATAGAGGATGGCAAAATGGGACACACTGTTTGGATTCAAATCTGATACCAAGTAACTGTCTGACCAAAATCTAAACTGTTTACAACTTGTGACAATTTTGCCTTAGGTCAAAATGCCTAAAACTGATCTTTTAGAAATTCAAGTGATGACAAAACTGAAGCAGACGATATTACAGATCTCTACAGCTTGCTTAATCCTTACAATGCAAAAAATGCCGTCTGCTTCAATTCTTAAATAAACATTTTATGCAAAAATGGTCAAGTTGACAAACAGTTTGGATCCTGATGAGACGCAGACTTATGTGGCCTCCCATCTGGATCCAAACTGTTTGCATAGGTAATCACAGTTTCTCCGCTAGCGTGCAAAGAGTTAAGCGTATGACATCGAGAGATGTTAGCATGATGTAACAGTTGCCCTGCACTACTGACCACCAGTGCTGTAACCTTTATACTGTAGTTTCTGATGTGGCGAAGTCTATTTAACCCTTAATTTCCCTCATATAAACTTGTTTTCATGCATCTGCAAACAGAATAGACCTAGATAAGACAGCTCCCATAGGATCAGGATCTGCTCTGTTTGCTAATGGACCCACCTTCCATATGTCATTATAAATACTTTGTAAGATTCCGGAACCGGATTGTAAGCCAAGCACTGCACATGCGCGTATTCTCTTAGGGGGATTCCCGCTAGGTAGAGCTTGTGCAAGAGGGTTTTCCGTGAAAGTTTGAGTCGCAATCCATTTTATAAGGATTTCGGCAAAGCCGAAACCCTAAAAAGTACCTAGTTATAGTCTAATATCAGTCTGAATGACCGCTCAGCCGACTGTACCATTACTCCCCTGGTCACTAAGTCATTCGCCTATAAATTAATGAGCACTTCTAACATGGCGCAATCATGCAGCCGCAGTACCAGCTAGTGACCCTCACAGGTAACCATTTTAACCCCTGGGATGAGAGGAGGTGCGGGTGGGAGACACTGTAAGCGTCTCTGAAATTTCCGGGAGGGACCGGGATTTGAACCCCGGACCGCCGGATTGGTAGTCAAGCGTGTTACCACTAAACCACAGCACACCATATTAAAAGAAATTAGAGGAAAGGATAGTAATAAAAAAAAGAAAAGAGGAGAAGAAGAAAGCGGCGGAGAGAATGAGAATCTGGCGGATGATAAAGGTGCGGGTAAGTAGAAAGCGACAGAAAAGGGTCGAAAATAGGCGGATCATAAGCTGTGTGCATGGGGAACAATGAGAAAACGGCAGAGAATGAGGAGGAAATGGCAGGAAAGGAAAGGACGGAGAAGGATATTGATGACCAGCAAGAGGAGGTTAGATCGAATTGGTGTGAGTGCCAACCACAATCGTAACCACTCGGATCTTTCCCCTTATTTTGTTCGAATATAGCCGCATAGTTCCGATTGTGTCAACCATTCGTATTTATTTCCTAATTATTGCAATGTGTAAATCAAACACAAGCTTTATGGCGCTACATTTAACCCTTCGCTTGCTATTCACGTCAATATACCTACCTGTAAATAGTGAAGACCCAGATGAGACAGCTCCTGCAGGAGCTGTCTCATCAGGGTCTGCACTATTTACATGTTGATTGTGCAACCAGTGCACTCCACAGCAGCGATTACACTGAGAAATACTTGTACACAGTGAAGATATATGTAATTATACAACAGGGCATGGGTAAAGAAGGGGAAATGTATTTAAAATTCAGCAAGCGAAGGGTTAATATAATTAGGAGAACTGGTATTAAGATTTGCTCTAAAAAAACCCGTTTACTGACGTCTTTCTTTGTTTTCTGTATATATGATATCAGAAAATAATTAATCTTTAAAGTGGTGAGGGAACCGAGGTTATAAAACTTCTGTAAACAGTATAAAACCATATCAAAAGGCTCCTGACGGATCCCTGTGATTAGGATGTGCACTGCATTGTTGTAAAAAATATTTTCTTCATTGATCTATGTTGATACGCGATTTTTCTTTAATTCAGAAAAGGAGGAGAATCCAGTTTTAATTTTACAGCAGTTAAAGGTTGACCTGAACGCTTTGACGCTTAGTACAAGTCATTCAAAAAACGCTTGTTTAACCCGTTACCTCATAGGCTCTTTTTAGATACAACCTATTTAAATAAACCACCAAAAAGGAGCATTTACTGGAGAAATGGAAAATTTTAGAACTGTGTAGTTCTGAAACCATCATGATAAATAAAGCATTTGCTCCTATTTATCACAATGGTTTCAAAAAGGTGTCATTTACAGAGCCGTCAAAAGGCGTCAATATGAGGGAATGGGTTAACGGCAAAAATGTCTTAACCCTTTACTCCATGAATATTTATGTGAGAAATAATTAAATAATGAACAATAACTAGATTAATTATTATGCAATTAATGGACTCAGGCTTTTTTTGTCATGGCAGAAACTGTAGAATCACATCTATATCATATCATAAGCAAACACCACAGACCCTGACCAGACAGCTCCTGTAGGAGCCGTCTGATATGTGTCTACTCTGTAAATGCGTAGAAAGGACTTGTGTAGCTATGGAGTAAAGGGTTATACGAGTCAGTAAAGGCATATGGAAGCTTAATTCTGGCAAAATGTAAATCAGAAAGCTCCAAAAAACAGCCTATAGCGTAACATTCAAGGTCCTGCCTGGCTTTTAGCAACCACCTACTTTTCGCCTACGTGCTCAGATTCCTGTGTATAATCTGCTAATGACCCATTCAATCAGATTTAACTATATATAGAAGGCGTTCTAATTATTCTTATGTTATGTATGACCCTATAGTGCTGTATGTACACAATCCTACATCATTTCGACCAGTTAGCTTTGTCAATACTATTGAACATTTTCCTAATGATCTTTGCAAACAGTAACGGTGTCAGGTGGGATGTAGAATAACTCATCAGCATCCACACTTACTGTAAAACCTGTCTTAACCATTCGCTTGCTATTCACGTCAATATACCTACCTGTAAATAGTGAAGACCCAGATGAGACAGCTCCTACAGGAGTTGTCTCATCAGGGTCTGCACTATTTACAAATTGATTGTGCAACCACGCACTCCGCATCAGTGATTGCACAGCGAAATACTTGTACACAGTGAAGATGTATGTAATTATACAACAGGATATGGGTAAAGAAGAAGAAATGTATTTTAAAATTCAGCAAGCGAAGGGTTAAGCGGTCATCAAAAATAGGTCTAACTATGGGCCTATAATGCAGGTGGTAGCTTAATGCATGTCAAATGTAATGTAAAAAAACTGCTACAGGAGCTTTTTCTGCATTACCTTTACCTCGTATTAAGCAACCTCTTGCTTCTTCAGATCCCTATGTGCAGTACATGAGTGGACGCTTAAGACAGGTTCTACTGTAGTGACCCATCGATAACTTTTGTAAAACGAAGAGATTGAAAGAAAAATGCACTTTTACAATTAGAGCAGCTGACGTGCTTAACAAGTGCTGACGTAGGCCTAGGGCTTGAAAAGAAGTTGATAGAGCTTGATCAAGATGGACATTGCTTTAATATTGAACTATCATTATTAGAAATATTAACCCTTTTTCTGCCAATCTGTCACTACCTATGCAAACAGATGAGATCCAGATGAGGCGCCGAGTGACTCGGCGTCTCATCAGGATTCAAACTGTTTGTTACTGTCACTATTTTATGAAACAAAACTAAAGAAAATGAAAATTGTAGCAGACGACAAAGTTTGCAGACGACAAAAGTTTAATGTTGCCAGCGACAGAGTTTACCAATCGCGCTATTCCAGACCTGACTCGCATCTGCACACAACCTGGTCCCAAGATTATACAACTTTTTTGTTTGAGTCTGAGATTATTCTCAAGCATCTGATCAAGCTCAGAATCTGACCAATCAAATACTTGTGAATGATCTCAGACTCAGAATTTTTATAACAATTGGTCCCTGCATCCAGATGAGACGCCTCATTAGGATCCAGCCTGTTTGACATTCGGTCAACAACTTGTTCCATTCGGAAGTAGTCAAAATTTCATCACCTCTAACAATCGTAACTTCTCGCCATATTCCGTCAGAGTTCGGAATATTTCGATAGAAATAGCCGAGATGTTCCGAGTGCATCTCTAAATCTGAATAGACTTTCTATTTTCATAGCGGGTAAGTGTAAGTTTTGAATTGACATGCTTAGAAACATTTTAAAAAAAGCATTAACTGCGTTTTCATGTGTGGTAAATGGCAGTATTATATGAAGCAGACGACATTGATATTCGTCGGAAAATATTATATATCTCAAGTTTAACCCTTTCGCTGCCAATGTCTCATCAGTCATTACATATGTAAACAGTTTGGATCCAGATGAGACGCCGAGTAAATCGGCGTCTCATCAAGATCCAAACTGTTTGTTACTGTGACTGTTTCTTGAAACAAAAATAAAGCAAAAGAAAAATGGAAAATTGTAGCAGACGACAAAGTTTGCGGACGACAAACGTTGGCAGTGAAAGAGTTAAAGTGTCATCTGCTCCAGCTCACGTCTGGATCAGTTGATACGAAATCAGTCTATAATTATGTCGTGTACAAGTGTACATCGCCTTGTAATCCTTTATTCAATAGATACGCCTTTTAAAGTATTTGCAAACAAAGTAGACCCAGAATAGGTGAATCCTGTAAGGGTCTGTCTGATTAGGGCCTGCTTTGTCTGCTTATTTAAATAATAAAGATCTGATTCTACAGTTTCTGCTATGGTAGACCATTATGTTGTTCATTAAGTAATTTACAAATTTAACCAAATTAATACGTCCTTATTTCTTGAGTAAAGAAGTAATTAACTTCGATTCGGATCAAATGGCGAATTAAATAAGGCGTGGAACTGTTGCGATTTCTCTGTTTGTGTTGCCCTCAACACATTAAGGGCAAGTCAATAATAGTCTTCACGCTGCCATGGTAATAGTTTTGCTGAGGTTTCCAGATAGATGGGTTTGCAGATATATACCGCGACGGGCGATCAACGTGTCTACAGCACATTTATGGAATAATTAAATGAGAGATTCCCACCTTGAAGGTAAGACCGTTGTTCAGGTGTGCTTTATTCGTACGTATTTGTTTTGTTTCAATTAGTATTTTACTTGAGTGTATTACATAGTTCCAAGTGTGATTTTCAGTAGCGAGCGTGTCCCCCATTTTGTCTGAGTCACTTTCTTAATCTAGATGGCATATATATACATGTATACATGCATAAAGACGCACAGTTCATTGTCTCCGAATTCTTCCACATTTGTTTTAAAGTACCCTCTCATATTCATGGAAGGACCTTGACGTTATATGCAACTCTCAACCATATTCTTCTCATATGTTCCCTTGGTACAACACATTACATGAAATGTATTAATAACTGATGAATAATCATGTAAGAAATAATGACACCTTGGATATTTATGAGCTGGAAGAGGAAGCCCCTACAATGAACTCATATTTTCAATAAATTATTGTCATACAACTTGGTATTTTTTATGTTCAATTATTATCATGATTATTGTCAATTTGAACCTATATCGACAAAATGCCACTGTGATGCGAAATATACCGTTTTCATCTATACTTTTTTCCACCACAAAATATTACCGGCCTTGGTCGTACAGTTAATCGCGAGCCAAATAGATACTGATACAATGTCGAATAACATTGACACATGAAAGTTGTGTCTTCTTCGGTGTTTATTCGACTGGTGTTCTTGCGATGTTCTTCTTTTCAGCATATAAACAAATGATTAATGTAATTGTTAGGGTTTTTAAAAGACAAATGCAAATAGAGACTTTCACTTATTAAGTAAACAGAGCGAAACCAGATCAGACTGCTCCTAAGACAGCGTCTGATCTGGATCTATTCTGCAAAGGCACGGAAATGTATATCTAATAAAAAAGACTTGACAGTCTCCCGGTATGCGGCCGAGCAATGTCAGGCTGAACTACGAGGCGGTTTCGTCGACGTCTGATGAAAGGCATAAATTCTGCATGCAGCATAGCATTAGTATAAATAACGCCTAACATTTAAAATGCGACGTGATGATAAACCTCCAGTGGAAGTCATAGGCATCGCCGCCGAACCTATCACGTTCAATGACGGCGCTATCAGAAATATTTATCATTATCCCAAAATTGTTTTTCGCTGAAAATCGCTAAATTCAGGTTTTTTGCAAGTTGAAATTCCAGACATGGTTTTAAGTCCATTCTGAAGACGTCACCTATGATGTATAGTTAATACAGGACCACGTTACGTCGATGGTAACGTATGCTTAACACAATGGGGCGTCTTGGCACTGTCCGTAGATGAATATATTAACCCGAGATGCTGTACATTGAGTCATTAAACAACGATTTCTCAGCTGACGTTGATACATATCTTGACGTCGGTTGACCTATTCGCGGACGGTCAGAAACGCGTCCAGTAATGCTACAAACACGAAGTTTAATTGTTGATTGAGCAACATTAAAGCTTCTCGCAACATCCGTTCGTGATACTCCTTCGTTAAACAAGTCTTCCACTCTATAGTTCGTATTAAAAGCCAGACATCTTTGCAAGATTAACTAGTTCCAAAACGGCAATGCAACTACATTTCATATGCAATAAAACCAATCTAACCGGACGTTCAATTTAGTATAAATATCGGTCTTGGAGACAGGTGGTAGCTTAATGCAGGGCGAAAATCACTCAGAAAGCTCCCCTGCATTAATCAGCTACCCGCCTTAAATTATATAAATTATTATGTATTAGATTACCGGTTTAGAGGGGTTCTACTGTAATGCGTTGTACTAAATGACAAACCACAGTGCCCTTCAATGTGTCGGTGTACAGCAAAGTCCGAGAAGCACGTGCTTCAGGTCGAGCATTTCCGCCTCGTATAGCAAGTTTGGGTTATTAATAATGTCTGGTTCTTTATTTGAAATAGATATACTAAATGATTATCTATGTACAAAATTAGTTACAAATCGAAATCATTAGAGGCATGTCTTAGGTCTTCAAGTATACTAATTCATTACAATTTTTGACATAGTGAATTACTATACTTGATATCAATGGCCGAAACAGCCGTCAGCTATGGCCTGATTTATTTTCTATGTCACTTTAGATGATAAAAATAAGCTTATATTCGTGTTCGTTACTACTAGTTTATATGAAATTCGTTTACTATAAGGCTTGTGTCATATTAATAATATATCATAAGCATAATGTGCTAGTTATATGCGAACGATTTGTCCCAAATTATGGGATATACAGTTAAGATACCCGAACTTTAAGACAACACATGCCATTAACTAAAATATACAAGTAAGGTACCAATGAGGAAACGGACATTTGAAGATTTAGAATAGTGTCACTCCGGATTAGAAACCAATAAATGCAATGTTTTGTCTGGTTCTATCCAGTGTTAACGTAACATGTGTCCAATGCAGAAGAACAGAAATGTGTAGATATACTAGTAGATTAAGCGTTAATGTGTAAAAACGATATGTTCCTGTGCTTTCATCTTGCATAATTTTGAGGAAAACGTTGCTTAGGAGATTAACTGATATTGATTTCGTTTACTACTTTACCTGATAAATACTTATGAAAGAACTTATGACATCACGAATATGAATTACATTGCAGATGAAAACATTATATATCCCCTTTAGTGTGTATATGGAAAGGTATACTTCATCGATTTCCTCTGATTGTATGAATGCACACAGTCTGGTAAGACTGCATTTAGCAATACATAATTATAGACCATGTTCGAAAAAAAACTACATATAGAAAAAGATCCTTAATCAGTCCATTAGTTTATGAGTAAGACTAAACATAGAATGGGAGTTTTAGCGCAATCGCAAAGGCTAAATAATTTGTGAGTGTGGGGTTCGTGTATGGACATATTATCTGCATATGTTCCATTTTAACCATTTAACACGTATCTATCAAACGTAAAATCTACAATTTCCATTCCATTACATTACATTAAAGTGCCTTACATTGCGATTGAATGATTGTATATCCACTTTGATCAATCATATCCATTGGGTTGAATTAGTAAGAGTAGAGACAAGTGATAGTCACTACAATAAACGCACATTTTCAATAATATAATAACACATGGTATTTGTTATGTTTAATAATTATTATGGAAATTTTCAATTTGACCTTATATCGAACAATGATTCTGTTATACAAAACAAACCATTGTATTCTATACTTATACGTCTTTGTTGTACCTGTGTCGAAGAGTTACGAGACTAAAACTCAATCCGAATAAATATGATGCATTGGCGAATAATATTGGCTCTTCGATATTTTTTTTTCCTTCTTCAGTGTTGATTCGGTTGGTTTTCCTCCGATATACCTCTTCTCAGCATATAAACAAATGATTTTTATATTTGAGTCACTTTTAAATCGCGTTGTAAGAAGAGATTATTACTTTAATGTGCCGGAAGCGCGTATATAAGACCTTTGCAAAATGTGTCGTCCCAGATTAAATGACTACAGAGGGAACCCACTGATCAGGATCTGTGATGTTTGTCATAAAAAGAATTTCCTTCAGTAATATAATTTTGGTACAACATTTTGTTTAACATTCAGCAGATTAAGGGTTAGACATTATGTATCAAACCCGTCTTTACAAACAGGTGGCTGCTCAATGCAGGATGAAAGTCACACAGAAAGCTCCTATATGTGCTTTATGCATGAATTTCAACCTGCTTTAAGCTACCATCTGTCTGAAAGACGGGTTTGATACATATTTTAACGTCTGTTTTAGAGATGTTTTACTGTATAAACAATGTTCACCATAAAGTCACGTTGATTCTACTACCCGTGGTTTTAGAAGTTTATGCTCTTCTCTTATATTCTCTATTACATGCGAGTTACAGGATATGACATTTTTTCCTCTGGATGCATTAACCCTTCGCTTGCTATTCGCGTCAATATACCTACCTGTAAATAGTGAAGACCCAGATGAGACAGCTCCTGCAGGAGCTGTCTCATCAGGGTCTGCGCTATTTACAAGTTGATTGTGCAATCAGTGCACTCCACAGCAGTGATTGCACTGCGAAATACTTGTACACAGTGAAGATATGTGTAATTATACAACAGGGCATGGGTAAAGAAGGAGAAATGTGTTTTAAAATTCAGCAAGAGAAGGGTTAACAGTTTAATCCATCAATATATTTGTGCCTACCTGTTTCAAAGATGAAATAGCTATTTTGTTAAACCCTGTACCAGATAGAAAGATACATTGTTACCGACTGACGTAAAGTGGACCTAGATCAGATAGCGCATATAGATAAATATAGCTGATTCTAAGTTAACTGTCATTGTAAAACTACTGTATTCAAATATTTTTTTATTGAATCAGGAACACGCAGAAAAATAATATTCATATAGTCAGTGGCAGAAAATAACATAGTTAATTTTGATTTGAATATATCAACAGATAAAAGTATTACAAGCGATGTACGTTAGGGATCTTCCACAGGCGATCTATGATCACATCTACAACAGTTTGGATCTAAATTAGACGCAATGTGGGTATTTTACAAGAAATCGAAGAAACAATACCTTTGGAAGCTGAAGTACACGATCACTACGGTAGATGAAATTTATTGGATGGAGAAAGGGTTCATGGTCTACATTTTGCGCATTGTAATGCTATCAATATCAGTGAATATAAACAGGAGATACAACTATATGATATACACATATCAAAGCATTCTGTTGAAAACACTTTTCTAATGTGTTGTTTGATGTTTAATTGACGGAATGGTCTTATATACTGAAAACAAGACAAATGCTTCAAAGCTTACGCCACATAAAAGAAGTAATTTCCCGTACAATCACTCGTTTACTTCTATAAATTGCAAATAAAAGCATTGCAAACAGAAACATATCATATAAAACATTGAATGGATTGACCATGTTCTTACAGGGAAAATAAAATTTGAACTAATCTCGGGCTATTATCTCGAATCAAAATGTGTATTTCTGTTAGTGTAATTATTCTATTCATAAAGCTTATTTTCAGTCGCGCTTGGAATTCTTACGTCTCCATAATTTACAAAAATACCCTTCAAGCCTATCTTTGGTACTGATTATAAGATGAACTCAGTGCAATGGAAGTAATAAATTTTCTGATTCTATATGAGGAGCTTTCTCACCAGGGTCTACAATGATAGTCATGTAATGCTCTTCTTTAAAATATTATATTATATTCAAATATTAATGGTGAGATCTATCTGTTTGAAATTTGGAAAAGTCCATTTGAAATTCCAGCGCCGAAATGATTCTTTTTTACGAACCCAATGCAACAAATTAACTTGTTCGCTGCCAATGTCGGAACTATGCAAGCAGTTTGGATCCAGGTGAGACGCCGGGTAACTCGGTATCTCATCAGGATCCAAACTGTTTGTCACTGTGAATGTTTTTGAAACCAAACTGAAGGAAAAATAAAAAATAAAATTGTAGCAGACTATAGGTTTGCAGACGATAGAGTTTGGAAGCGAAAGAGTTAAACAAAGCGCGTCTTATTCAGGAATTAACACTTACCCCGCTAACAGAGACATTAATCTAACTTGCAAACAGCTTGGATCCAGATTAGATGCCGAATAACTCGGTGTGTTGTCGGGATCCAAGCTGTTTGACACCTGGTCACTCTTTTCGCAAAGGCTTGTCTTTTGACACTTGGGGAATGATTCCTCAAAAGTTTTATTTAATCGTGATTAATCACAATACATGTAACACCAGATGTAAAATTGAGTATTACAATTTTGTTCACAACAGGACAGGGGTAACACCGATATCTGTGCGTACCATGAATACTTTTGGCGCCAAATTTAAAAGTGTCGTCTGCAATAATAATTCCATATTGCATATAATTCTTAATTAATAATAAAGGTATATTACTAAAACATTTGTTTTTAAAAAACCTGTATGTGTGGGCTAAAATAATACAGAAAACAGTGAAGTCCCAGGTCAGATGCCGTCTTGAAAAGGCGGCATCTGACCTGGGACTGCCCTGTTTTCAAAGGTGTCAAAAGGCGACATTGGCACCGAAAGAGTTAATACTATTTGCAATTCCATGACACCTGAAACACGTTCGATAAAATCTCAAACACACTAGGTATATTTTGAACGAATTAAAGTATGGATTTAAATACCTTCGCCCCACGTTTGGAATTTTTATATTTTACCGATGTGAATCGTGTAATATTTAATTATACGGTGTTTTTTTGTATAATGGCACACGAAACCGAAATTTGGACTATGGCAAAAACTGTAAGATCAGATCTATATTATTCCATAAGCAAAACGAGGTATACTCTGTTAGCAAATTGTCAAATGTGCCGATAGTCGTCTATGTGAGGGGAAGGGTTGAATTCATTTACCATTTCTTGTATGAATTCAGTAGGTAAACGGTTGGCAGTGTACATTTGTTGTGGTGTAATCCGACATTTTAAATGTCCATCTTAACCCTTTACTCCATGGTTATTCATGAAAGGAATAATGACATCGTGCCTGTTAACCCATTCCCTCATATTGAGGAACAGGAGCAAATGCTCAATTTATCACAATGGTTTCAACACTACACAAATATAAACAATTCATTTCCTCTTGTTAATGCTCCTTTTGGTAGATGTATTCAAAGAAGTAGGATCTAAATACAGTAAAACCTCGATTATTCGAACTTTCGGTATAGAAGAATTTAGACCCTTTTAGGCAGGTGGCTGCTTAATGCATGGTGAAAGTCATGCAGAAAGCTCCTAGAGGAGCTTTCTGCATGACTTTCACCATGCATTAAGCTGCCACCTGTCTTAAAGATCGATAATAATACGTATTTTAGTGTTCGGATAATCGAAGTTTTACTGTATAGCCTATGAGGTAAATGGTTAATTAACTGCATGTTTGCAATGGCACTATCAACAAGGGCATTGTTATCATGAAAGAAACTGTGCAATCAGCCTATAACCATCATACCATACGCAAACAGAGCAGACCCAAATCAAACGGCTCCTATACGAGCCGTCTGATCCGGGTCTACTCTGTTTGCAAGTATTTAGTATTTATGGAGTAAAGGATTAATTGTCAAAATAGGAAAACCCTGATATTTAGTCTGAGTGGTAGCTTAATGTAGAACGAATCTTATACAGAAAGCTCTGATCGGAGAAATGTCGGTCTGTGTATTCCTTGTACATATAAGAACGTGGCTTGTTCATGAGTGGTTGCTATCATTTTGCTTAGAATTCTTTTGTTTTGGTTTTAATGCGGGCCGTCGTTTAACCCTTTCTGTTCCAAATTTCAATATCTACTGAATATTCATGGACGAAATAGTTATAATAAAATAGCAATTGTAGCAAGTAAAGAAACAGATCTATCAAATTACTAAAGGAACCGTCTGATATGGGTCTCATATTTTTGCAGATGTATGAAATCGCGTTTGTATGAAGGAATTGGTTAAACCTTTAGTCTGTTACAGGTGAATCAGAGATTGCCTTCGTAAACATGTTATATCTAGACTAGAAGCCCAACACAGCGTCTCACCAGGATCCAAACAATTTAAAACACGAATTGTGTGTTTATAAAAAAAACAATGATAGTATAGCATGTGCTTTAAAGCTCTGAATGTATAAGAATTTACTCGACGAGCTAAAGGATGCTAATTAAACATCATTTAAATAAAGCTCCAGATTTCCTTACTTATTATACTGAATTACGTCAAATATTGTCATAGCTTATAACTATTTCGCTTCCAATTTGTCGCCTGTTACAAGTTTCCTATTTTAGTTTTCTTCATTGTCGTTTCAAATCAACCACAGTGACAAACAGTTTGGACATACTCTGCGTCTCATCTTGATCCAAACTGTATCCATGCTTATAAAAAAATTAGTTGAGTCTGAGTTCGTTCTCAAGTTTTTGATTGATCAGATTTGAGCCTTTGGCTCAAATCTGACCAATCAAAAGCTTGAGAACTCAAATCTAACCAATCAAAAGCTTGACAACAAACTCAGACTCAACTGAAAGCTTTATAAGCATGGACCCTGTTCAATATGAAATTACAGATGCGACATTGTTATCGAAACAGTTAAAACAGAACGGAATGCCCAGCCACGAGCGTTTACCACTTAAATGAACCTTTCACGTCATGAATATGCATGCGACATTATAACTACATGTACATGGATAATTTGTGTAATTAAGTTAATTTGTAGCACAAGAAACGAGAAACAATTACATAGAGCAAAATCAATCCATTTATCGCTATTTAAGCCAATAGAGCAGATATTGACCACACAGTTCCAACACAAGCATTCCGATCTGTGTCGTCTTTATTTGCAGAGAAGTAAATATGAATGCATATGAAATACAGGGTTAATCACAGTTTCTACATCGATGTATCTGAAGCATTTTCAAAAGCCCTAACAAACTTTGAAGCGTGTTATATTTCCTTTGATTCACTTGTTGAACTCTTTTTCTTATCTCATCCGATTTTGGCAAGGGTATCTTAGACGACAATGCGCTCGCTTTCAGGACGGGAGACTGTGTGTTCCATGCATGACCTAGACACTTTAAATATGATAGTGGCTCACTCGCTCATATCTCAGAATATGAAAGTAGTGTAAGGACTGTTGAAATCCACATTTCCCCTTCAACTGTTTACTCTATTATTGTCCTTTATTGTTCTCCATTCAATTTCTATTTGACCACAATCGTTCTATTCTATTTTAACTTATTTCGGGAGAGACAAGAGCACCCAAACTATCTTTGCATCCCAATGGAGGAATACTACTCTATAAAGGCATCACATCGATAACAACTTGACAACAAGCGGACGTGCTAGTGAGTGCTATTCGCAGTAAAATATTCATACTGTAAATCCTTTAACACATTCCCTCCTACCGACGCCTTTTGACGCCTATGTAAATGTCATGTTTTGAAACTATGTGATAAATAGAGCAAAACATAATATTCATAGCATTTACTTTTTTGTAGTAAATGCTTCTTTTCAGAAGATTTATTTAAAGAGGATGTGTTTAAAATTAGACTAGGGGGGTTTGATTAATAGACTAAATACCATAGGCGTTCTTCGAGAGCCCCTGGTCCGATTCTGCTGCACTGTGGGCTTCATAAATGTTGTTGGGGTTTCCAAAGATCATATCGATAGGGTGATGTGTAGAGGATTGTAGAAGAAAAACTCCAAGTAAAGCCTTACGAATCCTAACACTCGAATAGGTATGATTATCGTTACGACAAGTCGCAGTTAAATGTAGTGTGGAAGTCATACAAAAAGCCCCAAGAGAAGCTTTCTGCGTGAATATTATCCTGCAATGAGCAGCCACCTGCCTAAACACATTTAAATTCTTTTTTTATTATAAAAAATTGGTTTAAGATAATTTGACAAAATATTAATTATAAAACTGACCGATTTCAATCACAAGTCCAACTTAACATCGGTATTTGAACAGAGCAGAAGGAAACAGAGCAGGCAGAACAGGGTGAGACTTTATTTCTAAAAGTCATAAAAGTAGGAAAGGATGCAGTGTTTCGGTTCACAATACATGTACACAGATAAGGACCACTCCTGACAGATAAGTTTTTCATTGGTAAAAAAGAAGGAAAATAATTAATCAGTTCCGTTTTGTTAATTTCTAAATTAAAAGCCGTTGTTATTTGCAAAGTTTCCATTCATCCAATTAGCATGCGGCTCTCCTCAGGATATGACACGACTTTCAGACTAATTAAAACCTTTTAATGCTTTGGATGAAAGTACAATAATAACCCCTCTAAACCGGACGTTAAAATTAGCAGCAATGCAGGTTTGTAACACATTCTGTAGCACAGTCTGTAACACAGGTGGCAGTTCAATGCAGGGTGACAGTCGTGTAGAAAGCTCCCAAAGGTGCTTTCTGCATGACTTCCATCCTGCTTTAAGCAGCCATCTTCCTAAAAAGATCTAAATTCTTCATTACTAATACAGTAAAACCGCTCTATAACTACCACTAAATTATGTTAATTAGTTGGTATTTTGGGCAGGTAGTTGTGTAAAGCAAGATGAAAGTAACAGAACGCTCCTATAGGAGCGTTCTGGTTTACTTTCACCTTGCTTTAAGCATCCACCTGCCTTAAACACAAAGTACTTGATGTAATTTAGTGGTCGTTATAGAGAGGTTTTACTGTATTCCGGTTTATATAGGAGATGTTTCCTGTATAGTAAACGATAAATCATTGTTCAGTATTACTGATGCTACTCTTATATAACGACGACTGTTGTGTCAAATGCTTTGGAGTCTACACGGGCCAATGTGTTTCTATTCGCGTCATCTGGATCCAATCCATCTTTTGTAGAAGTTGCAAAAACTAGCTAGTGACGTTTCAAGTGTAAGCTTGATTCGTTCTGATTAATTACAAAACCAGTGTTGAAATTAATTAGATAAATGTCAACCTCATGTCAGTGACAAGTCCTTATGCAACTAATCGGATCTATTAGAGCTCCTATGTGGTCTAGAAACAACGTTACTGACACTTTCAACGGTACAGACGAACTCGTGATAACAGTTGCAAATACCTTGGATCGGTGTCTCATTAGGATCCAACTGTTTGGCACACTGGTCCTTTTTAGTAAAAGAGGAATTGGCAGCGAAACGAATTTGGAAAACTGAAACATCTACTTATTGTTCAATGAGAGTTACTCAGTCACTGTCATGTTTTGTCGTCTGCAAAACCTGTCGTTTGCTACATTTTTCATACTTTTGTTTTTTGTTGACGACTCTGTAAAAGTCTTTTGTTGACGACTCTGTAAAAGTCACTTTGTGAAACCATTGTGAAAAATAGAGCATTTGCTCCTGTTTCAAACTACAACATTCCAAAAATTTCCTTTTCTCTAATTATTGCTCCTTTTCGGTAGATTTATTCAAATAGGTTGTATCTAAAAATGGCCTATGAGTTAATGGTTTAAGCAACCACTTGCGTTTTAAGCGTTCAATTAATAAACAGTCGCCAATAATGTTCTATTGCAATTGTTGTTCTTTGCTGATGCGAGGTCAACGACTCGACCTCAGTTGTACATTTGTTTCAACACCGAGTTTTAATGTCAGTTCATCACGATTAATCTCGTTGAATTGACAGGTCCTTGGAAATAAGTACGTTCAAGTCAAACAATTCTCATGCTACGAAATGTATTGCCTGGTCAATCCGTATAGTACTACAGTCTGAAAACGCAACAGATTCTCTCAAACATTTGACCTCGAATAAACAAAGGCGATCTTGTTTAACCCATTCCCTCATATTGGCGACTTTTGACGACTCTGTAAAAGTCACTTTGTGAAACATTTGTGATAAATAGAGCATTTGCTCCTAAAGGAGCAAATGATCTATTTATCACAATGGTTTCAAACTACAAAATTCTAAACTTTTTCCTTTTCTCTAGTTAATGCCCCTTTTTGGTAGATTAATTAAAAAAGGTTGGATCTAAAAATAGCCTAGGAGAGAATGAGTTAACCAATCAACTCGTTACTGCATATAAACGCATGTTCACGCCTTTGCAAACAGAGTAGAGCCAGATCAGACGTCTCCTGTAGGAGTCGTCTGATCAGTGTCTGTCCTGTTTGCTTATGAACTTATGATAAATCTTATTATAAGTGTTTGTATAAACCAACAATTCCTTGAAAAAAAAAGTTAATGAATATTCATGAAGTGATCAATTCATGGATAGCTTTTCAATGAGGGGAAATTTGAAAATATATTCTGAGAGAATTAGTGAAGTATGAAGTGTGAAAAGAGAAGTATGAGGTATTAAATATGAACTGATTGTTTCTTAGGAGCCGGGAAGTACGACGTATGAAGTGTTAATTGTATCATAGGATCCGTGAAGTATGACCTATAAATTCTGAAAGGGGGTGTATATAAAGACTTAGTGAGAACTGTGATGTGTAACTTTCCTTTCACATGTCCCACTTCAGCGTTCATACTTCATAAGTCATACTTTATAGTTTACAGTTAGCATTGTAAGAATACCATTTACAATTCATGTTTCACCGTTGATAATCCGCACATCACAGTCCATAGGCTATGGGTCTCTCTTCATAATCCACACTTCACCGTTCATACTCCATTGGCGAGTCTTCATCTCGACCTCCAACCATTGTACTTCATATGCCATGCCATATGTCACTATTTAGTGTACACACATAGATCATATTTCACTCTTCATAGTTCATACCTCATAGTTTATATTTCAATATTTACATTCGCCCTGCAACGTCCTTATATAACCTTATTCTAAAAAGAAAGTTGCATTTTCCCATGAACGTTCATTTCAATACCGGTTTGAGTCGGTTCTCCTTTTACCAGAATTCCGCTGTGTAAGCGGCCCTGAAAATTCGAAATGTGGCATCTTCTTACTGAGAATTATCGCTTGAATACATAATATTGCCAATTTTAACAGCCGTGGCGTATCAAAATATATTATCAAGTAATGAGTGAAGCATAAATAAGTCAATGTCCTTACTGTTAACAAAGAAAAATCCGAGAATAAAATCCAACGTTGTGACCCGCTTTCGATCAAGCATGGCGGGTGAGTAAATTGGCTTCGACACCGCGACCTACATTTAAGAAGATGCTTTAATACCAACATTTCGTAAATATATATGATTTGAAATATCTCGATAATCTTTTCTTTAAACATAGCTGGACAATTTACTGATTAAAATCTTGTATTCATTCTATATTTATAATGTGTTCGGGACTATTTTTCATACCATATATAGAGATCCTACTACGTTAGAAACGAAACTGGCAACGACCTAGATAGCGGCTATTACGTGACCGTTATATAATATTAAAAAAAAATCCAATACAATGGAATATAAATATAAGAAATAAATGACGTGCTCCCTGTGTTCATGAGGTTATGCAACGCATAGCTTTACGAGCAAAGATTCACGTGAAGCCCTTCGGGCTTCACTAACTTTGCTCGTAAAGCTATGCGTTGCATAACCTAATGAACACCGGAAGCACGTCATTCATTTCTTAAGACGTAACTATGAAAGACCGGCAGTGACATTTCAACTTCAATATTTCAAACAATACAATTCATGATTTCACGATTTCTCGATTTCACGATTTTAGTTCAAAATAATCATGATTTCAATATGTCCATTTAAATTGCTATGACGTCATCAAAACGCGGGAAATCACAGCGTTGGAGTTAAAACCACGGCGAAAAAAACGGCGGAAAACTATGACAATCTTCCTCTTTAGAACTGTATAGCCGAGGACCTCCATATTTGGCATGTACCATGTGTTCATGGTCCATTATCCAGATTGTTTAACCCTTTCCTCCATGAACATTAATGTAAAAAAAATAATGGCATTGCAGATTTTAATTAAGATTACTTGTTATAATAGCACATGGACGTTGGAAGTTTAGGACATTGCAGAAACTGTATAATCATATCGATATTATATCATCAGCAAACAGAGCAGACCCTGATCAGATGACTCCTATAGAAGCCATATAATCTGGGTCTACTTTGTTTGCAAATGCGAAGAAAGAAATTCCAATTCAAAATGAAATGGCTAAATCGAGAAATTGTGAAGTCGTGAAATCCAGAAATTGTGAAATCGTGAAATTTTGAAAATTTTAAGTGAAATCGTGAAATTGAAATTTTGAGGTGAAATGATGAAATTGTGAAATCGTAAAATCATGAAATTCTGAAGTAAAATCGTGAACTCGTGAAATTATGATATCGTGAAATTGTGAAATCGTGCAATCATGATTTGTATTGTGTGATATCTTGAAGTAGAAATGTCGCCGTCGGTCTTTCGTAAAACTTTGAAGTGAAATCGTGAAATCGTGAAATTGTGAAATCGTGAAATCGTGCAATCATGATTTGTATTGTGTGATATCTTGAAGTAGAAATGTCGCCGTCGGTCTTTCGTACGTAACCGTTTGATTTTCACATTTTGTTTTTCACCGTTCCAACTACATAGTTTACACTTAATAGTTCACATACTTCACCGTTCACATAATTCATGGCGCACCCACTTCATAGTTTAAATACTTAACACACTTCATAGTTTACAGACGTCATCTATACAGTAGATATATCTATACCATACTATAGATATTTCTATATTTATATAGACTCTTGTAATTCAAATACGAATGAAATGGTTTATTTATAGACATGGTGATGCCTTTGTATGATTGTTACCATGAGGAGACTCTAATAAAGAATAAATATACGTGTACTATATTGCATTGTTCACATATTTCGTAGCTGACATACTTCATACTTCAAATACCTCCTAGTTCATACTCTTCATAGTCCACACTTCATAGTTCACATACTTCGTAGTTCACACTCTTTCTGGTCCATACTTTATAGTTTACACTAACCATAGTTTACATACCCCGCAGCTCCCATTCTTTATAGGCCTTACATTTTATAGTTCACGTATTTTATTTTCACATATTTCATAGTCAACTTACTTTATACTTCATAATTCACACAATTCATAATTTACATACATCTTAGTTCACATACTTTACAGTTCACATACTTCATAATTCATAATTCACATACTTCATAAATCAAATACTCAACAATTCACATACTCAGTTCAAGTACTTCATAGTTCACACACTCCATGTTTTCAAATGTCATAGTTTACAACTCCATAGTTCACATAATTCAGAGTTCACATACATTATAGTTCAACTTCATGGCTTGCATACACCACAGTTCAAAGTTCGTCATAATTCATACTTGTTAGTACATGTACATGGCTTTCAATCAGTTCCGCTCAGCTTAATATACTGCTTAGCAGCACTATAAATGTCGAACTGTCACCCATATAAATCTGCTTCGCACGTAATAGGCTATAACGGTTAGAAAAAATATCATGGCTGCATTTCAAGATAGTGACGAAGTGAATGTGATATTTCCTTGAATGGAGAATTAATGGTTGCTGTGACGCAGAAGATAGTTGTTAAAGTTACAGCTGATAGTATTAGATGAAAGCTATATATCAGAAAACAAGTTTGTGTTAGACAACATGGTGGACAAAAAAACGAGGAAAATAAATAAAACTTTCTAATTAATTCGAAATTTAGTAAATAATATAATGTTTTAGGAAGGTGGCTGCTTAACCCATTCCCTCATACTGACGCCTTTTGGACGTCTCTCTAAAGGTCACTTGTTGAAACCATTGTGATAAATGGAGAATGTACTCCATAGGATCAAGTTCTCTATTGATCATAGTTGTTTCAAAACTACAAAATTCTACTATATACCTTTTTATACTAAAGTCCCCTTATTAAAAGAGATTGGGTCTAAAAGTATATCCTATGAGGGACTGATGTAATGCAGGAAATAGATATATAAAATGGGGGAGCAACCCAGAACAACATCTATACGTGAGGTAGCCTGTGTTATTAAAGATGGATGTACTAGATTAACCCTTTAACACACATATTATATTAGGTAAATCTGCTACATAAATATTTAAAACCCGTCCATATTTCATGGTGGAGGTATACCCGAAATGTAATATGTCCTGGTGACAACTTTCGAAATTGATTGGTATAGCAATCAGTGCATCATGTCCTGATTAGAATACTCCTTCAGTGGTCCTATAATCTGAGTCTACATTGCTTGGTTATGTCCCTTGTGTGAGATCATGGGTGCTTAGTAGTTAAATAAAGGACATAGTATAGAAGATGTGATTATACATGTATTACTGTTGTTGAGTTATGACTTGTGGTGTGTGTTCTTGTATCGTGAACGTTGTGTATTGTGACTGTTGTATTCGTTGTTGTTGCTTGTTTTGAATTGCTCGTGTAGACATCCTCCAACATTTGCCTGGAACTGATACTCAGTCCGTAGAAACTCGTTATATACATGTATACAGTGAACCCTGTATGTATAGAACATATAATTAATAAACACGTGAATCTGTAAAAGCAAGTTTTTGCTTAATGCTCCTTTAGGAGTTTACAGCATAACTTTCGCCATGCATTAAGCTACCACCTGTCTTAAACCCCCAGAATTAGACTTTGGATTGTCGTTGTAGAGAGGATTTTATGGCGCTTTTTGCAACAAGAATAAAAGTCCCAGGGCGTATATATTTATACGTCATACATTGTTACTACGCATGTGCGGCCAGCAATACTTCATTCCTTTATTTTGTGAACAGTCATAATCATTGACCAAATTATTAGTATTACGGCATGTGAACACGGGGATTTTCCACGATGGCATGAATCTGTAAAATTATACCTGTCTACTCTCTTCGCAAAGGCGTTGCAATGCATATTATAATGTAAAGGCTTAACCCTTCTCTTGCTGAATTTTAAAATACATTGTACATTCCCCTTCTTTACCCATGCCCTGTTGTATAATTACATATAACGTCACTGTATACAAGTATTTCGCTGTGCAATCACTCATGTGGAGTGCACTGGTTGCACATTTAACTTGTAAATAGTGCAGACCCTGATGAGACAGCTCCTGCAGGAGCTGTCTCATCTGGGTCTTCACTATTTACAGGTAGGTATATTGACGTGAATAGCAAGTAAAGGCTTGAAGAACGGAAACTGTTACAGTACTTAACTGGAGATATAGACGAAGATGACTTAGTTAATATTGACGGATAATAGCACAGCACGGACAGTAGACTATTAGTATTGTAACACCCTGTCGAACATAAAGACGAAAGCGATGACAATTAATCCTTACAACACTGAACTTTCAAATGAACTAGTCCACACTGCAAACAGGTTAAGCTCATGGTGAATATGTGTAACATGACAACAGTGCAGACCTTGATGAGAAGGTTCTTCCAGGAACCCTCTCGTATTGATATACACTGCATGCTAAGGAACTTAATGACTCGTGTCCCGCACTGTAAGGGTTAACCCTTTTAGGGTCAGTATTGTTGTCTGCTGGTCACATTTTAGTCTGCTTTAAGTTCTAGAGGGGGCGCTTGTTCATTTTCGTTATAAAAAGTTTCAAACAGTTTGGATTTATTCTGGTGAGATGTTGAGTTACTCGGCGTCTCTCCTGGATGATCCAAACTGTTTCCACATAACATCACTGATCCGTGTTCGTGGCACTGATGGGTTTGCGACACGGTCGATATTTCCATTGACAGACAATATGCTGTACTCGGGTAACGCATTGTTATTAGATATCATATACACAAACCATAATTGCAAAATCGGTTTCCATGAAAACTCATTTGTATTGTTGCTTGCCTTAACCTTTTCCTTCATTTAAACCAGTTTCACGCATTTGTAAACAGACCAGACCAAGATCAGACGGCTCCTATAGGATCCGTCTGAACAGGGCCTGCTCTGTTCGCCAGTGGAATTTAATAGATATATTTCTTTACTTTCTAAAATTTGCTACAATGTTCCATATTTCCTTATACCTATTATGTTCATGAATATTCAGTAGTTATTAACATTTGAAATAAACAGATATCAGGGACAGGGTTACAATAAACCCCCTATTCACCGAACGTTAATTTAACCCTTCTCTTGCTGAATTTTAAAATACATGTCTCCTTCTTTACCCATGCCCTGTTGTATAATTACATATATCTTCACTGTGTACAAGTATTTCGCTGTGCAATCATTGCTGTGGAGTGCACTGGTTGCACAATCAACTTGTAAATAGTGCAGACCCTGATGAGACAGCTCCTGCAGGATCTGTCTCACCTGGGTCTTCACTATTTATAGGTAGGTATATTGACGTGCATAGCAAGCCAATGGTTAAATATAAATATCGGCATTGAGGGATGAATGTTATGCAGAAAGCTTCACTAGGAGCGTTCTACACTGCTTTCACCGTGCATTAAGCAACCACTTGCCTACAAACATCTAATTTTGTCTCTACTAGAATTTCGGTTTTGAGGGGGTTATAGTAAACTCTGTTTACAAATACCGACAGTGTATACTTAACCAAATTTGAAAACCGCCAATTAGTATTAATATAAATTATACTACCACATACAGTACTACATGTAATGTATTGTCTTGAGCATTTATAATACAATGAAATCACAATTCAACAACAGTTACAATACAACAACATCACAAAACACAAACAACAGTCAAAATACACCAACATCACAATACAACAGTCACATAACAAGAACAGTCATAATGCAACGGAATCATAATACAACAAAATCATAATGCAACAAACAACAATACAACAACAGTCATACTAAAACAAAATCACAAAACAGCAACAACTACAATGCAACAACAGTCATGACACGACAAAAGCACAATACTACAACAGTCATTATACAACAGAATAGCAATACGACAAGAGTTACAATAACAATCACAATACAACAGTCATAATACAACAACAATCATATTGCAAGAACAGTCATAATACAACAACAATCATATTGCAAGAACAGTCATAATACAACAACAGTCATATTGCAAGAACAGTCATAATACAACAACAGTCATATTGCAAGAACAGTCATAATACAACAACAGTCATATTGCAAGAACAGTCATAATACAACAACAGTCATATTGCAAGAACAGTCATAATACAACAACAATCATATTGCAAGAACAGTCATAATACAACAACAGTCATATTGCAAGAACAGTCATAAAAAGCTGTAGAAGTATACTTATATCATTCCATAAGCAAACAGACCATGATTAAACATTTGCTGCACAGTGTGGAGTAAAAGGTCAAAATGCTGTTGCACCTTTTTTCATATTCTCTTTAAACACCTCAGCCTATACAATATATTTATTATCGTTTGTATAATAAGAAATTCAGTCGATATAGATACATATGTAACTTACATAAGCAGACGTCCTTACGGCGGTTTATTTCAAAGTACCTTCTCTGTATTAATGTTAGGCGTTGTTTCCATTTGACTCGACGTTAAGATTATTATCAGTCTTAATTAAACAGCAACACGTTTGAGCCGTAGCATGTGCTTTGTTTTGTAAGATATCATTGATCAGACTTCGTGCTTTCTGTTTCACACATTCCTACACTGTACACTTCGTGAACTGACTTACATTTATAAACAAGTTGGATCCTCATAGCTACAGGTCTTACCAAGGCCCAATATGTTTGCCAATCAGTCATACTTCGAGAAACAATATTTAACCCTTCTCTTGCTGAATTTTAAAATACATTATCTCCTTCTTTACCCATGCCCTGTTGTATAATTACATATTCTTCACTGTGTACAAGCATTTCGCTGTGCAATCCCTGCTGTGGAGTACACTGGTTGCACAATCAACTTGTAAATAGTGCAGACCCTGATGAGACAGCTCCCGCAGGAGCTGTCTCATCTGGGTCTTCACTATTTACAGGTAGGTATATTGACGTGAATAGCAAACGAAGGGTTAAGCATATCAGAAAATGTGTTCCTGTATCCTATACCCGATAATGACGCATGTTCACGTATTTGCCAACAGAGTAGACGAACATCAGATACTTCTTGTATCGGCCGTGTGATGAGGGTCGGCACTGTTTTCTTATGACATAAGATGCAAATAATTACTGCATTGGTCACACGTTGACGAGTTTCTATTTGATTTATAAAATTCTATGACATTTACAAAATTCTATCAAATCAAATTGCATAAATATTCGTTAGGTAAATGTTTAAGCAGTGTTTAGCAGGGTGTATGAGGATAAGATTTATACAGCATAATGCCTTCATCCGGTAAGGCATCGTCCTGCATATCGTCCTGTATATCGTCCAGTAATTCTTTCTTTATTTTTTTTTCAGCATTTCGTCCATCGTCGTCCGGTATTTCATACTTTACTTCATTCTGTTTTATATTCTGTTTTTGTTCTGTGTTTCATCCAATATTTGTCATGTATTTCGTTCATCGTGTTGCTTTTCTTGACGTAATATTGTTCTTTATATGGTTCTGGATTTCGTGCTATAATTGTTCAGCTTTCAGTCCGTCGCGCTGTTGTAATTCGTACTGTAGTTCAACCGGTAAATCTATGTGTATTTCGACCTGCATTCCACCCTGTTTTTTGTGTCCTGTAGTTCCACATGCATTTCGTGGTGTATTTCGTCCTGTATTTCATCCTGTTGTACAGTAAAACCTCTCTATAACGGCCACTAAATTGTGTTAATTAGTTGGTATTTAGGACAGGTGGCAACTAAAAGCAAGGTGAAAGTAAAACAGAACGCTCCTATACTTTAAGCAGCCACCTACCTTTAAGACAAATTACCTGATGTAATTTAGTGGTCGTTATAGAGAGGTTTTACTGTATTTCGTCATGCATTTCGTTCTGCAGGTTTTCTACATACAGTCCTGTATTTCACAAGTTGTCCTGTATTTCATTCTTTTATTTTGTTTTGTATTTGGCCCTGTATTTCGTCCTTTAATCTATATTTCGTCCCATATTTTGACTTTTGTCCTGTCTTTCAACCTGTATTTCTTTCTGCAATTCGTCCCGTATTTTGCCCTGTATTTCTTTTCTTTCTGCAATTCGTCCTATATTTTATTCTGTTTTAAGCTACTTTCAAAGCAAGGTCTGTCGAAACCGATCTGATTTAATTGAGAGTTCAGTATAAATTTCATTTGAATCAGGTGTGTCGAATATACACTTTATCCTCATACACGTAACACATCTGTAATACGGATAGCAATATTGAACTGAATAGGTGATATATACAACAGTAACACCTCTGTTATACGGATAGAATAGGTGATGTATAACAGTAACATTTCTGTAACACGGATAGAATATGTGATGTAAACAGCAGTAACACCTCTGTAACACGGATAGAATATGTGATGTACATGTATACAGCAGTAACACCTCTTTAATCCAGATTTTCAAACCAGTAAGACAGTTGGCAGCTTGGTGAAGGTCATGCAGGACACTCCTCAGTGCGCTTTCTGCATGACCTTCACTCTCAAGATCTACATTCTCTTCTTCATATAATATATGCTTCAGAGGTGTTTTTACTGTATTTGAAATACCATAATGGTTCCATAGAACTCAAGATTTACTATAAGAAATAAGTTCACCTCTTCGATTTGTGTGGTGTATTTAGTAATCACCTTCTTTTTACAGAGTCCTACGTTACCCCTTTTCCTGTTCTATGTTTATTCCATATTTCAATACCTACTGTATATTCATGGACAAAATAGTTATAATGAAATACAAAAGGTGGAACATTGTAAACATTTTAGAAAGTAATGAAACAGATCTATCAAGATATTTTAGCAAACAGAACAGACCCTGATCAGACGGCTCCTCTAGGAGCCATCTGATCTGGATCTACTCTGTTTGCAAATGTGTGAAAACATGTTTATATAAGGGAAAGGGTTAATACGTTATGTGGTCTCATCAGCGAGACTGATTTGTAATATTTAGCATGGCGTAGGTGAGATGCGTACAATGTAGATACTGCGTCTGGAATTGCAAGCAGGCAATATCAAGGGATGTATTTACATCTAAGGCGCACATACGTATATTTATAAATAATGAGTGATTGCTGCTGGGTGGTGATGATGATTTCAAATGGTACATACATATACCCTGATCAGGCGCCGCGTTCTAAAAATATTAGTTGAGCTTGGTATACAAATATATATTGTTGGCTATAAACTCGTTATATTTACGTGTTAATATACATTGTACGTACATCAGTACTAAGCTTAGCTGTGTATGTTTGTTTGTTCGTTTGTTTGTTTTTATATGTTTTTTCCATGACCAGTTTCATACTGGTATTGGAGTTGATATCTATTTTTAAACTTGCAGAGAGTGTTCATTAAACCCATCTGCAAAATTTGACGCATGCGATGTACAATCGTCATTTATTAAAAATGATTGTTCTCTAATTATGGATGTGTAAGACAGGTGGTAGCTTAATGCAGGTAAAACTAATGCAGAAAGCTCATATACAGTAAAACCCCTCTAAACCGGAATTCTAGTAGAGAAGAATTTACATACTTTTAGGCAGGTGTCTGCTTCATGCAGGGTGAAAGTCATGCAGAAAGCTCCTCTAAGAGCTTTCTGCATGACTTTCACCCTGCATGAATCTGCCACCTATCTCCAAGACCGATATGTATACCAAACTTAACGTCCAGTTTAGAGGGGTTTTACTGTATGAGCTTTCTGCATTATTTTTACCCTGCATCAAACAACCATGCACCAGTTTTTAAGACTCCTATATTAAATAAATGGATTGGCCGCTTAGGACGTGTTCTACTTTCTATATTCAACAATTTACCATTGGTAGCAGAAGGGTTAATACATTATCCCCTAGTGACGCATTTTTGCGCATCTATAAAAACACTTTATGAAACCATTGTGATAAATAAAGCATTTGCTCCTATAGGAGCAAATGCTCTATTTATCACAATGGTTTCAAGCTACAAAATTCTAAATTGTTCCTTTCCTCTAGTTAATGCTCCTTCTCGGTAGATACATTCAAAGAGGTGGGTCTAAAATAGCCTAGGAGAGAATGAGTTAATATCGGACATGTCCAACTTGTAGGACGTGTGCTATTGGCAGATGAACTGTATATTATCCTCGAGTGGTTTGTGTTTGCATGTCTGTTTGTGATATTTATTAATGTTTACAGTTATTTATTATGTATATTGTCCTTAATTTATATTTGATCATCATGCATACTGGAAAAAGATTCAATCAACTTTAAATAGATTCAATCAACATTAACCAGAATCCCCAATGTCTTGCCAGGTTGTATGTATTCAAATAATGGGCAACAATCTAATATAGTTAATCGGATGTTAATTTAAAAATCGCTCCATATGGAATGTTTCAGTTCAGCAGGATCCAATGGGATGATCCAAATGGATATACATCGTAAAATAATTTCATTGTGGTGACCTTTATGAACGGGTGTGAACAGTACAAACATTTTGTACCTAGTTAATATGTCGGGTAACTTGGCGCCAATAAATGAATGGCCGCTTGTTATTATTGAATGCAATAACATCATTCACACCGGGTTTTTTATGTGTATTTCGTCCTGTAGTCCACTCTGTTCAACTGTATATCACCTGTGAAAAGGATGTTATGTTTTCTACTGGTAAACCCCCATCATGCTGTTAACCCTTTACCTTATAGGTTATTTTAGATACAACCTCTTTGAATAAATCTACCGAAAAGGAGAATTAACTAGAGAAAAGGAAAATTTTAGAATGTTTTAGCTTGAAACCATTGTGATAAATAGAGCATTTGCTCCTATAGGAGCAAATGCTCTATTTATCACAATGGTTTCACAAAGTGACTTTTACAGAGTCGTCAAAAGTCGTCAATATAAGGGAATGGGTTAAGAAGTTGTAATATATTCTGGTTGTGTTTTTAAAAGGAAATGGGACGCAGCTCTAGCTCAGAAACTAATTAGTGAAGATTTATCCGAACACTTTATTCTCTGAATGTTCATCTATGAAATAATAATATCATGAATATGAATTAGATACATTTTTATAAAGGAGCTTTCAGCGTTACTTTAGACCTGTATTAAGCTGTCACTTATGTTTCTAGATATCTGTAGCGATACATTTTAGAGCAATTCTGTTTTGTACGATTTTGGAGGACTGAACTTTTTTGTTCGATTTATCCCGAATTTCAAGTTATACGAGTTCGAGATATCGAAGTTCAACTGTATTTATCACATCGCCATTGTTTTGCCTTTAATAACATAGTTGCCTTGCGTGTCTTCTGTAAAAAGGAACAGAGACCAACAGACGAGTTTAAAACACAATTACTTTATACTGGCGACAATAAATATATTAACCCTTTCTCATTTCTATGTTTATTCCAAATTTCAATACCTACTGAATATGCATGGGCAAAATAATTATAATGAAATATGGATGGTGGACAATCGTTGCCATTTTAGAAAATAAAGAAACATATCTATAACATTTCATAAGCTAAAAAATCAGACCCTGATCAAAGGGTTTCTGTTTTCAGTTGAGTGAAAAGGGAACTAAATGAAGGAAATGTTTAAACAGCCATTTTATGACAGGAGGTCTAGTCTGTATTTTTGCATTTCGGGTCGATGTTACATGTATCTACAGAAGTCATATAGCTGACACATGAAACAATCATCTTTGGAATTGCTTGTCATAAATGTGTCTTCTATTGTGTCGCTTGTCTGGCAGGCTCAGTTGCATTCATGGTGCGTTACAGTTGACCGTTACATGCTAATGTTTTACCCATTCCCTCATATTTGACGCCTCTTTAAAAGTCACTTTCCGAAACCATTGTGATAAATAGAGTACAGTAAAACCTCTCTATAACGACCACTGAATTATGTTAATTAGTTGATATTTTGGGCAGGTGGTTACGTAAAGCAAGATGAAAGTAAAACAGAACGCTCCTATAGGAGCGTTCTGTTTTACTTTCACCTTGCTTTAAGCATCCACCTGCCTTAAACACAAAATACTTGATGTAATTTAGTGGGTAGAGAGGTTTTACTGTATTTACTCCATAGGAGCAACTGCTTTATTTATCACAATGGTTTCAAAACTACACCCTTTTCTCTAGTTAATGTACATTTTTGGTAGATTTATTCAAAGAGGTACGATCTAAAATAGCCTTTGAGAGAATGGGATAACGTTTACCCAATGATTCAAGTATAAAACATCACTTAATGAATATAAGCAACCTGTGCAGTGTTCCCTCTCTACAACGACACCCTTTGGGATACGAAGATTGTATGTGTTGTTCAGAGGGAGTTGTTATAGGGAGGGAAAATCAAACATAATTAGTTTGTTTGCAGATTCCCAGATAAGGTGTATCTCGAGAACTAAAACCGTTATGCCTCTATCAAACCCTATGTTGTGACCACTCTTTAGAATCGTCACAAAGTGACGATTCTAAAGAGTGGTCACAACATAGGGTTTGATGGAGGCATAAAGAAAATACGATGGAAAAAAGTTGTTTCTGGAGCCTTGTTGTTTCGGAAAAAGTGACATGCGTTGTTGTAAGGAGGGAATCGTTATTGAGAGGGTCGTTGTAGGAAGGGAGCACTGTATGAATATGAACATTTTTACATATATTCCATCAGCTTCTACATTTTCAAAATTCAAGCTATTATCAGCATGTCTACTAAAATACAATATAATGGGGTCCAACAGTCTGGATTATGATGATACACCGTGTTACTTGGCGTCTCATCTGGATCCAAACTGTTTGCAAAAGTAATAACTCATCGGTCCGCAGCAGGCTAAATGATCAGACAGGTCATGTAGGAGTCTACATTGTGGTCTACTCTGCGTGCAAAGGCGTGAAAATAGGCAGCTATCAAGTAAATGGTAAATATGCATATATAATGAATTAAGACACAGGTGAGGAAACGCACTGTCGATTGATAGACCATCAAAACAAGCGGTGATGGTTAGAACGGCACTCCAAACATACACATAAGATATAGCTACAGGCCAGTCACGCTACAGGATTTCTGTTTCGTTTAGAATACAACCTCTAGTCACATTCAGACTAATTAAAACTTTCTGAACTACACATGTATTTAGAGGCCTAAATCAAATTGTCATGGTAACATAGGAAATGCAAAGTGTCGCAGCTATTGTTGATTGAAGCCATTGTTAATTAAAATTATTGTTGATTGATTTGTAATCATTAGGCTGCGTTTTCTTGTTTAACCCATTACTCCATACATACGTCTTTCTATGCCTTTGCAAACAGAGAAGACCCAAATCAGATGACTCCTATAGGAACCCTTTGATCAGGGTCTGCTCTGTTTGCTTAAGAAATAATAAAGATATAATTGTACAGTCTCTGCCATAAAAACTCCCTGTGGCCATGACCTCTTATAAATAATCTAATTAATATTAATGACGTCATTTTTTCTCACAAGAATTTTCATGGAGAAAAGTGTCAGTCCCACCAATAATTGTACGATGTGTATGTAGCTGCCAGTTTGTCTATGTCTGTCTGTCCGTTCAACTACTTGGCGTCCTTCTTAACCCTTTCCCTCATATAAACGTGTTTTCACGCATTTGCAAACAGAGTAGACCAAGATCAGACGGCTCCTAGAGGTCTACTCTGTTTGCAAGTAGAATTTCAAAGATCTGTGTCTTTACTTTCTAAAATGGCTACAATGTTGCACCTTCCATATTTCATTTTAACTATTCTGTCCATGAATATGCAGTAGGTATTGAAATTCGTAATAAACATAGAACAGGGAATTCCTGCAATTACCAATGGAAGCTGATTGGATCCTGAGACATCGGTGACTCTTAAGGGTATAATTGTTTTAATGCTGTTAACTTATTATGTTTTGTGAATGAAAACGGACGAACACTTAACAAATAAAATACTGTAACAGACCATAAATTCGGACGACGACTTTGTGACAATGAAAGGGGTACAGTAATCTTTCAGACATTTCTCTGTCATTCTAGCCCTATCTCCGTCTCTCTTATTTCACCACGTCACAAGTTTTCACCAACAATTCTATATACAATAGAACCTGGCCTAAGCGGCTATTCATTTGTTGAACATAGGAGTCTTTAAAAACAAACCGTTGCTTAACCCATTCCCTCATATTGACGACTTTTGACGACTCTGTAGAAGTCACTTTGTGAAACCATTGTGATAAGTAGAGCATTTGCTCCGATAGGAGCAAATGCTCTATTTATCACAATGGTTTCAAACTACAAAATTCTATAATTTTCCTTTTCTCTAGTTAATGCTCCTTTTCGGTAGATTTATTCAAAGAGGTGGGATCTAAAATAGCCTGTGAGGTAATGGGTTAATGCGGGCTAAACCTAAAGGAGAAAGCTCTTGAAGAAGCTTTCTGCATTACGATTGATCTGCGTGAATCAACCCATAATTATACCTGTTTTAATGGCCACTTTAGACATCTTCTACATTATATATTGTTCTCGATTTATGTTCAATCTCTTTTTTCCCCTCGTTTTACAAACGTTTCTTCTTGTCTATTCCTGTCTAAGAAATAATGACTTTATTAACCATTGATATTAATCACATGCATATTTATAATATATTTTAAGAAGGGAAGTTGTATGACCATGGCATACATTATATAAGCAAATCTTATTATTTTCTATTGGCAAACAGAGCAGACCCTGATCAGACAACTGATCAGGTATCTGGGGTTCCAAAGTAATAATGTATGATACGATAGAGTACACAGTACTACCCTATCTGACCAGTGTCAACCAGTTTGTCCCCTGACCATATGGTACGGATGATCTTAGTCTACACTGTCTGTTTGTAATGCATCATGACCGTATTTTCCATAGAGCGGCTCATATATCAGGTGTCTGTAGTTACTTCCATTCATTTCATGAAAAGCAATAATATAAGATTTATTGATTTGATTTGGACAAACAATATCTTAGATGAGACGAGAAATCTCTCTAAGCTTTGCCCCCACATTCTGATAAGAGGAAATTAAATGACAAGATTTAATCAAATCAGAGGAGGTACTCGCAAATAGTGCCCCATACGAATCGCTGTTATCGTGAAATTTACACCACTGGGTCGCCATTCAATTACCAAGTAACAATATTTTCATATGGGATCCGCGATCTTTATTGTTTCCTGATGAAAGAATATATTTATATTTATGAAAGATGTGAATTTTATCTAAGTTACTACTAAGAAAGGTATTTGTCCACTTTTATTATGCGAGACGGAACCATCCATAACAAACTACTAAACAAGAGTGCCGCAATGAGCACCAATCGCTCACTTGTTTAACCCTTTTCCTCATATAAACGTGTTTTCACGCATTTGCAAACACAGTAGACCCAGAACAGACGGCTCCGTCTGATCAGGGTCTGCTCTGTTTGCTAGTGGATTTTGAAAGATCCATTTCCTTACTTTCTAAAATGGCTATAATGTTCCATTTTCCATATATCGTTAAAACTATTTTGTCCATGAATATTCAGTAGGTATTGACATTTGGACTAAATATAGAACAGGGAAAGAGTTAACAGCAGTTCAGATACTATTAGCATTTTACTCGATGAATGTTAAACGTTTAAGTAAAACAGAATTATTGTATGAATATTTATTTGCTGAATCCATTCAGACATATTAACACGTTTGACCTTAGTAGAAACCATATATTCATATCTATATTATTTCCGAAGCTAAAAGAGCAGACCCTGAACAGACGGTTCTCACAGTAGCCGTCTGTTCTGGGTCTACACTTCTATCATCAGAAATCAACCTCCAATCTACAGTAGTCTGCTTGTTTAATACAGAGCAAAAGTAACGCAGGAGTTGTTGTTTTTTTGCATTACTTCTTTCCTACATTAAGCTACCACCTGTTTAAAGAGCAGCCATAAGTATTATTACGAATGATAGCTCTAGGGTGATACAGCTGTGCTATCGACCGCCATGGGACCAGTCATTTACACAAACACAGGGACTAATCATTGTTACAGATTAAGTGTCGTCAATAGTTATGAAGCATCACAATAGAACCCATGGACAAGTATATTACTTAATAATGCTGTTACATGTTACTAGTTATAACAGACTTCACAAATATGACAATACTCGCTGATGTACATGTAGAATGATTATATCACATATTATACAGCAAAACCCTTCAAAACCGGAATTCTAGCAGATAAGAATTTAGATTCCTTTAGGCAGGTGGCTGCTTAATGCAGGATGAAAGTCACGCAGAAAGCTTATAGCGGAGCTTTATGCATGTCTCTCAACTTGCATTAAGCTGCCACCTGTCTCCAAGACCGATATTTATACTGAATTGAACGTGCGATTTAGAGGGGTTTTACTGTACATGCATTACATGTAGGAGTGTCAGCGATTAGCAATCTATTTATGAAAGAAGCGGCATTATACAACATTAACGTACATGTAATTAACATGACAGTTAATGGAGGTCTTTCTTTCTTGTCTTATCATGATTCAAGCTGTTTGACACTAGGTCAATAATTTCTCAAAGACTTGCATCATGACCCTTGGTAATATTTTCTGGAAACTTTGATGGAATCGGAAGTAGTCAAAATTGAATAGGTCAAAGTTTAAGCAAACATTTTATTTTCACAGCGATTTAAGGGTTTATATTCTCTTTTTCAAATGTGCTATTTCACACTGATTAAAAGACTCATTGCATCCTGTACTTTGACAGTTCATCTATCACAATACTCCATGTATACTAAATACAGTAAACCCATTTTTACAATCAACACTTTATGTATAAACATAGGTGCCTCCCAATGCAGGTGGTTGCTTAATGATGGACAGATGTAATGCAAAGACCTCCTGCATTTACCTACCAACTGCCCTCAAAACCCCCAAGCGATACCTATTTTGGTACTGTATTTAGAGCGGTTTTACGGTATTTGTAATTTGTACTTTCAGAATACCAAGGTTTTACGGTTGAAAAATGCCGCGCAAATCTAACAGGTCTCGTGGTAGCAAGGGGAGCTCAAGGAGGTCTGCCAGAGTATCTCCCATCGCCATGCCCTTGCAACCTATCAAGTGTTGTCACACAATGGAACCGAAAGAAAAGTTGTTTCTAGAGGCTGCAGAACGAGGTGACAAACATACCATGATTCGCTGCCTCCAACCGCCTGAGCCTGTTAATGTAAATTGTACCAACATGCTTGGTCGCTCTGCTATCCAAATCGCCGTTGATAACGAAAATGTTGAAATAGTTGAAGTGCTTCTAAAGCAAGACGGCGTTAAGATCGGCGATGCGCTACTGTATGCTATTCGAGAAGGTGTTTACAAAATCGTTGAAATGTTAATTGACCACCCTTCTATAACTCCTGTGATGTTGGGCTCCGAGTGGGCCAAATCTAAATGCGTTGGTGAGATAGGCGACGCCGAGGAAAGTAACGATTATTCTCCAGACATTTCTCCGCTGATCCTTGCCGCTCATTGCAACCAGTTTGAGATTTTGCAATTGCTACTCTTACGTGGAGCCTTAATAGACCGTCCCCACCAACTGTCATGTTCTTGCCGGAAGTGCCAAGAAAGAGTTTACGAGGATGGTCTTCGTCATTCGTTACGTCGTATCAACACATACCGGGCGTTAGCAAGTCCTGCTTGGATCTCACTCACGAGCTCGGATCCAATTCTTACCGCATTCCGTCTGTCTTGGGAACTGAAGCACCTTGCTCTTCGGGAAAATGAGTTCAAGGATACTTACATGGAGCTGAGCGCTCAGTGTAAGAAATATGCCTGTGATTTACTGGACCAGTGCAGGAGCACTGAAGAAGTAATTGCAGTACTGAACAAAGATAGTGACAGTGACTCCGATGACGAAGGTGACTTGGTACCCAGAGATCCGGACAAATTAACGCTTTCCAGACTGAAGCTCGCCCTGAAATATCAACAGAAAGAGGTAAAATCTTTGCAATTATCAGTTTCGGTAAGTTGTCATTTGACAAATTTAGTATAAATATGGGTCTTACTGCAAGGTGAAAGTCATGCAAAAAGCTCTTCTATAAGCTCTTCTATAAGCCTGAAAGTATATACATTCTTCTCTACTAGAATTCCGGTTTAGTAGTTAAAAAAATAACGAAGCTTTCTTATTCTTACAGTAACTCTTTTTTAATACGACCACTAATATGTCTGAGTCATGGAGGCAGGTGGTAGCTTAATTCAGGGTGATTTATACAAAACTTAACCTACAGGGTTTTTCTGCATCACTTTCGTCCTGTTTTAGGCACCCCCTGCTTTAAACGGCGCATACATCAACTGATTAAAGGGTCGCTTTGGGGGAGTTCTACTATAATTCATTTCAAACATACCGGTTTAGAGTTAAACTGATTGAACTCCTGTGAGTTGCCGATTTACTCGATGTTTTATAGGTTTAGCGTCAGGTTGCAAATCTAAATTCCAAATGACGTCAACAATAGAATAATACTTTACTCCATTGAGACGCATTTTGCGCCTTGCAAACGTAGTAGACCTAGATCAGATGGATATGCTCTGTTTGCGTATAATATAATATAGATCTATTGCCACGTTGTCTGACATGGTGAAAATCCCCTTTCTCATGAAGATATTATAAATATTAAATTAATTAATATTTATACATTCATTATTTATGACATGAATATTCATGAGAAGAAGGGTTATGACAAGTAATAAACGATTACATGACAGGCGTAAGGAGGAACTCTCCGCAAATAACTTGAGTTTTTTATATCCACGTGCATTTTATGCAATTACCTGCTTTGCGCTCCAAAGGGCAACAATTATTTTGTGTATATGATATCAATAACTATTCTTGACATATCGAAATTCTAAGTTTGTCATAACAAGTTCCATAGAATGAATAAGAGTATAATACAACTGAGTTTTATTTTTTGTCTCGGCAATAAAGGGCAAGGGCGAGAAACTAGGTCATGACCTATTTAATCAGCAATGAGGTTCCCGTGCGTGAATTTATGACCGAGACTTTGATTAAATAGCATAACAGTAACATATATATTATAAAATACCTTATTTTTTATAATAGAATTCCGTGTGCTATTAGCAATTATTTAGCATTTCTTGGTGTTTCGTGAATGTGACATACAGTAGAACCTGTTTTAACTCTTTTGGCGCCAAATTTAAAACTGTCGTCTGCAATAATAATTTCATATTAAATATAATTCTAAAATAAATAATGAAGGTATATTAGTAAAACATTTGTTTTTAAAAACCTGTATGCTTGGGTTAAAATAATGCAGAAAACAGTGAAGTCAAATGTTAGATGCCGCCTTGAAAAGGCGGCATCTGACCTGGGACTGCACTGTTATAAATGGTGCCAACAGGCGACATTGGCACCGAAAGAGTTAAGCGATTATTCATTTATTAAATAGGAGTTTAAAAGGCAGGACTGTATATTTTATAGGTCTGTATGGCAGGTGGTGGCTTAGTTGCTGTAAGGCATGTGGTTGCTTAATCCAGGGCAAAGGTAATACAGAAAGCTCGTATAGGAGTACCGAAAGTTCCTATAGCAGCTTTCTGTATTACTTTTGATCTGTATCAAGCTACCATCCGCGTAACAGACCCATAATTAGACCTACTTTTTATGAAGTCCACGTGCGATGTCTGACTTTAAAAGCCTACACAACGAGACACACTGGCCACTTTATCTGATTATTATGCATGCATGAAATAACGCATATAATGAAAAGTAACAATCTGAATTGTTAAGATGACATTAGGAAGAGAACAGTGGACGTTTTATCTATGACAGAAACTGTAGAATCAGATCTATTTAATTTCATAGACAAGCAAAAAATGCGGAAAGCGCATTGAAGCTGATTTTTTCACCTGAAAGACCTTCATCCAAGCTATATGCATACAAAATATAGATTGTCTAGCATATGAAGTTTAGAAGTTATAACAAAAAAATTAATGACAGCCAAGTTTTCAAAATAGTGACCTTGACCTTGACTTGATCTCAGGTATGTTTATGTCATATGTAATGTTCTTGTCAAAGCTATCTGAATACCAAAGGCCAAATGCCTAGCGTTCGTGGATCAGAAGTTATAGCAAAATGTTAAAGTTTGTTAAAACAGCCATGTTTTCAAAATAGTGACCTTGACCTTGACCCAATTTCATATATCATTGTATCAACTGAAAGGCTTTCACCGAGGCTATCTTCATACCATATATGAATTGACTAGCATATGTGGGTCAGAAGGTAAGACAAAATGTGTTGACGTTTTTCAATGATGGCCAGCTTGTCAAAATAGTGACCTTGACCTAATTCTAAACATCTTTATATCAACTGAAAGGCCTTTACCAAAGCCATCAGTAAACCAAAGATGAATTGCCTAGCATTTGTAGTTCAGAAGTTATAGCAATGTTAACGTTTTATCACAAACAGAAAGGTTTTCGAAATAGTGACCTTGGCCTTGCCCTGATTTCATGTATCCTTGTATCAAGTGGCCTTTACTCAAGCCATCTGCATACTAAATATGAATAGTCTAGCTTAAGTAATTCAGAAAATATAAGCAATAGTAAAAATTTGCTATCGACGGCCCGCCCGCCCGGTTTTCGCCAAACTATAAGCCGAGATTTTTCTCGGAAATCCGGCTAAAAATGAGGGCAGACAGGCTTACAGGTAAAATGCGCCTGTATAAGGTACAACATTATGCAGTAGAACCTGTCTTACGTGACCATTCATTTATCGAATATAGGAGTCTTAAAAAACAGGTAGTTGCTTAGTGCAGGGAAAAAGTAATACAGAAAACTCCCACAGGAGCTTTCTGCATTACTTTAGACCTGCATGAAGCTACCACCTGCCTTACAGAGCTATAATTAGACATCTGTTTAATGGTCGCTTAACACGGGTTCTACTGTACAGGGTCCATGCTTATAAAGCTTTTAGTTGAGTCTGAGTTTCGTTCTCAGGCTTTTGATTGGTCAGATTTGAGTTCTCAAGCTTTTGATTGGTCAGATTTGAGCCAAAGGCTCAAATCTGACCAATCAAAAGCTTGAGAACGATCTCAGACTCAACTAAAAGCTTTATAAGCATGGACCCAGTAGTTATATAGTGGAAACTATCTATAGCGACCATAGTATGAATAAACATAGGGATCCATAGGAACACTAATTGCTGAAAGCAGGACAAAAGTAATGTAGAAAGTTCCTAGTGGAGCTTTCTACATAACTTTCGTCCTCCATTAAGCTACCACCTTCCTTTAAAGAGCCTTGAACTAACTGATTATTGGCGATCGTTGTAGAAAGGTTTACTCTATTGTATAGCATGGGCAACCAATCGTCTAGAATTATTGAACGATTTTCATTGTTGTTACATGTATTAAAGTAGTCCCATTATATTTGCAAATGGAAAACTTATATCAAAATCTGGGGCTCGCTATACGTATTATCTTAAAACCTACAATAATATCTGTAGTACCAAGGTTACAAGGTATGATGCATGATAAATTAAATCGGTCGTAAATTAGGTAGAGCATTAAAAAACATAGTAAACATGACAATAAAGAACCATGGTCTGATGTTATAAAATATGACAAAGATCATAAATTTGTAGTAAAAAGTATTAATTGTATCGGAGACATGGATATGTGGAGTTTGAAGGAAATCTACGTATTTCTGCTCATATTTCTCCGAGAAATCTTACCTACACGCCCTGTTATCGCGATGTATTGAAAAAAGAGCCAACGAAACTTCCGAGAAGCAGCCAAAGACAGGAAATGACCACAAAAGGTAAGACAAACAATGCACCGTGCACATATTTCTTTCTCTATAAAAGTCATCAAGTGTTTTCTCCAATCATCGGACAACGTCAAACCATGTAGAATTTATCATACCATAAGCCCGTGTTTATCAATTTGCAAAACAATTCTGTTTGTAGCCGTATAATTGAATCAAAGTTTGGACCATGACCCAATCGAAACCGAAAGGACACAAAAACGCGTATATTCCATGATTGTATGCCAACTTCCAGTACTTAAAGCATGGCGAGTTACTGCTTGATAGATACTTGGTTGATTTGGAATCATATTACGTGATCAATCATTATATTCGTGTCATACTCGCCAATTTAACGATTGAGATGGAGCCCGCGTTATAGAGAGGGGCCAAGATGCAGCGAAGGAGCAAATGCACGCACGGCCATTGTGTATTTCATGCAGTAGGAAATAAAATGTGCAGATTACTGTCTTCTTCGAAAAAGGCAGGAATAAACATTATGGCGGATCCAGATATATCCATTGCCATTGTTTTTCGTGTCCAAATATTTTGAACACGGTAACATATCGGTAAAAGAACGAATTCAATGAATAAAACTTGGTGACTTGATTTATTACTAATATAATAGAAAATATATCGCCTAAAAGCTAAAGCCTGTAAATTTACAAAAACATGCAAAATTCTTCACAGCTAGGATTGAATTAAATATCGACATTATGATTATTCTTCTCATGTAGTATATATCTCATAGTTAAATAAGTGAATTGTCTCAAATTATCTAAAGCACGTATATTTATATTTCCAGATGGATGTATTTAAATTGAAATGCAAGTCTCTGTTCACAGCAAAGAAACAATTCAAGTCACGAGCAAGCGTGAAAGGAACAAGACCCACATTTACAAGCACACCAATATTCAATGTTCTTCACTGTTTGTGCATACGTTAGCTCCATATTTGCATCTTGGCTCCCTCTCCATAACACAGGCTCCTTCTCAATCGATAAAATTGGCGAGAAGGATAGGAATATAATGATTGATAACGAAATCTGATTCAAAGTCAAACAAGTATCTATCAAACAAAAATGCGCCACGCTAAGAGTACTGGAATTTGGCATAAAACATGGAATATACGTGTTTTGGTCTACTTTCCGTTTTGATCGGGCCATTGTCCAAACTGGTTCAATTTAACGGCTACAAACAGAATTGTTTTGCAAATCGATCAACACGGACTTAAGGTATGATCAATTCTATGTGGTACGACGATGTCCGATTTTTGAAAAAAAACACTCGATAGTACACAATGCATTGTCTGTGGCCATTTCCTGTCTTTGGTTGCTTCTCGGAAGTTTCTTTGGCTCTTTTTTTCAATACATCGCGAATATGTGATGGAGCCAGAGATTTCAGGGCGTGACCTAGTTGGTACTCATTAGAATCGCCTCTCCAACAGAATTCTAACGAGTACTCTCACGAGAAAAAAGTCTGCGTGAATAAATGAAATGAATGAATGAATAAATGAATGAAAATGAATGAATGAATAAAATACTTTATTTAACGAGGGTAACTCAATTAGTCTGAAGACTAATCTTCCTTGAGGCCCTCGATTAAAAGAATCTCATACAAAGTACCAAAACATTAAACAAAGCAACAATTCATTTACAAAGAATCTCCTACAAAGTACCAAAATACTAAATTAAAACATTACAATGTGCGAAATCGCTCCTCTGGGAGTATGTTTACAATTAGGAGCAAGATCAGACTCTGAAAAACCCGGCGTCCGAGCTGGTCTAACACCGCAAATGTACGGGTGAAAGAAAAACGCTTTCGTTATCGCAGACAAAAGTATTTAAGAATCAACAAATACAGTTGGCATAAACAAAACTCGCATGCCTTTCAGGTTGCAGAGCAATTTGTCTTGACAATGTGCTTTAATTTTGTCAACTGCCACAGTTACGAAAAAATAAAATATATTTCTCAGTACAATATCAGTGCCACACAATTAGGATCCTTATTATATATCTAGTAGCCCAATGTAAAATGGACCCGAACTGTTCTAAAGAACAACATATTCGAACACTAAAACGCTGGAGGCCAAGGCAAATGTCGCAAACATGTAAAGCTATTGTTGATACCTGGCAATTTTTACTTCTAAGTCCTCATCACTCAATGACCATGATAGAAACCATTAAATAGAGATTGAATCGAGAATAGAAACGGATTTTGTTTTGCCCTATCTAGATTTAAGCCATTTAACATTCCAAGGTCCCTTCAAACTATGAGGTTTAACGTTAGCAGAACAAAGCTACTGTAATCGTTTTAAAGGCATACTTGTACTATGAAATTAGTAAGAAATAAGTGTAAGTGAGGTGGAGGGATATATCACTGGGCATATTATCGATGTTTTATTGATATCATTATCTCTGAGATCTAAGCCACCGAATGAAGTTTGTAGTGAAAACCATACACCGAATGGGCTACGCAATTTTATTCCGTACTAAAGGTCCAGAATAAGACAAACTTTCTGAAAGTCAGGAGGTAGCCTAATACAGGACGACAGTTACGTAGAAAGGTCAAGTTAGAAGCTTCTATATTATTTTCGTTCTGCATTAAGCATCTGCTTTTACCCTTCACGTCAATATACCTACCTGTAAATAGTGAAGACCCAGATGAGACAGCTCCTGCAGGAGCTGTCTCATCAGGGTCTGCATTATTTACAAGTTGATTGTGCAACCAGTGCACCCAATAGCAGTGATTGCACAGCGCAATACTTGTACACAGTGAAGATATATGTAATTATACAACAGGGCATGGGTAAAGAAGGAGAAATGTATTTTAAAATTCAGCAAGAGAAGGGTTAAAGACATCCCTTTCTATTCATCAATTAGAGGGCTGTTACTGTATTATGTATTGTGCTTTGTTCAGACTATCATCAGTAATTTCACGAATTAAATTCGTCCTTCAAACAGTTTATAAGCACAATGACATCGGTTCAGTCAGTTACGATAATATGGTCGCCCGGTATTTCGTTGTACGATATTTCGTAAGTCGAGTCCCTGGATATGAAATGTTTATTCCTCGTTATAGAAACAACAGTATACAGTAAAGTCGAATGCTAATGCGAACACATTATTTTTAACACAGGGTTTTGTAAAAGCAGGTGGCTGCTTAATTCATGGGGAAATTAATGCAAAAAGTTTCACAAGGAAAGCTCTTAAAATAAGTACGATTTACAGTTATCAGTTTTTATCATTTACACAGGCACCCATGAATATCAATAAATAAAAGTACTGACAGTACTGAAGGTTTCGGACATAATATATATGTATTATATTGATTGTTTGCTGTGGATTTTTCTGAAAATCATGTCAGTAGTTTGGAAGACATTTAAAGAATTGTTTTATGAATATGTCACACACAGGGCGATTCCAATAGCTCAACTTGCCACTTTGTGCCAATAGAGCCAAATTGATGTTTAATGTAGAATAGAGCCATCACTCCATTATTTGAAAGTAAGGGTCATACTTCTGCTACTATCTGGTGGACCATAACAGTAATTAGCATGCATCATTCACTAATCCATATATACACTTCCACCAATTTTAGACATGTTCCTTATGATTCTACATACCCTACAAATAATTGCCAAATATAAGATGGGTGATATTAACAATATGGCAAATTATAAAGTAACAAATTTATTTCAACTTAGCTTGGCAGGATACAACAGGGAAAATAAAATTAACTAGAATATTGTATCCAAGACACTTATGCACCCCTCCCCCTAACAATAGTGTCTCTATATCAAGCACTTTTGACTATGTGTTATACAGTGAAGAAAATGTCAGAGTCCCATAACTCTGGTAAAATGGTCAGAGCAATGATTACATTCTTTAAGAAAATCTTCGCATCAAGGTTGACAGCTTATCATGGGTGAAAATTTGATGTAAAACCTCCCATTGGTATACGGGTTGTAGACACATAATATTGTTTCACTTTATATTATATAGTGAAGACGATTTCAGGGTTCCATATCGAGCACAATTGGTCTTAGCCAAAATAAGCCTTTCTATGCTTTTGTAAACAGAAAAGACCCTGAAGTTCATAGAATAGTTTATCCATGCCTATACCTTGTCTTTTTGTGTGATTGCGTTGTATTTGCTTACTTTTTCCTGAGGAGACTGCGAGTGTGAGTCTGTTCAGGGCCAATTTGTGAGTCTGTGCTGCAAACAATACATACCCCGATCAGTTACCACAACTGGCCAGGGTCTTCGCTATTTGCAGCATCATACATGCAACAAGTATATCAATAAATGATATAATTAAAAAAAATTATAGTCATATATGCAAATTACAGTTAGTGCTGTAGTAAACACTACAGACCCTGATCAGTAACCGGAAATAAATTATATGAATTAGAAATAAATTACATACATTACTATACGATACTATAAGACACTATAAGATACTATAAGCCTGACACGTAAATCAATAAATGATGAAATGTATATAAATTAAAAGATAAGATAGTGCTTTGTCTCATTTTGTTTGCCTTTCTCCTTCTTTCCTTTTAATGATTTTTTTAATAATATAAAGGATACAAAAACCCTTGTTTCCTTTTAATAGTAATTGTTAATACTACCATCCAATCTACTTTAACAATAAAGGTTGGCAAAGTGCGACACCCTGTTTGGATTCAGATCTAACACCAAGTAACTGTCTGACCAAAATCTAAACTGTTTACAACTTGTGACAATTTTGCCTTAGGTCAAAATGCCTAGAACTGATCTTTCAGAAATTCAAATGATGACAACCTGAAGCAGACGACATTACAGATCGCTACAGCTTGCTTAATCCTTACAATGCTGAGTGATGTTTCGTTTGCAATAATTGCTGTCTGCTTCAATTCTTCAATAAACATTCTTTCATTTTATGCAAAAATATGATCAAAATGACAAAACAGTTTGGATCCTGATGAGACGCAGAATTATGTGGTATCTCATCTGGATCCAAACTGTTTGCATAGGTAATCATAGTTTCGCCGCTAGCGTGCAAAGAGTTAAGCGTATGACCTCTAGAGGTTTTAGCATGATGTAACAGTTGCCCTGCACTACTGACCACCAGTGCTATAAGCCTAACCTTTATACTGTAGGTTCTGATGTGAAGAACAGAAGAAGTCAATTTAACCCTTAATTTACCCATATAAACTTGTTTTCGCGCATCTGCAAACAGATTCGATCCAGATAAGACAGCTCGCTCCCATAGGATCAGGGTCTGCTCTGTTTGCTAATGGATCCACCTTCCATATTTCATTATAACTATTTTGTAAGATTCCGGAACCGGATTGTAAGCCAAGCACTGCACATGCGCGTATTCTCTTTAGGGGGATTCCCGCTAGGTAGCGCTCGTGCAATAGGGTTTTCCGCCAGAGTTTGAGTCGCAATCCATTTTATAAGGATTTCGGCAAAAGCCGAAACCCTAAAAAGAGTGCGGGTTTTCTAATTCTACAGACAGAACACTTTACATATTGCATGGCAAATTAAACATTACTTGAATTTGGGAATGAACTTGGAAATAAAACTTTCTGGAGTAGAATCCTGTCTTCAACGACCATTAAAAGAGGTAAGTTATGGGGTTTTTAATAGGTAGTAGCTTATTGCAAACAAAATCCTCTATTTAACAAGATCTAATATTAACGGATTCTGTTACAGAATATCCTCCAAACGAAACGGAAAACAGTTATAGATGACGAAACTCAGACAATAACTAAATTTTGACCAATCACATGCCACCACCGGGTAATCATTACTACCAGCACATTTGAACCATCTGCCAGTAAGTTCGGGATACTCAAAAACTCATACATACCAATTTTCAGCCAAATCGAACACTATATAAATTTCGACCAATCAGAGCCCACCATTTCGTACAAGGCTACTTTCGAAACACCCACCAATCAATACAGAGTACCAAAATATCCCGACATGCCAGTTTTTTGCAAGATCAAAAAATATCTAAATATTGTCGACCAATATATAAATTTCGATCAGTCAAAGCCCCTAAATGGTAACTATGGCAATTAAAAAGATATAATGCACATCGGCACATAACTATCAATGTTCATGTGAAGTTTCACTAGGATCGCACAATTACTTACAGAGAAATATATAGGACATGTTCACAGTGGAAGAAGACGAAGAATCGGAAGAAATAATAATAATTACGATAATAATAATGATATGAAATGAAGTAAACACAGAATTTCCCCCACTTCATATGGGGACATGAATAATGAATGGTCACTTAACCCATTTCCTGATATTGACGACTTTTGACGGCTCTGTAAAAGTCACGTTGTGGAACCATTGTGATAAATAGAGCATTTGCTCCTATAGGAGCAAAATGCTCTATTTGTCACAATGGTTTCAAACTACACAATTCTACATTTTTCCTTTCTCTAGTTAATGTTCTTTTTCGGTCTTATTCAAAGACGTTGTATCCAAAGCTAGCCTATGAGGTAATGGGTTAAGACAGGTTCTGCTATACTCTGATTATTTTGGTATGGCTATGAGTTGTACATCACGTTTGGTAGTGCGCTGTGTCAGTGTATGAATTTCACATCAACATGTATTTTCTGAGTAAAAAGTCTGACTGACATTGTGTGTATTGTTCAAGAAAAGTGCTCCGAATGTCAGAAATAGCAATTTCTGGAACTGAGAAAAAGAGTTCATAGAAGGGAGCGACGGGAGACGGAGATTTGGGAAAGGAGAGAAAGGGGAAGAAAAAAGGGGAGACAGGTGCAGATGGAGTATGAGGAGTTACAAAACCCCACCACATTTGCTTATTAAAAATCTACTTGTGCGAGTTCAATACGTCTCTATGTTTTCCTTCATCAGCGAAATTATGCTAGAATAGGAGGGAGAAGTTTGACCTATTTGTTCATTTAATGACTTCAGTCAATTTCCTAGAATCTAACTAAAGAAAGCACAGCTGGTCGCCATCTAGAACAGAATGTATGTAGAGTAAACCCCCACTAAACCGAAATAGTAGAAAAGAATAATTTAGATACATCTACTTTAGAGGGGTGTTCTGTATAGCGAATAAATTGGCATAATATTTTATGTACGTGACATTGAAACTTCATCTTTAAATGATGGCATACTTATGTCTTCTTAAAAAACTGCCTGTTTATTCTAATACTGATTTCAAATGCATTGCTTGGGATTGGAATCCAAGTTACTAAATGTCTAATCCGAACCAATTCACAGAGTGCTACGAGATCATGCATGAGTGTTGGTTTAGTTCAAATGCAGCATAAACGTCATTTTCAGACTAAACAAGTTAGGTGTTAGAGAGTACACTAGATAAATTTAGTTACTTATTCAAATACTATAATGATAAGTTCTCCACCAAACCCAATGCTTTGACCACTCCTTAGAATCATATCAAAGAGACGATTCTCATGAGTTGTAACAACATAGGGTTTGCTTGAGAAATAAAAGAGCTATTTGAAACAAGGTCTAATCACATATCCACCTATACCTATGTGTTGACCTGCATTTTCTTTAATTTTGTACTCTCATATCATGCATGTCGAAATGCGGTCTGTGCTCAACATCGTACTGGCTTATGGAATCAATTAAACCATTCGTTGCTGTCGTCTGCTACAGTTGTTCATTTGTTTACATATTCTCCCACAGACGTAATCGCAGCACCAAACAGTATGGGTCCTAAAGAGACACCGAGTTATACGGTGTCTCATCTTGATCCAAACTGTTTGCATAGGAAATTGCATTTTCGCCATTGTAAGCGTTAATGCTTTGCACGTCAGTGATGGTACACTGATCATGTATTGTCATGATCTATGCAAACAGGTTTCGATTACGGCGTATTGCATGTGGATGCAAATTGTCTGAAAAATCTAATCTGATTGGTATGTGTTGTGTGTGTGTTTTAGCAAAATTAGCTCGAATGATAGTCGATGACATTTCTATGATTACTAATCATGCAATTGACAGCCAATCATGGATAATCTCAGCCGCATTTGTCTATTATAATGAAAATATGACGATATAACATATTTGAAATTTAACACTTCTCAAGCTAAGTGAGTCTTAACTGACATTTGCAAACAGCTTGGATCTAGATGTGACACCGAGTCAATTGGCGTCTAATCAGAGTTGTTTTACACTTTGTCAATAGTTTCTCTAAAGTTTGATCAAATCGGAAGTTAGCGAATACTTCATAAACCCCTAGTCTGCTAGTCACAGCTATAGTTGCGTTTGCAAACAGTGTAGATCCAGACGAGAGAGCTCCCATAGGAGCTCTCTCATCTGGGTCTTCATTATTTGCCATGAGAAATCCATGCCTGCGTGATCTATGTTTTTGCCAAGGAGAAGCATTTCGACATATCTTGTATATTTTGCAAAGATTCGCCTAGTTAATATTCAAAGCAGGCAGAGCGTTAAAAATATGTGGCGGGCTAAAGGGTAAATCAGAGATTGAAGATACGTTATTTTCGTAGCATGAGAAAGGCCAACACTCCATTGATGATGAAATTTTGAAATAAGATAGCGATGTTCTAAATCGTGGCACATGATAGATTTACCAGTACAGTAACAGAACTCTAAACCGGCACACAGTCTGGTTTAAGTATCGGTCTTTAACCCTTTCCCTGTTCAATATTCATGAAAAATAGCATATCTGTTAGTTGAATATCTATTAGTTGGACTTTTATACTGTTTACTTTTCAAGGATTTTCTTTTGCTGTGGCAAAAACAGTAGAATCATGTCTATACCATGTCAAAAGCAAACAGAGCAGACCCAGAACATGATCTAAACTGTTTGCAAATGCGTGAAAATGCGCTTATATGAAGGAAGCGGTTAACCGTTTTCTTCCCATGTTATAGAAGGACAACTCGTCCATATGTTATTTTGGAACTGATCCGTTGTTCATGCACGGGGCACACAACAAACAACGTATTTACTGGTGTCAGCCATTGACATCGATGGGTTCAGTAAGACGTGCAAACCCTCAGAAGACGCCTCCTTCACAATCCGTCTGATCAGGATCTACACGGTTTGCCTATGTACTTTTTACTTGGCAAAAATGGGTTAAGATAGATGACAGCCGGGAGAAAGTCCTACAGGAGATTCCGGCATGATTGTCATCATGCATTAAGCAGATACCTGAAGATATCTAAATATTTCTTAATTAAAAGTCCAGTTTATAAGAGGTTTACATCATACATCTAACGATTTCCATGACGTTTTACCATGTTCTAGACTATTAGTTTTACCTCTGCAATCTGTTTGGAAAGCAACCATGTCTTAAAGGACAACATGCATGTACAGTTGAACTTCGATAACTCGAACTTCAAGGGACCATACAAATTAGTTCGAGATAAGAGAGGTTCGAGTCACACGATATTTAATCTGAACAATTTATCAAGGCCACAGCTTAATACAGGTTTAAAGTAATGCTGAAAGCTCCTATAGGAGCTTTCAGCATTACTTTAGACCTGTATTAAGCTGTCATATGTGTTTCTAGATACATTTTAGAGCAATTGTGTATTAAAAGTTTTGGAAGGACTGAACTTTTCGTTCGAGTTATCCCAAAGTTCGAGTTATCCGAGTTCGAGATATCGAGTTCAACTGTATCTGTTAACGTTTTCAGCACATTTGTTATAACTTGCAAACAGTTTGGATCCAGTTGAGATACCGAGCGGCTTGGACTAAGATATCAAATAGACAATTTTGACATGAGATTAACCCTTCGCTTGCTATTCGCGTCAATATACCTACCTGTAAATAGTGAAGACCCAGATGAGACATCTCCTGCAGGAGCTGTCTCATCAGGGTCTGCACTATTTACAAGTTGATTGTGCAACCAGTGCACTCCACAGCAGTGATTGCACAGCGAAATACTTCACACAGTGAAGATATATGTTATTATACAACAGGGCATTGGTAAAGAAGGAGAAATGTATTTTAAAATTCAGCAAGCGAAGGGTTAAATAAACTGAAAATAATTGAAGAGAAATGTACTCTGCAGAATTCAAGTGGACAAGTGAATGTCTATATAAGTGAAAGATCTTTATAAATGTTGACGCTTTGTTTCTTAGTATTAGTTATTTTTTAGCAATGGATTAATAAATTCCTTTTATCCAGTCACCAGGCTTCTCTAGTGACATAATAAAGGGGGTGCAAATAAACTTAGGTTTATTAGGTTACTTCCGGTAGTGGAAGGTTTATTAGGTTAGTAGATAGGCGTAATGATTCTATAACCATGGACCTATTTTAGTTTTCTGTAAATATTCATAAACATGTTGATGGAATAGATCTAACAGATCTATTTGGTCACCAGAAGAATTATTCAAATGACAAAAAATAAAAATAATTGGCTACAGCTGGATTCGAACCCGCGCCTGATCCTACAAAAACTAATTCTAATCTCTCTAGAGACGTCGCCCTTACCGATTACGCCACTGAGGCCACATACAAAATGACGTTGATTTATCACTTTTATTAATTTAATCCACCGCTGGCAAAACCCGTTTTTGATAAAATCAAACCTGGAAGCAAAGATTGACAGATAAATAGTAAATGCTTTCTTTTCACTCTCATGATTATTTGATTGATAAACTCTTACAGGGGCGCTGATGGTCATAAACCTAAATATAGCCTGTTCAGTTCCATCGATTTCTGAGTGACGTTAGGTAGAATCTAAAAATAGAAACCGAGACTACGTAACTCGAATTTGACCAAAGAATATAGATCATGTCTGTTTGAAATAACTTATCGACCCTCGATTCAAATCATCTTATTTTTCAAATTCAACCACGTTTCCCTTCTAGTAATACACGTATCGAAAGTTCAAACTATATTCCTCTGCGGTAGCTCATTAGATCTATTTACGTCTAAATGGAAGTGAAAAGGGAGGGATCCGTTGATCGAAAAACTGCATTTTCAATGTAAATTATTTCAAGAGTGTTATGAGTCTATAAAAAAGACATTTAACTATATTGACTGGATAAATCGAATAATAGGTTAGTGCCGTAGATGGGACGCCTTTATCCGACTCGGAGAGAAAACAGTTGAGGCTCGGCAAGCCTCGCCTCAACGTTTTCTCCCCTCGTCCGAGAAAGCGTCCCATCTACGGCACTAACCTATTATTCTCTATATTCGTGAAACTGATATTAAGCTTTAATTCCGAACAATATTCGCACACTGAATTGTTCGTTTATGGCGATAAAGTAAAATGACAAGTTCGGTATATAACATGAATTTGCTGTCATTTAACAAGTGATCAATTACTCATTGCAATATAATGCCACAAACCTTCTCCATGAAGAACTTTTCTTCATGACTTTCACTCTACAGCCACCTGCCTAATAAGATATCAAGTCTTCTTTATTGATTCTTTGACTGGAAATGCCGCATCTGTGATTACCTATACAGTAAAACCCCTCTTAACCGGAATTCTAGTAGACAAAAATCTAGATACTTTTAAGCAGGTGGCTGCTTAATGCAGGGTGAAAGTCATGCAGAAAGCTCCTAGAGGAGCTTTCTGCATGACTTTCATCCTGCATTAAGCTGCCACCTGTCTCCAATACCGACATTTATGCTAATTTTAACTACAACCAGTTTGGATCCAGATGAGTCAATCGGCGTCTCATGCGGATCAACACGTGTTGATGCTGTGACTGTTTTCTACTTTTTCAACAAAAATAAAGCAAAGTAAAACGAAAGAAGCTTTTAGCAGACAACGCAATTTACAGACGACGAATAAATTTTGCAGTGAAACACGTAAAGTGCTATTTAGATGGGGATTTACTGTATAGTATATTGTATAATTTCCGACCAAACAGGAAATGCTGTAATGTTGTGTAACGGGCGTTGTTACTTCAAATGAGACACAATTAACCCCTAGCCGGCTATAGGAATTGATGTTTGTGGTGACCCTGATTTGCATCAGTTTCAGTTTACAGTAAAACCTCTCTTAACCGGACATATTAAATTTAGTATAATACCGGTCTTGGAAACAAGTGACAGCTTACTCCACAGCTTACTGACCTGCCTAAAATATTTAAATTCTTATCTACTAGAATTCCGGTTAAGAGAGGTTTTACTGTATTTCTGTTTCGTTCACTACTGACCTGACGACGAACAGTTTGGATCCTGTTGAGACGCAACGGTATGGAGTGTATTATCTGAATCAAAACTCATCGATCATCGATCACAAATACCAATCAGACAGTGAACAGTAGGATCAGGTTGAACCCTTACAGCGCTGAATTTGCAAATGGACTAGTCCAAAATACAAATATAAGCCAAACTTATAGTGATAATTTCGGGGGACTTTCCTTAAGAAAAGTGTAACATGACAAGCAGTGTAGACCTTGGTGATAGGGCTCCTCTAGGAGCCCCTATCTGTCTCTACATTGTTTGCAAGGTCATTTGTGACTCGTGTCCCACACTGTAAGGGTTCAGGCACAATTGTGTATACCAGGAATTCCCAACACCAATTATCAAGTTTTGCAATTTGCTGTTGCGCGATTTTATTAATTTATGTTGTCATGACAACGCCATATCATAATACAGGCTGCAGATACGTTTTTACTATGACACAATTAAAGACGTGGTTAACTTTAGTGCAGTAAAGGCCCTGTACATAAGCTATGCATTAAGATTTTAATACCGGGGGTGGTTTAATTTAGAATAACCGATAAAGCTCCCATTTAAACGTAATTCAACACTGCATTTTCAAACCGATTATTCCAAAATGCAAACAGATTAGGCTTATCATGAATATCTAATATCATTTTAAAATAAAAACAAATGTAACATGACACACAGTGCAGACCGTAATGAAAAGTGTAAAATGACAACAGTGCAGGCCGTGGTGGGATTTCCTGTAGTAGCCTTCTCATTTGGGTCTACAGTGTTTACAACGGACATTTTGTTGTGTGGGCAATACATCTCGATATTGGATTAGTGGTAAGCTGAGTAAAGCGAGATCTCACAAGGATCCAAACTGTTTTTATACTGGAGGAAGCCAGACTTAAGTACCGCAAATTGAATTCAACTATCGTTATGTACAAAGCTACGTCCGATTTAACAATGTTTGTGTCTTAACCCTTTCCCTGTTCTTTGTTTATTTCAAATTTCAATGCCTACTGAAAATCCATGGACAAAATAGTTATAATGAAATGTGGAAGGTGGAACAATGTAGCCATTTTAGAAAGTAGAGAAACATATTTATCAAATTCCACCTGCAAACAGAGCAGACCCTGATCAGCCGTCTGATCTGGGTCTACTCTGTTTGCAAATGCGTGAAAACACGTTTATATCAGGGAAAGGGTTAATGCGCCATAGGCGGGTCCATATGTCTAATTGCATATTTTGAATACAGCAAAATACCACCTAACTACTGCTTTAACCAGAACTGTAGATCCGCCCTGCCCTGCGATGTGCCTTCGGTTCTAGGTCCAATAAATGCTAATGAGGAGTTAAGCGGTTAAAATATAGTGGTGCCCCTTGACATCCAACTCTGATCATTATGAAACTGATCGGAAACATTCTTATATAATTTGGGACAGGAAAAGTAAACTGAAATATTTGAAAACCATTACCAAAACGGGAAGAGAAAATGAGCAAATTATAACATTGAAACGGTCACGTGAATATCATGATCAAACAGTTTTAGTACGTTTCACGCGTGCTTGAATTGGTTTAAACATACTTTATTACTGGAATATACAACATGCATCAATTTACATAGATTCGAACCTTTCATCTAAAACGGCGTAAGCATTTTGTCATATGGATACATTTTTAAGTCTTTAAGTGTCGTCTTGAAATGTCGTCATATTATTTCCCGGTTTGCAAGTACCCTCATTAGTACAAGTGTAATGTTTCTAGAGGGTGATTCTTTACAATTGTGATGTGAAATACGGCATATGGCTGACCAGTTTTCAGTAATATTGCTCTGTTACATGTACATACGTGTATTGTCTGTGTACATGTAACTCTGAAAACAAATTCCATGTAAAGCGATACTGTTTTTAAAATAGTTATCTCGGTTGCAGATATTTCCAGATAATTATTAGGGCCAGTAATGTTTGCGTTTACATTGAGTATGTGTATTTTCTTGCAACTGTATGGGATGAAATGTGTTGCAGTTGTCATGTTGATGTTGTAATTACAGTTAGGTAAAAATATATATCATATTCCAAAGGGGGTGGGGGTTCAGGGGGTGTATTTGCAAGCAAAACTTTGTTACTGGGGGAGTTTGGGAGTTCACAGATTGCTATTTGTTTAATAGTCTATTGCTATCTGGTGGACAAAAAATAAATATTAATGACAAAGGTGTCTTCATGGAGTTGAGCTTCGAATAGTTCACAAATGTGTACACTAAATTGGTGAGATCGAGCTACTTTCGGCTTGGGACGATAACACCTCCACCTCCGGCGGAGTACACAGGCGTTAAATTTGATTTAGGTTAAGACGTTCGTCAGTACACCCCCGATGATTCCTATACGGTATGAATTTCGTCCAAAATACGATATTATTTTTAAATAAAGACATGAAGAAGTATAAATATGTAATAAATGTATGTACCTGACAAGATCACTTCCAAAGTCATTTATGCTTTTGTTGTTTCTAACCGTTTCTTCGTAGCGATCACACTAACTGATGCGTGTATACACTTGCTCTAACGCGACAACAACAGTGTGGGTAGCGGTACGTGTTAAATTCAGATACGGATAGTACATAGATTACTCTTCATCAGCCGGTCAGGTTTTCAACGATTTCAGCGCTTTGATTCATATATGGATTGATAATGGGCAGACCAAATCTTTTGAATCATATATCGCAAGAACAGCAAACAGTGGTTTAAATAGATTTATTGCGCTGTAAAGGCGCTATAATAACCTTGTTTTCATATATGCAGTGTGTTTTACTTATGTAATAAATATTCCACTATTAATGTTTTACTCAACATTTAAATCGGTGACACGTTATTTTTGTGTATGTTCAAACGATTGCACTGTTTTTATATAAATACTGATTTCAAAGACATACTACCATCCCTTTCTGTGTGGGAAACGAGTCCCACATGTTCTTTGTTCAGTGTAGAACCAGATAAGAGGGTTACTAGAAGAAACGTCTCATTAGGTTTTTCTTTTCTCATTCTCTCCTAGACTAATTTTAGACCCAACCTCTTTGAATAAATCTACAGAAAAGGAGCATTTATTAGAGAAAAGGAAAATTTTAGATTAGCGCAGTATTAAAACCATTGTGATAAATAGAGCATTTGCTCCTATGGAGCAAATGCTCCATTTATCACAATGGTTTCAAGAAGTGATTTTTACAATAAGGCGTCAGTAGGACAGAATGGGGTAAACGAATCCCTGACTATTCATTGTAAAACTGATCAGTTTTATTTCTTGAATACTGTTCCATTTGAAAATTCAGCGCATAATGAAATAAGTTAGTAATATTAAAAACCGAGAAGGCTTCTGCATATCTGTCGTTCTTCATTGACCTACTACTTACCTGATACAACTACAGTTAGAACACTTGGAACTATCGCTTAACCCATTACCTCATAGGATATTTTTAGATACAACCTCTTTGAATAAACCTACTGAAAAGGAGCATTAACTAGAGAAAAGTAACTTTGTTAGAATTTTGTAGTTTGAAACCATTGTGATAAATAGAGCATTTGCTCCTATGGGAATATGAGGGAATGGGTAAAACCTTTACTCCATGGATATACATTTAAGAAATAACGGCATCATGTATATTAATTAGATTACGTATGTTTTACAAAATACACATGGACACATGAATGAATTTCTTGGGCATTACAGAAACTGTAGAATCGTGTCTATATTACATCATAGGCAAACAGACCAGACCATGATTAGACAGCTACTTTAGGAACCGTCTTATATGGATCTACTCTGCTTGCAAAAGCATAAATAGGCGATGTTATACAGTACATGGTTAAGAGAGGAGTTTGCTGTTTGCAAGTGCAAATAAGGCCAACCTCATGTGAAATACAGAACGCGATAATTATAGTTTTGTGAGAGGACAATTTGAAGCCGGTGTTATTTAATAATAGACCATGTGCAATAAAAACCTAATTATCAAAGATGAAACTGCGAAATGGAGGCACTGATTTAATTACATTAAAGTAGCATTTGAAGAGAAATCAGGCAAATTACAGGTATAATCGAGAAGTGTAGGACCTTTATAATTATACGTGTTAAAATAATAGTTCGTTTCTGATCTACTCTAGATCATACAAAATGCCTCTCATTTGGATCCAAGCTATTTGCAGATGCCAGTCAAATGGCACTTAGCAGGTGAATGGTTAAACCTTTACTGTATAAAATACGCATTCCGACGCTTTTGCAGACAGAGTAGACCTATAGGAGCCGTCTGACCAGGGTCTGCTATGTTTTCTTATGTTATACAGTATAACCTCTCTTAACCGGGCGTTAAATTTAGTATGAATATCGGTCTTGGAGACAGGTGGCAGCTTAATGCAGGGTGAAAGTCATGCAGAAAGCTCCTAGAGGAGCTTTCTGCACGACTTTCACCCTTCATTAAGCAGCCACCTGCCTAAAAGTGTCTAAATTCTTATCTACTAGAATTCCGGTTAAGAGAGGTTTTACTGTAATGTATATATGATTCTACAGTTACTGCCAGGGCCAAAAGGTCCAGTGTACATGTACTATTATAACACTTTAGTCTGATTATTATTCATGATATCAATATTTCTTACATGATTATTCATGGAGAAAGTGTTATACTGTTATACTATAAAATAAAATAACGGTAAACAGTTCCAAATACGACTCAATGTTACTGGACATTTACTGGGCATTTCATTTGGATGGAAGAGTATTGCGCGACGTCATTACCGACACTTCCATTTGGTATAAAGTAAAGCACAACAACAACATTCAACACCAAATACACTATCTCCGAAAAACAAACTACCTGGATTGCAAAATGTCAGCGTCATACATACTTAACCTTGGTACAATAAGATTTAACCCTTCGCTTGCTGAATTTTAAAATACATTTCTCCTTCTTTACCCTTGCCCTGTTGTATAATTACATATATCTTCACTGTGTACAAGTATTTCGCTGTGCAATCACTGCTGTGGAGTGCTCTGGTTGTACAATCAACTTGTAAATAGTGCAGACCCTGATGAGACAGCTCAAGCAGGAGCTGTCTCATCTGGGTCTGCACTATTTACAGGTAGGTATATTGACGTGAATAGCAAGCGAAGGGTTAAAATTTACCCATTGCCATGCCTTTATTGATAATCAACATAACATATTGATCAGCGAAATGCAAAACTGTTATAATAAGTTAATAAACATTGATAATATGCGTACATTAACCCCTTTCTTCTTACAACCACCTTTGCAAACAGAGTAGACCAAGATCAGATGGCGCATGTAGGGCTCTGCTTGCTTATGGAATATTAATAAATATGATTTTACAGCTTCGTCCACTGCAACCATTCACTGTGTTCATACCGCTATTGTACATAACTCATTTATAAATATTCATGATGTAATTCTTTACTTAGTACAGTAAAACCCCTCTAATGCGACCACTTTATGAATAAACATGGGTGTCTTTATAAGCAGGTGGTTGCTTAATGCAGGACAAAAGTAATGCAGAAAGCTCCTCTTGGAGCTTTCTGCATTACTTTTGTCCTGCATTAAGCTACCACCTGCATCTAGCACACATGATTATACCTATTTTAGGTGGTCGCATTAGCGGGGTTTTACTGTATATGAATACTTATGAATTAAAGGGATAAACGCTTTTGTTTGTCAGTAGTAACTCCATTATTCCTCAAGACAATTTCATTTCATTTTCAATGTTTTAAAATTCGCACCTGTACGATTGTACTCTGTTTCATGTTCTAATTGACTCACACGTATTATGGCAAAAACGTAGGCAGTTCTACCGACATATGTTACAAATATAATTGACAGCAAGAAGTCGTTTACCTAAATATTATTGTAAATTGGAAATATACATAGCACTATGCTGGACCTTTACCAAGCACTATGCTGTGACCACACAGAGACAGAGATAAGATGAGTTAACACATTTTCAAGCATGGCTCCTTTATTTCTACACCTAACCCTAAGTTCTTGCCAGTCCTTAGAATATTCTCTGCTAAACGATACTATGGAGTAATCACAGTAAAGAACATGGTGTACAAACGAGGGTGTCTGTATTTGAAAGACAGAGAAACACTTCTATTCTGAACGCTCAAAATAGAATCAGTGCTGGTCTTTAAAACGAGTGGCAGCTTACTGCAGGGCGAACGTCATGCAAAAGGCTCCCAGCTGCGTAGAACAACCTACCTACCGCAAGACAGGCTTCCTCACATGAACATTCCAAATACCCAGACTGGGATTCGAACCATACATTGTCATTTGAAGACCATAACTTCTCGGCCGTGGATCCACCACCCCCCCCCCCCCCCCCCCCTCTGCCCCAAAAGACATTCTTCATTATCAAAGTTTATAGTAGGTTTATCATACGTCATTTCATTATAGCTCTGAAGCTTCGTTCTCTTGTTGATACATTTAATTAAGAGTGCATCCAATACTTCAGAAAAGAAGTTTAATGATGAAACTACAGTTACTTTGATGCAGTTAATATGAGAAAGAATCAATGTTAACATTTCAAGGTATGAGCTTGGGAAAGTTATTAGAAAATATAATTAGGGAATCATAGAGAACATCATAGTGCAGACCATCCATACTCTATAGCACGTGAAATGCGTTGTTATCCGTGATATTTACATCATGAACAAGGCTTTAAGAAAAGATTGACTGAGTTTCAAACAGCTTGGATCCAGATAAGGTGCCGAGTTATTTTGCGTCTCACATCGTTGCAGGGATAAGTGGTTAATAAGATCACGAAGATTTGTGTAAAAGTCGTGTATTACTTTAAACAGAAATGCTTTGAAGTCCTGTTAATGCGATCACATATTCTGTTTACAGAGTATCTGTACATTCAAGAAGGTGGTTGCTTCAAGCTTTCTGCCTAACTTTTGCCTTGCATTACGCTACAAACTGTTTTAAAATTCCAGAATTATATTTCTTTTGGGTGGTCATGTGAAAGGCCTATTGCTTGTAGTGAACGAAGATTTTTCTAAAGACGGATGCTTAGTGTTAAAAATGTTAACTTAGTAATGCCTTCTCATTTGAAGTACTTTGATCGTTTCCCGTGAACTACGTGTATACATGGGTGAATATTTAGAATATATAAGCAATTGGTACAATGGCCAGTTTAACACGCGATGCATTTACTAACACACTAATTTATTGATTTACATATTATGTCGTTGCCTTATTTATCTATTGAAGACTCATTCGCCATTTTTATCATTTTCAGTTCGTTGCTCACCCTAATTGCCAACAGCTCCTGACCAGTATTTGGTATGAAGGTCTACCCAGCTGGAGGAAACGCAACGCGGTCTCCAAATTCTTCATCTGTGTTGGCCTTATCATGCTCATGCCATTTATGGCTATGTACTACTGGATATTTCCGCTTAGTCGCATAGGCCAGCTACTCAGGAGTCCGTTCATGAAGTTTCTCTACCACAGCGCCTCATTCGGAGTATTTCTGATACTACTAATATGTGCGTCCACAGAGGTGTCAAGTCTGAGTAACAGGGAGAAGTTACGTGGACCACCGCCCACTGAGCTGGAGTGGCTGATATGTATTTGGGTGACAGGTAGGTATTGAATGTTTAATCCTGTACGTGTACATTAGTCTTGTTAAGACATGATGACACCGTGGATATTTATAAGCTGAACTATCATAATGTTACCATTTCAGGGGATTGTTTTCTTTGACAAAAATGTAGAATGAAATCTATGTCATGTCATAAGGAAACAGGGTCCATGCTTATAAAGCTTTTAGTTGAGTCTGAGTTTCGTTCTCAAGCTTTTGATTGGTCAGATTTGAGTTCTCAAGCTTTTGATTGGTCAGATTTGAGCCAAAGGCTCAAATCTGACCAATCAAATGCTTGAGAACGTTCTCAGACTCAACTAAAAGTTTTATAAGCATGGACCCAGAACAGACTCGGATCAGACATCTATCTTTGTCTGATCTGTTAGCAAAAACATGACCATGCGTTTATTTGAGGGAAAGGGTTAACGCTATGAATTTTAAATTTTCAAAGTGGAATCGTTCATCCCCGGTTAAGTGTATTCAGTATAAAACGGTGTGTTATATAGAAGAAGGTTCCGATCGACAAACAGAACAAAGCCCTATAAATCTATATTGGTCTTTACTGTTTCAAATGGCAGTACTTCGGGTTCAGCATTCAAATTGCTGATGCATTATTTCTGCAGAGTACTTATATAGACATACAATAGATTTCGTTTGATATGTTTTCTTTCAAAGGCGCGTTTTACTCATCAATGTACTATTTCATTTTTCATTTGATTTGTAACTTTCATTTCTTATAACTACTTCTTTAAACCATTGTGGAAAATAGACTAAAACAACAGCAATGGCAAATACAGTGATAAAATTCATGTAAAATTAACACATATTCAAGTGAAACAAACTGGGCTAATCTATTGCTAGTGTACTCATAATATCGCGTTAGCAGCTGCCCTAACTAATGTTATACCATTGCAATTTACATATTTTAACATTTAATCTGTTCAGCATATAGATCTATGACGTTAAAAGAAAAGTTCTTCCAACTACATCTTCGTTTCTAAGACGTCAGCAAGTTATCAAACATATTTTATCCTGATGAGACACCGATTGACAATGACAGATCCGCCTACAACAAGCTAAAGGTCTAAACCGCATAAACCAGCCAGATATTAAGTTGACATCCACCTTAAATAAAGAAATACGTAATTATATTGAACATAAATGCAATAAACATCGGGCTTATAGTCAGGTTTTAGCTTAATGCAGGGTGAAAGTCGTCAGATCGCTCCTCTGTGAGCTATCTGCATGACTTTCAGATTTTCACCCAGTATTAAGCAGCCCATCTGCCTAAAAGTATCTAAATTCTTCTTTGCTAGAAGTCCAGTTTGGAGCGGGTTTACTGCACATGCAAAGTAAGTGAAACTGAATTGAACAGGACTGGTGTATAACTGATCTGGACCAATGACAGCATCACCTATCCGTCCAGCATTCAAAACACAAATATTTTTTCGCTGAATGGAGCTGGTATTATATTACAAATCTTTTGATCATATTTGCTTTGAAATAAAATGTCATTAAAGTAATGTCACCAGCTTCATTAACCTTTATCGTGCTCTCCGCGGCTTTACTCGCATTTTCAAAAATCATGGATCCAATCTGTCGGACGCTTGGCCAATAGATTTGTCAATAGTTTGTCAAACGCCTGTTTGAACCTAAAGTAATCAAAGTGCACCATAGTTAAATTTGAGCAGACATTATTTTTGTCATAGCGAGGTAAGGATTTAAAAGGGACATTGCGAAGATAAATAATCACCTGTAGAACTTTGTCGACGCATCATGTCAATTCTGCTAGTTGTTCCTACATAATACACATTTATGCATTGAACTAGATAATACTATATGCAATTTAGAGCAATTTAAACTTCGCAAAATAATTAATGAATCAGGATTCTGATCTTGCCTATGATATCTTTCTAGTACCATTTCCTTAAATGGTGCCTTTCAGACATCAAGTGCCAAAAGGGCACAGTAGAAATCAAACCAGCGTCATATACCAGCTCGTATAATTTCCCATGAGTTATCATAAATAATAAAATGTTATTTACCCAGTCATAGAAACATTCATTAACTATTTGACTGCCAATAACGACCCTATGGTTACCTTTACGTAGGCAAAACGTAAGAACCATATGAGACGCCGTGGAACTGTTTCTTACTATGATAATGTTTCGAGCAGTAAAATGGGAGAAACAATAAACATATGCAACTTAATGACACATTTGGCAGACGACAGTGCAGTAGAAAACAGTAGAACAATGCAGACGACAGCGCAGTAGGAAAGCGGCCAACAAAAAGAAGTAGGTGGTTGCTTAATACAGGTCAAAAGTAATACCGAAAGTTCCTTTAGGAGCTTTCTGCAGTACATTTGTCCTGTATTAAGTAACCACCTACTTTTTAAGATTCCCATTTTTAAATGAATGATCGCTTAACCCTTTCCTCCATTAATATGTCTTTCAACGCGTCTGTAAAAGTCACTTTATTAAACCATTGAGCAAATGCTCTATTTATCACAATGTTATAAACTACAAAATTATGATCTTTTTCTTTTTCTCTGGTTAATGCTCCTTTTCGGTAGATTTATTCAAATTGATTGGATCTAAAAATAGCCTATGAGGGAATGGGTTAAGGCATGTTCTAATGTGCTTGGTATCGAAAGAGTTAACCCTTTCCATATTTTATGTTTATTCATAATTTCAATACCTATTGCATATTCATGGACAAAATAGTTATAATGAAATATGACAGTTGTAACATTGTAGTAAACAAACAAAACTCAAACTCCATTAGCAAACAGAGCAGCCCCTGAACAGACGACTTCTATCGGATGTTTGCAAATGCGAGACATGGCGTTTATATGAAGGAGATAGTTAAGCCATTGATCTTCTTACTATAGGTTCACAAGTGTACTTAACCCTTTCCTCCATAGGATATTTTTAGACCCAACCTCTTTGAACGAATCTACCTAAAAGGAGCATTTACTAGAGAAAAAGAAAATGTTAGAATTATGCAGTATTGAAAACATTGTGATAAATAGAGCATTTGCTCCTATGGAGCAAATACTCTATTTATCACAATGGTTTCAAGAAGTGACTATTACAGAGGCGTAGAAAGGCGTATTTATGGAGGGAAAAGCGTATTTATCACACGGAAATACAGTGTACCAATATAATAGGTCTTCCGATGGCACTGTCTGATCGGGGTCTTCATAGTTTGCTTCACATATCATTATTTACATATTTTACCTACATAACATTCTACTTCGAAAACTCAAATTTAAATGTATCGAGATTCGACTGCGAAATACAATCTAATGTAGTTTTATTAGTGAGCTCTAGGTTGAGTGACGGTCTTAGACCTTAGAGGTGTATTATGCGCATGCTTTCGTATTAATCAATCAACATCAGAAGCTGTGCACGTATACATGTACATACAATGAAAATAATGCTTACAACCCATTTTCCGACAAGATATATTTGTTCAGCTAAATATTATCGCCATCCGAATAGTGCTAAATTCTTTAAAAGGAGCCTCATTTTTAGAAACGGGGATTTTGTACGGAAATCAGCGGACATCTTCGGCCAAGTTCTGAATAACTCCGACTCTATTTCGGATAAACGCTTTGAATATTAATTAACTTGTTATCACAAGTACAATGGCTGACACTGGTTGTTGGCCTACATATACATCGAATGATTATTTCCGGTATGTAAATTTGAATCTTACGGCAGATTCCGGTCAATGGCGAACGCTGTTCCGTTGGTTTCCGTAGCAATCCATTTTCCCAATTTTTTTTGACACAAACAACATTTACTAACCTTGCTGTTTAGTGTTAAATACATAGATTCCGATTCTGCAGTCATTTTGAAACACAAAATTTGCGGAAATTTGCGCATACGGAATAACATTTACAAACAGCGTTTGATCTAGATGAGACACCGAGTAACTCGACATCTCATCAGGAACCTATTTGTTTAACAACCTAACCCTGTTTTTTGGAAAGAAATGGAAGATATAGTATTTTTATAATTGCAGCAGACGACATTGTTAGTACTCAGTAGTTCGGATGATGAGTATGCGTAGGAATGCCAAACATGACACTTCTTTATGACATCACAATTCAAATTTACGCACAGTTACAAAGGACACTGCTCGTAGGTGGCTATACACCAAAATAAAAATGTTGCATGTACCCTGTGCATTATTATCACAATGCTGCTTACTGAATGGCGTAAGTATACGCTGGCCTTAAGACCATAATCATGCTTCATTTAGGTAGTCACCTGATTTTGGTGTTTGCCTCATTTAGATGGTCGTCTCATTTAGATGGTCGTCTCATTTAGATGGTCGTCCCATTTAGATGGTCGTCTCATTTAGATGGCCGTCTCATACAAACAGTTTGGGTCAAGATGGAAACACCGGGACTAGTATTGTTTGAACTCAATACTCTATACCTTAAAAAAGACAAACTATAGAGTTAACCCTTCCCTTGCTGAATACATTTTTCTTTCTTTACCCATGCCCTGTTGTATAATTACATATATCTTCACTGTGTACAAGTATTTCGCTGTGCAATCACTGCTGCGGTGTGCACTGGTTGCACAATCAACTTGTAAATAGTGCAGACCCTGATGAGACAGCTCCTGCAGGAGCTGTCTCATCTGGATCTTCACTATTTACAGGTAGGTATAATGACGTGAATAGCAAGAGAAGGGTTAAGACTCCTGAGAAAAACTAAAAAGGAAACTAAGTGTGTTAATCATTAGTCTGCTGCGGGCGAATGAGTTATTACCTATGCAAACAATTTAGATCCAGATGAGATGCCTAGTTCTGTGTCTAATAAGGATCCAAACTGTTTGAGACGTTGGTTTGTTTTTGTTCAAATAAGAAAATACAGGATAAAAATGAAAAGTTATTCTATCAAACATTTTCGCGACAGACTAACGGTTGAAAATCGAATTGGCATACACAACAACAATGTTCGTTTGGAATAATTCATGCTATTAACATGTCCTAATAGTTGTCTGTTTAATTTCTTTGTCCTAAGGATTTATCTGGTCGGAGTGTAAACAGCTGTGGGAGGAGGGGCTCAAGGCCTATATCAACCAGTGGTGGAACTGGCTGGACTTCATCATGCTTTCCCTCTACATGACCACGTTCACTCTGAGATTTGTCGCCTACTTCCAGATCGAATCAGGCGGCTACGGACCGCGCGAAATGGACCGTCAACACTGGCCTCTACTGGACCCCACCATGGTGTCCGAAGCGCTCTTTGCAATCGCCAACGTTTTCAGCTTTGCCAGAATTATTTACCTGTTCCAGGCTGACCAATATCTAGGACCACTTCAGATATCACTTGGATGCATGTTAATTGATATCGCTAAGTTTCTATTTATATTCTTTCTGGTGATGACGTCATTTGCATGCGGATTGAATCAACTATATTGGTACTACAACCCCGCCTCCGAGGGCAATCCGTCTGCATTTTACACGTGAGCATAAACGATGTAATCGTTTCCATTCTATATACACCTTTTCCCTCCGTTGCAAACAGAGTAGTCTCTATTCGGTGTCAGCTCTCTTTGATAATGGACTTTTACAGTTTCTGCTACACTCAAATATTCTGTTTTCACTGGTCATTGGAAAATTAATTCCTACTTAATCTGACTTTTATCCATTTTATCACTGTTTCCAATTAGTTGATCAGGCTTAAATGTTGTACGGGAATTTGGACATAAAAATACACCATTTACCATACATTTACGACACATTACCTCATAGGCTATTTTTAAACTCAATATCTTTGAATGAATCTTCCGAAAAGGAGCATTAACCAGAGAACAGGAAAAAAATACAATTTTGAAGTTCTGAAACCATTGTGATCAATAGAGGATTTGCTCCTTATGCGCAAATGCTCTATTTATCACAATGGTCTCACAAAGTGACTTATACAGAGTCGTCAAAAGTCGTTAATATGAAGGAATGGTTTAACACTCAGCGTTCTACGTTCGAATATTTGGTTACCATGCAAACAGATTGTCATTCGGACACTATTTGTTTTAAGGAAAATGAAGAAATATGTATATTTAGAATTGAAGCGAACGACAGAATTTTGCAGACAATTGCTCAGAATACAGAAGATTAAGACTTTTCCCTGACGGCTTTTGACGGCTCTGTAAAAGTTACTTTGTGAAACCATTGTGATAAATTGATCATTTGCTCCTATAGGAGCAAATGCTCTATTCATCACAATGGTTTCAAATTACAAAATTCTAAACGTTTCCTTTTCTCTAGTTAATGCTCTTTTTAGGTAGATTTGTTCAAAGAGATTGTATCTAAAATAGCCTATGCGGTAATGGGTTAACATGATATTAACGGCTACGAATAGAGCAGAACCAGATCAGATAGCTCAGGTAGGAGCCGTCTGATTTTGATCTGCTTGGATTGCTTACTCAGTAATATGGATCTAATTCCACAATGTATGCATGTGCTATTATAACAACTTATCTATTTAATATTTATTAAGATAAGTCATTATCATAAACAAGTATGCAAAATGTCACTTTATTTTCATGAATATTCATTAAGTAAAGGGTTAACACCAGAAATGTGATAATAGTGCTACTTGATATATCTCTCACACTCAGTATTACGTGTCATTCTCTCACGTTCAGTAGCTGTGTATGACATATTACCTGCCATTCATATTTGCCTTCTAGCATGCTACTTAATCTGATGAATATAAAATCTGGCTCCTCTCTCTTTTAACATAAGTTTCTACGAAACTTTATCACTGAAAAACATTATTTGGACTCTGCAAACTCTGCAGACTGATCAAACGACTCCTTTGACAACGTTCTGATCTTGGTCTGCACTGATATCAAAGGTCTAGTATATTTGATGCCTTCACTTTAAGGGTCACTATTGATATAAGGTAAATGATGCTTTTAATATGATGGCAGAATTAAGTGAGGTAGCAATTTGATCAGATTTGTACATGTATTAGATTTCATAGAACTTCTTGCCAAGCTTCTTGTCTGTACAGACTAATTTGTTCTTCTAAGACTATCCTTTTACTTAGATTTCATAATGGAGTTCTTCATTTTTGTTGCAATATTCATATTCAGAGTGTCAAGCAGGGTACATGCTTATAAAGCTTTTAGTTGAGTCTGAGATCGTTCTCAAGTTTTTGATTGGTCTGATTTGAGCCTAATCTGACTAATCAAAAGCTTGAGAACTCAAATCTGACCAATCAAAAGCCTGAGAACGAAACTCAGACTCAACTAAAAGCTTTATAAGCATGGACCCAGTTTAGAAACTGAACAGATGTCGAGTGGCTGGGCGTCTTATCTGGGTCACAGCGGAAAGTTATCACGGATTCACGAAATAGCTCAACAATAAATTAATTGCCTTGTGTATTCTTACATGTAGACAGCACTCTTACGATTGATAGAGATCATGTAAGTCCTTTAAACAGTGCCTCGGTGAAAACCTTACCCATCATGCATTCGTTAATTCGCAGTTAAGCAGAAAACCAATCTGTATATTGTATATCAACGTGGCATCTTGATTACATTGTCACCCCATGAATATTCATAATGTAAGAAATATTAATATCATGAATAGCAAATCAAACACTGACCAGACAGCTCCTCAAGGTATACTCTTTTGACATATATATTAGAAGGGCATATATATGGAGTAAATGGTCAATAGACATTGGCCGAAGTCATGGAAAATATCTGTTTCACCAGAAGCTACCGCAGTATCATACAAACGTAACAAAACGCATTTAACCCATTCTATCCTCCGACGTCTTTTTGCGCCTCTGTAAAACGCATACAATTGTATTGTGATAAATAGAGTTAGGTTGCTCCATAAGAGCAAATGCTCTATTTATCGCAATTGTTTTAAACTTACATTATTCTTGAATTCTACCTTTCTACAATTACTGCTCCTTTCTGTAGATTAATGCAAAGAGGTTTCGTCTAAAAATAGTCCAGGAAGGAATGAGTTAAACTTTGTTTCTTAGTGAACCTGTCCACATATATACATTGATTGGCTCTTTTTTGGGCGAAGTGTTTCAGCTCTAATTATTCTAGTGATATGGCCTATTGAAAATACTTCTATAAGCAAACAGTGCATGTTCTGATCGGGAGTTCTCTGGTCTACATTGTGTGTCTATGATCAATCAGACTGCAAAAGAGAGGCCTAATTATGGGTCTATAAGGCAGGACTCGTGGTAGCTTAATGCAATTTACATGTAATAAAGAAAACTCCTATAGAAGATTTCTGAATTAAGCAACCACCTGATTTATAAGATGCATGTGTCCAATCTACATCTATATAAGGTCGCTTAAGACAGGATCTTAGTGTACTACTGCTTTCCGGATAAGTACTCATACATTGCCTTACCTCGCTCTGGCAAAACAGTCTGCTCTAATTTAAATGTGGGTCCATGCTTATAAAGCTTTTTAGTTGAGTCTGAGTTTGTTCGCAAGCTTTTGATTGGTCCGATTTGAGCCAAAGGCTCAAATCTAACCAATTAAAAGTTTGAGAACGAACTCAGACTCACCTAAAAGGTTTTATAAGCATGGATACTGGTTACAAATGTATCTATCAAACTTTGCAGAAACTGTCTACCAGCTTAGATTCCGCGTTTATTTAATGCGAGTCTGTTCGTGGATTATAATTAATTGTATGCATTTAGTACAGCAAGAGAAATAAATATAGTTTTATTGCATTGAGAATGGTGAAGACACATACATACTGCTGTGTCTTCAATCATAGATCATATTCAGACAAAATTATACTTGGTATCGTATATTGATCAACACTGCTTAGAAATGACATTTAAACAACCGATAGTAATCAAAGCAATGTACATGTATCTATAAATGGAGCTGCTTATAAATGGCGAGTTTTCTAAGACTGTAAAACTGGAATAGAAATTTATCTTGGAACAAAAGTTGGGTTGGGGAAATGACTTATGAATAATTGCATGAATAATATCGATGTGACCGGTTTTGTTTAAGCAGTGTTTGAACATTCGTGTTCGATATCAATCGTAACACTTCGGCGGTGTTCCGATTAGTCCCCCCGAGGTATTCCGATTGGTTCCGTATGTGTTCGCGTGTTGTTCTGGAAAAAGCAATCATTTATTCACATTTTTGCATTTTACAATATAAGTTGTTCCGGGAAAATCTTCATAATTGGTCAAAATAGTATTATTTCAATGGTTATGAGATATTTTTATTAAAAAAGCGCGCTATTTATAGACATGTTGCCTTTTATCGTAATCGCATTATAAAGCATGTACACCATACTTGCTGTCAATGTCAAATTGAACGAATGCCTTACATGTTTCAGCCTAGAGGCCAGTTACCGGACCTTGTATTGGTCACTATTCAGTTTGACCCAGTTGAAGGACATCAAGATCAACGGCGGTCAGTACTTCACTGAAAACGTAGGGGAGATGCTGTTTATGGCGTACCACTGTATGGCTGTCATTGTCCTAATACACATGCTAATCGCCATGATGTCAAACTCATTCCAAGAAATAGAGGTACAACTAATTACAACTAATTACAACTAATTACAGTAAACATTCGAGTATTCAAAGACTCAAATACGTACCATTATTGACCTTTAACTCATTACCTCCTAGGCTATTTTTAGACACACCCTCTTTGAATGTATCTACCGAAAAGGAGCATTAACTAGAGGAAAGGAAAACTTTACAATTTTGTAGTTTGAAACCATTGTGATAAATAGAGCATTTGCTCCTATAGGAGCAAATGCTTTATTTATCACAATGGTTTCATAAAGTGACTTTTATAGATGCGCAAAAATGCGTCACTAGGGGATAATGTGTTAACACAGGTTGCAGCTTGAAGAGGAAGTCCCTACAATGAATGCATATTACAATAATGTCATTGAAAATAATATGTTATGTTCAATCATTATTATGAATATTGTCAATTTGAACTTATATCGAAAAATGTCCCTGTGATACAAAATAAACCGTTTTCAACAACATTTATAATTTCTGTTCTACAACAAAATATTATCGACATTGGTCGAACAGTTAACGAAACTAAAACGCGAGCCGAATACATACTAATACATTGCCGAACAACCGTAAGGAAGTTGTGTCTTTTTTGGTGTTTATTCGATTGGTTTTCTTACGATATGCCTCTTTTCAGCAAATAAACAAATGAGTTTCGTAAATTTTAGGCACTTTTGAAACATGCCGAATGTTGGGACTTCCCCTTTAATTCAGGATGACAGTTATGCAGAAAGCTCATCGGGGAGCTTTCTGTATGACTTTCATCCTGCATTAAGTAGCTACCTGCCTACAAAGACATGAAATAACCATGGAATAATTTGGAGACTCGCCTTTAGCGCAGTGGAACCGCCGCCCAGTGGAAAGGGGGTACTACTAAAATTTCGTAGTATCGAGTTTGTACTGTAACCCTTATCTCGCTGTGGAAAAATAATGTCTGCTCAAATATGGACGGAATCCATTTTGACTATTTCAGATTCGATCAAACTTTTGAGACAATTTTGCCCGAGTGTCATGACACAAACTGTTGAGAAAGTTTTAAACAAGTGTCAAACAGTTTCGATCCTGATTAGACGCCGAGCTGCAGATCGGCTTCTCATCTTGATCCAAACTGTTTGTATATGCGAGTCTGATAGAGGATAGCTACATAAGGGCTACTATACATGCACGTGGCCAGTGTTTATAACTGATTTGAAGACTTTGATACAGAATTAAAGAACGACACAAGGTGTGATATAGGAGCCTGGTCTTCTTAACCCATTACCTCATAGGCTATTTTAGATACAACCTCTTTGAATTAATCTACCGAAAAGGGGCATTAATTAGAAAAAAATAGAATTTTGTAGTTTGAAACCATTGTGATAAATAGAGCATTTGCTCCTATAGGAGCAAATGCTCTATTTATCACAATGGTTTCACAAAGTGACTTTTACAGAGTCGTCAAAAGTCGTCAATATGAGGGAATGGGTTAATTAAAGTACACATAGTGGTCAACATTATCTATTAACCCCACTTGCTAGTTCCTATCATGTTTAGTTTATGCAATGAGGTTGGTAACATCGTTGAATTTTCTAACCCATTTTTGCACTTCAGACTACATGTATTCACCTCCTTAGCTGGGGTAATTGTTTGATCAACCCTTTTCCTGTTGAATAGTCATCTAAGAAATAATCATCTGATGAATATTGATTAGCTGGTATTTTATAATGTCAAATGTAACCTTTTGTTATTGATTGGAACAGTAGAGTCAAGTCTACTATAATAGCATAAGAAAACAGGACAGACCCTGATCAGGCGGCTCTTATAGGAGCCGTCTGATCTGGATCTACTCTGTTTACAATTTTATTTGAAGGGCAGGTTCATAGCATTTCTAAAAAGTATCTACTTATCACACAACTCACAGTTTTATCTAAATTGACCGAACGTGAACATGATTTAACATAACAATATATTCAACATAAAATCTGATTACCCGGAACATGTTTGGTATAATTCTAATACTAGGTTGTTGTGTGAACATTTATATATACATGTACTAACAAACAAATACAGTAACACTGTGCTAATGCGGCCATCTAAGAAAGGTATGCTTAATGCAGAACAAAGGTAATGAAGAAAGTTCATAGAGGAGCTTTCTGCATTACTTTTGCCCTGTAATAAGCAACCACCTGCTTAAAAAGACATTCATGTCGATTCATTACATTTAGTGGTTTCACTGTAATTAGTTTAAATATAACCACTGTTTTCTTCGTTTTAAATCCTGAAGAAGAGATGACTACAGTCAAATCAAAAACTGCATTACTTCATTTATAAATACCCGTCTTTAATGCAGACCATTTATTCATCACATAATCTGTGGTATAGGAGAGCCGAAGCAAAGTGCCGTAAATCGCAGAAATGCACTAGTGCATTTTATGCAAATGAGCAGTTTGAATGCTGCTGTACAATGCTGTAAACAATGACCGATGAAATTGTTTTAATGAAACACGTTCACTATAATGAATATGACACTCGCTAAAGCTCGTGTCATTTTATTATAATAAACTCGTTTTATAAAAACAATTTGTAATGAACACTCATTTAAGATCATCTATTTAGCAGGTTGGACATGAAAACTTGCTTTATCAGTTCGTACTTCAATGATTGATTCATGGTATACACCTGAATAAAACCATCATTTGTCTCACCAATAATACGCTGCTTGAGTCCCTTTCCCTGCCAAGTTCTCTCGTCTACGAACTTTGTCGTCTGTTGCAAGTTTCATATTTTATTGTGCTACAATTTGTTCACCGGCATTGGCAGCGGAAGAGTTAAAGAGGAAGTCCCTACAATGATCGCATATTTTCAATAATATCATAAAACTTGGTATTTGTTATGCTCTATCATTATTATTAAGGTTCCCAATTTGAACTTATATCGAAAAATGCCCTTGTGATACAAATAAACCGATTTCATCAATACTGATAATTTTTGTTCTACAACACAATATTATCGGCCTTTTCCGTTAAATTCTTCCGCGTTTTGCCGATGATCACCCGATCCCTCAATTGTATACGTAATACTTTTCTCGGAAGTGATCGGAGAATCGCGAATATGGCGAACAGTTACGAAACTAAAACCCAACCCGAATAAAACTGAAACATCGGGGAGTAAAACCGGGATCGGCGATATCAAACACATGGATGTTTTGTCATTATAAACGGTAATTGGATGGGGCTTTTTGCGATATACTACTTTTCAGCATATAAACAAGTGAGTTTTGTACATTTTAAGTGTTTATGAAACGCGTCAAATGTAGAGACATCCCCTTTAACCCTTTCGGCACCAAATGTCTAATTATCGTCTGCAAACCAATTTTGTTATATCATTCAGTAAAAACAGAAATAAGATAAATAAATGCAAATTCAAAGGAAAAAAACACAAATATCGAAATAGAGTTTGAGACAAATAGTGAAGTCCCTGATCAGACGCCGCCTTGAAAAGGGCGGCGTCTGATCTGGGACTGCACTATTTGTCGTGGTGCATTTATGCGACTTCGGTGGTGAAAGGGTTAATGAACTACGTTTCCCGTTTGTAAGTCAAGACTTGTAATTATCACTCGGGGAACAATAATACATGCTCTTGTACCCTGTTCCAATATCTTAACCATTTTCATGTTGAATACACATGTTAGAAATAATAACAACAAAGATATTTATTAGCTGAATCGTTAAAATGGCATATACATATGCGCAGGACAGTTCGGCATTGGTGGAAACTGTAGAGTCAAATTTATTATAGCTTCATACTCCAACAGAGCAGATCCTAATCAGACAGTTCCTACAGGAGCCATCTGCTCTCGTTGTACTCTGTTTGCGAATGCGTGAATTGTTTTTATATGAAGGAGTATGATTAAATGTGTATGTTTATCAATAATATTTTGTTATACTTCGTGCATGTGTGATTGAACTATACCTGGCGTGCCTTCTATATGTGTCCTTGACTGCATGACATGTCAATACTATACCTATATAAAATACGTTCAATGATTTGCCTATAACAACAGCTCATTCGCTACGCAGTACACATTTGGTTAGATTGTATGGATTGACCTAATGAATGATGTATCTCCATAAATGGTCATATAACAATATTGTTAGTCATAGTGTGAGAAAATATTTGAGACATTAGTATTTCACTTGTATTTGTATATCAGCAGATAAGTCATCTCTGCCTGACACTATCATCTGAGGAAACGTTTAACATTGTGTGTTACATAAAGTTATACAAATGATAGCCAAAGCTTTCAAACATTTTATTTCATATCAAAGTTATAGTAACATTTTACTATTGACAACAATTTGAACCAATTTCGTGTTAAAGCGACCAACTCTCATTCGCAAACACATTGGCTCTAGATGTGAAGTCGAGTCTCATCAGGATCCAATCTGTTTGAAACTAGGTCAGCTGTTTCTCCAAGGCTTGAACGAATCGTAAGTCCACAGACAAGAGGTTGGGCAGATTAAGGATCAGTATACCTATACTGATGTAAGAGAAATCTTACTGGAACCACCTTATGTGATAATAGTTCAATCAGTTCATATTACCCTGACGGAAAAGGTTATACTTTGTCATGTTACACTTTTCTTGAAGACTGCCCTTACATATTAACCCTTCTCTTGCTGAATTTTAAAATACATTTCTCCTTCTTTACCCATACTCTGTTGTATAATTACATATATCCTCACTCTGTACAAGTATTTCACTGTGAATTCACTGCTGTGGAGTGCACTGGTTGCACAATCAACTTGTAAATAGTACAGACCCTGATGAGACAGCTCCTGGAGGAGTTGTCTCATCTTGGTCTTCACTATTTATAGGTAGGTATATTGACGTAAATAGCAAGCGAAGGGTTAACCGTAATTTTGTTTGATATAGTTTTGAATACTCCATTTGAAAAGTCAGCGTTGTACGGATTGAAGTCATATGGAATAAGTGTGCAAGCATGATTAGCACATCGGGTAAGTCACTGCGGTCGTTGTAATTATCACAGCAGGTTTCCCGCCCATTCACATGGATTGGATTCTGGATAAATTATAGCTAATTCCAACTCAATGTATTCACAGATCGTTTAATTATTTATTCATTTTCAGAACCATGCAGACATGGAGTGGAAGTTCTCTCGGTCAAAACTGTGGATGGGTTATTTTGACGAGGGCTCGACGTTGCCGCCACCATTCAACATCATCATCAGCCCGAAATCGATCATGTACTTCTTCGGGGCTATTCGGGATATCTTCTGCAAATGCTGCCGTCCAAACAAAGGAAAAACCAGACGAAGACAGAAAAGTTTTGACGGAAATATCAAAGTGAGTTGTGTTGAAAATTGGTGCAAAGCATTGGATGAAATATTTCAAATCATTCACATTCTATAAACTTGGGTTTACTCAGTTTGTCATATCAGTGTGGTTATTGCCCCAAGTCCGAAAACAGTTCTTACGTTAAGGACAATAAGGATAAAATACCCGAAACAAACGTGTAGTTAACCCTTTGATAGCCGAATTTACAAAATGAAATGTGTCACATAGCTACAGATAAATACTACAGTTGTCATTTACCCACCCGACACTATACTGTGACTACTCTTTGAGATGATTCTAAAGATTGGCCACAGGATAGGGTTTGGTGGAGAAATAAAGAAACTATATTTGAAAATGTTTAAATTTACGCACCTTATTTGGACCTCCGGTCCATCAATGATGATAGATAGCCTGTTTAGTACAAAAGGCTTTAACTTGATACAGGATATTGAACGACTAACGGTGCAGATCTGGATCTTCACTGCTTACAATTACATGTACACTCGTTTTCCGGCACACATGTGGTGAAGATGATAATGCAGCAAACATCCGCTACTGGCGTCATAAGTATTAAATGCTAAACAAATAAGCATGTAAACCTTAAATCTGTTGAACAATCAAAACTGGCTCCTACTTTTCTGAATATAAACTCTTTTGGTGCAAAATTTAAAAGTGTCATCTGCAAAAATAATTCCATATTAAATATAATTCTAAACTAACTAATAAAGGTATATTAGTAAAACATTTGTTTTTTAAAACCTGTATGCTTGGGCTAAATAATACAGAAAACAGCGAAGTCTCAGGTCAGATGCCGCCTTGAAATACCAATATCAGTAACCCTTAACCCTTTCCTTGTTCTGTATTTAGGTCAAATTTCAATACCTAATGAATATTCATTAACACAATAGTTACAAAGAAATATGGAATATGGAACACTGTAGACATTTTAGAAAGCAAAAAATCTTATGTATCAAAGTATATAGCAAACAGAGTAGACCCTGATCAGAAGGCTCCTCTAGGAGCCGTCTGATCTGGGTCTTCTCTGTTTGCAAATGCGTGAAAACACGTTTATATGAGGGTAAGGGTTAAACCTTTAATCCATGATTATTAATGTGAGAACTAACAACCTAATGACTTATAGTTGGATTATTATGACACATGGACACAGGAATGTTTAGCCATATCTTATAGTATATCCTTCCAGAAGTAAACAGGACAGGCCCTTGGCGGATGACTCCTACTGGAGCAATGTGCTCAGGGTCTACCCTTTGAAAATGAGTAGAAAGGCGTATTTATGGAATAAAGGGTAAACGGACACCGAATATATAAGAACGTTGCAAACAGTGTAAATCCACATTAAACGGATCCTGGGGGCACCCGAAAATGAGGGCCGGACTGGTTTTTCTTAAAGTTTGATACAATACATTTTAACCTATTACTCCATGCATATTCATGTAAAGAAATGATGACATTATGACTATTAATGAGATTAATTTATAAAATGGGGTATTAACGCATGAATTCGTGTGCCAAAGTAGAAGCTATATAATCAGATCTATGCTATTTGATAAGTAAACGAAACAAGCCTTATAGGAGCTGGTTATTTAATATTCAGAAAGGAATACGCCACTTTTAATTAGGATTAAATGGAAGCAGCAACTCCCTTGCTAACCCTCGACATTATAAAATGACGAATCCTACGAAATATGACGAATAGTTGGGCCAAACGTCCTTCCTTACGAGCCTGCGTGCTTGCTTGCGTGTGTGTCTGCCTGTGTGCGTACGTATGTGCGAACGTAATTCTGTATATACATGTATCTTCGGTGTATATATTTTTTAAATATTTTGATATTTTGTATTGATAGAACCCTCAACATGGAGAAATGAATTTGTTTGCGGTAAGTTTCTAAACGTTGTCATAGATACCCAATGTTGCCTTCAGTCAGCTCATTGTTGTTACGAAATCTGTTTCTTACAATTAAACCGCCTATATTATCCATTATGTAGTCACTGTTCACCAAATATATTTCTTTGAAAACATAAAATGATGTTCTGTCCGGTCAGAGGTATTCTGTGTAAACAAAAGATTATGCTGGCGAGACGCTTGAAATATGATTTAGTGAATATTGTAATGGCGTGGAATGATTGAACAACATCGGGACATTGAAACACTGGTGAACGTTTAGGGCAGCGCGGCATTAATTCACATAGGTCCTTTAGAATCGTTCTTCATTTACTATATACTGTATAACCTGTCTTAAGCGGCCACCAAACAAAAGCTCAATTATGGATATGTAAGGCAGGGCGTAGCTTAATGCAGGCTAAACTAGTGTAAACAGCTCCTAAAGGTGTTTTATGCGTTACCGATTGTTTTAACCAATAGACTCTTATGCTCCCATACATCCATCTGATCAGCGTATGCATTGTTTGTTTTGCTGTGCGTTTTATAATAATGAAGTTCCTTTTGCACGAGCCCCACATACAAAGTCTCTAATTGGCAATATGTTATGGGGGTTGACGATTTAAAGACAAATACTTTACACCTGTTGAAATGGCTGCTGTATATAATGTGTTTTTGTATACTGATCGACTGTGACCGCATTTCTGGAGGTGTTGTATAAATCAACAATCGCATTCATTGTGTCATGTAAAGTGTAACATGACAAACAGTGAATACATTGATGATAATGCTCCTCTATGAGCTCTCATCTGGGTCTACACCGTTTGCAAGGGATATTAATCACATGATCCGCGGCGTTGATGTTCCGAAACAGACTGCCGTAAACCACAGAAATGCACTGTTATTCAAATCAGCAGTTTGACTCCGGTCGAGAATGAATCTTAAAGAGAATACGGTGAACCAATGCATGACGACATATAACCGTTATCCAATCCTAGCAAGCACACATTTGATCATTAGCCAATCGTAGCGCTCCGTGTGCGTATTCCGTAGTATTACTACGCTGTCTGTAAATAATGACCGAAACAGCCGTCATCTATAAACTGTTTTATTTTCTATGGCGCTTTTTAAGACTTCTGTGATAAAAGAATCTTACACCCGTTTCCATTAGAAATTATGTATATGAAACTAGTTTTCTATAATGAATATAAGACTCGATAACAAATAATTCTTATCTGTATATTTTATAAAACCAATTTGTAATGAACACTCATGTAAGATCCTCTATTAATGACTCGTTTCACGTAATAAAAGGATTAAACATACATGTACTATACTAGAATCGGCGATGTTTATATATGATTACACACCATATGTCACTAAATGCGAATCCTAGGACTTTGTCGGCATTGTTATGGAATGTTCGTACCGTTCTAAGTTGTAATGCAGTCTGTTATTTTTTTATATTTATCTTCATATGTGATAAAAGATAGAATATATGTTAGACAAGAATTTCGGAAATGCACAGTGCACAGCAGCACCAGAAGCACCAATGCAACAAAGCCTTCCGTGTCTAGTATTGTGTGTTCCACACTGACGCCATGACACAGCGACACTAAAAAGGCCACATAATGCCAAAGGATGTAACTTCAGGATGATACAACACAAACAACAGACATCTAATTGTAATAAGCACGTTTGTTCATATTCTTAAATACCATGTCAGCATTTTCAAACGTAACTAGATATCCGAACTAGTAAGTACATGTATCATTATCAGTCTGTAAGCGAAGTGACAGCCTGATGAAGGATGAACGTCAGGCAGGGACATTCAAAGTTCATCTTTGGACATTCTGCCTTAGCCTCATGCTGCATTTAGAATGCATCTGTTTACAATATTCCCTGTTCTTCTTCACTAAATATTCTGATTAACGAAAGTAGTTTTACTGTTCTAACAGTAATAGTGTAATAGACCAATGTCAAAGAAATAGGCATTATAACATTATCTCCATCTCTCAAGAAATATTGATTTGAATAAATGTCTTTATTGAGAAAAGTTTTAACCCTCGTGGTAACAATTTATACTATGATATATCTAACAATTGCTCTTTGAGAATAAATTATATTACTGCAAGCTCAAGAAAAGCCGGTGCATCATTTCCTTTGTTTTTTCATAGGAATCTATAGTCGGGGCTTTATTCAGTGTCTATTTCATCCCCCTAGCACCCATGCATTGTGGAAATATTGAAATGCTCGTCATGGAGTTTGTTTGTACAGTAAAACCCCTCTAAACCAGAATTCTACTAGAGAAGAATTTAGATACTTTAAGACATGTGACGACTTAATGCTGGGTGGAAGTCATACAGAGGAGCTTTCTGCATGACTTTCACCCTGCATTAAGTTGCCACTTGTCACCGATATTTATATTAAATGTATCGTCCAGTTTAGAGAGGTTTTATTTTATATACAAAATCACAACACTAATTAATTCCTTACCCTTTCAATCAGGAATATTTATACAATGACTTGGTGAATATTCATTAACATAATGTTTACAATTGCAAATGAAGAAAGGAATTACTGTCCATGAGGGAAACGAATTACTGTCCATGAGGGAAACTGTAGAATCAGATCTATATTACTTCACAAGCCAATAGAGCAGACCCTGATTACACGACTCTTACGGGAGCTGTCTGATTGATCTGGGTAAGGTTAAAAGCGTAAAGGATTAATCATACAGCTAAGCATTAAATACATCATCATACGGTAACGTTTAACTCCTTTGGCGCCAAATGTCTATGTCGTCTGCAACTCAATTTTGTTAAATCATTCGGTGAAATAAGGAAATAGAATAAATAAATACAGAAATCAAAGGGATAAAACACAGACCGACAAATAGAGATTGAGACAAAAGGTGAAGTCCCTGCCCTGATCTGGGATTACACTATTTGTCGTGGTGCATTTTGGCGACATTGGCGGTGAACGGGTTGAGACAGACGTGAGAGTATGAGTTTACTATACTACGTACAAATGCACTTACGAAACACTAAACTAATGCCACAAAAATAAGGTTTTTGTAGTGTAGAAATATATCAATGTTTGATTATTTAATGATTATCCTCTCCATGAATTCAAGCGCGGGATAATTAGACCAAAAGCTCGCAGCTAAACATGAGCCAGCTTTCCCCCGACTTCTGAGTTTTGTCCGAGACATAATTCAAACAGTCGCATGTATAATGTCTGTATGGATGTTAGTTAGCTGAATAGTCAACACTGCATTCTGATACATGGCAGAATAATGGCAGAAAATGTACAGGTGTATATAAGTTCATATGCAAATATTGCTGAATCTGATCATACATCTGGAACTATTGTTATATAGGTCTTATAGGTCTGTGTCTCTATCAGGTAAAGGTTTACCGAATATATAAGGTATTTGTAAACAGCGTAGATCAATAACAAAGGGCTCCTGGGGAGCCCTTTCACAAGGGTCAGCACTGTTTCATCATAAAAAAATATTATTATCAGGAATTAATCCTGATACAACTTTTGTTTGATTAATACTTAGAGAGGGATACGCCGGGTTTGATTATTCAGCAGATTAAGGATTAAATTCTGAAAGTAGAAGGTTTTCGAAAGCAAAAGCATCAATGCAAAAAGAGAAATTGCAGACTGGGTTTAATTGAATCTGTTAATGGAAGTTATTAAAAGTGAAACACTACTTACACCCACACGCACCGGCTTAAGTGGTATTCAATTTTTATAACAAATAACATCAAAACTAATGATCTCGAAGGACCAGAAGATATAACAACACTGAGAATGAAGTACGGGGTGACATTTTAGTACCACCATACATGCACTTTACAATTACTGTTGTGAAGAACATACATTCTAAATTCTGAAATCTTTCGGAACCAAAGGCAACAATGCAAACAGAGAAAATTACAGCCTGGTTTTTTTAGCCTGTTCATGAGCATATAATTCACGTGCATAGTCCTGTCAATAAATATTCATATGTCGTCCATACAAAACATCCTTTTGTCGTTACCTTTCACTTAGAAGTGACATTACAATACAACTCTCATTCATCGTACTTGGTTTGGCGTAATACCCAGTTAAACTCATTCTCTCCTAAGCTATTTTTAGACCCAACCTTTGTAATTAATCTACCGAAAAGGAGCATTAATTATAGAAAATGAGAGTTTTAGAATTGTGTAGTATTGAAACCATTGTGATAAATAAAGCATTTGCTCCTATGGAGCAAATGCTCTATTTATCACAATGGTTTCACAATGTGAAGTTTATAGACTGATATATATTGTATGATCTAGGTCTACACTGTTTTCAAATGCTTGATAACACGCTTTATAAATATAAGGGAAAAGGTTAATTTGTATTGCGGTTACTAGTTAAGATATACCTTAGCTTTTAGTTGATCTATTTGTGCCACACTGTTAGTGAACTGTATTATAATGATGTGCCATGGCTTTGTTACATGTTTGTACTATGTGGGTAATTGAAACCGCTGTGCTCGATGTAACTTGACAATGCGAAATAACATAAACAAATGAAACATACATTGCTGCAAAACCATTTGCAATTTTCCCAGTATGCCGTTCAGATCAATTCTTAGCCTGTCCGTCTGTGAACTTAACTGTCGACTCATTTTAATTTATTTGTCGCCTTTTTCTTCTCCTCCATACATCTCTATCTATCTACTTTCCACTGTCATTACACCGGCCTTTCTATTAGAACTGTTTAAGCCATTGTAAACATATGGACATGTAAACTGTAGGGGAAGGGTCGTTTACTAATGTTGAGAGAACATGTGGCCCGACCCCGTTTCTATGTATAATTAGAAATAAAATATGTTTAAACTAAAAGTTTACAGAGGTGCCAAAATGCGTCACTAGGAGGTAATATGTTAATGCAAAACAATGCAATCCACCGCCAACAATTAAATGTACTGAACTGTGGAGCTGATGAAAAAAACAAATGATGTCTGCTCAATCTCAATAATTATACCTCTTTCTGAGGGTCGCTTAAGACAGATTCTACTGTTTGTGTCAAAGTCTTGCAGTTTAATGTGACGCCTAGCTCGACATCTCATCTGAATCAAAACTGCTAGCAACTATATACTCAATCGCGCATAGCAAGATTAGGAAAGCATGAATGTGTCTTGACCGAAAACAGAAGTTATATATATAGGTTATTAATGGTACAACAAAACAACTTTTGAACTAACGTTTCGATAACGAAAGAAGCTGCACAATACAAGCTTATGTCTAGTTCCTTTCTATTATTAACCCTTCTAATTTAAGGTATTCTCGTGCTGAAAAAAATATCGGATTTGCTGAACTTTTCACTTACTTCCGATTTGAGAAACTATTGACTGAGTGTCAAACAGCGTGGATACTGATGGGATCGAGTGTGAAACAGAGTAACTCGGAGTCTCGTCTTGACTCAAGTTGTTTACAAATGTCAGTTATGACGTGCTTAGCAAGGGTAGAGTTATTGATTCTGCAACGAAACGGGAGACGTTGTAATACCACCAAAAATGCTTTTCTGTGGTATTGACATCTTTTTTCTATATTTTATATCGGTGGCATCATCTTCCACCAAGGAAACCCCAAAGTTAGTCTCCACACAGTAGGACAATGACAATAATAGAATATACATTTGTTTCCAAACTTTGTTTATCTTTAGACATCCTTAAACCAAACAATGCATTTTCCAACTTTTTATCTGTGCATGCTACATATGTAACTGTACATCGAGTTATAACATAAAAGTGTTTCGCCGGAAACTGAAATCTGAAATGCTGACAAATGACCCCAACACCCATTCGGTCCCACCCAATGAATAAAGATTACTCATACTAACCAAATGAATCCAGTTATGAGCGTATCAGAATGCTCCAGTTAAAAGAATCTGATTCAATTATAGTTTACGATATCAACGTTTTGGCATTAAGCCTTAACCTGCTAATTGATTAAATCTGTCTCCATCCTTTCTGGATATTAATTATTCGAAACAGCGTGTCAAATAATCACTGAAGAAACTGGTTTGTATAACAAACAGTGCAAACCCTGATGGGGCCAAGTGCACTTTGATCGGGGTCTCATATGTTTGCAAAAGTCTTATATACTCGGTCCCCGCACTTTAAGGGTTAACCCTTTCGCTGCCAAACTCTGTCGTCTGCTAACTTTGTCGTCTGCTACACAATTTCATTCTTTTGATTTTCTTCATTTTTGTTTCAAAACATAGTAACAGTAACAAACAGTTTGGATCCTGATGAGACGCCGAGTTGCTCGGCGTCTCATCTGGATCCAAACTGTTTGCATAGGTAATCACAGATCCGGCATTGGCAGCGAAAGGGTTAAAGAAACCCAAGTTTGGTTCAAGAAAACTTATACTGTTTGTTCTCTGTGTAAAACTTACATAACAATCTAAGGATATCTCTGTTTATAACATTTGATTCCCTTGGTAACACTTTCAAATAAATTTCATTTCGTTCAATATCATTTTACAATGTCTCTAACATTCCAAGATGAAACAGAACGTATAACAGCATTCCTTTCCTTCCTACAGGCAAACTCTGAGAGTTTCCCTCGACGTTTTGGCAACTTTGCAAACAACGTAGATCAATGATCAAACAGCTGCTGCGAAAAAGCTTTCTGATCAGGATCTGTTCTGTTTGCTGGTGAATAATAAAAATGTAATTATACAGTTTTCTGCCGTGATAAAATATTTTCTTGTGCATAATGACATTTCAAACATTCCACTAAATGATATCCACAGTCATTACTTCTTACTTAAACCTTCTCTTGCTATCCACGTCAATATACCTACCTGTAAATAGTGAAGACCCAGATGAGACAGCTCCTGCAGGAACTGTCTCATTAGGGTCTGCATTATTTACAAGTTGATTGTGCAACCAGTGCACTCCACAGCAGTGATTGCACAGCGATATACTTGTACACAGTGAAGATATATGTAATTATACAACAGGGCATGGGTAAAGAAGGAGAAATGTATTTTAAATTTCAGCAAGAGAAGGGTTAAAATGTTCATGAGTTAAGTGTTAACTGGATATGCTGAACTATCTCAATGGCTAGCATACTTTGTTGGCTTAGTACAAACATAATTTACACAGAGTGAATGCATGGGCAAATTTCTGATACATTTCGTAAATAATGAATGTCAAGGTTGAAACTGAATAACTCCGATCTCGCGAGGATTGGTTTTGATTGAAAGCAGTCTTCATCCGGATGTGTGGCCGAGTTCATGTTAGCCGTAGTTATTACGGGTTTGCATATGGTAGCACCGGATGTGTGGCCGAATTCATGTTAGGCATAGTTATTAAGGGTTTGCATATGGTAGCACCGGATGTGTGGCCGATTTCATGTTAGGCATAGTTATTAAGGGTTTGCATATGGTAGCAGCATTGTAGAAAGCATAATATGTTTGCTGGGACATTGAAGAATTATCTGAACTAAATCTTCTTTTCAATTCTCGCAGGACTCTGCATTAAAATAGCTTGTTGTGATGTTGTTCAATTTTAATTGTTTGCTTGTATATTTATCATTTAGTGATAAGAAGCTTCAAATAAGCTGATCTACAGTAAGAACCCCTCTAAGGCGACCACATTATTAATAAACAAACATATAGATGTATGTTAACCCTTTACTTCATATTTATAAACGTGATTTCACGCATTTGCAAACAGAGTAGACTCGGATCAGACGGCTCCTACAGGAGCCGTCTGATCAGGATCGGCTCTGTTTGCTGAAGGAATTTGAAATATATGTTTCTTTACTTTCTAAAATGCCCACATTTTTTCACTTTCTATTTTTCATTATATCTATTTTGCATGAATATTCAGTAGGTTTTGAAATCTGTAAAAACTATACAACGGGGAAAGGGCTGAAACAGACGGTTGCTTAATGAAGGACGACAGTAATGCAGAACGCTCATGCAAGAGCTTTCTTCATAACTTTCTTCCTGCAATAAGCTATCACCTGCCTTTAAGATCAAGAATTATGACTCTTTTTGGTGGTCGCATCAGAAAGGTTTAATGTATATAAATCGATTTGTATTGCAGATACGATCTTGTTATCGTGTTGTGATTCATTTGTTGTTTTAATACTTAACCTATTTCGAGTATATACGAAACCCCTGCACCAAATCGTCACGCAATATTAGTGGCATACTTTTTATTCCCGTGTTGATTGCAAAGTCTTTCTATTTTGTCTTCTTAAAATAAGCAAACAATATAGATCAACATCAGAGGGTGCGTTTATTGTCTGATCAGGGTATATTTTATGTCTATGTACATGTATTATCTCAGAATGCCACTTCTAATATATACAATGTCGTATTCCATATGTTTAGTGTAAGATTAAGGTCAGCACATTAATGTTGGATTTGTTGCGTTGCTGTTTTGTTATTTTGTTTTGTTGATTAATTTTTTATGAACATAATTATACATATCTCTATATCGATATCAGGAGGTATGAATATAGCAATTATTATGTCCCCGGGAATTCGCTATAAGCATTTTACAGTGTATAGAGTTTAACTTTTGAAGACAGGAAACGAATTGGCAGTCATTTGAAAAAAAGTATTGACCCATATCAGAGGGCTCTTAGAGGTGCGTTCTGATATGGGTCTGCACTGTTTGTCATTCCAAATCCTCTCACAGAGTATACCCTTTCATACTGAATGGAGTCTACCTTTAAACAATGATAGGCTACTCTACTTGAAAATGCAGCATTGAAAGTACAGTGAAACCCCTCTAATGCGACCACCTAATGAATAAACATGGATGTCGTTATAAGCAGGTGGTTTCTTAATGCTGGACAAAAGTAATGCAAAAATCTCCTTTAGGAGCTTTCTGCATTACTTTTGTCCTGCATTAAGCTAACACCTGCCTCTCGCACCCAGAATCATACCTCTTTTAGGTGGTCACATTAGAGGGGTTTTACTGTGTTAAACCATAATATACCATTGAGATGTTTTTATTGACAGTTTTGTTTTAGGTTTTTCTTTCAAGTCAATTAATTTTTCTTAACCAAAGAGAAAGGCAGTACATTAATGTTTGTATTGGGCATAACCTTTCATTTGTAGATAATATTCTATGTCTATATACGCACCGTTTCATGCGATTGAAACATTATTCAATCTGCTTTGAACTCGTAGCGTTTGAAGCATTTGAAGATATATTGGCGTCTATGACAACGGTTTAGTTTATTAGCTCGAAACCACGAAACTTCTTACATTCTAGGATAGAGTATATCTATTTTCATTTGAATAAGATTTCATTGTTTCAGTGTATGCACTTGTCATTGAATTTTAATTGATTTACACTTGTAAACTATTGAAACAACTTACATGATATCATATTGGTGATATTGATAACAGTAATAATACAGTAAAACCTCTCTTAACCGGGCGTTAAATTTGGTATAAATATCGGTCTTGGGGACAGGTGACAGCTTAATGCAGGGTGGCAGTCATGCAAAAAGCTCATAGAGAAACTTTCTGCATGACGTTCATCCTGCATTAAACAGTCACCTGCCTTAAATATCTAAATTCTTCCCTACTAGAATTCAGGTAGTAAAACAAATGCTGATATGGATGATAACATGTTATATAAAAATGACATTAATACTAACATTCTATATAAAGAAATTGTAATAATGACGATCTTATTAGCCAACTGGACGAGGAAAAGGCGTGCTCTGTCAGTACAGACCCGTATTATAGGGCTCCTAGAGGATTCCTTTGGTCATGGTATGCACTGTTTGTCATTCAAATTCCTCTCGCTATTTTACCCGTTTGTGCCATATGGTTTCTTCCAATAAAGAATGGTAGACTATTGCACTGACAGTTGAGCGTTGAAAGGGTCAATACAGGGCAACAGATAAAGGTGCGTATTCACTACTATTCAACTACTAAATCTCCACAAAACCGTACGTTGTGACTTCTCTTTAAAGTTGTCTTGAAGAGACGATTCTAAAGAGTGGTCACACTCTAGGGTTGTTTTTTTTTTTTGGGGGGGGGATAAAGAAATTATTCTCGAACATATTTTCATGTACGCTCTGAAACTCTGTTAATTCAAATGTTTTTATACCAGATGGGTATCTACTTTTGCTTTGTTACATCTCAATGTCTTGATATTGTTTGTTTGTTTGTTTGTAATGTTACATCGATTCGTTTGCGTGTTGTACACATCCCGTCTAGTAATCTGTTACATTTTCACCCTTTAAGTCATAGTTACTTATGCAAGAAATAATACTATCATAAATATAAATTGACTGTTTGTTTATATATACAATAAAACTCCTTTAAATCGACCACCAACATAGGTCCAATTATGTACCTTAATGATAGGTGGTAGCTTAATACAGGATGATAATTATGCAGAAAATGAATGCAGGAGCGTTCTATCTTACTTTTTGCCTTATGTATGGAACATCCAACTGTTTTTAAAACATGTATGCTAGTGGTCACTTTAGCGGAGTATACGATCTTCAACAAGATATCAAAATGATTATTTTGCTAGAGTCACGTACGTACGTCTGACTAATTTACTTTAGGGCTTCGTTTAGGTTAACAGTTTATTCGGAACCATGAATATTCATGCTAGAAATGACGACATAATGAGTAGCAATTTAGATTATTTTACACAACGGTGCATGAATCCGGAAACGTTTGGTCATGGCAGAAGCTGAATAATTAGATATATGTAGTTCTATAAGAAAACAGAACAGACCCTAATCAGACGGCTACTACAGTGGTAGTCTGATATGTATATACTCTGTTTTCAAAAACATTAACCCTTCGCTTGCTATTCACGTCAATATACCTACCTGTAGATAGTGAAGACCCAGATGAGACAGCTCCTGCAGGAGCTATCTCATCAGGGTCTGCACTATTTACAAATTGAGTGTGCAACCGATGCACTCCACAGCAGTGGTTGCACAGCGAAATACTTGTACACAGTGAAGGTATGTGTAATTATACAACAGGGCATGGGTAAAGAAGGAGAAATGTATTTTAAAATTCAGCAAGCGAACGGTTGAATGGTTAAACATATTCTATTGCACTGTCTTTATGGAAAAGCTCAAACACGTTATAACTCTCCCTATACAGTAAACCATCACTAGATTTGACGTTCAGTTTAGTATAAATATCGACCACGAAGACATGTGACATATTAATGCATGGTTTAAACAATGCAGAAGGCTCCCCTATGATCTTTCTGCATGACTATCACCCTGAATTAAGCAGGTCCCTGCCTGAACGTATCTAAATTCATCTGTATTAGAATTCCGGTTTAGAGGGTTTTCGCTGACATATCACTATTGCTAGAGACATTATGTATTGAATGAAATAGTATAATAAATGTTTCAGTCATATGAATATACAGGTATATGATTAAATATTATATTGACTCCATTTCCCATAACTGTAAGTCCAGTCAATACGATTGCGGAATCTTGTTTAACGCATTACCTCATAGGCTATTTTAAGATACAAACTCTTTGTATAAATCCACCAAAAAGGAGCATTAACTAGAGAAAAGGAAAGTTTTAGAATTTTGTAGCTTGAAACTATTGTGATAAGTAGAGCATATAGGAACAAATGCTCTATTTATCACAATGGTTTAAGGGACTTTTACAGCGTTGTCAAAAGTCGTCAATATCAGGGAATGGGTTAAACACACATTAATTGTTTAACCCTTTACTCCACAAATACGGCTTTTTACACATATGCAAACAGAGTAGACCCAGATCAGAGGCGCCCACAAGAGTTGTCTGATCGAGGTCTGCTCTTTTTGCTTAGATGCTATAATATAGATATGATTTTATTTGCTGCCATTGCCTACCATTCCTGTGTCCATGTGTTATTATAACAATTAGTCTAATTAATAATCATAATGTCATTTTTTTCTAATATGAATATTCATGGAAAGGGTTAAGCTGTTCCAGGAAAAAGGTTTATTGGAAGTGTTTTGTGAATTAAAAAGTGAGAGATCTAGTTCGATGTGCCATCGGAAATTCAGCATTTAGTTAGGCAGTAGACCGGGGTTCGTAATGAGTCTCTGACCAGATGTTTGCAAAACCTGAAGACAATCTATTAGCACGACCATATACAAATCGAACTTAACTCTTTCGGTGCCAATGTCGCCTGTTGGCACCATTGAAAACAGTGCAGTCCCTGGTCAGATGCCGCCTTTTCAAGGCGGCATCTGACCTGGGACTACACTGTTTTCTGTATTATTTTAACCCAAGCATACAGGGTTTTAAAAACAAATGTTTTACTAATATACCTTTATTATTTAGTTTAGAAATATATTTAATATGAAATTCTTATTGCAGACGACACTTTTTAATTTGGCGCCAAAAAGTTACCATTTCTATTACAGTGGAATATCGCTAAAATGAACGCATTGTTTATCAACATATGAGTCTGTATAATCTGGTGGTCGCTTAATGCAGGACAAATGTAATACAGATAACCCCTTCAGGGTCCATGCTTATAAAGTTTTTAGTTGAGTCTGAGTTTCGTTCTCAGGCTTTTGATTGGTCAGATTTGAGGTCTCAAGCTTTTGATTGGTCAGATTTGAGCCAAAGGCTCAACTCTGACCAATCAAAAGCTTGAGAACGATCTCAGACTCAACTAAAAGCTTTATAAGCATGGATCCAGGTACATTCAGCATAGAGTTTGTCCTGCAATAAGTTTCCACCTATTCTAAGAATCCAGAATTATACTTGTCTTGGGTGTCCGTAATAGCAAGGCTTTACTCAAAGTTTACTGTATTAACCCTTCGCTTGCTATTCACGTCAATATACCTACCTGTAAATAGTGAAGACCCAGATGAGACAGCTCCTACAGGAGCTTTCTCATCAGGGTCTGCACTATTTACAAATTGATTGTGCAACCAGTGCACTCCAAAGCAGTGATTGCACAGCAAATTACTTGTACACAGTGAAGATATGTGTAATTATACAACATGGCATGGGTAAAGTAGGAGAAATGTATTTTAAAATTCAGCAAGCGAAGGGTTAAGAGGAACAATTCAAAACACTCAAACCTATGCATGTTTTATCCAGACTAAAGAAAGTTCATCAGCAGCATTGGCGACATCCACGGATACGAATGTAAGTCATGTGTGGTGTCTCCCTCTGAATGTAACTCACTCGTGGTATCTCACTGTGGTATGACGTTGCTATGTAATGGGGTCATTTCACCGAGTACGACCTGGAAAAGTCGCACGCGACCACGCACGACCTTAATCGCAGCTCGGTTTTCCCATAGTCGCGGGCAAAAACCGTGCGACCTACCCCATTATTTTCTGTGCACGCTCTATGTTCGATGTTAGCTCGTTTGACCTTCGATGTGTACGCTCTATATACGTCCTATACGCTCCACACACGCTCTATATACGCTCTAACTACGTCTATCCACACGATCTGAAGCGATCTTGAAACGACCAAGGTTCGTTCGGTTCGACCAATCTGCGACATTGTCTCGATCTCTCGGCGACCTATCCTCGCAAGCGCGCGACCTTGGCCGACCAAGACTCGTTCCCGGCCGATCTAGCTACGTACGAGTTGCAATGTACCCTCGATCAATACGATTTAGATCGATCTCGAATGTTCTAGTCTCGATCAGACGACCAATTCTCGATCTTTTCTCGACAGAGTCTCGCCCGAGCTACGCGCACATTGGTTTTGGTTGCACGGATTTGCGCGCGACCCACTGCGATCGTTATACAATGCCCGGCGATCGTTGGCCAACCATCAGATTTTGACCAGTCTCCGAAGGGATAACATGGACCCAATAGCTCTGCATCGTGCTATTGTATTACAGCACCACGCCCTGAAATTGCAGCAAGGCTCTCTGGTTATGTTTACCATGCTGAAAAGGAGCTGCGTGAACACCAGGGGGAACATTATTGTCAGTACACCTCCCTCATGACGGAACTGAGGATGGGAGATGAAGCTACCTATACCGGACCTATCTCCGTATGCCCCCGGAGATGTTTGACGAACTTTTGGCCAGGCTGGGCCTTGAATTGCAAAGATGGACACTAACTATAGAAGATCTATAGAACCGCAAGTTAAGCGAGGGTCGATCTTATTTGGCTGAAGCTTAAGCGGACAGAGGTCGCCAATGGAAATAATATGGAACGTACGGGTCTAGGGAAGGTCTGGGACAGGTCGCGCGGACCGAGGCTTAATCGCAAAAGAGCGAAGCTAGATCGCACGGATCGAGCGAGGATCGAGCAGGGGTCGAGCAGCACGACCATTCGCGCGACTAGTTCTCGCTCGAGAAGACTGAGCCTCGCTCATCCCCGCTCTAGTTTCGATCGTCTCACGACCAATGCGTGCTTTCCTCGATCTCGCTCGCTCTTTCGACGCTCTCCGTGCGACTTTTAGGTCGAGGCTCGGTTTTTTGACATGTCAAAAAACCGAGCTACGATCTGTTTTTCCGGGAGACCAATCCTCGACCAGGTGCGACCACGGGAGACCAAGGCACGACCAACCCTCGGTCAACTGTCGACTACGTGCGACCTGCGGCAATCAAGCCACGCTCTGAGATCGCAGCTCAGTCTTCCGGGAAGATTTCTCGGTGAAATGACCCCTTAAGTGAACTCGTAAGTTATACAGTGTCCGCTACAGTAAGAGTTACATGTTGTCATTCTGGTCTTACCTTAACCCTTCCTTCATATAAATGCTTTATCCTTCCTTCATATGTTCGACGCTTGTCATTGTAGCTTTCATTTTAAAAATGAATAAACTGGAATTATTTGAATGGCCATATATTTGGAATGTATTTCTATTGCCGGTAAATCATAATAATATTGCCACTGAAACCATCTATTTAAATGAAGTGTTTTGTTCTCTTTCTTCTGTAGTACAAGCTCTCCTTTGACCAGAATTTCCATCTTGTATTTTCACCGGAACATTCCCTAGCACGGAAGAACAGTTAGTCGCCCTTTTACAAATGCGACATTTTAGATGTCTGTGCTGTTAGTCACTCATCGCAATCTTGTGCATAAATGAATCATGAACTTATACAAAAAATGCTGATCATGCATCCACACTGACCTGCGTCTGCAGCGTATACGAGGACCGCATGCCTTTGTTTCCTATCTTAACCTGTCTTAACCCTTTCCCTGTTCTGTGTTTATTCCAAATTTAAATACCTACTGAATATTTATTGACCAGAAATGCCATAATGAAACATGGAAGGTGGAACATTGTTGCTATTTTAGAAAGCATAGAAACATCAAATATCTACCAAATTCCATTAGCAAACAGAGCAGACCCTGATCAGACGGCTCCTAGAGGAGCCGTCTGATCTGGGTCTTCTCTGTTTGCAGATGCGTGAACACACGCTTATATGAGGGAAAGGGTTTGTTACCCAAATATAGGTCTAATTATGGGTATGTAAGGCAGATAGTAGTTTCATACTGGTTAAAAAGAATGCACTGCAGAAAGGTCCTAAACAGGAGTTTTCTGCATTACTGTTGTCCTGCATTTAGCAACGACCTGGTTGTTGAATAAATGAATGGGCAGGTTCCACTTTAACACTTTCCTCCATAGGCTATTTTAGACCCACCCTCTTTGAATAAATATACCGAAAAGGGACATTTACTAGAGAAAAGGAAAAGTTTAGAATTGTGTAGTATTGAAACCATTGAAATAAACAGAGCATTTGCTCCTATAGGAGCAAATGCTCTATTTATTACAATGGTTTCGCAAAGTGACTTTTACAGAGTAGAAATGATAGAATATGAACTGAACCTTACCCCGCTATGAAAAAATAGAGTTTGCTCAAACTTAAATCTGATCAATTGTGACTACTTCCGACTCGATCAAGGTTTTGAAAAAATATTGACCAAATTTAATGTCATGACACAAGCCTTTGAAAAACTATTGACCAAGTGCCAGCAGCTTGATGAGTTACTCCGTGTTTCACCAGGATGCAAGCTGTTTTCATTTGAGACTAAAGTCGCAGTAAGCAGGATAAGTATTAATAGTCAAAGATAATTTTAATTATTTTACCGGCAGTCCAAATCTGGTGTTATCTCAGCCATAGCTCGCTGGTTTTACCTTAATTTTGTTCTCTATGGATACGCTATCCAACCTTCTGTTTGAAATAAAATAGTCTGTCATAGTCAACCCTTCCATTGTACATGTAGCCATTATAAAACCTCACCAAATTGATATTTATGCATTCATTATTTGTACCTGAATATGAATGAAGTGTTGCGAAGGTACAGTTAAAGTTCGATATCTCGAACTCGGATAATTTGAACTTCGGGATAACTCGAAGTAAAAGTTCTGTCTTTCCAAATGTATAATACCGAATTGTTCTGAAATGTATCACTACGCATATCTAGAAATACTTGTAACAACTTAATGGGGTCTAAAGTAATGCTGAAAGTTCCTACATGAGCTTTCAGCATTAGATTAGGCCTGAATTGAGCTATCAACTTGATTTATTTTTTACAGATTTTACGAAATTGTTTTGACTATCAATGTAAAATCATATAAAATCATATATTTAAATAAAACCCTTTCAGATGATGGGTGATTTTATGTCGGCCATATATAGTTTGAAAAATGCCGGTTTTCTTTCAAATAATGTGTTACATGTTCACTCAAAATTGTGCTGTTTTCTACCATCTATTGACGCTGCTACCGTATATATCGTATGTATGCGTTGGTCCTTGTCTGTATATACAGGAAAACCTCTCTATAACTGCCACTAAATTTTGTTAACTAGTTGGTATTTAGGGCAGGTGGTTGCTTAAAGCAAGGTGAAAGTAAAACAGAACGCTACTATGGGAGCGTTCTGTTTTACTTTCGCCTTGCTTTAAGCAGCCCCCTGTCTTTAACGCAAAATAATTGAGGTAATTTAGTGGCCGTTATAAAGAGGTTTTACTGTATGTAATAGTATCGTTGCAATTCCGATGGAAAATGTAATGACTTGCTTTCAGGAACTTTCCAGGAGCTGTTTATTTGGGTTTGCCCTGTTTGCCATTAAAATCTAGTGGTTACATTAGATCCACCTTTAGAAGTAAACAAGCATGGTCATTTGTAATGGCAGATCTTGCTTAATGCAGAAATACAGTGATGTAAAAACTTCCTACTAGATCTTTTTTTGCATAACGTTCGTCCTTCGTTAAGCTACTGTCTTATGTGATACCCAGAATTATATTCTATGCTTTCATAACCAGTAGTAGAATGTCTGGCCTTTGGAATGTGTAGACCAATTAAACAGGTTCAGTGTGAGGTCAGTAGTACTGTATATCTTATATGTGCGAACACGTCACCTCATACTGTTGTGAAAACAATAGTGCCAGCTCCAATTTGCATCTTGCTCCATTTTAACTGCTTCCGGTTCGGTCAAATATTTGAGAAATTATCGACCGCGTGTCAAACAACTTGGATCCTGATGAGACGCCAAGTTACTCGGTTTTTACTCGGCGTCTCATTTGGATCCAAGTTGTTTGAAAATGGTAGTCAGATCGCAGTTAACGGAATAAGGGCTACTTTTCCAATTAATAGGTGTATGGTTATATGTTATAATGAGAAGTAGAACCGAATGTCATAGGTACTGTAAGCATTGTGTACTTGTTTAGAGACACGTTTGTTGGCACGGATAGAACTGCATTAACAGATGAATAAAAAATGTCTCCATGGCGTTTCAAAACGTATACAAGTATACAAGAATGTATCTCAAAGTCGTGGCGTACGATGAGGGTATGTATCACTACTTGACACTTATCAGTTCCGTCGGTAGTTTTGTATATTATAACCTGCCAAGCAGTGTAGATCATTATTCATGTAAGACATCGTGTGTGTGATGTTGTCGTGAAAATGCGCTTACATAAGGGAAAGGGAATGGTTAACTCTTCCATTTCCACGTATTGTCTGCTTGAATAGTTGTCAATGTTTTGACTATTAAACTATAAAAAATACATAACCCTGGCTTCAAATAGTTTGGATCCAGATGAGACGCCGAGTAACTTAGTGTATCACCTGGATTCAGACTGTTTGCCAAAGTGAAAACACATATGTCATTGGCAGCGACATAGTTAACCTTTAACCTGCTCGATATTTTTGTAAAACATAATGACATCATGAATATTACATTTTATTAGCTGAGCCTTTATTATGACATACAGTAGATCCCCTCTAAACCGGACGTTATAGTCAATATAAATATCGGTCTTGCAGACAGGTGGCAGCTTAATGCAGGGTAAAATCATGCAAGCTCCTAGCGGAGCTTTCTGCATGACTTTTATCCTGCATTAAGCAGCCACCTGCCTAAAAGTATCTAAATTCTTCTGCACTAGAAGTCCGGCTTAGAGAGGTTTTACCGTACGTAATATACCGTATATATTTAATCACCCCACGTATGTACACAAGAAGTATTTATATTTGTAGAAGCTGTGGAGTCAGATTTATTATAAAATCATAAGCAGACAGTGCTGATCCTGATCAGACGGCTCCTACATGAGCCATCTGATCTGAATCTACTCTGTTTGCAAAGGCGAGAAAATGTGTTTATATGAAGGGAATGGCTGAACCACAGTGTTTGTAATATTTGTTACTTTTTAAGTACATGAACACCAGAGCTAACATGAATCATATAAACATATTTCTGTCAGTGAAACGACGGCCATTCTATGACCCTTTAAATGGGGGAAGCAAGTTTACTGACATGTACGAACATTGAAGACCCAGATAAGAGGGTTCCTTTTTGGAGCCTTCTAATCGGGGTCTGCAATGTTTGCCATTCGAACACTTGTAGCAAATATAAACATTTCGTTTTGAACGGACTCTATAATTCAAATATTGATTGGTCATTCGATTTTAGAAAATCAGCACCCATAGTTGTAATACGCCGCAGATGTGAGCTGTAGATGTGTCGGTGATAAAATAGGATGAGGTCACATAATTAATGATATACATTTATGTTCACTGTCTAATAAAACTGTAATTATGGAAGTGGTCTTAAGCCAAGCGCGTGGCTGAAAAACATTGAATGGATGCTGATGTTAGCGTCAAGTTAAACGTTGCTATGGCGACCACTCCAGAGGGCTCGATCTGATGATCTTTAACCATTTCTTTAATGAATATTCATGTAGGAAAAATCATGACTTTATATTGATTTATTATTTCTATAATAGCATATGAAAACAGAAGCATGTTTGGCCATGACAAATACTGTAGAACCTGGGTCCATGCTTATAAAGCTTTTTAGATAAGTCTGTGTTCGTTCTCAAGCTTTTGATTGGCCAGATTTGAGCCAAAGGCTCAAATCTGACCAATCAAAAACTTGAGAACGAACTCAGACTCAACTTAAAAAATGTATAAGCATGGAACCTGGTCTATGTCACACCATATCCAAGCAGTGCAGATTCTGATCGGAAAGCCCCCAGCCGAAGCCTTCTGATCTGGGTATGCTCGTGAATGCCAAATATATACATCTTTATCAAGTGAAAGTTTAATAATCACATTCCTTTGTGAATATTCATGTAAGAAATAATGACATCATGAATATTAATTAGATTATTCCTTTTTTTGTTATACATCAAATGGACATGGTAACTTTTGGCCACGGCAGCAATTGCAAAATCGTATATATATTTTACCATAAGCAAAAGAGCAGACCCTGATTAGACGGCTTCTATAGGATCTGGGTCTACTCTGTTTACAAAGGCGAAGAAAGGCGTATTAATGGAATAAGGGTTAAGGACGAAACAGGGTAGTGGTAGGATAATAATAAAAAGGTAATAATGTATAGTAGTAATGATAGGCAATAATGAAAGTTATAATGCATGGTAATAATGACAAAATGCACGAAATGTGATAATATATGGTAATAATGAAAGGTTATAATGAAAGGTAATATTGAAGTGTAATAATGAAATGTTATAATGAAAAGTAAGAAAGATACGATACATGAAAGAGAATAATAAAAAAGTAATAATGAATGGAATAGTGGAAAGGTGTAAATGCATGGTAATAATGGAAGGAACGATGCAAGGTAACAATGAAAATGTAATAATGGACATTGTTCATGACCTACTTGAGGCTATGGAGAACCAGGAAGTAACTTCCCTTATTGCCGTTGGTCTTAGTGCTGCCTTTGATACTGTTGACCATGATATTCTTCTCGATGTTCTCAAGAGTCAATATGGAGTTTGTAATATTGCTCTGAAATGGTTGGACTCCTACTTACGACCAAGAAGCTGTCGCGTGAATGTAAAATCGTCACAATCACAACCTCGTTTGTTGGAGTGCAGTGTTCCCCAGGACAGACTTTGCCTTGGTCCTTGGCTCTACCTTGCATACGCAGGAACCTTGTTCGATGTTATTCCTCCATCTATCTCAGTATACGGATTCGCTGATGACCATATTACAAGTAAACGCTTTAAACCTACCTCCAATAGTGAAAGACAAGCTGTTCAAGACCTTGAAGAATGTGCCATAACGATCAATAACTGGATGAACGAAAACAAGCTTAAAATGAACACAGCAAAAACTGAATTCATCATTTTTGGAAGTAAACAACAGCTAAACAAATGTACTACACATTCAATTGATATCGCAGGTGATGATGTTGAATCGGAAACGTGTATTAGATACCTAGGTGCTTTTCTCGATGAATCATTGACATTCAAAGAACACGTGAAAAGAAAGTGTCGCGTTGCCATGTTGAACTACTATAGAATAAAATGTATTAGAAAATACTTGACAAAAGAATCTGCCGAAATTTTAGTTCTCTCACTAGTGATCTCTCATTTAGATTTTTGTAATGTCATCCTGTACGGAATTGTACAGTGTGATATAGATAAACTGCAGCGAATCCAAAATATGTGCGCTAAACTCGTTTGGAATAGGAAATGGTCAGACAGCTCCAAACAATCTTTTAAAGACTTACATTGGTTACCTATCAAAGCTAGGATCACTTTTAAGATATTGACATACATGTACAATTGCTCTCTCAACCACGGTCCCGTTTATCTGACAGAACTTCTTGTAAAGCCAGTACCAACACGCAGTCTGAGATCGGCAGACAAAGCTCAAGAGATGTATGCTGTGCCTTTCAACAAGAGAAAGACCTTTAGTGATAGAAGTTTTGGGACTGTTGGTCCCAGACTTTGGAATGGGCATCCTAGCGAGATTAAAAGAGCAGAAAATGCTGAATCCTTTAAAAGAAAGTTAAAAACGCATAATTTTAGACACTTTGACTCACTTTTTAATATTTCGTAGAAACTGTCCGCGTGTTTTAGTTGTATAAAGTACTTTATATAAAGTCTGGGTTTTAGTATATTATAGCAGTTTTTAACCATCGTTTTATGGATATTAGTTTGTATGCTTTCTTAAATGTATATTCGTGTATTGTATATCCTCTATCGATTTTTATTTGTCTCTTATTTTATTTATGTCCATGTACAACGCCATTGAATGCATTATTTGCAAAAATAGGCGTTTATCCAAGTGATTAAGTTTAAAGTTTCAAGACATTACCAGTGCATGGTAATAGTGCAAGGAACAATATAAGGTTAAAATGAAATTTAATAATGAACTGTAATAATGAACTGTAATAATGAAAGGCAATAGTGCAGTGCAGGCTAATCATGAAAGAAACAACAAACGATAATAATGAAAATGTTAAGATGATGTTAAATAATGAAAGGAAAACCGAAAGGTATTCGAACCACACAAGACGAAGATCAGCCTTTAGACTTTACAAGTAGTGTAGACCCAGATCATTTACTGGGATAAAACGAAACGTCTGAATAAGTTCAACACTGTTTGCCATCAACCATAGACGACACTGTTTCGTTAAGGTGTGAAATCTGATGCGACGTCGAGTTTAAACTCTTCGCTTGCTATTCACGTCAATATACCTACCTGTAAATAGTGAAGACGAATTGATTGTGCAACCAGTGCACTCCACAGCAGTGATTGCACACCGAAAAATCTGTACACAGTGAATATGTATGTAATTATACAACAGGGCATGGGTAAAGAAGGAGAAATATATTTTAAAATTCAGCAAGAGAAGGGTTAACATGCGGCGACTGCACCGGCTTCTACACTCTTTGCGAAACGTACAGGTTGAATGTTTGTATAGCTTGTCTCTTTCTGTTTCAGAGACCTGTATTCAATGGCGATATATCAGTTATCAATAAAACTCGTCATATATCGCAAGCCCGATATCAGGTAAGATATCTCTCTTGATATTTAATTTTGCCAATTATTCCCTTCCTCTCCCCTTTCTCTATCGTATTGTCTTGTTTGCCTCTCTTTTTTCATTTCCATCTGATAAATATCGACAATAAATAATCTCCATAACAGTCTATACTTGCTGTTTGTCACCTTTTCGTTCTTTCTCCCCCTCTCTCTCTCTCTCTCTCTCTCTCTCTCTCTCTCTCTCTCTCTCTCTCTCTCTCTCTCTCTCTCTCTCTCTCTCTCTCTCTCTCTCTCTCTCTCTCTCTCTCTCTCTCTCTCTCTCTCTCTCTCCCTCTCCCTCTCCCTCTCCCTCTCTCTCTCTCTCTAATTCCATAAGCGCAACAGAGCATAAACTGACCAGATGGGTTTTACAGGAAATGTTTGCAAAGACGTTAAAAGTCGTTTTATGGACGAAATGCTTAAAATATTACTTTTTGCAAACATACAAGCGCTGGTATCTACACTCAATGTCCTAGTTCCTCTTATACCCTTTCGCTGCTTATTCCACATCACTTATAACCTATGTAAACAATTTGGATCCAGATTAGACGCCGAGCAACTCGTCTCAACAGGATCCAAACTGTTTGTTACTTCAACAAAAACAAGAATATACAGAGTGAAAATTGTAGCAGACGACAAAGTTTGCAGACGACAAATATTTGGGAGCGAAAGAGTTAATCCAGGAAATTATTTACGAATTATGTTTATTTTAAGGATATCATGCGCAGACTGGTAAGTCGGTATATCCATCAAACAAAGAAACAACGTCGCCAAGACGGGGTCAATGAAGACGACCTTCTGGAAATAAAACAAGACATATCCAGTCTAAGGTGAGCTCTCTTGAAAATTCAGCATTTCTAATTAATGGTCATGCTTGATAAGAAAGTGTATTAAAGAGTGATAATAGGTGATAATTGGTCGATTGTCATTGGTAACAAATAGTTGTAAAAGTACCTGCCTTGCAATACATATTGAACAATGCATAAGTACACTTAGCTTTGTACAGTACTTTCATTACTTTGATTCTGTTCATGATGTCATTATGTAAACACCCGGGTAATTATTATCCATGCATTTATTATTTCAAGACAATATGTACAGAAAAAAAATTCTTAACATTGGGGACCCTAGTATATAACACCTTTGCAAACAGTGCAGACCAAGATCAAATGACTCCCGATATAGCCATCTGATTGATGTCTGGACTATTTGTCATAACACTCATTTTCTTTAACCCATTCTCTCATAGGCTATTTGTACACCCGACCTCTTTAAATAACTCAAATGAAAAGGGAGCATATATTATAAAAAACGAAATGTTTAAAATTTGTAGTTTTGAAATCATTGTGATAAATAGAGAATGTTCTCGATCTTAGGAGCAAGCGCTCTATCAATCACTAT